>CM042410.1:46747046-47347046 GCA_023634145.1 Thymallus thymallus
TTCATTACAATATTTAGTTGAGGTTTAGGGTTTAGTGAATGATTTGTGCTTTTAGTTTTTTTTCAATATTTAGGACTAACTTATTCCTTGCCACCCATTTTGAAACAAACTGCAGCTCTTTGTTAAGTGCCTTTACTAAGGGCCTTTACTTCATTTGCTGATTTGTCATTGTTAATAGACAACGAAAAATGTTTTACCTGTTCCACACTCACTTTACGGAATTCAAAATTACATGTTCTTTCATTATTTGGTCAGATATATTTGGATGTGTAGTGTCAGCATTTGTTGCTGGCATGTCAAGCCTAAGTTTGCTAATCTTGCCAATTGCCAAAAATATTAAAATATAATTGGGTTTTGTGATGAATGAGCCATTTGATTCAATGAATGATGGAGCAGTTTGCCTTTTTTCCTAAAAGATTCTCCAAAGCTTTTTACTATAATTCTTTATGAAATGTATCTTTGTTTCATAATGTAGTTTCTTCTCATTTTTATTCAGTTTAGTCACATTATTTCTCAATTTGTAATAAGTTGTGCAGCCAGACTTATTTGCCATTCCTTTTGCCTCGTCCTTCTCAACCATACAATATTTCAATTCCTCATCAATTCATGGGGATTTAACAGTTTTTACAGTAATTTTTTTACCACAGGAATGTGGTTCTGAATATAAACGGCAACACCTCCACCTTTGGCATTTCTGTCTTTTCTGTAGATGTTATAACCATTTATTGCTACCACTGTATCATCAAAGGTATTATCTAAGTGAGTTTCAGAGATTGTCAGAATATGAATGTTATCTGTAACTAGCAAATTATTGATTTCATGAACCTTGTTTCTTAAGCTAATGTGGACTTTTTGTAGCACTTTTCTGGTGGATGGTTTTCATTGCTTTACTGGGAAGTTTAGCAGAGGTAGACATGCTCATGTTATTTATGTTAGGTGAGCTGCAAAACAGTGGACTTCCTACTAGGACACACCGTCTCAGTGCTAACAGTATAACTCTGGTTCATAGTTACATGATCACTGCATACACTAGCTGTAGGATCAGCAGAGTCATTCAGGGCAGTAAGAGGGACATACATTAGGTTACTTATATTGTGTCTTCCAACACCTCTTGGATAATGTACATTTGCTGAAGCATTATGACAACTCAGCGACACAATGGTAGAGATTAAATGAGCTGGACTTGGGTCACTGATAAGTCATTGTCTCATCGCAGCCTTATAATGCTGTGAAAGGATCCAGGAACCCAAATGATTTGGGTGGATACCATCCTCCTTATAATACAAGTTTTGTTTCTAAAAGGTATAAAAATTGTCAATAAATGTTACACCCACAGAGCTGCAATAGTCTCGTAGCCAGTTACGGAGGGCTAAAAGTCTGCTGAACTCTATCAAGTATTTTAGCTACTTTCAGATGCATTTTATACCTCAATTTCAAAACATGAATAATTTAACATTATATAGTGTTATCTACTGGAGAAAGAGTCAATTAAATAAAATCTACATCAATATTTATTGTGAGTATGACCTTTTATATATACCTGTCCTTTGGTTGTGGTGTCATTTCCACTGAGGGCAAATTCATCATTAATAAAGTTTTTTCAAGAGAATGTTAACTTAATTACCATGTAAACTTATTGTGACACTGAAGCACATGGCTGCAGCGGACAGTTGTTTCAGATGTTGATGAAAAATCTAGGTAAATATTGCTTGTGTAGAGAATATTTTTATTTTCAGTCATTTCCAAACAGGCTATAATTTCTTTAATTTCTGGTAGAATTTGGAAAAATGTTGTATATTTTATGTATTTAGTGTAAATAATACTAGCCAAAGCATGCTAAGCAGTCTGTCATTTTTCTCCAAAAACTGTAGGAGCGTCATTTCCATCACAGTCATTTCCATCACAGTCATTTCCATCACAAACTGGTGGAAATGACAGAACGTGGTGGAAATGACAAAAATCCATTATGTTATTACTTTTTACTTTTTACTTTTTTAAAAAACGTTTGACTCATTATGCAATCTGGTTTCCGAGCTGGTCATGGGTGCACCTCAGCTACGCTCAAGGTACTGAACGATATCATAACCGCCATCGATAAAAGACAGTACTGTGCAGCCGTCTTCATCGACCTGGCCAAGGCTTTCGACTCTGTCAATCACCGCATTCTTATTGGCAGACTCAACAGCCTTGGTTTTTCAAGTGACTGCCTTGCCTGGTTCTCTAACTACTTTGCAGACAGAGTTCAGTGTGTCAAATCGGAGGGCCTATTGTCCGATCCTCTGGCAGTCTCTATGGGGGTGCCACAGGGTTCAATTCTTGGGCCAACCCTTTTCTCTATATACATCAACGATGTCGCTCTCGCTGCTGGTGACTCTCTGATCCATCTCTACGCAGATGACACCATTCTGTATACATTCTGCCCCTCTTTGGACACTGTGTTTACTAACCTTCAAACAAGCTTCAATGCCATACAACACTCCTTCCGTGGCCTCCAACTGCTCTTAAACGCTAGTAAAACTAAGTGCATACTTTTCTATCGAACGCTGCCAGCACCCGCCCACCGGACTATCATCACTACTCTCGACGGGCCCGAATTAGAATACGTGGACACCTACAAATACCTAGGCATCTGGTTAGACTGTAAACTCAACTTCCAGACTCACATCAACCATCTCCAATCCAAAATTAAATCCAGAATTGGCTTCCTATTTCGCAACAAAGCCTCCTTCACTCATGCTGCCAAACATGCCCTTGTACAACTGACTATCCTAACGAACCTTGATTTCGGCGATGTCATTTACAAACTAGCCTCCAACACTCTACTTAGCAAATTGGATGTAGTCTATCACAGTGCCATCCGTTTTGTCACCAAAGCCCCATACACTACCCATCACTGCGACCTGTATGCTCTCGTTGGCTGGCCTTCATTATATATTCGTCGCCAAACCCATTGGCTCCAGGTCATCTATAAGTCTTTATTAGGTAAATCCCCGCCCTATCTCAGCTCACTGGTCACGATAGCAACACCCACCCGTAGCATGCGCTCCAGCAGGTATATTTCACTGGTCATCCCC
Source organism: Thymallus thymallus (assembly GCA_023634145.1). Taxonomy (NCBI): domain Eukaryota; kingdom Metazoa; phylum Chordata; class Actinopteri; order Salmoniformes; family Salmonidae; genus Thymallus; species Thymallus thymallus. Next base: position 46,750,121 of record CM042410.1, read on the forward strand.
AAAGCCAACACCTCCTTTGGCTGCCATTCCTTCCAGTTCGCTGCTGCCAATGACTGGAACGAATTGCAAAAATCATTGAAGCTAGAGGTTCCTATCTCCCTCACTAACTTTAAGCATCAGCTGTCAAAGCTGCTTATCGATCACTGCACCTGTATATAGCCCTTCTGTAAACAGCCCACACTACTACCTCATCCCCATATTTATTTTTGTTATTTTCACAAATCTTGCATTCCAGTATCTCTATTTGCACATCATAATTTGCACATCCTTCATTCCTGTGTTAATGATAATCTGTCATTTATTTCACCACTATGGTCTATTTATTGTCCTACCTCCTAACCTTACTGCATTTTGCACTACATTTTGCACTCTGTATATAGATTTTCTATTGTGTTTTTGACTATGTTTGTTTACTGTGTAACTCTGTGTTGTTTTTGTCGCACTGCTTTGCTTTGTCTTGGCCAGGTCGCAGTTGCAAATGAGAACTTGTTCTCAACTGACCTACCTGGTTAAATAAAGGTGAAATAAATAAAACATTTGATAATGTTTTAAATTAATTTAATGTAGAAAATGCTCTAAATTGTGCAGAAGTTGAAAACTTAACTAGTATTTTTCTTGGTTTTTAAAACAACACAGAGGTCACAGACAGAAACAACATTAACAAAAACGATCCTATACGACACCAGGAACATCTGCAAAAAGAAAAGGGAGATACTGGAAGGAAAAAAGAGAAAGAAGAAGTGAAATCTATGGCTCTGAGCTTACAAAGCGAGAACAAAGAAGCAAGAGCAGGCGATGGAAATGCAACCAACGGAATAGAATACACACTTTAAAGAGAACAGTTGCCACCTATCAGGCAAAACACCACCTCAGTCACCAGATGACTTGGCCAACATACCTGCCCCTGATGCATACCCTGATATCCCTTCCTCATCATCTGCAACAGGAAGGAGAAGTCGAATACTTGCTGGAAGGAAAAAGGTTGTAAGAGGACGCTCAAAAACACACAGAGATCTTCGCATGACAAATGTCAAACTTTATGGAGGGCAAATGAATACAGGCCAACAAGTCTTCAATACTCCAGGAAAAAGCAGTGTAACAGAATTAACAGGAGAGAAAATCACTAGATTCTATGAACAGGATGACAACAATAGAGGAACAAGGAAAAAAGCAGAAGCGCTTCATGACTGGCACAATTCAGAACCTTTATCAGAAGTTTAAAAGGGATTAAACGTCCTACCATGAATTATGCAAAATATGTCCTTTTTGGGTTGTCAAGCCAACAGTCCAGGATAGGGACACATGCCTCAGTAAATCCCACGCCAACCTCCAGTTCATGGCGGGCAAACTAACCCTAACCCTCACAAAGTGATCAGCTGCAGTAACGTTGAGAACCTTATTGAGTCTTTGTGCTGTGAGAATTTGAAGAAAGAGTGCATGTACAGAGAGTGCTCCCTTTGCCAAGCAAAAGAGCTTAAAACATCAGACTTTGATGCTGATGAGCCGACATGGTGGTTTGAGTGGAAAAACAAAACTGAAGAGAGAGAGGAGAAAAACAGAGGGTAACATGGAGAAGAAGTTGATATTGACTTTATAGAGAACTACCTGTGTAAATACAGTCATGTGAAAAAGTAAGTACACTCCCTGGAAAGTTGGATATGCAATCTTCACTTCAACACTATTGACAGATAAAGGTTACCCTATTTAACAAATCACACACCCCAAAAAGAATGTTGACATTAAAATAAACAAAAATGCCTTTTCCTTAAGGGGAAAAAGTTAGTACTCCCCTACCTTTACCATCACATAAAATGGCTAATATTAGAATTAGGTACCAAAACAAGTAAAATGATTAGAAAACATTAGAGAGAAACTTAGGAGGGTCCAGCCTTCATAAAGATAAGAACATTGGTCTTGTTTGGTCTTAACCATATGGGTGTGTGGTAACACATCATTCAAAGATCAAAAGACCTACCCGAGGCCCTCAGAAGAAAGATTATTGATGCCCATGAGTCTGGGAGGAGTTACAAATCCATTTCCAAGCAAATCAAAGTACATCATTCCACTGTCCAACGGAAATTCCAGACCACTGGCAAACTACCTAGGACAGGTCATCCCACCAAAGTCAGCCCAAGAGCTGACCTAAAGATGATCATAGAAGTCTCTAAGAACCCCAGGGTAACATCAAGGGATCTACAGGCCTCTCTTGCCACAATCAATGTCGAATTGCATGGGTACACTGTCAGAAAGATACTGCACAAACTTGGCCTACATGGGAGGTCAGGAAGGAAGAAGCCTCTGCTCTCAAAAAATAATATCAAGACACAACTGACTTTACCCAGGTGTACCAATGTATATACCAAAAGTATATACATTCAGGTGTTGTGTTTAATTATTAGGAAAACATACAAAAATCAAGTTCATTTACAAATGTATATGAAATGTGTCATAAATTAATTGTATGATATTTAATTTTTCAACTAAAAAAAGACAAAAATATATACATTCCTGAATAGTACGATCGCAGCCATGATCAGATATTGTCCCTAGACAAATCAAAGACAATTACAATACTGGTAAAATGGTGTTACACAGGTAGACCGTGGATGTCCTTACACACCAGTACACTAGGTGGCAGTGTTTGCACCTTAAAGCTGGATGCGATCCGCCAACCCAACTCCTAAAGAAGAAGGAGGGCCAGTGTTACAAAACGTGAAGATTTTATAAGAATAAAAAAAAAAATCTCATTCCCGTTTATTAATACTTAGGCTAAATACTGTAGCTTTTGGCGGAGTCATGTATCGGCGACCACTGCAGTCCGCTGTGAGGAACATAATAAATAGGTCGGCGTCCAGAGTCACCTTCGGCAAGGTAATGTAAGGCTAGCTAGCTTAGCTAACAGCTTCAGCTAGCTGTCAAGTAGCAACATTTACTTGTATTGGTTGGCAAATAAAATAACCCCAACCAAATTGCGTGCCCAGTCGGACTGGAACACGAAGACTAGATAGTCGCCTTATTCTATTGAATGTTTAAAAGAAAAAACATAACGCAAACATGAGCTAACGTTAGCCGACGTCAGTTAGCATTACTTCCAACCCAGGTGAACTTGGACGTGACCAGACTGTCACTAACTTTATTTCAGTATTCGTCCACAATTGCACTTCATATCTCCTTGCCTTTGTGTGTAAAGCATCGGGAGAATGAACATGTGCTTGATTACACACCGTGGCGGGGCTGCTTCAGCTTTCTGCTGCGGTTTTGAATTCGGATTGTCAGTAACTCTGTTTTAACGTTATGCACTTCACTAAACCAGATCACGACTACACCAATATCACAGCAATATCACAGCAATCTCATATTTCCCTGGTATACAGGTAACTAATCCAATGCGTTGGGGGTCAAAGGTATGATAGTTCAGCAAAACTTACAAGGTTTACGAGAACTACTATGGACACATGCACATGTTTTACTAGTACTATTACTAATTGCATGGCACAATCCACGCCCTAATATGTTGGTAATTAGGCCTAACTGCAGCTGACTGTGCCTTGTTTATTGGATTTAAGTTACCTAATGCCACATGTGTTCTCATTCTTTTAGGCATTAGAGCAAGAGGCCTGTCTTGCAAGAACTTTAGTTGCTTGCCGGTTGTTGGGTGCAACCTCTCCATCCCAGACACAATGCCGGACACTTCACAGCACTTCACAGGTATGGGCTTCCCACCATGACTCGCATCAAGGCTGAAACAGTGCCTTCACTGATCGTACCTTCAGTCTAGTTGTCACCAGAAGTTATATCTCAATGTTCTAAATGAACTATTCCGAACTCTATCTGTATCCTGAAGGTTGTAAGGCTTCAGTTTTTAATAATACAGACAAAGCCCCAGCTTGCAATGGTCAGTTCTTTATTCAGAGAGCTCTGTCCTCTAAGTTCAGAGCCCATCTTTTATACACACACATCAGTCGAAAACCCCACCCTGCTTTAGGGGTGGGGGCTGTATTTTTCCACATACATTGTTTATCATATTCTGCAACATCTTTCATACTCTCCTGCAAGCCTAACAGTTTCTCCCCTCCCTGGGTGGGGAGACCTTTTCCCGTTACTTAGTTTCATAGTTATCACAAGTCGCCTGTTGACACTTCTACTCCTCTGTTGTCTCAGTTATACCCTGCTCATATTGCCAAATAGTAACACAATGTCCTAGTCTTAAAAAGGTCCAGTCACCCAAATAGTAACACAATGTCCTAGTCTTAAAAAGGTCCAGTCAACCAAATACTAACACAATGTCCTAGTCTTAAAAAGGTCCAGTCAACCAAATACTAACACAATGTCCTAGTCTTAAAAAGGTCCAGTCACCCAAATAGTATCACAATGTCCTAGTCTTAAAAAGGTCCAGTCACCCAAATACATGTTCTGTTTCACATTCATTTAAACAGGGAGACACATTGAGGTTAAACATATATTTTACAAGAGAGCCCTGTACACATTACAATAAAAACAGAATATTAAAACAACATACACATGTGAATAAAACAATATAATTCAGCACACAATAAACACGAATAAACATATTTAATAAAAACAATCACATTCAACTACATAGAGGTCCTCAATCAATACTGTAAACTGCCTGAGTGGCACCAGTACATCTAGCTGCAGTGAACTCTGTATACTGTAAACTGCCTGAGTGGCACCAGTACATCTAGCTGCAGTGAACTCTGTATACTGTAAACTGCCTGAGTGGCACCAGTTTTTTTTTTTTTTTTTTTTTTTTTTTTTTTTTTTTTGTACATCTAGCTGCAGTGAACTCTGCAGATTGTTCCACCAACTTTGATTTATTTATTTTTATCTAACCTTAACTAGGCAAGTCAGTTAAGAACAAATTCTTATTTACAATGACGGCCTAGGACAAAACAAAATGCAGATGTTCCCAAATCTGTGGAGACTGAAGGCATCTCTAGTGTTATCCATTCCTGAGAACGGGTTTGGTAACTTATAAATCTTATCTTAATTAATGATGTTATATAGAGGGAGTTTCTGTAAGATTGAACAAAAGAGAATGCAGCTCTCGTCTTACAGACAGAGCGGTCCATCCCACATTTTTATACAGACTACAATGATGATTCCTGTAATTGTCCACTGTGATAAGGGCGAATTGGCTCTGGGAGGCAAAAACGGCCAAATACTCCATCTAAACGCGAATAGATTCTCAGTTGCGGTACTGTTCGAGAAACATAAATCCCTCTACTTTCATATCACAATCAAAATGATTTAACATGCAAAATACACACTTACTGTACACTGTTTTAACTGGTTTTAACCAGGGGTTGGAAAAGCCCTCACTCTGTCACTCAGAAACCCTCCGAAGCATAGCCTACTGTATTGACATTACAAGCGTGATTCAGAAGACAGGAGAGAGATTTTTTATTAGCTAGTGAAGGATGGAGTAACTTTTCCAATGTTAGTTAAGGATAATATAGGCCTAGTTATCACAATGGATTTATTAACTACAAAAAGGTAAGATGTTTTTTTAAATTCTGGTGCTGCTCTAAACAGAACCATTATTTTTTCCGACCCAGCAAAATATAGTTTGGAACCAGTTCGAGCCCCTAACCCCCTATGTGGCTCGACATTCAATTACTTCACCAATGGATAGAGAAGCTTGCTGTGAAGCGGGCAGCGATGTACATGCATTGGACAGACCAGTGCAGTGTAGGGTGCGAGATGCTTCCAAAAGTTTGCGGGTGAGGAGATCGCTGGGCATGAAGTGCTGGTCATCTTGTTGTTATGACATGCATTATCTGAATTAGACCCACAGAATTATAGCTACGGAGGAGCGGCTTCTATGAAGGAAATGTAAATGTCTTAAGACAGTTGGACCAGAGCTAGCCCTTGATCATGACACTTTAATTCTAATACATTACACATAATGCCGCCTAGAGATTTCAAAAGCTAGACCAGAGCTAGCTAGCTAACAAGCTTGCGTGTGCTAGCGGCACCAATAAATCCAATGTGAAACATAACTATTGTATCCTTAACTAGCATTAAAAAAGTTATTCCATTCTTCTCTAATAAAATAAGCTCTCCATAATTTCTGAATCATGCTTGTGACGTCAATGCTTCGGAGGGAGGGAGGGAGGGAGGGAGGGAGGGAGGGAGGGGCAGGTAGCCTAAATACACACACACACACACACACTGGAAAAGATTTTCAGCTTGCAGCCAGACACTGGAATAAGTTTCTGAGTGACAAAGTGAGGGCTTTGCATAGGCGCTTTGTTCCATTTTTTTGTGGAACTGAAAAAAAAAAAAAAAAAAATGCCCGGAACATAAAATAACGTTATTAACCGTTTCCCATGCTTTTAAAATAACCGTTCTGTTCCAGAACAGTATGGATAACTTTCATTCTTGGTTGTGGTTCTGTTCCTCAACTGTGTTATTTTTCTGTTCTGTTCCAACCCCACACAAGCTAGCTCCTAGGACATTAAAAGTTCCTCCGTAGAAGCCGCTCCTCCTAGGTATAATTCTGTATTCCTAATTCAGATACTACATGTCATAACAAGATGCCCAGCGCTTCAAGCCTCCTCGGCCCTCTTTCACTCTCTACCCTCCCACAAAATTTCAGGCTACACTTGTCTGTCCATCACACATGTAAACAAATGGCTTGCCTGCTCTGATTGAGCTAAATGTAAAAAAAACTTAATTTCACAGTTAAAAAATGGAACAGACTGGAACGATATAAACCGGTACTTTTTTGTTTCTGTTTCAGAACAAAACCATTCTATAATAACTGGTTTTAACACAGTTGCCTGACCTCTGACGCCTGTTCATGGTTTCATGATTATCTTATTGACTGAACCCAGGCCAGAAAAATTTACCACTGGTCCATTTTTGGGACCTGTAGTCTTCACTATTTATATAAACATCATTGGTCAATCTGTAAAAAAAAATGTTTACTTCATCTATATGCGGATGATACTATTATGTATGCTATTGCCCTGACTGTTGATCTGGCTGTGTCATAACTACAGTCAGATGATACTATTATGTATGCTATTGCCCTGACTGTTGATCTGGCTGTGTCATAACTACAGTCAGATGATACTATTATGTATGCTATTGCCCTGACTGTTGATCTGGCTGTGTCATAACTACAGTCAGATGATACTATTATGTATGCTATTGCCCTGACTGTTGATCTGGCTGTGTCATAACTACAGTCAGATGATACTATTATGTATGCTATTGCCCTGACTGTTGATCTGGCTGTGTCATAACTACAGTCAGATGATGCTATTTTGTATGCTATTGCTCTGACTATTGATCTGGCTGTGTCAAAACTACAGTCAGATGATACTATTATGTATGCTATTGCCCTGACTGTTGATCTGGCTGTGTCATAACTACAGTCAGATGATACTATTATGTATGCTATTGCCCTGACTGTTGATCTGGCTGTGTCATAACTACAGTCAGATGATACTATTATGTATGCTATTGCCCTGACTGTTGATCTGGCTGTGTCAAAACTACAGTCAGATGATACTATTATGTATGCTATTGCTCTGACTGTTGATCTGGCTGTGTCAAAACTACAGTCAGATGATACTATTATGTATGCTATTGCCCTGACTGTTGATCTGGCTGTGTCAAAACTACAGTCAGATGATACTATTATGTATGCTATTGCCCTGACTGTTGATCTGGCTGTGTCAAAACTACAGTCAGATTATACTATTATGTATGCTATTGCTCTGACTGTTGATCTGGCTGTGTCAAAACTACAGTCAGATTATACTATTATGTATGCTATTGCCCTGACTGTTGATCTGGCTGTATCATAACTACAGTCAGATGATACTATTATGTATGCTATTGCCCTGACTGTTGATCTGGCTGTGTCAAAACTACAGTCAGATGATACTATTATGTATGCTATTGCCCTGACTGTTGATCTGGCTGTGTCATAACTACAGTCAGATTATACTATTATGTATGCTATTGCTCTGACTGTTGATCTGGCTGTGTCATAACTACAGTCAGATGATACTATTATGTATGCTATTGCCCTGACTGTTGATCTGGCTGTGTCATAACTACAGTCAGATGATACTATTATGTATGCTATTGCCCTGACTGTTGATCTGGCTGTGTCATAACTACAGTCAGATGATACTATTATGTATGCTATTGCCCTGACTGTTGATCTGGCTGTGTCATAACTACAGTCAGATGATGCTATTATGTATGCTATTGCTCTGACTGTTGATCTGGCTGTGTCAAAACTACAGTCAGATGATACTATTATGTATGCTATTGCCCTGACTGTTGATCTGGCTGTGTCATAACTACAGTCAGATGATACTATTATGTATGCTATTGCCCTGACTGTTGATCTGGCTGTGTCAAAACTACAGTCAGATGATACTATTATGTATGCTATTGCTCTGACTGTTGATCTGGCTGTGTCAAAACTACAGTCAGATGATACTATTATGTATGCTATTGCCCTGACTGTTGATCTGGCTGTGTCAAAACTACAGTCAGATGATACTATTATGTATGCTATTGCCCTGACTGTTGATCTGGCTGTGTCAAAACTACAGTCAGATTATACTATTATGTATGCTATTGCTCTGACTGTTGATCTGGCTGTGTCAAAACTACAGTCAGATTATACTATTATGTATGCTATTGCCCTGACTGTTGATCTGGCTGTGTCATAACTACAGTCAGATGATACTATTATGTATGCTATTGCCCTGACTGTTGATCTGGCTGTGTCAAAACTACAGTCAGATGATACTATTATGTATGCTATTGCCCTGACTGTTGATCTGGCTGTGTCAAAACTACAGTCAGATTATACTATTATGTATGCTATTGCTCTGACTGTTGATCTGGCTGTGTCAAAACTACAGTCAGATTATACTATTATGTATGCTATTGCCCTGACTGTTGATCTGGCTGTGTCATAACTACAGTCAGATGATACTATTATGTATGCTATTGCCCTGACTGTTGATCTGGCTGTGTCAAAACTACAGTCAGATTATACTATTATGTATGCTATTGCCCTGACTGTTGATCTGGCTGTGTCATAACTACAGTCAGATGATACTATTATGTATGCTATTGCCCTGACTGTTGATCTGGCTGTGTCATAACTACAGTCAGATTATACTATTATGTATGCTACCTTTCAAGCTGGCAGAAATGTGAATCTTGTGTTGCTAGATTTTGCTCAGCTTGAGTTGACGAAGGGTCCTAATGGCACCTTTAATTTGTACTACCAATGGGCATAGTAAACTCCTGCAATCATTGTGCCATGTTGTAGACTTTAATAATGCAGTAGCAGCATGGTTCCTTGCCATGGCTGGCTTAGCTGTGATATCAGTCAGAATATACAGTCAGATGGAGGGAGTCTGTTTTTCAGGCAAGCAAAGGCTCTTCTTACTGTAACTAAATAGGTTCTTGCATTCCTTGGTGCAAATTAATGCCTATTTAATGGGACTAATAATGTCGAAACATCTCGTTACTATTTTCCTAGCATTCTTAACCTGAAGTGTGTGTGGTGTGTGTGTGTAGAGAGCTCTGTAAATATTGGTAGAGAGCTCTGTAAATATTGTAAAAGATTTTTTACCCACAATTGTTTTTGATTACAATTAGTTTTTAATTCATATCTTGTGGTTTTGAGCCATGGATTTGAAGATTGACTGTCAAGTTAAATCTTTTTTGGCTTTGCTAGCTAGCTGGCTAATGTTTTTGTTTGAAAAAATGCATCTGGACACAGCTTTTTTTGTTTCACCTGGCTGCCAGTTCCTGATCCTTTGAAAACATAATTTCAGGAGTGGCTTGAAGTGTAGAAGGAATTACAGCAGTGCTAATGCAGAGGGCTTGTAGTGAGGACGACTGGCTACTATTCTGAACTTTGTGGTGACCTTTTTGGCTCCCAGAGCTGCTGAGGCATCACCCAAGTGGGTGCTACACAGAGTGGAAGAGGAGAAGTCCAGTAGCCACATTAGCCAGCTTGTTGCTAGCTAGCCAAGCAAAAAAAGATTTAACCTGACGGTCAATCTTCAAATCCATTGCTCAAAACCACAAGATATGAAATAAAAAAAAACTCATTGTAATCAAAAAAGATTTTTGGGGGGTTAAAAACAATTGTGGATTTTAAAAAATATATATTTACAGAGCTCTCTGCTCAGGCTTCCACACACACCGTTCAAGTTAAGGAAAATAGTAGCGTGACGTTTTTGCATTATTAGTCCCATTTTAATAAGCATTACTTTGCTTCAAGGAATGCAAGAACCTATAAGACTCAGGCTGGTCCCCAGACTTGCCCTCTACAAGATCATCAGCGGACTCCATCACCGTCATTTACCGTCCTTTGACCAGCTCCCTCCACTCAAGCCATGAATTGACCCTCTCCATCTTCAGAGGATACAGCATTCAAAGACTTGGCATCTATTGGTTGACCTGTCACAATACTATTTATTACTTGTTTGTTTTTTGCTCCTGAAGCACTTTGACATTCTATGAAAACCTCTATAGAAGTTGAATTATGTATACATTTGTTGCAATGTGTCTGAGTTGTTATAATTTGTATTACCCCTCCCCAAAGAGATATCATGCGTCAAGGCTCTTTCCTCTTGTCCCTCCATTTCCCAGCTCTTTAATGTGAAGGAAACCCCACAGGCGGCCACAGAAGAGGAGGTGGGGGCCTTCACCAAGCTCATCGAGGCCATGGGCTTCACAGGACCTCTCAAATACAACAAATGGGTAAGTGCCTCTAGCGTCACCAAACCACTCGAATGTCCATCCAGTACAGTTCTTCATACAGGATTACTGTAGGTCTCTCACAAGCAACCTCTATGATTCATCAGCTCACACTTTAATCTATATGTAGGATGTCATGTTCAATATTGTATTGAGGTTCAGTCGTGAAGGACAGCGCTTCAACCAACTTCTACACGTGAGATGCAGCCAGAAGAAAATACCTAAAGGGGAGTTGTTACAACTCTCTCGTTGTTTAGGCCTTTTGTTAATTTAGTTCTGGTTTTAAAAATGGTGACGTTTTTAATAAATGCCTGCGTCACATTGAATGCACACATTCCCATCCCTAAAGACAGGACTGGCACTTAAAACATGTCTATCCTGGTTACAGGTGGACATGAGGCGTATGGGAGCATTGAACCTGTGGTGTCAACCAGGAACCTTCCCTGTGGGATGAGCCAAGTACCTCCATAGGTTAGGGTTGACAATGCTTGCTAAAACCACCCCCTCATGGGTAGAGCCCAGACCTGGGTTCAAATAGCCTAGCATTTGAAATCATTATAAATACTTTAGCTGTGCTTGATTGACCTTCCTTGTTGCAATGGAACTGATAGAAAACTGCAAACCCTGCCCATCTGGGACTAAAGCAAACACTCAAAGTATGTGAAAGGTTTCAAATAAACCTAGGTCTGGTTCCTAATGTTGGTCAAACTCTGGGCTGGGCCCTAGACTTTAAATAGGACCTTGTAATTGGACCAGAAAAACATCTCTGACTAGGTATAGCCTTAGCAATATGCTAATAGCCCCACCTTGCCCTCTGGTGGAGTTTTTCCATATTACACCTGTCCAATCCATTCAGATTTCTAAAAGAATCCATTCAGATTTCTAAAAGTCCGTAGGGAGTATCAGAGGATGGTGTTTAAAGTGGAAATCAACAGTTGAAACAATAACATAGGGTCTCCCCGCCCCTGTAAAACGCTGAGGGTTGGGGCTGGAGAAATGTAACCACTCTCAAATTCATAGACAGAACTATAGATACAAAGACTTACCTTCTATGATATCAACATTATATTTTTAACCTGGGGTTGGAACCCCCCAAAAAATGTGTAGTGTCCCGACAAGCAACATTTTTTTACGTTTAGCTCATTAAATTACTTAACCAATCAGTGCGGATAGAGCAGGCAAGCTAGTTGCGTGATGGGCAGACAAGTGTAGTTAATAAATCCAACGTGAATTGTAACGTCAGTACAGTAGCCTATGCTTCGGAGGGTGGAGGGGCAGGTAGCCTAAACACACTGGCAAATATTTTCAGCTTGCAGGCAGACACTGAAATAAGTTTGATTGACAGAGTTATGACTTTGCATAGACGCTTTGTTGTTTGTGGGACTAGGAAAAAAATGGCTGTAATGTAAAAGAGCGTTACTAACTGGTACTCTTGCTTTTAAAATAACAATTCTGTTCCAGAACAGTATGGTACACTTTCATTCTGTTTCTGTTCCTCTGGTTTTCTGTTTTGTTCCCTGAACCAGTTCCAACCCCTGGTTTTAACCATGTTTTGAGGCTACAGTTGAAGTCAGAAGTTTACATACACCTTAGCCAAATACATTTAAACTCAGTTTTTCACAATTCCGGACATTTAATCTTAGTCAAAATTCCCTGTCTTTTCAGTTCTCCCCACAAATGTTCTATAGGATTGAGGTCAGGGCTTTGTGACGGCCACTCCAATACCTTGACTTTGTTGTCCTTAAGCCATTTTGCCACAACTTAGGAAGTATGCTTGGGGTCATTGTCCATTTGGAAGACTTTTAGATGTTGCTTCAATATATCCACATAATTTTCCTTCCTCATGATGCCATCTATTTTGTGAAGTGCACCAGTCCTTCCTGCAGCAAAGCACCACCACAACATGATGCTGCCACCCCCGTGCTTCACGGTTGGGATGGTGTTCTTCGGCTTGCAAGCCTCACCCTTTTTCCTCCAAACATAACAATGGTCATTATGGCCAAACAGTTCTATTTTTGTTTCATCAGACCAGAGGACATTTCTCCAAAAAGTACGATCTTTGTCCCCATGTGCAGTTGCAAACCGTAGTCTGGCTTTTTTATGGCGGTTTTGGAGCAGTGGCTTCTTCCTTGCTGATTGGCCTTTCAGGTTATGTCGATAATGGACTCGTTTTACTGTGGATATAGATACTTTTGTACCCGTTTCCTCCAGCATCATCACAAGGTCCTTTGCTGTTGTTCTGGGATTGATTTGCACTTTTCGCACCAAAGTATGTTCATCTCTAGGAGACAGAACGCGTCTCCTTCCTGAGAGTTATGAAGGCAGCGTGGGCCCATAGTGTTTATACTTGCGTATTATTGTTTGCACAGATGAACGTGGTACCTTCAGGGGTTTGGAAGTTGCTCCCAATGATGAACCAGACTTGTGGAGGTCTACAATGTTTTTTCTGAGGTCTTTTCCCAAGATGTCGAGCAAAGATGCACTGAGTTTGAAGGTAGGCCTTGAAATACGTCCACAGGTACACCTCCGAATGACTCAAATTATATCAATTAGCCTATCAGAAGCTTCTAAAGACATGACACAATTTTCTGGAATTTTCCAAATTGTTTAAAGGCACAGTCAACTTAGTGTATGTAAACTTCTGACCCACTGGAATTGTGATATAGTGAATTATAAGTGAAATAATCTGCCTGTAAACAATTGTTGGAATAATTACTTGTGTCATACACAAAGTAGATGACAGTTGAACTAAGGCATTTATAAGTTATATTCTTCAAGAATCATTTACATTTACGCAGAATCAATGGGTACATATCATTAATTTATAAGTCAGAAAATGGATGTGACAACTGCAAAATGTCCTTTTAAATCAGAGCTGTCATTTACCTTAGTCTGCACTACTAAGACTGGGTCTTAAAACAACAAAGGTCGCTTGATCAGCTTGAAAAGCCTTACTCTGAAACGTGTCTTAAATTGGTTTGGTCAAAAGCCTTAGGGAATGCAAAGGCATACCAACTCCAAACAATAGCCAGTGCTGTGAGTGTGGGTAGCAGCGGAGTTCCTGAATGAACATCGACTCGAGGCTTGCTCTCAGAGGGCCTCCCATGCCAGCGTCAAGCTAACCCAGAATGCCCGGAGACATTTACCTGCGATTCACATTCCAGTCTTCTTATGCCACCACCCACCCTGGGCCAAAGCACTTTTTATTATGGTTTATATTTTGAGGTGGTTAAAAGGAAAGTGGGATACTCTTTACGTTACCATTCAGGATACCTGCCTCTTCTGTCAGGAACCATTTCAAGTCTTAACCTACATTGTTGTCTTATCAACTTATTGCTCCTGTCTGTTTTTGCAGAAAATCAAGATTGCTGCCTTGCGCATGTACACATGCTGTGTAGAGAGAATCAACTATGATGAATTTTTTGAAAGTAAGTATTTGCCTGCATAGATTCCTATGTAGTTAATGTCTTCTATAGAGGTAATCACCTGAGTGAGGTAGCCTATTCTTCCAGCCAGATGTCGAGTGGGGGTTAGTGGTTTTGGATGGAATATAAGCCGGTTTTGGCTGACGTGCCCCTCTGATCTCTCTGTCCACAGAATGCTCCCTCCCCGACACGCTCAACTCCTGGTTCCTGGTGGCACAGCTCCATGTCTGGCGAGTACCTCTGTTACACACTCGCTACAGGCCCTCCTCAGGCCAGCTTTACTTATCTTTTGCCACCCTCTGTAGTTTGAAACCCTTTTTAAGAACTTCCAAGTTCCCACGACGAAGCTGAGACTGTGCCTTTATTTTCTACTGCCACCTAAATTCTGTGTTCCTTCAGTTTGCCTGTTCTTTTGCCTCCCATCTGCTATTCCTTTGTCAAATCTAGACTTAACTGGTGTTAAGATGTTGTATTTTCCGACGAAAGGATTTGACATAGGGGACAATCCAGGCATAAGCACCAATGACGTTTAAATCAAATCTTATTGGTCACATATACATATTTATCAGATGTTATTGCGGGTGTAGTGATATGCTTGTGTTCCTAGCTCCAACAGTGCAGTAATATCTAACAATTCACAACAACACACACAAATCTAAAAGTAAAAGAATGGATTTAAGAAATATATAAATATTAGGATGAGAATGTTGGAGTAGCAATAGAATGCAGTATATGCATATGAAATGAGTAAAGCACTATGTAAACATTATTAAAGTGACCAGTGATTCCATGTCTATGTACATGGGGCAGCAGCCTCAAACGTGCAGTGTTGAGTAACTGCGTGGTAGCCGGCTAGTGATGGCTATTTAAGTCTGATGGTCTTGAGATAGAAGCTGTTTTTCAGTCTCTCGGCCCCAGCTTTGATGCACCTGTACTGACCTCACCTTCTGGATGATAGAGTGGTGAACAGGTGGTGGTTGTTGTCCTTGATTATCTTTTTGGCCTTCCTGTGACATCGGGTGATGTAGGTGTCCTGGGGGGCAGGTAGTTTTCCCCCGGACCGCACCACCCTCTGGAGAGCCCTGCTGTTGCAGGGTGGTGCAGTTGCCGTACCAGGCTGTGATACAGCCCGACAGGATGCTCTCAATTGTACATCTGTAAAAGTTTGTGAGGGTCTTAGGGGCCAAACAAAATGTATCCTGAGGTTGAAGAGGCTCTGTTGTGCCTTCTTCACCACACTCTCTGTGTGGGTGGACCATTTCAGATCATCAGTGATGTGTACGCCGAGAAACTTTCCACCTTCTCTACTGCAGTCCCGCCAATGTGGATAGGGGGGCGTGCTCCCTCTGCTGTCTACTGAAGTCCACAATCATCTCCTTCATTTTGTTGACGTTGAGAGGAAGGTTATTTTCCTGGCACCACTCCGCCAGGGCACGCACCACCTCCCTCTCTATGTATAGAGTGCAGTGGTAAGGGCTTAATTGTTTAGGTTTGTTTCTGCTTGGATAAGTATTGTTAAGAGGTAAATCTTTCTCTCTTGATTTTTCCAATTTAAAAAATCATCCATCTATTTTATTTTCGAATAACCTAACCTCGCAACCCTTTTTACATTTGTACTTTCAAACCCTAGGTAGTTCAGGTTGCATGCTTTTAGTTAACACTTACCTTGGTATTTCATCCAGACCTGGAAAAGAAAGGCATGCATAAGCTCATTGATCATCCTTGTGATGTTTCTACAACTTTATAGGAGTCAGTTGGGTGATTAATTGCGCTGTCACAGCCCTCTTCATCAAACATGCCCACCACTCCTCTGACTTCCTGTCAAAGCTACTTTCCTGCTAATTCTGTTGACTTTGGGATGCGGGATGACATAAGCTCCAAAAGCCAGGCCTGGACTCAATCAAAACTAAACAATCTTCACGCTATGAAAATGGTGTCATGACGTGGGAATAACACACACTGATGCAGATTCATACTTAGTGAAAATGTAGAACAACCACGGATTCAGTTCTATTGACTTTACCCGCTTTAGAAATTACACTAGTCAGATCGAAGCCCATTAACAAAAGGTTTGAAAAAAACGTGATCCCAACTAGGGTTTCACATTTTTGGGAATATTCAGGAGTGGAAACCTTTTCCTTGGGAATTAACGGGAATATATGCAAATTTATATTAATACCATTTTAAATGTAGATGTTTTTTGCATTGGATATATTTACCATATCATATGGAGGCAGAAACATAAACCTTTTACCTTATTATAAGTAGACATAATTTCCAATGATTAAATCCTTCCAATAGAAATAAAATGTACTTACGAATTGAACTTTTCAATTAAATGAGTTGAATCTTCACATGGGATGATTTCACTGAACAACATAAGAAAGGGAATATTGAATGATCCCCAATGATCCATCGCATCTCCCAAAAACGTTTAACATACATCTGTAAAATGATAGTCTAGAAACTAAAGCTTTGGTTGTCTTCCTCTCAGGCTTCCATGTCTTCTCTCTGGACCTCCTCAATGTCCACATCTTAAACATCAGACTCTGAGACCTCATCTTCACTGTCACTTTCCAACCTTGTTGAGGATGGCTTGTTGTCAGGCTCAAAAAGCCTTAAATTTGCCCGGATGGCCACCAATTTTTCAACACTTCTATTGGTCATCCTGTTGCGTGCTTTGGTGTGTGTGTTCCCATACAAGAACCAGTTGCGCTCTGAGGCGGCTGATGTTGGTGGGATTTGGAGGATGATGGAGGCAACAGGGGAAAGAGCCTCAGACCCACAAAGTCCCTTCAACCAGGTGGCTGATGAGATATGTTGACACGACTGCCTTATTGCATCTCCATCCCACCTTGCTTGGATGAGTACTTCGCCAGACTGACAAGAACCTTGCCCTCATCCAGGCGTATGTGGCGAGACACAGTAGTGATGACATCATAGGCCAAATCCACTAATTTGAAGGGGTGTCCACATAGTTTTGTGTATATACAGTGCACTTGAAAAGTATTCAGACCCCTTGACATTTTACACATTTTATGTTACAGCCCTTTTCTAAAATTGATTAAATTGTTTACATAATCTACACATAATACCCCATAATGACAAAGCAAAGGTTTTTTAGAAATGTTTGCAAATGTATTAAGAAATTCAACAGATATATCAAATTATTCATGCCCTTTACTCAGTACTTTGAAGCACCTTTGGCTGTGATTATAGTCTTGGGTATGACGCTACAAGCCTCGCACACCTGTATTTGGGGAGTTTCTCCCATTCTTCTCTGCAGATCCTCTCAAGCTCTGTCTGGTTGGATGGGGAGCGTCGCTGCACAGCTATTTTCAGGTCTCTCCAGAGATGTTCGATCGGGTTCAAGTCCGGGCTCTGGCTGGGCCACTCAAGGACATTCAGAGACTTGTCCCGAAGCCACTCCTGCGTTGTCTTGGCTGTGTGCTTAGGGTCGTTGTCCTGCTGGAAGGCGAACCTTCGCCCCCAGTCTGTGGTCCTGAGCGCTCTGGAGCATCTTTCCCTCGATCCTGACTAGTCTCCCAGTCCCTGCCGCTGAAAAACATCCCCACAGCATGATGATGCCACCACCATGGTGCCAGGTTTCCTCCAGATGTGATAAAAATCTTGTTTCTCATGGTCTGAGAGTCCTTTAGGTGCCTTTTGGCAAACTCCAAGCGGGCTGTCGTGCCTTTTACTGAGGAGTGGCTTCTGTCTGGCCACTCTACCACAAAGGCCTGATTGGTTGAGTGCTGCAGAGATGGTTGTCCTTCTGGAAGGTTCTCCCATCTCCACAGAGGAACTCTGGAGCTCTGTCAGAGTGACCATCAGGTTCCTGGTCACCTCCTTGACCAAGGCCCTTCTCCCCAGATTGTTCAGTTTGGCCGGGCGGCCAGCTCTAGGAAGAGTCTTGGTGGTTCCAAACTTCTTCCAGTTAAGAATGAAGGAGGCCACTGTGTTCTTGGGGACCTTCAATGCTGCAGAAATGTTAAGGCACCCTTCCCCAGGTCTGTGCCTCGACACAATCATGTCTCGGAGCTCTACAGACAATTCCTTCGACCTTATGGCTTGGTTTTTGCTCTGACATGCACTGTCAACTGTGGGACCTTATATAGACAGGTATGTGCCTTTCCAAATCATGACCAATCAATTTAATTTACTACAGGTGGACTCCAATCAAGTTGTAGAAACATCAAGGATGATCAATAGAAACAGGATGCACCTGAACTCAATTTAGAGTTTAACAGTAAAGGGTCTGAATACTGTAAATAAGGTATATATTTTTTGTATTGTGTATTTTTGGGGGGAAAATTCTAAACCTGTTTTCGGTTTGTCATTATGGGGTATTTTGTAAGTAAAGTAAAATGTATTTATATAGCACATTTCACAGATAAAAAAATCACAAAGTGCTTCACAATAAAATGAAATACAATAATAAATCTTGAAATACAAGAATATTAAATAAAAATAGAAAACATAAACAACCATAAAAACTTCTTAATGTGAGTTAAAAGCCTTGCAGCAGAGTTCTGAACAGCCTGGAGGCGATAAAGCTCCTTCTTACTCAAACAGGTAAAAGACTGTTACAGTAATCTAAACGAGAGGAGATGAACGCATGAATGATCATCTCCAACTCACCCTTAGTCACAAATTATCTTAATTTGGAAATATTCCTCAGTTGGAAGAAACAGTTTCTAACTAATTGTTTAGAGTGGAGCTCCAAGGACAGCTGAATCAAAAACAACACCTAAGCTCCTAAGGCTCGGTTGGACAGACGAGCCTAAGTCACCAATATGCTGTATTATCTTTGGGATTTTACTTTCAGGGGCGATAATTAGTGTTTCTGTTTTGTCTGAATTCAGAAGCAAAACGTCACAACCACTGTTTGATACTAGTCAGACAGTTTAGAGAACTCGGTTTCCTTAAAGGAGCAATACAGTTGTATATCATCCGCATACAGATGGTAAGATATGTCACTAAACTGACTAATTATCTGTCTGAGAGGAAATATGTACAAGAGGAACAGAATAGGGCCCAAGACAGAACCCTGAGGTACCCCACAGGTTTTTTTAAGTACAGGCTTAACAAGAGCATGTTTAAAAAAAACTAGGAACGACACCAGTTAAAAGTGAAGAATTAAGCATCTCAACAATATAGGGGCCAATGGAGTCAAAAAATTGTACAAATGGCACAGTGGGAACAACATCCATAGGACAAAATGAGGATTTCAAAGAATGTAACAGAGAAGTGATGTCATGTAATGTCACAGGAGTAAAAGTGGACCAACAATGAGCAGGAGACAAGTCACAGGCAGAGTTCTGAGACAGTGATAGTGAGATGTTTGCCCTAACATCTCTGATCTTATTAACAAAAAAGTGGAGGAATTCATTAGTCAGATTTAGATAACACAGCTAGATGGAGAAACTAATTTATTAATGGTGTCAAATAAGATTCTAGAATTGTGCTTATTCGAGGATATAAGCTGAGAAAAGAAGCAAGTTCTGGCCTTTCTCAGCATCTCATTCAAGGAAACCCTTAGATCTTTAAGGTGGAGCCTATGAACCTCCAGTTTAGAAGTTTTCCAAAGACGCTCCACCTTTCTACATTTTCTCCTAAAACTTTGGATAGCTTCATCAATCCAAGGACAGGGATTTTTATGGGAGACAGTGCTTAATTTAATTGGTGCTACTTTATCTAAAATAGATAAAGAATGACCATTAAAAGACTGGATAAGCTCATCAACATCAGTGCATCCCATCAGAGAACATGGGTCAAACAAGGCAGAGAACCTCTCGGCAGTGTCATGATTAATAATCAGTTCAATCAATAAGTTCATATTAAAAAAACACACAGCTATGGTCACTCACATGTACATCTTCCATGTGTATTTACTATATCTAGACCAAGAGAAAAGACAAGGTCCAGGGTGTGACCCTTAATGTGTGTGGGTCCAGTAACATGTTGAATACAATTAAGAGTCTGTAATAGAAAGGAGATTAGCAGCTGTGTTAAATGTAGAATCATCAATATGTAGGTTAAAGTCTCCAATAATTAAAACCTTCTCAAGTTTGATGATAGATGATTAAAAAGTCAGTAAAATCAGTAAGAGTCAAGTCAAGAGAAGGTGGCCTGCTGGGCCAGGAGGACGGTAAATTAACACACTGTAAAAAGCATTAGAAGAGCCTACTTTGAGCATCTGTAATTCAAAAGAGGAAAAACTTTCAGAGTTTATCACTCTACATATGAAACTGTCACGCTGCACAACAGCAAGCCCACCACCACGACGTGCCATTCGGGGCATCCCAATAACAGAGCAGCCAACAGGACAGAGCTCGTTTAGGTGAATAAACTCATTTTCCCTTTGCCACGTTTCCGTGAGGAAGATAAAATCAATATGCTTGTTAAGAATAAAAGTTTTATTAGAAATGGAACGAGCATTGAGCAAGGCAAAGTGGAGTAATGTAGGCAGACCCGCATCCTCAACAGCTGATTGTGACGGAACTGAATGTGACGGAACTGACCGTAAACAGCTGACGAGGTCACGAGATCTCCAGCTGCGGCGAGTGTTTAGTCGCTGGTCAGGCAGCGCAGTAACCATCGGTAGTGGCAGGTCCACGTTAACATCAACAAGTCGCTGGTACAAAAGAGGTTCACGTCCAACAGGTAGAAACATCCCAGGGCACTGCAGCTGGGAAGCATTTTCACCCAAATTTTGGAGGGAAACCGGCCGCAGCCACCGGAATCGTTCTCCGAGATACGGCCAGAGCACCCCCCGTCCAGGATTGTCACCTTCTCTTGACTTGACTTGAGCGCCAGCTCTGCAGCCCCTTGTGTAGTTTGAGGAATAAAATGTATACATTTTGGAATAAGGCTGTAATGTAACAATGTGGAAAAAATTAAGAGTTCTGAATACTTTCCGAGTGCACTAGTGAATGTATAGTGCATCTCAAGTTGGGTATTGGCCCTTGAGGGCAAGAGGCTGTCCGTCCCTGTCAGATAAGGTGTTAACTCTGTGTTCTCCCCTGTAGGATGTGTCTGGTGCGGATAAGGCAAGAAGGCCGTGAGGGGAAGTACATGTGCCGCTACATCGTCCACTCAATGTGGGAGGACGTGGAGCAGAGGAGCAAAATCATGGGAGTAAGTCCCTCAAACTTCAACCTCATGTCTTTACCAGTCAAGCGTCTGAAAGTAATAGTGCTGATCTAGGATCTCTGCAGGTGTAATCTTTTTCATAATGACTTAAAAGGCAAAACTGATCCTATAATCGGACAGCTAATAATGGCTAAACTTAACGTTTTGGATGGCTGGAGCTTCTACCATTTTGCTAGCTCAATACCATCCAGTAATTTCAGGTCAAGGTTGCATGATTTTTTTAGTGGCAGGGAAAAAAATACGGATTCAGTGCATACTGGACATCTCCATTGAATCAGTGGGAGGTACAGAGAGGACATTTTTTTCTTCTGTGTATTGCTTTTGATATGGGCGTCATGCATCTTGTAGAATACACTGAAATATATCACAAAGCATCCCGTAGTATCTATAGGCATATACAGGGAACTGCCAAAATAATGGGAATACTTGAGTAAATGAGAGATACAAAGCATATTGAAAGCAGGTGCTACCACACAGGTGTGGTTCCTGAGTTAATTAAGGAATTAACATCCCATCATGCTTAGGTTCAAGTATAAAAACGCTGGGCAGGCCAGAATTATTTTGGCTACCATGGCTATACCCCCATAGGATGACAATGCCCATATCCACAGGGCACGAGTTGTAACTGAATGGTTTGATGAGCATGAAAACGATGTTAACCATATGCCATGGCCGTAAGTGAAGGGGTCTGAAAGTGAAGTGAAGTGAAGGGGTCTGAAAGTATTCAGACCCCTTCACTTTTTCCACATTTTGTTACGTTACAGCCTTATTCTAAAATTGATTAAATAGTTTTTCCCCTCAATCAACACACAACACCCCATAATGACATAGCAAAAACTGGTTTTTAGAAATGTTAGCAAAGTTATAAAAAGCTAAAATATCACATTTACATAAGTAATTCAGACTCTTTACTCAGTGCTTTGTTGAAGCACCTTTTACAGCGGTTACAGCCTCGAGTCTTCTTGGGTATGATGTTACAAGCTTGGCTCACCTGTATTTGGGGAGTTTCTCCCATTCTCTGCAGATCCTCTCAAGCTCGGTCACTTAGCATCTCTACACAGCTATTTTCAGGTTTCTCCAGAGGTTCAAGTCCTGGGCCACTAAAGAACATTTAGAGACTTGTCCTGAAGCTGAAGCTTGTCTGGATTACTGCAACTTGCTGTTGGCTGGGACTCCCCGCTCGTGCCATCAAACCCCTGCAACTTACCCAGAACGCTGCAGCCCACCTGGTGTTCAGCCTTCCCAAGTTCTCCCA
Source organism: Thymallus thymallus (assembly GCA_023634145.1). Lineage (NCBI taxonomy): Eukaryota > Metazoa > Chordata > Actinopteri > Salmoniformes > Salmonidae > Thymallus > Thymallus thymallus. The sequence goes on from CM042410.1 coordinate 46,772,732, forward strand.
TGTCACCCTGCTCCTCTGCACATTCCACTGGCTTCCAGTCGAAGCTCACATCCACTACAAGACTATGGTGCTTGCCATGTGGATTAGTTTAAAATGCAGTGCATGATCTAATGGGATATATTACTTCAGTTCTTTTGAACCAGATCAGACCGGCTTTTGCTGTCAAAGTCCTGTCAACATGTACAGAGTTGGATGCTGGCCAACAATTTCACCAGCTATATGCAAAATAGGAACATTCAGATTCCCCCACAGTCGATTCGTTGTAAGGAAGGATTGCCTTGCTTATCAAGTTCTGCCTAAGTCCCCCCAACCCCCCCCCCCCCCCCCCCTTGGAGCTTTAAGTAATACTTTTCTATAACTTTCATGTTGAGGTTTTCAAAATAAATGATGTTTAGAAGTTGTACTAGAGAAATACATCTGACAAATGAATACCTTCTTTGTAAAACAAATGTCAATGTCTCCATTTCGAAGGCCTTGACCTCGTATAACTGTTACTGCGCTCGCACTAACGTCTGAGGCTGACGTGAACTTCGCCCATTTGCATGATTGACTTGCCCCCTATAGTTTTACAAGCTCACCCCCACTTGGGAACAAGCAAGGGGAAATGAAATCACCAGCGTTCCTGTGCCACCAATCCGGATGGATTTTCCATGCGGTAACACCTCTCCTTCCAAGCAGACTGTAAATCAAAAGGGAAAGGTTTCAGCATTGGACTTTATAAGAAAATCCTCAGATTTTCAGGTGTCTGTCTAGGGAAAATGTATTTGGTCCTTATCAGTATTATTTATCCCAGCTGAGGCGGGTGAGCTCCTGCCAGCTATTTGGAGTAATCCTATATGAGTGGGCCAGCTTTTAATAATCACCTCGACATATTGTAACCGCCAATATTAAGTGGTTGGAATCAACTCATAGACCCACCCTGAAACATGAAGCATCTTTGTGGCCTTTGTAATAGGCCTACACTATTGTACATGGTAGTTCCAGGTTCTACACCAGGAACAGCTGAAGTCAAAGGTCGCTGCTCTCCGTGCTCCCGTCACCCAAACATGCCTCATTAAATCCTGTTTTCCCAAGGAGGATGTGGGCATCCTTTGGCGTGACCTCATTCTCGACTGCGGCGGTGGCGAGGGAATGAGAACCTGAACGGTAAAGATTGATGATGGCTGCAGTAGCGGGGCCCTCGCTCTAAGCTCAGTCGTTTGCCCTGGCAGCTCGAGCCCCAACCTGGCCTCTTTTCCCTGCTCCTCCACCCAACTGGCCTGAGGGCACCACCGGGGCAAGCCCATATAACTCCAGAGGAGAGGGCTACTGAAATGAAGGGACCCCTTGTTCCTCACAGTGTTAACATGGCTGCCTCTGCCAGTGCATGTTCTGTTCTTTACCTGGACAATGGAGCTACAGACCAGTAAAAGGCTGACATACATGGGCTGTTTTGTAGAAACCGAATGTGACGCCGCTCAATGTAGCCAATCTGCTTTTTTTTTTGTTTTGGATTCGAACTGAAGCGATCCTCGAAAGAATATGGGCCTACCAGGTATCCACACTACCCTTCTCACTGCTACAGCCCCCAAAACCCCTGCAATCGTTTCAGATCTAACGTTACTTGCTAATTGTGCTAAAACGAAGGGGGAAAAAACTTGTCAGGTAGTCTGGTGCTTGGGAGGGGGGGATTATACGTAGGTCTCTAATTATGCACAGGTGCATCGCCACTTCGATAGCCAACGCAGACGTGAGTGGAAGCCCTTAAACTGATTTTTTTTAATAAATCCAAAGAGATTGCTGCATGTATGTTACTGTAGAGAATTGCACAGAGCAGAGGTTAAGGGACTCGTACTTGTCTTGTAGGCCTTGTTGTTATTGTTCTACTTCTGTCTCACACCTGCTCACACCATCACACTAGAAATGTGAAATTGGGCGTGTTGAACAGGTGAAATCTATTGTTCTCAAACCGCTTCCAGATCACGTTTTTCAAGCTGCTGCGTTTGTATGAAAGATTCCTCAAGAGGCGACCTTTGATTAATTTGTCATTAGTCTTACAATGCATTCATTATGGTGTACCTAATACAGTACTATATGTAAGTATGAGTGCTGTACCTGTGTATTTATGTAAGGACGGTCTAGTCCACCTGCTGGACACACTCAGCCATGAAGGTCCTCCACTCTCAGCCATGAAGGTCCTCCACTCTCAGCCATGAAGGTCCTCCACTCTCAGCCCTAAAGGTCCTCCACTCTCAGCCATGAAGGTCCTCCACTCTCAGCCATGAAGGTCCTCCACTCTCAGCCATGAAGGTCCTCTACTCTCAGCCATGAAGGTCCTCTACTCTCAGCCATGAAGGTCCTCTACTCTCAGCCATGAAGGTCCTCCACTCTCAGCCATGAAGGTCCTCCACTCTCAGCCATGAAGGTCCTCCACTCTCAGCCATGAAGGTCCTCCACTCTCAGCCATGAAGGTCCTCCACTCTCAGCCATGAAGGTCCTCCACTCTCAGCCATGAAGGTCCTCCACTCTCAGCCATGAAGGTCCTCCACTCTCAGCCATGAAGGTCCTCCACTCTCAGCCATGAAGGTCCTCTACTCTCAGCCATGAAGGTCCTCTACTCTCAGCCATGAAGGTCCTCTACTCTCAGCCATGAAGGTCCTCTACTCTCAGCCATGAAGGTCCTCTACTCTCAGCCATGAAGGTCCTCTACTCTCAGCCATGAAGGTCCTCTACTCTCAGCCAGAGTCCAGCACTATAAATTGGCTCCAAAAGCCCAATGTTATTTATATTTCAGGAGGGGAAAGTGTGTGTGTGTGTGTGTGTGCGCTCTCGATGTGGAAAATGTGAACAAATTTGAGGAACTTAAGCAAAGCAGTGGTCTTGGGACTGTTTACCCCAAATAGTGTCAAAACCAACTTAGGTCCTTGCTCTGCAGCTGGCTAACCCTCATCCCTCCCTCCTCCTCTCTTTCTAACCCTCCCTCCCTCCTCCTCTCTTTCTAACCCTCCCTCCTCCTCTCTTTCTAACCCTCCCTCCTCCTCTCTTTCTAACCCTCCCTCCTCCTCTCTTTCTAACCCTCCCTCCTCCTCTCTTTCTAACCCTCCCTCCTCCTCTCTTTCTAACCCTCCCTCCTCCTCTCTTTCTAACCCTCCCTCCTCCTCCTCTCTTTCTAACCCTCCCTCCTCCTCTCTTTCTAACCCTCCTCTCTTTCCATCCCTTCCTCCTCCTCCTCTCTTTCTAACCCTCCCTCCTCCTCCTCTCTTTCTAACCCTCCCTCCTCCTCCTCTCTTTCTAACCCTCCCTCCTCTCTTTCCATCCCTTCCTCCTCCTCTCTTTCTAACCCTCATCCCTCCCTCCCTCCTCTTTTTCACCCTTCTAGATTGATGCCATTCACCGGAAGGAAAGCATGAGGGCTATGACAGAGACTTTCTACGCTGCTATTTTTGGATATGATGAGGTAAGACCCTGCTATGACCATTAGGGTTATCTTTGCCTCAGGTGGTATAAAACACACACACAGACTGGAAACAATAACTGAGAACGGAAGGGCCCCCGAGACCAAGCCTGCTTGGGAACTGGTCAGGAGCTACCATGTGCTGTTCTAGGCCTGACTGGCGGAACTGTCCAGCGGGAGCGAGCGCGTTTGGTCTCGTCCAGTCCTCAGTGCTATTTGACGAAGAGGTGATTGAAGGTAACGACCATGACGACAACCATGATTCACCTCCTCTGTGTTGTTGCATTTGAAGGGAATCCTTTCGGACGACGGGGTGCTGGCGGCCGCCCTGTGGAGGAACATGTTCAACCGCCAGTGCGAGGACCCCAGGCAGCTGGAGCTCATGGTGGAGTACGTCCGCAAACAGGTGAGAAAGGAAGATGACCCTCCATATCACCACAGATGGGAAACCCTAGTCCTCAGTGTTTCCCCAAATAAAGAAAACTAATGTTTCTGGCCACAGTTTTCAGCCGGCACCCAAAAAGAATCTGCCCCAACTCCGGTTTGGAAAGACCTGAGGGACGTGGGGACCCCCAGACGTTTCACAATTTTGTTGTAGCCCTGAACTAGCTCACCTGATTCACCTATTCAAGGGCTTGATGATTAGTTGACAAGTTAAATCAGGTGTGCTAGTTATGGAATAATTTAAATACATGCAATAGCTGGCGGTCCCTGAGGAGATATTTGAAAAAGGCTGCTCTAGGGTGTCAAACATTCAGTTTAAATTATAAAAATGAGGCTCTACAGAGTGAAATTTGAAGACAATTGTTAACAAAAAAAGAAACTGTTTCGTCTTGCGGAATGGAGGCGCAGCACGCCCATTATTTTATATATTTTTAAGGTGTCTGTGACCAACAGACCAGCATATCTGTATTCCCAGTCATTTGAAATCAATAGGTTAGGGCCTATTAAATGTATTTAAATTGACCGATTTTTCTTTATATGAACTCTAACTCAGTAAAATCTTTGACATGTTCAGTGTAATTTTATTTAACTATTATTATGTCTATCATTAGTAGGCTTAGTGTAGCAGCCTTGTATAACCACCATCGAGCTGTAGGCCTAAGAGCACATCCTGGTTAGTCTTTATACTGTAAATTACTTAGGCCTATATTTCAACACTTACAGTATATAGGCGACTGTATCAATCAATAATTATTTGTTCGTCATCACACAGCATACGAGTCATTCATGATCTGAAATGCAGTCAAGCGTTTCAGTTTTAAAATAAAACAACAAAAAGCCCCCTTGAATAATTAGCATAAAGAATAAATGAACCGTTCCATGTCGGCAATTGTATTATTAATTATTATATTGTATTTAGTGAAATACATTCACGAATGTATTTAGTGACTGTTTAGTCTTTGCTGTAATAAAGGCTTTCCCACAAAACATTTTAAAGTTACAAAACTCTGGTACGCTTTTATTTGGTGTTCCAAACTAAAAATTATATTGTAATCTAACGCACCTATTTGGCACACATAATATTCGCACAACGCTTGCTCCTAACCTTCTTTTCCTTGATCTCCAGTCTTTAAACATTTTCTCTTTACCTCCAAACATTCCCGTTTTCAAGTTTATTTGTCAAGTCATATGCATCCGTTTCGCTGTCAGATGTTAGTGTTCAGAGTTTCTAATAACCAATTTATTGATGCAATTCCGATTATTCTATAGGTCGGGCCCTATTGGTCACTTGCATGTGATGCATACGTGCCACGTAAAGAGAGCAAGGGTTGAGGGAACAGGGAATGTTTTTTTTTTTTTTTTCTAAACAAATTAGGTATTTCAGTAACAGAACTTTTCAGTCAGAAGTGGCTGTAATTATGTTGCCGCTTCAGGAACACGGACAGCTTGATGTTCTGTGGTGGTTGCTGCAGGAGGAACGAGATGGCGACTACGGGTGCTAATCACAGTCACTGTCATTTAAATTTTTTAACACACAGTCCTGCCCTACACAATCAAATCAATTGCGGTTGGACTCCCCCTAGTCGTTTGTGTGTCTTAATAATTTAATCAAACCGTGCGCTTAAAGCATCAGACAAGCTCGGCGCATGTAGTTGATTTGATTTTAACACATAGGGTGTTTATATATGGAAAAATACACGTTTAAACATTTCAACCAATCGATTGGTCTGTCGACTAAGATGTATTTATTTTTGTCGGGGACATCCCTAGTGGTAACATGGAGACCCTTTTTCTTATCTAGCACCTACTCCAAAATGTATATGAATATTCTTATGTTACTGAATGTATCCAGACTATTTTCAGATTTCGTTATTGACAAATGCTGTGAACACTACAGTAGCGGTAGTTAACAAACCTCTGTACATCGCACTGTTCCGCGCAATTGACCTTATTTTAGCGCCCAAAAAAAGATAATACTTCCAGGTCAACTCTAATATGAATACTATTGTAAAGCACAATATCTCCCCTTTCCAGCAAAATCAATGACGAGACCTTCAAGCTGCCCGTCTCTGCATAATTGAAGAAGGCAATGAGCTCCGTCGGGTCTTTTTAAAAATGGCGTGTGGGCAAGCGAAAGCTACTGAGTGATAGTGAAAGGGGGAGATATGTCGTGTGGGGAAACAGCTTTTTTTTTCACCTGTTTTGTCCAACTTATCACCTCTAAAATGTAAATAGAACACTATAAAGTGTTTTATATAATGTCTCATTACATACCTTTTTGAAGGTTTGTGCCAAATTTTAATCTGTTTTTTAGGGCGGTGCTAAATGTATCTTCCAAACAAACTGCGGCTGTCGTGGTTTTTGAGTCAGGATGGCTCGCGGTGATTACGCAAAAAAATGTACAATTGATTGAATTAACTATTGATGAACTCGCAAGTAATAAACTTTACTCACCATTTGATAATTTCTTGTTTTTAATCTGCGAGAGAAGCGCTACACCTGGTGGAAAGAGGCTGTGCGACACAGAACGATTTGCGCAATGCGCGCTGTACGTTACGTCGAGACACGTCACAATTTAACATAGTGTCAGAGGGGTCCGTTTTTTTTTTTTCTCCAACTTTTCTCCAATACTATTGGTCCATAACATGTCAATCAACGCTTGAATAGTAATGTAGTTCACACCCCAGATGTTTATGTCAGTCCCATTTTTTGTTTTCATTGCAGCCTCGTTTGAATGCAGCGGTTGGAATGGGGTTAGTCACCGTTAAATGTAAAATACAGTGGTGTAACATAAGTAATAAATACTTTAAAGTACTATTTAAATCATTTTTTTGGGGTCCAAACTGTACTATTTATATTTCACAACTTTTACTTCACTACATTCCTAAAGAAAATGTATTTATTCCCATACATTTTCCCTGGCACCCAAAAGTACTCGTTACATTTTGAATGCTTAGCAGGACAGGAAAAGGGTCCAATTAACGCACTTATCAGGAGAACGCAGTCATCACTACTGTCTTTAATCTGGCAGACTCCCTTAACACAAACGCTTCATTTGCAAATGATGTTGGAGTGTGCCCCTGGCTATTGGTACATTTAAAAAAATAAATGTTGCTTAATATAAGGAATTTAAAATGTATAGCATTTACTTTTGATACTTAAGTGTATATTTAAAACCAAGTAGTATTTTACTGTGTGACTCACTTTTACTTGAGACATTTTCTATTAAGATATCTTTATTTTTACTCAAGTATGATAATTGGGTACTTTTTCCACCAATGGTAAAATGCACATAAAATCAAGTCTCTGTATTCAGTCTTGTCAGGTGAGCTGTTGTGTCCTCAGCTGTTTGGTCTGGTAATTTCCCCATCATCTCCTAAATGTTCTTTCAATTGCTGCCATGGTCAGAGTGTAAAGGGTTTAAAGGTTCAGATTTATGGTCAAACTAAATGAGGCGTTTGACTGTTTCCTCGAGCCGAGCCGGTGTAACTCTTGACGTTAGCACGAAAAACTAATTAAAGTGCCGTTGGGGAACGTGTGACTGTGGTGACGGCCATTACACCCTGTAGTCCTGAGTTATTGGTGTGTATGTAGTCCAGGGGCTGACCCACTCCTGCCTGCTTACATTAAAGGTTGTCCTCGCATCACTGCGCACGGAGACGGGGCCTTGCCCTGGGGGCCACGCCACAGGTTACAACTAGCGGAGCGTACATTACAGGCAGGAAGTTATGAGACCGAGGGACTTTTTCAAGAGGAACGCCAAGAAAAGATACTGAAATGAAAGACTGGGTGAAAAAGGCAATGCGAAGACACAAGGTTTGTTCATCAGAGCTGTTTTGTCACAGGTGCAGCACATAAAACCTGGCCATGCCCACAGGAGAGGAAGTCGCAGGCCCTCGGCCCCCAGCGACAGAGTCATGTACAGTGGCCTCGCGCTGCACCGGATGGATGGATGGGTGGATGGGTGGGTGGATGGATGGATGGATGGATGGATGGATGGATGGATGGATGGATGGATGGATGGATGGATGGATGGATGGATGGATGGATGGATGGATGGATGGGGGGTTAAATGTCTTCGTCAAGCAGCTACGAAAAAAAACAGGGCAGGTGCAAAATGCCAGAACGAAATACACAAAAGACAGATGCATGATACATAGAGCGGCAGTATGAAAAGGTATAGAAATACAAGTCTGGAGTGCAATAGTTTACTTAATATACAGTCTGGTTAAATGAACAAGTAGGTGAATATTTTGCATGGTTAAATTAGCTGTACAGGTAAATATACCGTTAAATGTACAGGTAAGTGAATACTTGCATGGTTACACAAACTGTACAGGTAAATGACAGGAAGATATACTTTAATAGCTAAATGTGTGTATGATATAATTTGGGGTAATAATAGTAATTCCCTTAAAATACAGTCCTTAGTGCGCAGGGTTTAATTACAGATAACTGCACGTATTGAACATTCGATATACTAAAAGCAATGAGAAAAGATACAACTGACAGGATACTAATATACATTCTTTAAGTTCAGTCCAAGAATGACTTACAGTATTGCATGTGATATGATATAACAACTGTCCACTGCAAAACAGATGGCCCTGGCCACCACAGACTGGTAGAAGGTATGCAGTAGTTTACTGCACACTTTGAAGGACCTGAGCCTCCTCAGAAAGTAGAGTCGGCTCTGGCCCTTTTTGTACAGGGCTCCAGTGTTACCAGCCCATTCCAGCCTGTTGTCCATATGGACTCCCAGGAACTTGTATGACCCAACCATTTCCACATCCATCCGCTGTATAGGGACTGCAGTCAGTTGTGCCTTCGTTCTCCTGAAGTCCACCACCATCTCCTTTGTTTTGCTGATGTTGAGCTAAAGGTGGTTCTGCTAACAGCGCAACACAAAGTCACTGATTGTGCTCCTGTACTCCTCCTCCTGCCCACCCCTGATGCACCCTACAATAGCGGAGTCATCCGAGAACTTCTGTAGGTGGCATGTCTCAGAGTTATATCTGAAGTCCGAGGTGTAGCGGGTGAACAGGAAGGGGGACAGGACCGTACCCTGGGGGGCCCCTGTGTTGCTCACTGCCCGTTCTGACACAGCTCTGTAGTCTCACAAATTGTGGCCTACCGGTCAGGTAGTCGGTAACCCAGGAGACTAAGGGTGCCTCCACTTTCATCCTCTTCATCTTCTCACCCTGGCATCGCCACTGCATCATTACACACACTAGTTACTTTTATCAAATGCTCCTTCCATGAGCTCAGGCCATCTTGCACCTAATCCAAAAGACAACTGAAATATCACATTTACACAAGTATTCAGGCCCTTTCCTCAGTACTTTGTGAAGCACCTTTGGCAGTGATTACAGCATTGAGTCTTCTTGGGTATGACGCTACAAGCCTGACACACCTGTATTTGGGGAGTTTCTCCCATTCTTCTCTACAGATCCTCTCAAGCTCTGTCAGGTTTAATGGGGAGCATCACTGCACAGCTATTTTCAGGTCACTCCAGAGATGTTCGATCGGGGTTCAAGTCAGGGTTCTGGCTGGGCCACTCAAGGATATTCAGAGACTTGTCCCGAAGCCACTCCTGCACTGTCTTGGCTGTGTGCTTAGTTTTGTTGTCCTGTTGGAAGGTGAACCTTCGCCCCAGTCTGAGGCGCTCTGGAGCAGGTTTTCATCAAGGATCTCTCTGTACTTTAATCCGTTCATCTTTTCCTCCATCCTGACTATTCTCCCAGTCCCTGATGCTGAAAAACATCCCCACAGCATAATGCTGCCACCACCATGCTTCACCGTAGGGATGGCGCCAGGTTTACTGAATACTTTGCAAAACTCATTGAAGATCAGTCTAAGAAGCTGTAGATCTGTTCTATGTGTTATTTCTATGCTTCCCATTAAGTTTTGTTTTTGTGCCTTTTACTTTCGGTGTTGTTCACCAGCTGAAAATATATTTCATAGCGGTTTGTCAAATAAACTGAAAATAGGCAAACTATTAGAATGTTAGCGTCCAGGAAATAGCAGAGCGATTTCTGCATATTTCACCTTTAAGACTCTGGGACAAGGTCTCCTCATGCTGCTATGTTAAGAAATAAATCCATCTATACAGCCCTGCTGACTCCCAGACTGTAGAGCAGTGTTCACCGAAGCGTGCTACATGCAGACCAATCCAAACTCATCTCTCAGCCAATCATGGCTAGTGGGAAGGTTACTGCCTTTTTCCGTGGATAAACCAACTAGGCTTGTAATTTAACAATTGTATTCGTACAGTATTTACAGATGGCATACAAGTTTTTTATTTTTTAACTATTATATAATAATAATTAAAATGCCTCCTGTGAAGTAGTGACGTGCGACATACGCCTAGCTTCTTGAAACGGGTCACAATTTACAGCACTTACAGACAAACACAAAATACTATGTTCAGAAAAAAACTTGCTTTGGTTTGTCATTTCAATGTTCCACAAACTATCATTAACTATTCAATACATAATAAAACTAAGAAGCATCAGTTTGCTTCCTCTGTAATGGATGTCCTTCTGACAGTTTTTTAATGGTGATTTATTCTGATTTGTCGTTTATTTGTGCTTGTTCCACATAGATGCAGTTTATCGATTCACTGGACGGGGAGGACCTGCTGCTGACTGGGGAGGTCAATTGGCGTCCCCTTGTGGAGGAGAATGCACAGAGCATCCTGAAAGTCCCCACCCCCACCTACAACGACGCTGGGCTCTGAGACACACCCACCACCCTGCTCCACCTCTTTCTCTACCCATACTCCTCTGTGTCCAGACACACTGTACTCTCACACCCTCTCTCTCCTTTCATCCCCCCACCCCCGCAAACCGGTGTTCCATCAACCAACCAACCAACCGACTGACTGGCAGGGAATATCATCCATTATCTAAGTGTTGAGACTAAGAATATGCCCGCTTGGAATGCTGCACTTCCTTAAAAAAATTATAACTCCAAAGTATTTCTGTATCTATTTGTTTATCTTTTCTGATCCCCTAATATTTATAAGTGTTCTTCGTAGCCTTTGCGTCTAAATGCCCCGAAGTTTGTCTGGTGTAGCGGTTCAGTCTTCCAATGCTCTCAGAACGTTATGGGAAACCTGTACACGTTGCCTCACGAATCATTGTATAATAAAATGGGGATTTTGTCGTAGCTGAAATAAGTCTCAAAGGAATCTTCTTTTTTGTTTTTTATGAAAACTCAAAATATATCTGGAAATGAGTAAAGAAGTGCCTGATTTTTCCATAAGTGACAGTTTTGCATAACAGGTATGCTAGTTAATACATGTTTGTCAGTCGCCTCTCAGCCAATTGCCTTAGGTCTTTGACAGTGAATGGAGGCTTCTTCATTGAAATGGTGGTGTTGGGTTTCTCTCTGACTGACCGATCACTGTCTCGTGGGTCCACAAGGGGCTCTGGGAGAGGGAAAGGGTCTACTGGGGCCTGTGTGTGTGAGAACCGGTCTAAAGAAAGGGACGTTTTGTGCTCTGGTCTGGAGAAGAGTCCTCCGGACTAACAGTTGTCCAATTGCAAATCAATTAGAGGCCCCACCATGAAATGGTACATATTTCCTGGAGGTGCAAGTGTCCTTTTTTACAACTTTGAGATCTACACAAAGTATGTGTGAGTGTCTGGCCATCTGTGTGCCTGTTCAGCTGACTGTTGGTGACTGTGAGTTAGGGAGTGGGCTTAGGTTTCAAATCCTGCATTTGTTTAAGGGCTGTTTTCTACAGCAGGGGGCGCAAGTTCTCTCATCATTCAGTGAAATCACGCCATCCATACAGTCCTTCACCTATGCTTCTAACACTCATATGGGAGTTGTACAGTTGAAGTCGGAAGTTTACATACACCTTAGCCAAATACATTCCCTGTCTTAGGTCAGTTAGGATCACCACTTTATTTTCAGGATGTGAAATGTCAGAATAAAAGTAGAGTGATTTATTTCAGCTTTTATTTCTTTCTTCACATTCCCAGTGGGTCAGAAGTTTACATACACTAAACAGTTCTATTTTTGTTTCATCAGACCAGATGACATTTCTCCAAAAAGTACAATCTTTGTCCCCATGTGCAGTTGCAAAACGTAGTCTGGCTTTTTTATGGCGGTTTTGGAGCAGTAGCTTCTTCCTTGCTGAGCGGCCTTTCAGGTTATGTTGATATAGGACTCGTTTTACTGTGGATATAGATACTTTTGTACCTGTTTCCTCCAGCATCATCACAAGGTCCTTTGCTGTTGTTCTGGGATTGATATGCACTTTTCGCACCAAAGTATGTTCATCTCCAGGAGACAGAACGCGTCTCCTTCCTGAGCAGTATGACAGCTGCGTTGTCCCATGGTGTTTTATACTTGCATACTATTGTTTGTACAGATGAACGTGGTACCTTCAGGCGTTTGGAAATTGCTCCCAAGGATGAACCAGACTTGTGGAGGTGTACATATTTTTTTCTGAGGTCTTGGCTGATTTCTTTTGATTTTCCCATGATGTCGAGCAAAGAGGCACTGAGTTTGAAGGTAGACCTTGAAATACATCTACAGGTACACCTCCAATTGACTCAAATTATGTCTATTAGCCTAGCAGAAGCTTCTAAAGCCATGACATTTTATGGAATTTTCCAAGCTGTTTAAAGGCACAGTCAACATAGTGTATGTTAACTTGTGTCATGCACAAAGTAGATGTCCTAACAGACTTGACAAAACTATAGTTTGTTAATATGAAATCTGTGGAGTGGTTGAAAAATGAGTTTTAATGACTTCAACCTAAGTGTATGTTAACTTCCCACTTCAACTATGTTAATTTCTTTGCAAGACAACAATCCAAAACGAGCATAAACATTTTTATGACGCTTGGAAGTGATGAACAAAAATGGAGTCATCAGCAAGTCGCCATTGTTCACTTAAGCCACAGGTCTATATAAAAAGGACTTTATATCCGGTAGCTTAAGTATTGTCAGTACTTAGTACTACATGGTACTATGATCCCATTTGGTTTACCTTTATTCACTCTGCTGCTAACACAGAGAAATGTGCAGGTTTACAGCACTGTGGGTTTAGAGCAGTCATCAGGACAGCCGTAAAACTAACGCAGACTTCCTGTGTGAAAAAGATCCTTCAGGTCTGTCACCTGGTGTTTGCTTACTCTGCCACACAGCCTGCTCACATGACCAGGCGGGATTCAGTGTGCCACTTCTATTGTCGTTACGTTTTCCCGTACTGGGACCCTTTTGGGTTCAGATTACTATCAATATTTCCCCATTTCCTGTTTGTGTTGAGATCGGTGCGACACCGTTCTACAAAGATTGTTTCGTGATCTGAATAGTGCTGCGGCAACCGGTATATTTCCACTTTGGGTAAAAGTTGAGGTAAGCCTTGGTGAACATTCCCAGTGAATTGTTGGATGAGGCAATTCTTCTCCTGTCGTGAAACAAATGTGGTATTACCCATAATAGCCAGATCAGTGTAACGCCCAACCTTCACCCAAGCTATATTTAACAACCTACCCATAATAGTGCATCTCAAACAGATTTTAAACAGGAAATGGCAAACTCAAGTCTGCTTAGTCAGTGTTCCCATGGTACAAAACTGTAAATGTCCCGTGGCCCACACCAGAGAGTGACAAACAGCGTCTTGGAAAAGGTTGAAGTCAAGCTGTTGAGCACAATGTTGTCAGGCTGCAATTTATTACCATGAGCTGGATGGAGGCCCTGGCACCGTACCAGGGAGTCAACTGGTTCAAACACTGCCCTGCTAATTCCTATTTGTTTTCTTCACTAGAGTCCTGGAGGCTCGATATCGACGTCCAGATGACAGGCACTCACCCTGCTGCTGCGGTTAAGGGAGTGTTCAGTGCATACCTATGGGTGGAGGAGGTTTGAGTCACAAACCCAGTGGTATCACGGCTAACCTCGCTTCAGGTGATATGTATGATCTCTAGGTGTATAAAGGACTGTCAGTAACATGAATGCAGGAAATGATTTCGCCCTGAGAAAGATAATGTGGTATGTTAATGTAGCGTAGCGTAGCGTAGCTCGGAAAACATTACGAGGATTTTGCCCCACGTTGATTTCAGAGAAATGGTTTTAATGGGGATGTCATACAGTATAATCAATCAAGAATGACATACTCCAAAGTGCTCAGTGAACATCTGAGATGATGGCCCTTCCAATTTTTTTAAACTTGTGCTATCAATTTTGCAGGGATGAACATCTGCATGGCCTTAATGAAATTAGGTCATTTTAAGCATTTGTACTCTTAAATCTCCACCTGCACAGCCAGAAGAGGACTGGCCAGCCCTCGAGCGTGGTTCCTCTCTAGGTTTCTTCCTAGGTTCCTGCCTTCTCTGGAGTTTTTCCTAGCCACTGTGCTTCTGCCTCGGCCTTTCTTGCTCTTTGTGACAACTGATGATGTAAAAAAGGCTTTACAAAATGCATTTGATTGATTTGCCATAAAGATATAATCTACATATGTTTACTTTGTAGACTGCCTCTTTCAAGAAATAACTGTTGCGTCTCAACGTCGGAAATCTTGTTAAACTAAACGGCTGGTAGTTAATTCACAACAACCCATTTAGTAAATGTGAGGCTGTCATGAAAAGGCCAAGCACTTCTCAATTGTCATGTTATATCCGTTAATTTAAGAAACAGTTCCTCTATCTGCTACTGTCAATCAAACTACATTGTATTCTGCCGGTCTTTACACGCAATTCCCAGGAGGTTGAACGTGATCCAGGAGGAGCTGGATTAGCAGGTTGAGAGCAGCTAGCTGAGAAGGTTATCTGTGATGAAACATTCCATGTTGTAAGTACTTTTTTTTTTGTTTTTTGATGCAGTGCTGTTAGTCAAGACTTGTTCGCTGTTACCCATAATGCAGCATAACCTAGGCCTGTCTTCTGAGCCCTACAATAGGGAAATATGTGCTAAGTTTTGTTTTTTTCTTAATGAATGAGGTCTGAATGTTTTCCCTCGCTGAGGTAAAAAAAAAAAAAAAAAGGCCCAGAACTGACACCTTACAGAATATTTAAAGTACCTGAACCCTCCAGCATGTGCTACAGTATCCTTATTAATATTTGATGGTTTTATTGGTAACAAAAGTAGAGAAGGGATTCATTAGGAGCGTGTTGTCCTTGTGTTATATCCTTGACTTGTATCAACTTTTGCTGAGCGGTTGCTGGGACAAGCTCGAGTCGGATCACATCTTTTTAATCAAATAAAAATTTTGCAATGTGTACTTGCCCTCCCTGCAGGGCTGTGGCTGTCATTTCCATTTAGAAAGGAAATCCAGTTATTTAAGCATTACTTCAGCACCTCTTACCTTCACCCTTCACAAGCAATCACATCAAAACCATTATTTGAGTTCTCCGTTCTGAAAAGTCAGAAAAGTTGAAGAAGAAGGTGCCAGATGTCTCTGGGTAGTTTAAAAAAAGAAGCATATGGCAGTGCTCCAACTTCCATTGTTTGTTTTTACTGGAATAATGGGTCGTGGCATATTTGCCTTGGTGAGATATTTAATAAATAAGGCTGGCACATTGCCATTTCACCTATTTGAAAGGTCCAATTTGTAGTTCTGAGAATATATGATGTCCACTTAAACTCAGCAAGCTAATCCTGCTGTGTATTATTGATTGTGATTTCAAAATGATCAGTCGAAAAGAAGTTGAGGTATTTTTCTCTGTTTATTAGAACTTTTTTGTCCAGCGCCTGTTATTATTGTGGATGTGCGTAAAAACCCTTGCATTCATTATTCCTATATCTGTTACAAATAATGTGTAGTTAAAAACACAAGCGTTTTCTGCTGTATCACAATGAGCCGTGTCACCATTACCTCCCATGGGCAGCAGTGTAGCCTCCTCAGTGTCCTAGATATATTTTATAACACTATGGACACAAATTACAACCTGAAGTCAGTCAGTGACTCCTGTATCATTGCTTTTGGTACTTTATGGAAGATTTTATGTCTCTGTTTTACTGGAGAATAATGTTAAGGTTCTCAATGTTTCCTTTTACTCCACGGGAGTTGAAAGAATCTGGTTAAACCTGATTTGTTAGTTTCGTAAGGAAGTTGCAGTGGTGGTAGGATTTGCCACCAGTTTGTGGTGCAATCTCATGATAATGGGTGACTAGAGAGAAAACACCTAAGCTGTTTTGACTAACCCTAACCTTAACCCTTTTAGCTAAAACTTACCCTAACCTTAACCCTAACCCCTAGCCTAGCTAACTTTAGCCAGCTAGCTAGAATTCGTAATATGCAATACTTTTTGCAAATTCGTAAACATATAATACGAATTGTAAATCATAACATATCATACGAAATGGGTTATGGGCATTAACAAATGAACACATACCATACGAAATGTAATATATCGTACTATATTAGTATCACGGATTTACTTCCAGAATAATACGAAATGCTCTGAGAGCAGGTTGAAAATAGAGGTAAATTCCTACCAGATAGTCTTGTCTTGTGGACCTGTTTGTCAAATGTAGGTGAACACAACTCAGAAGCCATATCTTTGACACTGCTTGGGACCCATTTCTTACATACAAAATTTGGGTAGGCCTATAAACAATGTATTATAGGCGTACAATAGAAAGGTGACATCAGGTATAGGTTTGTAACAACATATTAGGAGAAGTTGCAGCCATGCATCGTTTGTTGTATCCAGACTGGAACAAAAAAACTAACAATGCGGTGCTAATACTACGCTTAATAACTTTATCCCACTCACGGGGAGAGGTGGAATTGAATCTCAAGGATGATCAAAGGAAACAGGATGCACCTGAGCTCAATTTAGAGTCTCATAGTAAAGGCTCTGAATACTTAAATAAGGTATTTCTGTTTTATTTTTAATACATTTGCTAAAATTTCTAAAAAGTTGTGTTCGCTTTGTCATTATGGGGTATTGTGTGTAGATTGGTAAGGATATATATCATTTTAGAATAAGGCTGTAACATAACAAAATGTGGAAAAAGTCACTGGTTGCGGTCCAAACACTTAATAGACACCCTATCCCCTCAGCCCTCAAATTAAGTGGACACTTCTGATGACGTATCATGACGTCTGATGAGTGTACACTTGCAGGGCAAGGGAGGAAGGAATGATTTTTTAAATGGACCACACTTGCTCGGAAATTCATCACTCCTTCATCCCGCGATGATTGTTTTCAGCCAACGGTAGCTTGTGTGTGTTTTATATGCTCTACAGTCAATTATGATTGCATATTTATTTACATTAACTATATAATTATTAATATACAACTACTGTGTGATGGCTAGCAAATTAATTCGCTAACTAGCGTTAGCCTGCATAGCTGGAACTTCTGAAGATGGAAAATGTTTTCTAAATTTTCCAAAAACTAACCAAACAAAAACATAATTACTTCTATGAGACGTGTTTGTGCCGCCATGTGCATTAGTAGCACAATGTATAACTTATTTGCATTCGTTTTGACTTACACTTGTAAAGCGAGGGTAAGTGGACGAGGTTGTGTCTTTTTAAGTGTTTGGACCGCAGCCCCTGTATGACAGGCCACCGTGGATAGGTTTTCAATGTCATATCATGTGAGCGAGAGGTGGAGCCAGGTCACGTAGGACGCCACCTCCAAGACCACTATATACAGGGGTGTATTCATTACACCGATTACGTTGCAAAACTTTTCCGAAAACAGAACGAGGGCGGGACCTACCTAAATGTGTCCAATATGAACTCTCGCTTTCGTTGCAAAACGCAAACGTTCAGACTAATGATTACACCCTGGTGAGGAAGAGGCGGTATCCTCTGAACAGACGGAGACAAACAATACGAACGCCCCCACGGGAATAAGCCGACAGTCTCTGTAATGATCGGCAACTAGAGAAGTCAAGTCCATTTCAGCGCTGTCCGTTTCCATAGAGAGACTGCTTTGTCTTTAGTGCTTTTTAGGTGTCACATTTGCTATAGAGTCTATACAAATACTGTAGTGCATCGGAGTACACCGCCATCTGTTACCTTAGTGCTGCAAAGGCACAATGATAAGCTCCGACGCGCTCCGGCCGCCGCATAACTCCGGGCGCAAAGCGCTTGGTAAACTCGCCAACAGGTTGGAAGAAGTGAAGAACCCCTGGCGACAAGGATCGGCGCTCGAACTCAGCCACAACGAGGCGGCCAGGTTGGCAACAGACGCTCTGCTTGAGTCTGGGGAGAAGGAATACAGGCGAGTTCTGGCTGAGGAACGGGAATTAAATTTTCTCTCGCCGCTTGAGATTCATTATATTACCGAGAATGCAGCCAAGAACTGTAGCGCCGACAATAGCTCGAATGGCGCTGAGGGGGACATCGGGGAGGGGGATACGGTGTCGGAGCTTACCTCCGGGACATATTTCCCCATGATGTCCGACGAAGAGCCACCTCATCTGGAACTAGGATGGCCAGAAAACCCCCCAAAATACGGACCCTCAGAAACACAAATCTATTTCCAAAGGGACAAGTCTCACAATGTGAAAGACCTCATTCGGTCTTTAATAAATAAAGCAAAAAGGGTAAGTCATTGTATACAGTATATTATATTTACACACAGTAACGGTCAATGGCTATGGTCCCTAAAAGGCGCTTGGGTTATTTAATACAAACAATTTTAACTATTCCCCATGTACTGTATGTTTTACAATCTAATCTGGGAAAGCAGTGTCCTCATTAGTCACACTTACATACATTTACCTCCATTTATTTGAAAGGAAATGGGGAGCCATACAAGCCTTTAAAGTGTTGTTTTGGAGCAAGAGGCCCCACCATACAGTAGCCCCACCATACAGTAGCCCCACCATACAGTAGACCCACCATACAGTAGCCCCACCATACAGTAGCCCCACCATACAGTAGACCCACCATACAGTAGCCCCACCATACAGTAGCCCATAGGCCTAGGCTATACTTTTCCCAGGGTCCTCAATGTTGTGTACATTAATTTCAGCCTGTAATATGTCATGTGTAAGTCATATTCATTTCAAGAAAAGGTAGCCTAGTGCGATAGCAATACTTTTTACTACAGTATGTATAGAGGCATACAGGCCTACAGCTCATGCCTAGTTTGCCTTGGCAAAAAGCCATGTAGTCTTGTGTTACATAAGATTGTTAACACTTCTTATGAGTACCTGCTTCCAAATGCATTTTAAGCAGATTTATAATGCCTAATGAGCTCACTCTACATAATGCATTATAATGCACGTCATAGGTCTCTTAATCATCTATTACTGCATTCATAGAGCATTATGACCAAGACTATATAATGCCATATAAAGCAAAGTGGTATAATGCCCTATATAGAAACTTCCTTAAGAGAGCAATATATTGTCCTCATCAAGGGTTATAATTCCTCTTCTTTCAATAGGCTTAAAGGAGGTATATTCCAATTCTCCTGCACACCCTCTGATACAGTGTTTCTCAAACCTCTCCTCGGAGACCCCCAGATGTTTCACTATTTTGTTGCAGCCCTGAACTAGCTCACCTGAATGACCTAGTCTAAGGCTTGATGATCAACTGACAAGTTGAATCAGGTGTGCTAGCTCTGGAATGTACCAAGTGCATGGAACGGCTGACGGTCCCCGGTGAGAGGTTCGAGAACCAGCACTCTAATACACCTAGCTGTCTTCCACACCAAACATGATTGCAGAATCCCTCCTGACAAAATGCCCTAATAAGCATTTCATATAGGCATTATAACACTTAGCTTAACACTTAGCCGGCTCATACTGCTTTATGTAGATGTTTATGAACAGCTATGAGCTTGCTCATAAGGCTCATAAGGCTTTATAAATGAGCTTGGAATGCATTGTGGAGAAGACATTCTTAGGAAGTGTTACCAAATGATCTTAGCACCATTTCACCAGATCAAAATGTAAATGTAGTTGGTGAATAAAGGGTGATTGTATGATCGTTTTAATTACCGTTCATACCTGTCTGGTACATATCGAAATACAGATGTGATGAAACAACATAATTATTATAGGCCTATAGGTAAAATGACCAAATTGAAAATAACAGAATTGCACCCTGTTGTCAGACCGTTTTATTTGTGTACTTATCAACCGTTCCCTGCGTGTGCAGGTCATAGCGTTGGTCATGGACCTCTTCACAGACGTTGATCTGCTGTGTGACTTGATGGAGGCCTCGAACAAACGCAAGGTCCCTGTGTACATTCTCCTGGATGAGAAGAATCTCAACTACTTTGTTGACATGTGTGCAGCACTGGACATCCAGAACTCTCACCTGGGTGTAAGTCATGGTGGAAGGATATGGATGGGGTGGGTGCATGGGTTGATGGATGGATGGATTGCTGAATAGAATGTACTATGTACTTCTCTATCTCTCTCCCTCTTTTCTCCCCCTCTCTCTCTCTCCCTCTCCCTTTCTGCTTCTCTCTTTCTCTATTATTGTGTGTGTGTGTGTGTGTGTGTGTGTGTGTGTGTGTGTGTGTGTGTGTGTGTGTGCATTCATTATACAATGTGCAGCGGGACACTTTTCCTGTGTGAAAACGGAGGATGGGTTGATACCATTCATTACCTACAAACATACATGATAATTCATTGCCTATCGTTAATCCTATTGGTGTCGTTATTCCCACAAAATCTGTGACATTTCCATTGCCTTTCCAGAACATGAGGATTCGCAGTGTGTGTGGAGATACGTACTGCACTAAAAGTGGGAAGAAATTTACCGGGCAGGTCCAGGAAAAGTTTCTGATTATAGACTGTGAGGAAGTCATTGCTGGGTCATACAGGTAAGGATTGTACTCTTGTGTCTTGGGACTTTCTCTATCAATTTACGGTAAATAATAAGCGTGAACTGAGAAATCCTATATTGCACGGTATGCTACTTCAGCTAAAGGCTAGCCCTGCTCTGGACGTAGTCATCCAACGTTGGGTGGCACTCCGAGTTATCTAATAAGGTGACTCAGGCAAACGTTATTGTAATTTTAGTCATTAGGTAAACATCCCATTCCTAAGTGCTTTGTGCTCTCCCTCACTTGAGCCTTGGTACCTTGTACCGGCGTCCAGAAGCCAATTGGTCAAACTCTTTGGACAGTGGATGGGACAGGTCCCTGTAGGACGAACGTCACATTGTGCAGCAAGTGTTTGTCATGTCAGGCAAGGCTGTGTAGCTGTGATCCCATTAGATAGAGAGCAGACTTTGATGGTTGTCTCCAAGCATTTTTTACTGATAAATGGTTTAATAACATCAACGTTATCACGATGGCATCAGGGGGACTCAAGTTTACACAATTTAATAGTTATAACGGCTAAATATCCACTGCATTTTCCGTAGTTAGGCTCTATCTTTGATGATCAGCTTTAAGATTGCAGATAGATTGTAGCTGCCATCAATATAATTGTCTGCATAATTTCCAATCCCGCATATACTACCAGTCAAACGTTTTAGAACAGCTACTCATTCAAATTTACAATTGTCTACATTGTAGAATAAAAGTGAAGACATCAAAACTATGAAATAACACATATGGAATTATGTAGTAACCAAAGAAGTGTTAAACAAATCAAAATATATTTTATATAGCCACCCTTTGCCTTGATGACAGTTTTGCAAACTCTTGGCATTCTCTCAACCAGCTTCACCTGGAATGCTTTTCCAACAGTCTTGAAGGAGTTCCCACATATGCTGAGCACTTGTTGGCTGCTTTTCCTTCACTCCGCGGTCCATCTCATCCCACTCCATCTCAATTTGGTTGAGGTCTGGGGATTGTGGAGGCCAGGTCATGTGATGCAGCACTCTATCACTCTCATTGGTCAAATAGCCCTTACACAGCCTGGAGGTGTGTTGGGTCATTGTCCTGTTGAAAAACAAATGATAGTCCCACTAAGCCCAAACCAGATGGGATGGCGTATCGCTGCAGAATGCTGTGGTAGCCATGCTGGTTAAGTGTGCCTTGAATTCTATATAAATCACAGACCGTGTCACCAGCAAAGCACCCCCACACCATCACACCTCCTCCTCCATGCTTCACTGTGGGAACCACACATGCATTTTGTCAACTACCAACAAAACTAGCATCAGTTGAACAAGCGTGTTCTTGAGAGCCCTCAGGCGTTTTATGGACTTGATGAAGACGAGAGGAAGATGTGTAGAGGAAGTACAGATGATTGTGTACTTTGCTTCCTCGGCCTTACACTTTTTCTATGTCTCACTTCACTTTATGGGCAATATGCAGCTTGAATGTTTAGACAGGAAGATAGAAGTGCCAGCTTTTTTCTCACCTGATGATGTTTCGTTGCTGGGTAGGGAACGGGTGGGATGGGCTATAAGGGTTTAACTTGTGGGTGAGTGTGCAAACAATGAGGTTTGTACACATGTGCCAAGCCTTCAGTCAATGCAAAAGCATTTACCTGTAGAGTTTACTGTAAATATATCTGTTCTTCCATGTTCTGTTTATCTTGAAATTCAAACAAAACGCCTTATATCTGGAAGTGGTAGCTATTTTGACTATCAAACACATCTGTATGACATGCTTTACAGCAATGAGAGGGAAATCAGTAGTACTTGAATTCCTTATATGACACTACAAAAACAATCGCTCACGTACAGAGGGACACTGAGAAGCTATGTACCCAAGTTGTTCTTCTGGTTCAGCATTCAAATTTAATTCAAAGTAAGCCTGTTCATATTTGTTTGGTCGTTTGAAAAAAACATGCTTCCCCTAAAAAACTGTTGATAACACAGGTATTATATAATACAGTATTATAATTAAGCAGTAAGTCACAAGGGGGTATGGTATATGGCCAATATACCACGGCTAAGGGCTGTTCGTATGCACGGCGCCGTGGTATATTGGCCATATACCACAAACCCCGAGCTGCCTTATTGCTATTATAAACTGGTTACTTACGTAATTAGAGCAGTAAAAATAAATGTTTTGTCATACCCATGGTATACGGTCTGATATACCATGGCTGTCAGCCAATCAGCATTCAGGGCTCGAACCACGCCGTTTATAATACAAGCATAAGGCATTATGATGTGGTCATAATGCATTATAAGTAGGGACCTCACGATACGTTTCCAGGGATCTCATGATATGATATTATCACAATACTTCAGTGCCAATACGATATGTGTTGCAATTCTCATGGTTCTCACGATTCAATATGTATTGCAATTCGATACTGCAATGTTATTGTGATTTGATGTTCCAAACATGTTGCTCACTGTATGTCTGCTGCGTAGAGACAGAGAGCATGAGAAAAGTTTTTTTCTTTTGATCATTTATGGAAATAAAAGTGCTGAAAACATGTTAGCTCACTATTTAAAAAGAAGATGGAGAACAAGCTATAGGATGGAAAATACCAGAGTTCAACCGACTAACGCTAGCTAACCCTATATTTTGTTATATTTTTCAAATCGATACTAGGAGTCAAAGTATCCATATAATATCATCCAAAATAATATATCGATATGTAGCTATCTATTTTCACCCCATCGCTAATTATAAGACGTGTCCTAAGTATCTATGAACTACTTATAATGTGTAAGTGTCATGTTATAATGAATCAGAGTTATTATCAGTTATTTTTGCCTGTTGGATATTCCCACATAGAAAGACAGCATTGTAAGTTGATTTATAGATCTTTATGAGGCCCTCATACATGCTTAAAACAAAGAATGTATTATAACTATACGCCCTAAATGAAGTGGGCCAAACTGTCTCATATTGCTTGCCGCGTGTCGTCTAAAGCTGATGGAAAGATTATATATTAGTTACACTGGGGGCCAAAAGTTTGGAATATTACCCATTCAAGGGTTTTTCTTGATTTGCACTATTTTTTACATTGTAGAATAAAAGTGAAGACATCAAAACTATGACATAACACATATGGAATCATGTAGTAACCAAAAATATATTTTATATTTGAGATTCTTCAAAATAGCCACCCTTTGCCTTGATGACAGCTTTGCACACTCATGGCATTCTCTCAACCAGCTTCATGAGGACCGCCACAGGAATGGAAGACCCGGAAATACCTCTGCTGCAGAGGATAAGTTCATTAGAGTTACCAGCCTCGGATTGCAGCCCAAATAAATGCTTCACAGAGTTCAAGTAACAGACATCTCAACATCAACTGTTTAGAGGAGACTGTGTGAATCAGGCCTTCATGGTCGAATTGCTGCAAAGAAACCACTACTAAAGGACACCAATAAGAAGAAGAGACTTGCTTGGGCCAAGAAACACGATCAATGGACATTAGACTGATGGAAATGTGTCCTTTGGTCTGTAGTCCAAATTTGCGATTTTTGGTTCCAACATCAACCAAATTTAGATGGTTTGGGATAAGCCAGACCGCAGTGAAGGAAAAGCACCCAACAAGTGCTCAGCATATGTGGGAACTCCTTCAAGACTGATGGAAAAGCATTCCAGGTGAAGCTGGTTGAGAGAATGCCAAGAGTGTGCAAAGCTGTCATCAAGGCTATTTGAAGAATCTCAAATATAAAATATATTTTGATTTGTTTAACACTTTTTTGGTTACTACATGATTCCATATGTGTTATGTCATAGTTTTGATGTCTTCACTTTTATTCTACAATGTAAAAAATTGTGCAAATAAAGAAAACCCCTTGAATGAGTAATATTCCAAACTTTTGGCTCCCAGTGTATATTTTCCTGGAGTTTTGTAAATAGTGTGCAATCCATTTCTGAGTTTAAAACCATTTCTGAGTTTAAAACGTTTTTATGCACTACAGGTAATTTCTTTTAAGTAGAACATTACTGGGTAGGGATGTATTTACATATTTAGCACATTGTGTACTGTGTACATTTGCGTACATCCTGTACAACTACTTGTTGTTGAAGAAGTCATTGTTTTCGATCATGTTCCCTTTCCTGTAGTTTCAGCTGGCTCTCGGCGCAGGTCCACAGCAACATGGTGATGCACTTCTCTGGGCAGATCACTGACAGCTTCGACCAAGAATTCCGCTGCCTGTACGCAGACTCTCAGATCATTGACTGTTTCCATAACCCAGATGAGGAGGGTCTCCCTTTCTTCCCCTACCCTGTTACGGCGCCCAACACGGGGCCAGATTTCTTCTCCGAGAGGTCACGGGATAGGGAAAGGGTTCTGATTTCAGATAACTCAAGCAGCCAATCCAGTAACAGCATGTCCAGCATCAAGGCAGCACCCGGCATGACCAATACGGTTTACAAGGTCACTCAAGGTCAAGACAAGAAAGAGCCCAGAAACTCTCACCTGAGCCCTGAGAGGAGAGGAGGGGCACTAACTCCCACTCTTCATAATCAGACCGCCCAAGGCACGAGAGGCTCCCCCAATGGGACCAATCACAGCCCAGCTACAGAGCGCCCTTCTTCTGGGATCGGCCAATCGGTTGGGATAGAGTGGTCCAAGTCCATCCCCACGGAGTTCCGCCAACCAAACATTGGCGGAACCACATCCAAGTTTCAAGATCTAGGTTTGCACGACCACAAGTCGAGTCTCTTCAACTGTAGCCCCAAGACACAGTCTCCAGTGCCAGATAACACACTCTCTGCCAAGCAGAGGACTCCCTCCAACCCCCTCCTCAACAAGCTCACCAACCTCTTCCTCCCCCCAACCAAGAAGGACTTACTCCCCCCAACTGAGAAGGACACCTACATCTCCAGGAGGTCTCCTCCTCACAGCACAGCCTTCGGGGGGCCAGACCTCTCCCAGACAGAGCCGGAGAGCGAGCAGACTCCCCCGGCACCGCCCCCCATGATAAACCGTCAGGACCACAAACGCATGACCTTAGGCCACAGCAAACTGGACCTGGTCAACCACTACAACAAGATGAAGTCCAAGCAGGTGTACAGCAGGTTTGAGGTAAAGAATAACAACTGAGGCTCTGTTGGGAAAGCACTTTACCTCCCCTACCCCCATCGCACTGGACTTCCAGGAAGCACAGCACATATTTTTGCCTTTTGTAGAGAACATTATAGCAGAGGGGCATTTTGTGCCTTAATGCCCCCATAGGAGTTTACAGAGGAGGGCACTGTACAGCCTGAATTAGCCTGTTTACACTGTGTTGTGGTGATAGATTTTTAGCATTTGTATGTAGGCATTGAAGCAGTGGCGGCCCTGCCAATAAGCGACATGCCAAATCTGGCTTAGGGCCCCCAAAAGGCTAGGGCTGGCCCTTCATTGAATGGCTGTGTATTGTGTTCTTATTTCTGTGAGTGTCTTTCACTAGCCAGTGTGGTTTTAACGATTAATACTGTATGAAATGAGTTGTAAATAGAGTTTTGCTGTTTTGTAAGATGTGTTTTTACTTATTACATACACTGGGGGCCAAAGGTTTGGAATATTACTCATTCAAGGGTTTTTCTTTTTTTGCACTATTTTTTACATTGTAGAATAAAAGTGAAGACATCAAAACTATGTCATAACACATATGGAATCATGTAGTAACCAAAAAAGTGTTAAACAAATCAAAATACATTTTATATTTGAAATTCTTCAAAGTAGCCACCCTTTGCCTTGATGACAGCTTTGCACACTCATGGCATTCTCTCAACCAGCTTCTCCTGGAAGGCTTTTTCATCAGTCTTGAAGGAGTTCCCACATATGCCGAGCACTTGTTGGATGCTTCACTGCAGTGGCTATTTGAAGAATCTCCGATATAAAATATATTTTGATTTGTTCAACACTCAACATTTTGTTTCAATGTTTGATTTATTTCATTAAAATAATACAGTATATGTAGACTTTAGCTTTTAAGAGCTCATTGCTCAAATAATTTAAAATAAAATGTTTTCATACAGGGGGTAAGTTGCCCCATGACCAAGTTACCGTGATAGCTGGGCAGAATGGCAATTTTCCAAAAAATACATTTAGATTAAATAACTGTAGCCATTTATTTCCCTTCATAGTTTGTTTCCATGGCCATCATACACATACCAAATTTTTACCAAACTTTACTTTTTTGTGTCAGCAATTATTAAGGGGGGCTAGTTGCCCCAAACTACCCTACATGTCCTAATAATTAGAAAGATTGCTCAGAAAACCAGATGTTTTATTCGGCACATACTGATTATGACCTTACTGCGATTAAGATAAGCAGAGTAAGGTGTTCACATGACTAATGCCATACTCGGCCTACTGCCATATCAAATTATTAGCGTGCATGTAAACGTACTGTGACTCACTGTAATCCTCCAAAACCAACAGACCTAATCCAAGACTATTTAATTTTAGAGCTTGGTATTTTACTTTGTAAATATCTAAGTTGAATGCTTGATTGAATTCAAGTGAACAGCGGCATTCTGTTATTCAGAGTTATCACACTCTTGTATAGGTAATTCAGTTTTTTGCATTGTCTTAAATTCCCTTTTTTACATACGTTGTTGTTGTGTTGACTTGATGTTATTGTT
The DNA here is from genome assembly GCA_023634145.1 of Thymallus thymallus. Lineage (NCBI taxonomy): Eukaryota > Metazoa > Chordata > Actinopteri > Salmoniformes > Salmonidae > Thymallus > Thymallus thymallus. The sequence continues at coordinate 46,800,001 of CM042410.1, forward strand.
AAGACTTGATCTTTTAGCACATTGTACATTGTCCTGGTCTAGGGCAGTTATGAAAACTAGAGTTGACTGAGAAAATGAATACCATATAATACCAATTTGCATAAGTATTCAGACCCTTTGCTATTAAACTCTAATTGAGCTCAGGTGCATCCTGTTTCCATTGATCATCCTTGATGTTTCTACAACTTGATTGGAGTCCACCTGTGGTAAATTCAATTGATTGGACATGATTTGGAAAGGCACATACCTGTCTATATAAGGTCCCACAGTTGACAGTGCATGTCAGAACATAAACCAAGCCATGGTTAGAGGAATTGTCCGTAGAGCCCCGAGACAGGTTTTTGTCGAGGCACAGATCTGGGGAACTGTACCAAAAAAAGTCTGCAGCATTGAAGGTCCCCAGGAACACAGTGGCCTCCATCATTATTTAATGGAAGAAGTTTGGAACCCTCAAGAGCTGGTCACACACCCAAACGTTGGTCAGGGCGGTAACCAATAACCTGATGGTCACTCTGAAAGAGCACTAGAGTTCATCTGTGGAGATGGGAGAACCTTCAAGAAGGACAACCATCTCTGCAGCACTCCACCAATCAGGCATTTATGGTAGAGTGACCAGACGGAAGCCACTCCTCAATAAAAGGCACATGACATCCCGCTTGGAGTTTGCCAAAAGGCACCTAAATACTTTCAGACCATGTGAAACTGTTTGGCCTAAATGCCAAGTGTCTCGTCTGGAGGAAACCTGGCTCCCTACGGTGAAGCATGGTGGTGGCAGCATCATGCTGCAGGGATGGTTTTCAGCAGCAGGGACTGGGAGACTAGTCAGGATCAAGGCATGGTTGAATGGAGCAAAGTACAGAGAGATCCTTGACGGAAACCTTCTCCAGAGCGCTCAGGACCTCAGACTGGGGCGAAGGTTCACCTTCCAACAGGACAACAACCCGAAGCACACAGCCAAGACAACGCAGGAGTGGCTTTGGTGACAAGTCTCTGAATGTCCTTGAGTGGCCTAGCCAGAGCCCGGACTTGAACCTGATCGAAAATAGCTATGCTTTAACGTTCCCCATCCAACCTGACAGAGCTTGAAAGGATCTACAGAGAAGAATGGGAGAAACCCCAAATACAGGTGTGCCAAGCTTGTAGCGTCAAACCCAAGAAGACTTGAGGCTGTAATCGCTGCTAAAGGTGCTTTAACAAGGTACTGAGTAAAGGGTCTGAATACTTATGGAAATGTGATATTTCTGTTTTTTATTTTTTTAATATATTACCAAAAATCTTTATAAAACAGTTTTTGCTTCGTCATTATGGGGTATTGTGTGTAGATTGATGAGGGAAAACAACTACTTAATTTTAGAATAATGCTGTAACCTAACAAAATGTGGAAAAGGTCAAGGGGTCTGAATACTTTCCCGAAGGCACTGTAGTTGTTGAGCACAATGTGAACTTTAGTTTTAAGCATCGATCACGTGTAAAATGTAGAATAGCCAGGCATACACTACACGACTTCCCAACATTGCTGAGCCTCTACAAGATTCTTTACTTGGTCGTGAGGATTTCCGATACCACCTTGTCTCGTGAAAACAATGATGTGATGATGTGATTAGACTGTTAACGTAACTGGAACGAGCTGTGGCTCAAATCTGAAATATCTAGCCAATACATTTTGAATTGAATAACATTGCTTGTGAACTTCAGAGCTGATTTGACACTTTAAACTGTTGTTAAAGGCATACTAGTAGTAGCCATCACTCTTGCTCGAGAGTACACATCCTGGTTGATGTGATACAATGTCTTCATCTCACTGGCCTCTCCTCATTGGCTGTTGTTGATCACTGTTCTCAAAACTTGTCGTTGCACATACACTACGAGAGCATTGCAGATTTTGTGCGAATAAAATCAAACATTTGAAAATATCGGGACGTCTGAAACGGCCCGAGTAGACATGGGATTTTGTCTCCGATCTCAAAAACTATGCAGAAATCTCTCCGTCATTTCCTGGTTGGTAGATTCTAATAATTTCAGTTTATGTGACAAAACAAGCAATGCATAGTGTAGACAATCACTGTATCGTCTAAACTGTGAAATATATTTTCCATAACCAAACATATTGTATTTTCAGCAGTTTGAAGCTGTTGTACAAAACCGAAAGTAAAAGTGTGTGTAGCGCACATAGAACAGATCTACAGCTTCTTAGACTTGATTTAAACGAGAATGACAGATCTATAACTCATCTTTCTATGTGAATTTGGTCAGGTCGCCCAAAAAGTTATATATTTCACTTTAAAGAGGTGAGTTTGTAAATTAAATGTGTGAACGAGTGTTATAACTGTTACAAAGGCTAAGATTAACTGATAACATTTTACCGAAAATAACCATTTGCAATAAAGATGTTTTTGATTGGGTTTCTATTCTTCAAATTCTGTGTATGCCACCAAATATAAATACTGATGATGATGTAGGGTGGGCCAGACCCAAAGTGACTTATCAACTGTATGCAAGGATTCGATTCCTCTGTGTTGTCTTACAAATGCTGTATTATCTCACCAACAACCTGGTTCTATTGTGATAACATCCTGTAAGTCTGATGTCTGAGTGGAAGTTAACTCAACAGCAATGCTATTGGTCAACCACTCAGATGCTTATAAAACAGTTTTAAGTTCATTGTCTCTCGCTCTTCTTCGCTGGTGAGATACTCTCTCACTCTCCCATGAGCTATGGCTCAAGACATGGTTTCTTTGTTTCATTTTACAATGTAATTAAATCTATTTGCCTTTGACAGACAATTCTTATTCCTTTCTTGATGGGTTTTCCCTGTACATTTCTACTTTTCCATCTTATAGCAGATGCTCTTATCCAGAGCGAGCAGTAAGTGTAGACATTTTTGTACTTTTTCATACTGTTCCCCCATGGGAATCGAACCCACAACTCTGGCATTGCAAGCACCATGCTCTACCAACTGAGCTAAATGGGAGGACCTGTAACTCGACTATAGTCTCTTGCATATTGCTCCATATCTTTATGGAGTCAGATAAAGCATGTTAAAATGTTTAACATACGAATTGCATAGTCTTATCACAGGTCACGTGAGGTGTGTATGATAAATATTACCCCACTACATTGATGATGATGATGATGGTAATGACAATGACAGGATACTCTCAGTAAAACATTTATTGCTCACTTATAGATTGCGTCGCAATTCTCTGTGCCCTTTTCTTAAAGTGTGCACTTGTACATTTTCCATCATGGATTTAACAATGTGTCACATAAAGATCCACAATGGCCCTGGAGTTGGATAGATGATCACTCTGATGCACCATTGACGTGAGCCAGAAATAGAATTTGACCAAGCCGTGTGTCTCCACATATATGTCCTTGTTACCCAGGAACTTGCTGGTTTGCATCCCTTTGGATAATTTTCAATGGCCACTACCAATTGGCGAGCCGTCCAGGAGTTACCCCGTAACTCTATCTCTACTGGTCGTGTTTCAGACCTGACTGTCGTTCATTAATGTTTCACAACGTCAATTAGTTAAAAGCGGACCACTGTGGCTGTTACCTTAACTCTAAAAGCACCAACGGGCAGCAAGTTTGACCACAAGAAGTGAAGAAAAACAAAAGTAATCTTCTGAAGTTTTAGGAAGGAACTTATGGTAACAACTGGTTACCAACAAAACAACAACATTTTCCATGATTTCTGTGTTCTATACTTTTTCATACTGCCGCTATATGTATCATGTACCGTGTATCTGTCTTTTGTGTACTTTCGTTGTGGCATTTTGCACCTGCCCTGTGTTTTGTTGTAGCTGCTTGACAATGAAATTTCCCCCCCCGGGGGAGAAATAAAGTACCTATCTATCTATCTATCTCTATCTTAATATGGAGGAATTAAATATACATCTCTCTTTTGTATACTAGTGCGCTAGTATAAACATTTGCTGAAAATGTGTAATCAATGGTCAACTTTGATAAAAGCACCAAATTTGGCACAGAGGTAGATGTATGTACCCTGAAAAGATATGGACCCACCCCAGATTTGGTCACTGGGGTGTGGCATCAGCTTCCAGTCAATGTTTCTACACCAAGTCGAGTCTCATCATTCAGATGCAATTTGACCTGAGTTGGTAGCCCATAGCATTCCAAAGTTAGAAGTTTGTTTTATCTGATTGCACCGGTGCCCATATCTCCTAAATCGCCCATATCTGTGGCCATTTTAGCTTGAATCGGTATGTCAGATTAGCTCAATAGCAAATTTCTCAGCCTATGAGTATCACAGAAACAACATTTTGAAAGAATAACAGACAAATGTTCATAACAGGAGACAAAGGGCTGTGAGACAGAGGTTTAATCCTAGACACATGAAAAGTGGGATGTATACGGAGGGCGACAGAAGACGAACAGCAGTGGGGCTAAGGATTTTAGATATGGTGAAAGGGCCAATAAAGTGGGGGGAAAGTTTGAGGGACTCCATCTGGAAGGGCAGATCCCGAGTGGAAAGCCGTACCCTCTGCCCGAGACGATAGCGTGGAGCAGGGGTCCGGTGGCGGTCCGCCTGTCGCCGATAAGTGGAGGTGGTCTTGAGAAGAGAGGACCAGGCTCTCTTCCAGGTATGGCAACAATGGCAGACGAACATCTGGGAAGAGGGTATGCTGACTTCTTCCTCTTGCTCTGGAAAGAGCGATGGCTAATATCCCAAGGAACATTCGAAGGGCGAGAGACCAGTGGTGTATTCCAGCCACACGAGTTGCTGGCTCCAGGTGGTGGGGTTGGCGAAGACAAGGCAACGAAGAGCCATCTCCAGGTCCTGATTGTCTCGCTCCTACTGGCCCGTTACACTGGAGATGAAAACTGGAGACAAGGCTGGCTGACGACCCAATGAGGGTACAGAACGTCTTCCAGAAACGGGACGAACTCATGTCCAGAGAAGAGCCTGATGGACTGGACGAACTCATTTCTCTCACTATCCGCATTGATAACCGCGTCGGAGGGAGAGGGGAGGTAGGGTTGCATGTCCCATAACATCTGCTTCATTGCCTTGCTCTCTTTCTTCGACTGCATCACATCTCCAGGCATGTTCTAAACCTGAACCCATGCAGCTCGGCCGGACCCGTCTATCTCCAGAGGAGAGGCAGCGGCGTATCCGTAATAGGAGCTGTCTATATTGTGGCCAGGTAGGTCACCTTGTCTCCACTTGTTCCCTGCGTCCAGCAAAAGAGGGGGCTCAGCAGTAGTGGGGGATATACTGTTGAGCGAAATCGCCTGCCCATCTGCTTGAAGACCCCTGCTAGACCCCTGCTTGAAGCCAACCTTGTGTGGCAGAGGCAGACTTTTCCTCTGCCTGCCCTCATCGATTCTGGTGCCGACGAGAGCTTTCTGGACCGAGGGGTTGTTAATCAGTTCACCTCTGGAAGCCAACGCTCTCAATGGAAAGCTACTCTTCCGTGTTTTGGAGAGAACTGTTCCTGTTATCCTGCGTCTCTCTGGAAATCACCAAGAAAATATCTGTTTTCACATAATCGACTGTTCTCACTCACCTCAGGTTCTGGGTCATCCTTGGTTAAAGCCACACAACCCACGTATTGACTGGACTACTGGGAGGGTGACTACTTGGAGTACCTTTTGTCATTCCAATTGTCTACATTCTGCCCTTCCTCCTGCCTTGTCTGCACCCCAGTCCATCCCAGATCCTCCAGAGCTGTCTTCTGTTCCTCCAGAATATCACGGTCTAGCCTGGAGTTCCTCTCCCCAGTAGCAGGTTGTATAACCTCTCTCGTCCTGAGCAAGAGGCTATGGAGGAATACATCCAGGATTCCCTGGTTGTCGGACATGTCAGGCCTTCTTCCTCTCCAGTGGGAGACAGGTTTTTCTTCGTCAAGAAAAAGGATGGGTCATTGAGGCCGTGCATAGACTTCCGTGGGTTGAATGGTATCACTGTCATGAACAAGTATCCCTTGCCACTCATCAGTTCTGCTTTTGCCCCCCTCCATGGTGCCACAGTGTTCACTAAACTCGACCTCCGGAATGCCTACCACCTTGTCCGCATCAGAGAAGGGGACGAGTGGAAAACAGCGTTCAACACACCACTTGGACACTTTGAGTATTTGGTCATGCCGTTTGGTCTCACTAATGCCCCTGCTGTTTTTCAGAGTCTGGTGAATTATGTTTTAAGGGATGTTATTGGACGCTTTGTTTTTGTCTATGTTGATGACATTCTTATTTTTTTGAAGGACCTTGAGGCTCACAAGCAACACGTTCACCAAGTCCTCCAATGGCTGTTGGAGAATAAACTTTTTGTTAAGGCTGAGAAATGTGAGTTTCTTGTTTCCTCTGTGTCCTTTTTGGGTTACATTATTGCACAAGGACAGCTACAAATGGACCCTGCCAAGGTTAGAGCAGTCACAGAGTGGCCTGTGCCCGCTAATCTGAAGCAGCTACAGCGTTTTTTGGGGTTTGCCAATTTTTATAGACGTTTCATCCGTGACTACAGTCGTTTGGCAGCTCCGCTCACCACTCTCACCTCCACCTCCACTCCGTTCCACTGGCCCCCCGAGGCAGAGGCAGTGTTCCGGAAACTCAAGCACTGCTTCACTTCCGCTCCAATCCTTACTCAGCCAGACCCAGAGCTCCAGTTCGTTCATGAGGTGGACGCTTCCGACACCGGAGTAGGTGCTGTCCTGTCTCAACGTTCACCCTCTGATCAGAAGCTCCATCCATGTGCCTTCCTGTCCCGCAAACTCTCATCTGCAGAGAGAAAGTTTGATATAAGTAACCTGGAACTTCTGGCCGTGAAGCTGGCTCTTGAAGAGTGGTTAGAGGGCTCAGTTCTCCCCTTCATTGTGTGGACGGATCATAAAAACGTATCCTACATCCAGACCGCCAAACGGTTGAACTCTCAGCAGGCAAGGTGGGCATTGTTTTTCGGAAGATTCAACTTCACAGTCACTTATCGCCGGACTGTCGCCTTCCTGGATCAGCGATTTTGGTGGCCTACCATAGAGAAAGACGTTCGTGAATTCATCTCAGCCTGCTCTGTCTGTGCCCGAAACAAAACCTCCACCAAACCTTCATCCGGTCTGCTTCGCCCTCTTCCCATACCCAGTCGCCCCTGGTCACACATAGATCTGGACTTCATCACTGGCCTACCACCATCGAACGGTAACTCAGTCATCCTCACTATTATTGACCGATTTTCCAAAGCGGTTCAGTTTTTCCCCTCTCCAAGCTTCCTTCCTCAAGGGAGACTGCGGACCTGCTGGTATCCCATGTGTGCCCAGCTACCCTGGGTGGAATATGCCCACAACACCCTCAACAACGCCTCGTCAGGTATGTCACCCTTTGGGTGTGCTCTGGGTTACCAACCCCCCTTGTTATCTGCCCAAGAGTTCGAGGTAGCGGTGCCCTCGGTCCAGGACCACATGCGCCGTTGTCATTGCACCTGAGGGAGGGCCCGGGCTGCTCTTCTTCGTGCCTCCACCAGGACCCAAACCCAAGCTAACCGTCACCGTGCTTCAGCTCCAGTCTACACTCCAGGCCAAAAGGTATGGCTCTCGTCTAAGGACTTGCCCTTGAAAGTGGCTTCCAGAAAACTAGCGCCCCGATGCATTGGTCCCTTTGAGATTGATCATGTCATTAACCCCTCTGCGGTTCATCTGAAACTCCCAGACTCTCTCGAAATTCACCCCACCTTCCATGTACCCTTAATTAAACCAGTCTGCTCCAGTCCCCTCCTGCAGCTGCTCCTCCACCCCCTCGGCTCATCGACGACCATCCTGCCTATGTGTGCCGTCGGGGTACAGATGGCAGTATCTGGTGCGCTGCTGGGTGTCCCGTCGTCACATTCTGGATCCCTCCCTCTTACAGGATTTTCATACCTCACACCCAGACAAGCCAGGTGGCGTCCGTAGAGGGGGGGGGGACTGTCACATCTCTTCCTTCTACGCCCTCTGGTGCTCATCTTCTTGACCTGCAGTTACTCCCCCTGTTCTCTCTCTCTCTCTCTCTCTCTCTCTCTCTCTCTCTCTCTCTCTCTCTCTCTCTCTCTCTCTCTCTCTCTCTCTCTGTGTGGTTGGAGACAGGTGTGCTGGAGTCAGAGCAGATCCCTACCAGCTGCAACTCGTTCCATAATCAAGACCTCTACAAATACTCGGTCCTGCCACTTCCACTCTACCAGATCGTAATCTCTGCTTATAACCGCTCTGTCTCCTGTTCCACATCTCACCACCCAACTACCTTGCTCTGGATTTCACTCACCACCACTACCTTGGATTCCCCTCCGGACCCTGTTCCCTGATCTACTCTGCTCAGTCTCTGAGCTTTCCCGACGGGAGATAGATAGATAGATAGATAGATAGATAGATAGATAGATAGATAGATAGATAGATAGATAGATAGATAGATAGATAGATAGATAGATAGATAGATAGATAGATAGATAGATAGGGCGGCAGGTAGCCCAGTGGTTAGAGTGTTTGGCCCGTAACCGTAAGGTTGCTGGATCGAATCCCCGAGCTGACAAGGTAAAAATCTGTCGTTCTGCCCCTGAACAAGGCAGTTAACCCACTGTTCCTAGGCCGTCATTGAAAATAAGAATTTGTTCTTAACTGACTTGCCTAGTAAAATAAAGGTTAAAAAAAAAAAAAAAAAAAAAAAATAGATAGATAGATACTTTATTGATCCCCGAGGGGGAAATTTCTCAAGCAGCTACAATAAAACATAGGGCAGGTGCAAAATGCCAGAACGAAAATACACAAAAGACAGATACACAATACATGATACATAGAGCGGCAGTATGAAAAAGTATAGAAATACAAGATGTCGAGTGCAAAAAAGCTATAAAAAGACATAGCATAGTATGGGTGAATGGCTGAATATGTACACTATACATTAGTGGATGTTGGATGGTTAACTATACTATACAGGTCGATGGCAGAGAAATACTTCAATAGCTAAAAATGCATATGATATGAGTGAGGGTAATAATAGTTTACTTAATGGACAGACTGGTTAAATGAACAGGTAAGTAAATTAACTGTACAGGTAAATATACAGTTACATTTACAGGTAAGTGAATATTTGCATGGTTACATTAACTGTACAGGTAAATGACAGGAAGAGATACTTAAATAGCTAAATGTGTGTATGATATAATTTAGGGTAATAATAATAATTCTGTTAAAATACAGTCCTTAGTGCAGGGTTTAATTACAGATAAAAGCACGTATTGCACATTCAATATTCTAAAAACAATGAAAAAAGATACAACTGACAGGATACTAATATGCATTCCTGAGTGAATGACTGATATATCAACTGTACATGAATATGTATATACAGACCTGAATCAATAATGAAGTCCTGAGTGAATGAGTGATTACAGACCAGAGTTACTCACAGATGGATGCATAATTGTTAAACTAGGTCCTAACACCCCAACAGTTCCAGGTCTATGTTGCCGACGGCACGGCACCCTGGTGAGGCATTAAATAGTCTAATAGCCACCAGCAGGAAGGACCTCCTGTAGCGCTCTCTGGCACGCCGTGGTGGGATCAGTCTGTGACTGAAGGTGCTCCTCTGCGTCATAACCATGGCATGCAGAGGGTGGGTGACGTCCATGATGGCCAACATTTTGGCCATGATCTGTTTCTCCGCCACCTCCCCAAAACAGAGCTAGCCTTCCTGATCAGCTTATTTACCCGAGAAGCATCACCGGCTTTATGTTGGCGCCTCAGCACACCACTACAAAAAAGATGGCACAGACTGGTAGAAGGTATGCAGTAGTTTACTGCACACGTTGAAGGACCTGAGCCTCCTCAGAAAGTAGAGTCGGCTCTGGCCCTTTTTGTACAGAGCCCCGGTGTTACCAGCCTGTTGTCCATATGAACTCCCAGTAACTTTCCACATGACCCAACCATTTCCACATCCATCCCCTGTATAGGGACTGCAGTCAGTTGGGCCTTGGTTCTCCTGAAGTCCACCACCATCTCCTTTGTTTTGCTGTTGAGCTGTAGGTGGTTCTGCTCACACCACAACACAAAGTCATTGATTGCACTCCTGTACTCCTCCTCCTGCCCACCCCTGATGCACCCTACAATTGCGGAGTCATCCGAGAACTTCTGTAGGTTGCATGTTTCAGAGTTATATCTGAAGTCCGAGGTGTAGAGGGTGAACAGGAAGGGGGACAGGACCGTTCCCTGGGGGGCCCCTGTGTTGCTCACAGCCCGTTCTGACACGCAGCTCTGTAGTTGCACAAATCGTGGCCTACCGGTCAGGTAGTCCGTGACCCAGGAGACTAAGGGCGCTTCCACTTTCATCCTCTTCATCTTCTCACCCAGAAGCAAGGCCTGAATAGTGTTGAAAGCACTGGAGAAGTCAAAAAACATAACCCTCACAGTGCAACCTGCGATGTCCAGGTGAGAGTAGGCCCTCTGCAGAAGGTAGATGATTGCATCATCCACCCCGATGTTGCGCTGATATGCGAACTGCAGGGGGTCCAGTGATGTACACACCAGGGGACTGAGGTGAGCGAGAACTAACCTTTCCAGGGTCTTCATGATGTGGGATGTTAGCGCTACAGGTCTGAAGTCATTCAGGACAGTGGGGTGTGCCTTCTTGGGCACTGGGACGAGGCAGGATGTTTTCTACAGCACAGGGACCCTTTCTAGGCTCAAGCTAAGGTTGAAGAGGCGCCGGAGTATTCCACACAGTTGGTCAGCACAGACCCTAAGCACCCTTGGGCTGATGCCATCAGGGCCCGTCGCTTAACACTGATGTAGTCTCTCCAGCTCTCTCTTCACTTGGTTGGTGGTGAAAGCCAGCCCAGGTGGGGAGGTGGGGGGAAGGAGGGTGTTGAGGATCAGTCCAGAGTGAGCAGGGGTGTAGGTGGAGTCTCTGATTGTCTCAACAGAGGTGTTGTGAGCAAAGTGGGGGTGGGACAGCCGTGTGGCCTGGGTAGCCGGAGGGGAGGTGGACAGGGCCAGTATCGAACCTGTTAAAAAATTGTTTCAGCTCATTGGCTCTATCCTGGGTCCCCTCCGTCTGCCCACTGTTTGACTTTTTGAAGCCAGTGATATTTCTCATACCCTTCCACACCTCTCTCACCAGGCTCTGCCTCAGCTTGTCCTCCATCTTCTCCTTATACCCTCTCTTCCCCTCAGCAATCCGCAACTTCAGCTCCCTCTGGACGCATTTCAATTTGTCCCTGTCCCCCTCCTTGAAGGCCCTCTTCTTCTCATTCAGCAGGGCCTTCAGGTCGCTGGTGACCCAGGGTTTATTATTTGGAAAACAGCGTACCTTCCTGGGGGGTACTGTGTTGTCTACACAAAAATGTATATAGTCCATTATGCAGTCAGTAAGTCCATCGATGTCCTCCCCATGAGCCTCACAGAGCACATCCCAGTCTGTTGTTTCAAAGCAGTCCTGTAGGGCATCAAGGTTGTGATCCGATCTACCGAGGGGAGGGAGTGCAGTGGAGTTGTAAATAGTAGGGTCTCAGGCTAACGGCTAACAGCTCAATGTCCGGGCTACAAAACTGTTCCTTAAGAATAATATGTTTCGGATTACACCATCTGTTGTAAACTAATAAAGCCAGCCCCCCTCCCTTGCTCGTACCGGAAGAAACGCTATCCCTGTCCGCTCTGATGGTCTGGAACCCTCCGATAGTGACTTTCTCTATGGGGATGTTATCGTTCAGCCAAATCTCAGTAAAAAACAATAGGCTCGCTTCCCGATAGTCTCTTTGTCCAAGAACCAGACCCTGAAGCTCGTCCATCTTGTTATGTAGCGATCTCACGTTGCCCATAATGATAGACGGTATAGCCGGCTTGTACTTCCTCAGTTTTGCCTTACACTTCAATCCGTCCACGCTGTCGCCTTTTCAACTCGTCCGGAATATTGAACTTTTCTCTGGGGTGCAGCAGCGCTGCGTGTGCTAAATCCAGGAGCTGGGCTCGGTTGTAAATAATTGAGGACTTGCTTGTACGTTCGGCGCTGAGAAAAATAAAAAGTGCCTCAGTGATAAAAAGGACCACTAAAACCTTCGTAAAACAGTAGCACTCCATAATCCTGAACTATTATAGTTCCATTGTTGCATAAAAAACAAATCTGATGGCCGAATGGTAAAGAACATCTAGCCGCTCGAGAGCACCCTTACCTGCAGATCTATAAATTACGTCTCCGTAATCTAGCATGGGTAGGATGGTCATCTGGATCAGGGTTAGTTTGGCAGCTGGAGTGAAAGAGGAGCGATTACGATAGAGGAAACCAAGTCTAGATTTAACTTTAGCCTGCAGCTTTGATATGTGCTGAGAGAAGGACAGTGTACCGTCTAGCCATACTCCCAAGTACTTGTATGATGTGACTACCTCAAGCTCTTAAGCCTCAGAGGTAGTAATCACAGCTGTGGGGAGAGGGGCATTCTTCTTACCAAACCCATGACCTTTGTTTTGGAGGTGTTCAGAACAAGGTTAAGGGTAGAGAAAGCTTGTTGGACACTAAGAAAGCTTTGTTGTAGAGCATTTAACACAAAATCCGGATAGGGGCCAGCTGAGTAAAAGACTGTATAATCTGCATATAAATGGATGAGAGAGCTTCCTGCTGCCTGAGCTATGTTGTTGGTGTAAATTGAGAAGAGCATGGGGCCTAGGATTGAGTGGTAAGCAGGGTTCTCAGGAAGCCAGGTGTTAGCAGTTGATGGTATTCTTCAATAACACAGAACCCAAAGAAAATCAGGGGGAGAAAAATATATTTATTCAAAGACAACAAATCATAGTTCTAATGCTGGTAAGTAGTTTATTCTTCCCTGTCCTCAATGTTTCTCCACTGAACAAAGAGACAGGGTGTAGTTTATAACCTCAAGCCTAGCATGTGGTTGACCAATTAGAATTCATTGCAATAAAATTGGGCCAAGGGCCAAATACCAAGTATCTTATTTCAGGCTCAATGTATGGACAATTTGGACCAATGAGAACTTGCCACATGTAGCTATGAGTCCCGGACTGGAACCCCATACACAGATTCTAAACAGATAATACACGGAATTGCTCCAGCAATGCAGTGAAAGCGTCCTGTCATGGCGTCCCGCCAGCGTCTGGAGTCCTTTTGAAGTAACTCCTTGTGTCTTCCAATGGTGGCTCCTTGGATGGAGACAGCGTTGCGGAGCTGGTCCGAGTCTGCTGGGTCAGTCATGGCCAGTTCGTACTATCACGACTCAGGATATGACCCAGATGCAGACCAGGAGGCGGATAGTTGGGTTCTCAGAATATTTATTCTAACAAAGGGGCAGACAGAGGTTCGTAATCCCAGGCAGAGTCAATCAGGGACAGAACAGGCAAAGATCCTATCCGGGAAGACCAAAAAACAAGAACTTGAGATATGGAGAAACAGGAAACACTCTGGTGAGACCTGACAAAACAAGACGAACTGGCAACCGACAAACAGAAAATGCAGGTATAAATACACAGGGGGTTATGGGGAAAGTGGGGGGTGGAGACAAGTACAAGACAGGTGAAACAGATGAGGGTGTGGCAGTAAATGTGTGAACATTTTGGATTTGTCTTTGTCTCAGCTGTGTAGGCTTGGGCTAACCATGGCTTTTGTTTGTTCAATACACAGGGTTCAGTAGGCTACGACTGTTTGAGGGAATGTGTTGAAGTTATTCAACGAGATTCTGTTGACAATGAGAGAGGAAGATACATCATTTTTGCGTGTGTCTTTTTAACAGAACATCTTGAAAGCAGCAATGAGCAATGACTAGCTGGCAATTCTCTGGTTATAAATTCCTGACATTTGTCATACCGGCAGTTTAAGCCTAGTTTCAGTCAGCAGGGTTGTGGTTTCACTGTCTTCCAGCTGTTGAGTGTGACAAAGCCACACAGCACACTCTGTACAAAACCAATTCTGTTCCAGTTATTTTCAATCAGGTTTTGATTTGATAATATATTTCCTCTTTCGATCTCCTCCCTTTCAAATTTTTTATCTTATGCATTACTGAGTGATGTGTCATTCACAACGCACACAGGAGGGATCTTTTTTTTTTTTTAGCACAGTTCATTCAGACTAAATGTTTAACTTTATATAGTCACCAATCTGTAATTCAAATTGCAAAGATACTCTGAGTCAAGAGTAAAACCATTAGGGGTTAGATGCATCTTCTTTAGACCATCAACTGACTGTAAACAAAACAAAATATTGTATAGCTTTTAACGTAGAGCTGTAAAATCAAGCACAACTTGATATTTTAGAAGACTTTGTGAGCATGGGGAATGCTAATGTATACAAGTGTAAGTGTTTAGTTGAAGGCTTTCATATCAGCATATGGCAGATGCTTTAATTGATTTAGCACATTTACACAAGGAGAACGACAACGCACTCGTCAAGTGGATCGTTTTAAGAGGAATTGAGGCACATTACTTATATCGCTTTGGCAATATTGATCTGGGTCAGAGATAATAGAGCATGAGTCACCCAAGTCGTTTTAAGTTCCTGATGTTTACTCTGCTCACCAGAGAAGCGACACACGGGGATGAGTCATACTGTAGCAGATCTCCTGCTGCCACTGCTACCGACTCAGACTAACAACGTCCTTACTGGGAGATGACAGTCTATTTATGTTGTACTTTGATTGTTTAGGGGGTAATGACTAAACTAGACGTGGTAGGGGCCTGAGGGCACACACGTAATATGTTGTGAAATCTTTTGTGAATGTATTGTAATGTTTTTAGTTTTTTGGGGGGTTAGGGTTAGGGTTAACCCTAACTGCCTTAATGTTTCTGGACCCCAGGAAGAGTAGCTGCTACCTTGGAAGCAGCTAATGGGGATCCATAATAAATTCAAATACATAATGAAAAATTCACAAATAAACCGATTAGCTTGTAAATGTTTTACTGATAATATGCTGCTAAACCTGTTGAGCACATGCATGCTGGGGTGGCTACCATTAAGCAGCTTTGACGTCTTCGTTCATGGTGTTTCACCTGAAAGGCTGATAGAGGACTGTTTCTGTGTCAAACCTGAGCTAATGGAATTTGTGCAGACAAATACAAAAAAAATATTACTTGCAACACAACTGTTGTGTGAAATGCATTGTTCATACAACCTGAGTGTCTTGGTTGTTGTCACGAGTTGGTGGAACGAGAGACCAAGACGCAGCGCAGGGATTGTAGTTGGACATATTTGGTTTATTTTATACTATGTATAGTATTGAATGTCATACTATGTCTAACAACCAAAAATCCAAACTACTAAAACAAACAAACAAACTAACAAAACACGAATGAACCAACGTAATAAACGACGCACACTTCCTGTCACCGTGACTGGAGAATTAACGACCCACAACCCAGTGTGAAACATACAAACCTATGTAGGATCCCTGATTAGAGACGATGCGCTACAGCTGCCTCTAATTAGGGATCCAACACAAACCACCACCAGAAACAGAAAGAATAGACCTGTCAGACTCTGACCATGGTTACATAGAGAAGCAAATAGGCTTCTCTATGGCCAGAGCCTGACAGTTGTAGACAGTTGGTACAGTGTTATTTGATTGATCAGTCCTTATACTTTGGTTGACGCTTTACTTGAAGCATCTTCTTATGGCCATGCAAACCTGTTCGTAACACCTTGCCGTTTAACAGCATTGTTAATCTGTGACATATTCACAATACAACAAAGCCTCTTGGACCTTATTGCTTCAGTACAGTGTTTTAATGCTGTATTACGGCGTCTATAGAATGTAGGCAGTATAACACCAGGTGGAAAGCTAGCAGGGTGAGTCAGCATGTTTTTCTACTTGCATGAGCGCGCACGCACACACACAAATGAGAAC
This sequence comes from Thymallus thymallus, assembly GCA_023634145.1. Lineage (NCBI taxonomy): Eukaryota > Metazoa > Chordata > Actinopteri > Salmoniformes > Salmonidae > Thymallus > Thymallus thymallus. The sequence goes on from CM042410.1 coordinate 46,815,824, forward strand.
TATGGACTGCCACATCATATTTAGCTTACGTTGATTGGACTAAATAGTTTTTGGTATCTTTTAGTTAGACTCAGCAGAGGTGATTAGATAAAGTTGAAACGGTGCTGGAATAGTGGAGGCAGATCCAGTAACTCTCTGTGGTTCTAAACCAATAGTTGTTTAGTCGTCTGAAAATGTCTGAAACATTCCCTTGCTTGACCATACTTTAAGTTATGTAACTGTTTATTACATGCAATATGTTTTGGACTTCTCTGAACAGATGTTGCTGTCTGGTTTAGTAATTAAACAAATGTGTGGTTTAATTAATTCTCCCACTGTGTCTCCTTATTGTCTCGGCCTTAGGTCTATATATCACGGTGTTAATGCATGTGAACTAACAGGTTATAGAGCAAACAACGCAATTATCAAAACACATAGGTTGTAATAGGGCTTTTTTTTCTGGCTTGGCTTCCCCAGTGATTTTACCCACGATCCTCTACTGGTAAAAAGGTGGTTCAAGTAAGTTGTAACTTTTTCTGTTTGAACTGTAGTTGTATAGAGGTTGTACAGAAAACGTCTTCTCTTGTAGCAACCTCTAGAAGCCTCTGTACCAAGGCATCTTAGAATATTCTATCCAGATGCCAATGTGAAATATGGGGAATGAGGTATTATCAGGAACTCAGGTTTCAGGTTGAGGTGGTTTGGAAAGCATCCCAGTGGCATGAATATATCTAGAGCACTGCAGACATTAAAGGGGCATTCCCTCTGTAAAGTTTAAACTGGATTCATTTATTAATGGTGGATTGTTGTGAATTTGTTTACATTCTAGTCATTTAGCAGACGCTCTTATCCAGAGAGACTTACAGTAGGGAGTGCAGACATTTTCATACTGGTCCCCCGTGGGAATCGAACCCACAGCCTACAGCGTTTCAAGCGTCATGCTCTACCGACTGAGCTAGGGTACCTTGTTAGATATTACTGCACTGTTGGAGCTAGAAACACAAGCATTTCGTTACACCCGTAATAACATCTGCTAAACGTGTACAGTGGGGAGAACAAGTATTTGATACACTGCCGATTCTGCAGGTTTTCCCACTTATCAAAACAAAAATCCAGCAAATCACATTGTATGATTTTTAAGTAATTAATGTGCAGTAATTAATTTATTGCAAGACATAAGTATTTGATACATCAGAAAAGCAGAACTTAATATTTGGTACAGAAACCTTTGTTTGCAATTACAGAGATCATACGTTTACTGTAGTTCTTGACCAGGTTTGCACACACTGCAGCATGGATTTTGGCCCACTCCTCCATACAGACCTTCTCCAGATCCTTCAGGTTTCGGGGCTGTCGCTGGGCAATACAGACTTTCAGCTCCCTCCAAAAATGTTCTATTGGGTTCAGGTCTGGAGACTGGCTAGGCCACTCCAGGACCTTGAGATGCTTCTTACGGAGCCACTTGATCACCTACCAACTTAAAAATAATACAATGTGATTTTCTGGATTTTTGTTTTAGATTCCGTCACTCACAGTTGAAGTGTACCTATGATACAAATTACAGACTTCTACATGCTTTGTAAGTGGGAAAACCTGCAAAATCGGCAGTGTATCAAATACTTGTTCTCCCCACTGTATGTGACCAATACAATTTGATATGATTTTTGGCTTGACAACAGTGACCTCCTGTGGTGTAATGTGTGAAAGCAGCTCTTATGGAAGGCAGTGTTCATGGGAAATGGAGTCCTTTACAGGTCATTCTGTCAGCGCTAGTGTCACTGGGATATGTAGCTCATGGAATGAGTGGGGTTTGACATGGGTGGATAAATGGGGTAACAGGATGATCTTGGGCGTGGCATAGCCTTGAGGGGTGGGGTGGGTCAGTGGGGTGGGCCAGTAATGAACACCGTTCGGGTCTTTACATGTCACTATTTGACGCATCGAGTAATCTTTTAATTTGACGCGCCAATTAACAAAATTATATTATGCTATAAATTTGCATTCGCAAGCCAACTGTCAGTAACACTGTCAAAGCTGAAAATAAAAATAAAAGGCTACAAACGGTGTGTTTACATTGGTAATATGCCATTACCGAACAATAGACATAAAAATAAAGACCATAGTGTGTATTTACTGATGGTGTTCAATTAGGTTTTCTGGACTTTTCACTATGTGCATGAACATTATTGGTTTATCTGTAACAAAATGTAACTTTTATCTGTATGCAGATGACACTGTGGTGTATGCTATTGCTCCCACAGCTGACTAGGCTCTGTCAGAGATTCAATCTGCCTTTATTGCCCTGCAGAAAGCCTTTATTGAACTGAAATTGGTACTTAATGCAGGCAAAAACCATTTGTATGTTATTTTCCAAATCACGTGAAAATGTATCTGATGATTTATGCATACGTACTTTGGATGGGGCCCTCATTGACTGTGTCCCTGCTTATAAATATCTGGGAATCTGGATTGACAGAAGCCATCTTTCAAAAACATGTTAACGACTGAATGGTGGCAATAACATTAGGTAAACCTCTGGACATCAGATTGTCCCTCTCAGGCGCCAGGCCGTCCGATCTCGCGTGACAAACCTGCCCGTGCACCTGGGAAAACAGGTCCCTGGGCAACGGGAGTTGCCACGGATCACCGCAGTAAGGCGAATGATTTCCGCAAACCAAGCCTGCCTGGGCCAACGGGGAGACACAAGAATCAATAATAAACCCTCTTGGTACACCTTTTCCAACATGGGCTGAATCAGAACCCCTGCCAGAAATGCGTAAAGGAGGGTCCGAGGCCCAACTAGGCAATTGGGTCCTTCATCAAGAGAAATTGACAACACTGCGTGTTTTCTTGCAATGCGTAAAGATCTACGTCGGCCATGCCGAAACTCTCCCATATCTGGTCAACCACCCAGAGGTGAGGCAAGGTGAGAAGTTGGAGGGACCGAGTCCCCCCCTGCCTATAGATGTATGACACCGCTGTCATGTTGTCGGATCTGACTAGCACATGCCAGCCCGACAAACGCGGGAGTACACCGTCACAAGTTCCAGGTAATTGAAATGCAGAGCACTCTGTGACACCGTCCATACTCCCCGAAATTGAGTAACCATCGCACAGCGCACCGCAACCTTGGCGGGGCGTGTCTATCATGACGACCTTGCTGGACAACAATTGGCCCATGAGAACCTCCCTCCACTGGGCCAGTGCCCAAAGGCATGTCGGGGACACCTGAATGGACTGGTTTCGGTGGCTAGATGCATCCAAGCGCTTTTCTAGCACCCAGTGCAGGAACTGGCGAAAACGTACTGTGCGACCTATCCGAATTTGGGCCCAGCGGAGCTGGAAACTGGACACCCCCCCCGGGATTGAAAAAAGCTATTCCTGCGACCTCATGGCTTGGTTTTTGTCAACTCTGGGACCTTACAGCGCATTCGGCAAGCATTCAGCCTCCTTGATTTTTTTTTTCGTTACAGCTTTATTCTAAAATTAATTAAATTATTTTTTCCCCTCATCAATCTTGCTGGACAACAACTGGCCCATGACAGCATCATGCTGTGGGGATGTTTTTCACCGGCAGGGACTGGGAGACCAGTCAGGATCAAGTGAAAGATGAAAGGAGATAAATACAGACAGATCCTTGATGAAAACCTGTTCCAGAGCGCTCACGTCCTCAGACTGGCGTGACGGTTCACCTTCCATCAGGACAACGACCCTAAGCACACAGTCAAGCCAACTCAGGAGTGGCTTAGGGACAAGTCTCTGAATGTCATTGAGTGGCCCAGCCAGAGCCCGGACTTGAATCCAATCGAACATCTCTGGAGAGACCTGAAAATAGCTGTGCAGTGATGCTCCCCATCCAACCTGATAGACCTTGAGAGGATGTGCAGAGAATAATTGGAGAAACTCCCCAAATACAGGTTTGCCAAGCTTGTAGCCAAGCTTGTAGAAGACCCAATTGCTGCCAAAAGCAAAGTACTGAGTAAAGGGTTGGAATACTTATGTAAATGTAATAAACAGTGGGGAGAACAAGTATTTGATACACTGACGATTTTGCAGGTTTTCCCACTTACAAAGCATGTAGAAGTCTGTAATATTTATCATAGGTACACTTCAACTGTGAGAGACGGAATCTAAAACAAAAATTCAGAAAATCGCATTGTATGATTTTAAAATAATTAATTTGCATTTTATTGCATGACATAAGTATTTGATCACCTACCAACCAGTAAGAATTCCGGCTCTCACAGACGTGTTAGTTTTTCTTTAAGAAGACCTCCTGTTCTCCACTCATTACCTGTATTAACTGCACCTGTTTGAACTCGTTACCTGTATAAAAGACACTTGTCCACACACTCAATCAAACAGACTCCAACCTCTCCACAATGGCCAAGACCAGAGAGCTGTGTAAGGACATCAGGGATAAAATTGTAGACCTGCAAAAGGCTGGGATGGGCTACAGGACAATAGGCAAGCAGCTTGGTGAGAAGGCAACAACTGTTGTCCTCTTGCTCAGTTGTGCACCGGGGCCTCCCACTCCTCTTTCTATTCTGGTTAGAGCCAGTTTGCGCTGTTCTGTGAAGGGAGTAGTACACAGCGTTGTACGAGATCTTCAGTTTCTAGTATTGCATTGTGTCGATCAGTGGTGAGAAATGTCTCAGTCCCTGGAGTAAAAATGTTTTGCTATCCAGGAGCACGAGTACAGGACATTAAACCAGCAACAAGAAATGTAGTTTATCATAGTTCATTGCTGAAAAGTCAAACTAGTGCTGTAACACATGGCATTTGTCGGGTGTCGGGATCTAAGTCATGACGGAATAAGACAGAGAGTAGAGCAAAGCTGCTAGGAGGCTAGGAAATATTTTTTTGCAACTCAGTGTTGAATCTGTGGACCGAGGAAGGAAGGAAGGGGTAAAATGGAGTCCCTAGAGTAAGCAAGAACAAGATGGTTGTCAGGAGTGGTGCAGTATTATTATAAGGAGACGAACACTTGGAAAACAGAGGAGAAATGTAAGGAGAAAGAGAGGCAGAGGAGGTCTAAGAGAGAGAGGGAAGAAGAGGGTGAGATTGAGTCGGTTAAAAATGGCAATATTTTTTTAAAGAAGAATGGTAGAAAGTGTAAGCAGTGTGAGCTGAAGACAGGAGGAGAAATGGAAGTGAGTGAGGACTTAGTGTCAGAGGTGGTAGGTGTGGTGAAGTATAGGAGGTGGTAGTTGTGGTGAAGTATCAGAGGTGGTAGCTGTGGTGAAGTATCAGAGATGGTAGGTGTGGTCAAGTATCAGAGGTGGTAGCTGTGGTGAAGTATCAGAGGTGGTAGGTGTGGTGAAGTATCGGAGGTGGTAGGTGTGGTGAAGTATCGGAGGTGGTAGGTGTGGTGAAGTATCGGAGGTGGTAGGTGTGGTGAAGTATCGGAGGTGGTAGGTGTGGTCAAGTATCAGAGGTGGTAGGTGTGGTCAAGTATCAGAGGTGGTAGGTGTGGTGAAGTATCGGAGGTGGTAGGTGTGGTGGTAGATACTGTATATACCAGAACAGAGGGATAGTAGTAGATACTGTATATACCAGAACAGAAGGATAGTAGTAGATACTGTATATACCAGAACAGAGGGATAGTAGTAGATACTGTATATACCAGAACAGAAGGATAGTAGTAGATACTGTATATACCAGAACAGAAGGATAGTAGTAGATACTGTATATACCAGAACAGAAGGATAGTAGTAGATACTGTATATACCAGAACAGAGGGATAGTAGTAGATACTGTATGTACCAGAACAGAGGGATAGTAGTAGATACTGTATATACCAGAACAGAGGGATAGTAGTAGATACTGTATATACCAGAACAGAAGGATAGTAGTAGATACTGTATGTACCAGAACAGAAGGATAGTAGTAGATACTGTATGTACCAGAACAGAAGGATAGTAGTAGATACTGTATGTACCAGAACAGAAGGATAGTAGTAGATACTGTATGTACCAGAACAGAAGGATAGTAGTAGATACTGTATGTACCAGAACAGAAGGATAGTAGTAGATACTGTATGTACCAGAACAGAAGGATAGTAGTAGATACTGTATGTACCAGAACAGAAGGATAGTAGTAGATACTGTATGTACCAGAACAGAAGGATAGTAGTAGATACTGTATGTACCAGAACAGAAGGATAGTAGTAGATACTGTATGTACCAGAACAGAAGGATAGTAGTAGATACTGTATATACCAGAACAGAAGGATAGTAGTATATACTGTATATACCAGAACAGAAGGATAGTAGTAGATACTGTATATACCAGAACAGAAGGATAGTAGTAGATACTGTATATACCAGAACAGAAGGATAGTAGTAGATACTGTATATACCAGAACAGAGGGATAGTCCAACAAGAGATATGTTTCAGTAAGATTGGATTTTTAGCATTTATAGCAATGGTTATCAACTGTACTGCAGGGATGGAACGTAAGTCGAAGAACATTGAGGTTGTGGTGGCAGCTGCAGAGAGGTATTTGGGTGTGAGAGATTTGACATCAGAACAGTTACAGGGTGTGTTAAGTGGTGATGTCCCATCCTTTCAGGATGATGGCATGAGGTAGGAATAAATAGATTTAATTAGTGGAGTAGGGTGGTGATAAGTTTATTTAATTTAATTTTGAAATTAGTGAGTGTAGTGTTAGATGGTAAGCTATTTATTTATGTCATTTAAAAAAAATGTCTATCAAAGTGTAAGGTAGTTGTCCAGGCCAGTAGGTGGCGGTATTGCACTATTGAAGTTGGATGCCAACCGCCGTAAAACACCAAGGAAGAAGAAGTCTACGTCATGACTTTGAGGAGGAAATGAACACGTGTGGGAGAAAATAAGGAATCCACGCTTGCTGTGAGGCCACAAACCCTGAGTAGGCAAACTTCTTCTTATTTACTTTGCTAATCCGATATGTCAAACATTAAAAGGTAGCTCTAGAACTATAGTATGTATGAGAAACAGCCCGTGGTCTTGGATTTTCCTTGTTTAGTTAACTCAACTTGTAAACTTGAGGCAACTTCCACTCCACTAGCTAGATTGCTAACGTTAGCCATATGCATTGCGTTGTAATTGTTTGATATTAATAGGGTGGTAGTTGTCATGTCTGTAGATATGTGCCATTGTAGTTTTATTATCATCTTTGGATACTCTACATATTACAATCAGCTAATATGCGTAACTAGGCTTGGCTAGTAGTAAGTTAACTAATCGATATTTAGCTGTAGCTAGGTAGGAAGTGTGTAATCATCTTGACGGGCCTTTTGTTTCAGAAAAAGTTAAACTTCAACATGGCTGTCAGGGCATCTTTCGAGAAGAACAACGAAATAGGCTGCTTCGCCAAATTAACTAACACATATTGCCTCGTTGCAATTGGCGGGTCAGAGAACTTCTACAGGTAAGAGATGTCGTCTCTTCCAGACGTAGCTGGCTGATCAGACCTCCAGCGGCATAGATAACTAGCTTGAGGTTGATCTGGTGGCCCATTTCTTTTCAACCAACCTTAACTTGGCGATCTATCCCTAATTTCCCACTTGGAAGGCACCGGTGACTCCTAAAACTCCCATCTCTACTTGTATGTGGAACGTTGGAATTGTCGGAAGTGCTCCATTAAAATGAAATCCGTTTTTACCCCGTGTAGTAATCAAACTATTTATACGCCACCATATTTTCAACTTCTGATCCTCTCTCCTTGATCAAGACAGGTGAGTGTCATTCGAAGCACACCTGATTTCTGAGTCACGCAGCACTTTGGACACCTGTCTTGATCAAGAGAACAGAGCATTAAAGTTGTATTGAAAGCTTACACACAGTGTTGTCAGCCTTCTCCAGGAAATGTTGTTATAAATGAGCATAGACTACCACAGTATGAGTCATAATACCCCAGCGGTCAAACAGGGAAATGGTTCCAGTTGTTTTTCCACCATTAATCCCCCCCCCCCAGGGGATTTTACACTTAAAGTAAGGGCTGATTTTCGTGTAGGCTTGCCGTGACGTTTTGATAACTGGCATCATGGCATTTGTAGTTCTTTATTATAGCCATGTTAGCATCTAATTAGCATTTACTTTTGGGGAATTAAATTCAGGCGAATAGATTGATAAGTCACCTTGTCCTAGAGAGATGTACATGGTTATCAAAATGTCACGCCAGGGTAAGCCTACATGAAACACAGCCCTTATTTTAAGTTTCTAAAATCCCCTATGGGGAAAAACGAATGGTGGAAAAAAAGATTGGAACCATTTCCCTGTTTGACCGCTAGGTTTTATGGGTATTATGAAACCTCCACTGTGGGGCTCTTGCAGTCAGTCATGGTAACATGAAATCTATGATTACAGTGTCTTTGAAGGCGAATTGTCAGAAACCATCCCAGTTGTACATGCCTCAATAGCAGGATGTCGGATTATTGGAAGAATGTGTGTGGGTGAGTATAGCTCTGTAACAGATGAACATTGAAGGTCAAACAGCTAGGCTTTGTGCAGGTGCACAAAGAAACACAAAGCATTGTCATCAGTTCAACAGAACAGTGGAATACTCAATTGCCCTTTTATGTAAGACCAATATTGTGCATTATATTTTATGAATAACTACTTCCACACTGAATGTTCTCTTCAGGGAATCGTCATGGACTCCTGGTGCCCAACAACACCACTGACCAGGAGCTACAGCACATTAGGAATTGTCTTCCAGACACGGTGAAGATCCAGAGGGTCGAGGAGAGGCTCTCAGCGCTGGGGAATGTCATAGCCTGTAATGACTATGTGGCCCTGGTGCATCCTGATCTGGACAGGGTGAGAAAGAGAACGTCTCTCTTGCCTGGTTACGCTTGTCATGCATGATTGCAGTGCTGCCAACTCTCACACGTTGGGCTTTGATACATGCATTTTACCCTCTTCACACGCCACACTTATTTCTCACACATTCAAAAAAAATTACTGCTTTTATTTTCTAAGTCAGTGCGTTAACTTTCAGCTGTTCCTCCAAATCGCTTGGAAATAGAAGCATATGCGCCTCCAATTATACGTCGTAAGCTTTGTAACCTGGGCAGCTTCACCTGGGAGGATCCCCCGCACTGTGAACCACGTCAGATCGACGCTTGTGATTTGGTTTAGTATTCTTTTTTTATTTAACCAGGTAGGCCAGTTGAGTCTCATTTACAGCTGCGACCTGGCGAAGGGACCAAGCCGATTGGATGTAAAGTAATATCTCTCTATTAACGGCAGACATGTTCTTTTTATTTATTTTTATTTTATTTAACTAGGCAAGTCCATTTAAGAACAAATTCTTATTTACAATCACGGCCTACCCCGGCCAATTGTGCGCCGCCGTATGGGACTCCCTATCACAGCCGGATGTGATACAGCCTGGATTCGAACCAGGGACTTTAGTGACGCCACTTGCACTGAGATGCAGTGCCTTAGACCACTGATAATCCATCCACCTGACAGGTGTGGCACATCTAGAAGCTGATTAAAACAGCATGATCATTACACAGGTGTGCCTTGTGCCGGGGACAATAAAAGGCAGCTCTAAAAATGTGCAGATTTGTCACAACACAATGCCTCAAGTTTTGAGGGAGCGTGCAATTGGCATGCTGACTGCAGGAATGTCCTTCAGAGCTCTTGCCAGAGAATTGAATGTTCATTTCTCTACCATAAGCCACCTCCAACATCGTTTTGGAAGTACGTCTAATCGGCCTCACAACCGCTGAACATGTATAACCACACCAGCCCACAGGACCACCACCTTCACTTGCCACCCGGACAGCTGATATTGACTGGTTTTCTGACCCCTGTTTTCTCGCCCCAATTTTGTGATTACAATCTTGTCTCATCGCTGCAACTCCCCAACTGGCTCGGTAGAGGCGAAGGTCAAGTCAAAACGTTTTATTTTTGCACTCTATACTCACAGCCCTTCATTACTCAAGGCTTTGATCAACACAGTGTGCACTAGTGGCACCTGCTGGTCAAAGGAATTTAGAGCAGGCATATTATTATACATTACATCGCAGGGTAGTATTTTTATCTTCTACTGAAACCAATAACAAACCAATCAGGTGGTTGTTCAGCGAAACTAAGCCTTGGACGTCATTGATCATGTGATTCTGATGAAGTGATACATGCATCGGCACACCGCTTAGCGATTACGACGCATGCCTCGGAGATCCGGTATCCAACGTAACATCACTACTATATACCTCATTTATTCATCAAAAGTTATGCTCCTTGTTTTGTATTCGAATACAATGACTACTCAATTTTCAAATGTGACTATTTTAGCAGGTTACATTTTTATACGTCAAGATTTCAAACTCTTAAGATGTTTGTGGAGTATGTCAAGTGCAGTGCAAATATGTTAAGTTTCGAGTTATGTATTGGAACAATCAGTCATTGGAACACAGCATACTGCCAAATTTTTGCCTTGACCAGACCATTTCACATTTAAAACACTAACAATCGAGTCCTCTGAAGTATTTCAATATTATATAGTATATAATAATTATATAGTATTTGAACACAATTTATTCATCCGTAGTACATTCTGATGTAGGGGATGTTAACACACTTCCCATGTTTGTTTAGGAGACGGAGGAGATCCTGGCAGACAGTCTGAAGGTGGAGGTGTTCCGTCAGACGGTAGCAGAGCAAGTTCTAGTGGGGAGCTACTGTGCCTTCAGCAATCAGGGGGGGCTGGTACACCCCAAGACCTCCATAGAAGACCAGGATGAGCTCTCCTCCTTACTCCAAGTGCCTCTTGTGGTGAGCAGTAGTTGTAATGGTGGTGCTTATGTCCCCCTGACTGCAAGGTTCATGTAGATCTGACTCAATCTGATATGTATAAGCAATGTGGTAATATATATACCTTGCCTTCTGATAGGCTGGAAATGTCTCCATATTGTTTTACATTTTTGTTTTTTGATCTACTTAAATGCCCAGGGGGGCACATTGCATCAAGTTGTTGCTGAGTTCTTCCCAATTCTCCCCATCTCTGGCACTCCACAGGCTGGAACAGTGAACCGTGGTAGCGAGGTCATCGCCGGGGGGATGGTGGTGAACGACTGGTGTGCCTTTACTGGGCTGGACACCACCAGCACAGAGCTGTCCGTCATCGAGAGTGTGTTCAGACTGAGCGAGGCTCAGCCCAGCGCCATCGCTACCACGATGAGAGACTCTCTAATTGATAGGTGAGTGATCACTTCTGACACCATGATAATCTTTAGGCATCATCCTGCTTCATTTCCTTTTTCCACTAAAAAAATATATGTATGAACGGAAAGGTAGGGTTAAGATTGAGCCGGAGAAACAGACATGGCTACCCCATCTGTTTGTAACGCAACGCCGTCTTGTGTCACAGCGCGTGGCTTTTAGTTTTTGGAGTAACATTTGGCTCGTGTATGTTTGAGGCCCCTGTGTTCAATCATTTAGAGATCCTACTTTTATCACCGTCCAACTTTCATAAAACCATGTTTTACGTTCAGCGGTGTTTAACACTAGACTCAATCTATGTTCTGAGTAGGCTATTGAAGTTACCATCCAGCTTCCTTTTCACCTCTTTTTTTATCATGTAATTTGCCTGAGAATGAGGGCGTTCGAGTTGTTAGGTGAATGCAGCCGACTAGACGGAAGTCGATGAGTGAAGTCGGGGGAGGTGCATCTGCGACAGCTGAAAGTCGGTCACTGTTGTGTTTTTCAAACGGCAAGGCTCAAATCAACATGGCAGTACTTTAAGCATACAGTTGAAGTCGGGAGGTTTACATACACTTAGGTTGAAGTCATTAAAACCACTCCACAGATTTCATGTTAACAAACTATAGTTTTGGCAAGTCTGTTAGGACATCTACTTTGTGCATGACAGCACTTGCTTTACATTTGGGCTCATATTGCGTAAATATTATGCCAGTATTGGGACTTTTAGAAATGGGAAACAACTGGCATATATTTTTTAAATTATTTATGTAATAACGACCAGAGACATTTATTTTTTTGGCCTTAGCTTCCATTGTTTGTCGTGTCACCTAACACCCTACCTATATTAAATACAGCATCAGCTTGATTTTGTTTAATTTGAGGGACCTGAGAAAATTTTGTTTTGAAGCTAATTTCTTGCAATTTTACGTAGTTTAATAATACTGGAAAATGAATAATTTCCCCAAATGTTATTCTGCTACCATATGTTTTATTATGATACTATTATATGAACCCTCAGTTTAATTATACATATTATTTCACAGAAAGTGATTTAATCAATTGATGGCGACAGTCACACATTGTATAAAATTACTTCCCAAGCAACGTCCAATTTCTTTGGCTCCTTCTAAAGGTCGTAGCTCAGCTTCTGAATGTCATGGAGACAAATCAAAGATGTGCATCAGTCGCGTCTTCCTCTGGCAGTTTTTCCGGTTGTTTCTAGCATAAAGCATCACATATTTACACATTGTTTTAGATTGGCATAAACGTGAACTTTAAAACAAATATTTTTTTTACGTTAGTGCCACCTAGGTTGGGAACTCCTGAGTGTTACATACTGCATAGCTAGACGGATTGTGTTGAGATTCTCAATCTGCTTTTTTTTCCGTCCATTTTTGTCCAAAATATTGATTGAAACTGAAACAGTGCATCGTCTGAATGGCTGGAGGCAGCAAAAAATCTACTAGCTGTGATGTACAACCTGATAGCAATATTTATTAGACTACTTAGCGATGTTTTGGTAAATGTTATTAATCATGCATTGACTGTATCCATATAATTCTGCCAACAATGCCTTACTATACACGTAATGGATTTTTTTTGGGGTCAAATATAACCTATTTTTCAAGTTGTTTTTTAAGCATAAATGGCTTTGTTCTTTTGGACAGATTATTATAGATATTATTATCGGTTTGTAGATGTGTCAGTTACTCTTAAGTGTGTATAGATTACTGTATTATTCTTGGGATATTGTTTTTTTTCCAATGGGAAGTTCTAAAATAATGTTAAGATGCTGATGGATACTTACGGGAGACTTTCAGACATTAAATTACCACTGCAGATAAAATGCTATACTGATGCAGCACCATTTCTAATATGAAATTATTTCTCTTTTCCAGCCTCACATAAGATGTCATTCCGCCTTGAATGAAAGGTTTGAGCCATCTCTGAAAAACACCATCCACATTCAGCACTGGAAATTTGAATGGTATATCAATGCTAGACATCATAATTCCTTAAAGACATGCTCCGGTACTTTGGCGACCTAAGAAAGTATTTTTTTAAACCAAACTGTAGTTCATACATGTATAATATGAGACCAATAACTGTCTTACCTCAATTAGCCACAAAATCCCTAGTTTGAAAGCGACTGTTTTCTTGAAGGTGTGCTGCACCATTTTCCTTACGATTTCCCCCACATGGGCCAGCACCCTAGCAATTTGAGTTCTAGCCAATGAGCATCCAGTCCCTCTCATTTGCAAGAGGCCCGCTGAGCGCTATCCAATGAGGTTGCAGGGCGGGCCCAACGGCTCAGTGGACACAGCAGAGTATTCAGACCCCACTACTTTTTTCACATTTTGTTACGTTATGGTCTTATTCTAAAATGGATTAATTAATCTACACACAATACCTCTTGAAGACGAAGCAAAAACTGGTTTTTAGAAATGTTTGCTAATTTATAAAAAAATAAATAAAAATGGAAATATCACATTTGCATAAGTATTCAGACCCTTTACTCAGTACTTTGTTGAAGCACCTTTGGCAGTGATTACAGCCTCCAGTCTTCTTTTAAATGACGCTACAAGCTTTGCACACCTGTATTTGGGGAGTTTCTCCCATTCTCTGCAGATCTGCAGCTCTGTCAGCTTGGATGGGGAGTGTCGCAGCACAGCTATTTTACCGTCTCCAGAGATGTTTGATCAAGTCCGGGCTCAGGCTGAGACTTGTCCCGAAGCCACTCCTGCATTGTCTTGGCTGTGTGCTTAGGGTCGTTGTCCTGTTGGAAGGTGATCCTTCACCCCAGTCTGTGGTCTTGAGGTTTTCATCAAGGATCTCTCTGTACTTTGCTCTGTTAATCTTTCCCTCGATCCTGACTAGTCTCCCTGTCCCCGCCTCTGAAAAACATCCCCACAGCATGATGCTGCCACCACCACCATAGGGACGGTGCCAGATTTTCTCCAGACGTGACGGTTGGCATTCAGGCCAAAGAGTTCACTCTTGGTTTCATCAGACCAGAGAATCTTGTTTCTCATGGTCTAAAAGTCTAGGTGCCTTTTGGCTAACTCCAAGCGGGCTGTTGTGCCTTTTACTGAGGAGTTGCTACTGTCTGGCCACTACCATAAAGGCCTGATTTTGGCGGAATGCTGCAGAGATTGTTGTCCTTCTGGAAGTTTCTATCTCCTCAGAGGAACTCTGAAGCTCTGTCAGTGACCAATACACTATCAACTGTGGGACCTTTATATAGACAGGTATGTGCCTTTCCAAATCATGTCCAATCAATTTAATTTACCACATGTGGACTCCAATCAAGTTGTAGAAACATCTCAAGGATGATCAATGGAAACAGGAAGCACCTGAGCTCAATTTCGAGTCTCATAGCAAAGGTTCTGAGTACTTACATAAGTAAATAAGGTATGTTTTCTTTATACATTTGGAAAAAATTCTAAACCTGTTTTCGCTTTGTCGTTATGGGGTATTGTGTGTAGATTGAGGGGGGGAAACAATTTAATCCATTTTAGAATAAGGCTGTAAAGTTAACTGTGTAAAAGGTCAAGGGGTCGGAATACTGTATATCTGCACATATGTGACGTACTACGCTATAGTACTACTTTCATATAACTACTGGCTACAAAGTATACAAAAGTACCGGAGGATCTCTAACTTTGTACAATTACATTCAAATATAACAATTTATATTTGAATGCCAGGTTTTAGTTTCTTGATTTTAGCCATTTGGTGGTTTAAGGTGGTTTCCATGGTAAACTAGACAAATGTTAATGTTCCATATGTGAAGTGGAAAATGTAAATTTAAGTCTTTGTCTGCCAATTGCATTACAGTAGAGCTTTTCATGGAAACACATGGTTAATGTGGGGATATTCCCTGGTGATTTAAGTCATGTTCAATAAATGGATTACCCTGTAAGACCATGTTGTATTTGTCACAATCTGTTGCTAATCGTCAAATGAGTTTAGATTTTCTTACCTTGACCTTGAAGGACACCCTGTGGTGAAGAGACATTCTTACCTTGACCTTGAAGGACACCCTGTGGTGAAGAGTCATTCTTTTAGGGCTGGATTGAAAGTTAAAGGTGACATTTCCATGTTCGTGGAGACTGCATTCACGGTAAACTATTGATGTTTTGTTTTTACTCATCCTACAGCTTATCTGCTGACAACTTGCATTTATAACACAAATTTATTTAAGGCAGTTGAGAACAAATTCTTATTTACAATGACGGCCTACCTACAGGGTCTGCCCCTGGAGCAAATTTGGGTTAAGTGCCTTAAGGACACATCGGCAGGTTTCTTTTTCACCTTGTCTGCTCGGGTATTCAAACCAGCTACCTTTCGGTTACTGGCCCAACGCTCTAACCGCTAGGCTACCTGCCCCCCTAAATAAAAAATTACTTTGGTAAAGATCTTTAGACCCACTCCCAGTACGGTGACATTAGTTAAAGTGGGAAGTTTACATACACTTAGGTTAAAGTAATTAAAACTAATTTTTCAACCACTCCACAGATTTCATGTTAACAAACTATAGTTTTGTCAAGTCTGTTAGGACATCTACTTTGTGCATGACAAGTAATTCTTCCAACAATTGTTTACAGACAGATTATTTAACTTATAATTCACTATATCACAATTCCAGTGGGTCAGAAGTTTACATACACTAAGTTGACTGTGCCTTTAACCAGCTTGGAAAATTCCAGAAAATTATGTCATGGCTTTAGAAGCTTCTGATAGGCTAATTGACATAATTTGAGTCAATTGGAGGTGTACCTGTGGATGTATTTCAAGACCTACCTTCAAACTCAGTGCCTCTGCTCAACATCATGGGAAAATCTAAAGAAATCGGGGAGGCCTGCAAGCCGAAGAACACCATCCCAACCGTGAAGCATCATGTTGTGGGGATGCTTTGCTGCAGGAAGGACTGGTGAATTTCACAAAATAGATGGCATCATGAGGTTGGAAAATTATGGATTTATTGAAGCAAGACCTCATTCAGGAAGTTAAAGCTTGGTTGCAAATGGGTCTTCCAAATGGACAATGACCCCAAGCAGTTGTGGTAAAATGGCTTAAGGACAAAGTCAAGGTATTGGAGTGACCATCAAAGCCCTGACCTCAATCCTATAGAACATTTCTGGGCAGAACTGAAAAAAGCTTGTGTGAGCAAGGAGGCCTACAAACCTGACTCAGTTACACCAGTTCTGTCTGGAGGAATGGGCCAAAATTCACCCAACTTATTGTGGGAAGCTTGTGGAAAGCTACCCGAAACGTTTGACCCAAGTTAAACAATTTAAAGGCAATGCTATCAAATACTAATTGAGTGTATGTTAACTTCTGACCCACTGGGAATGTGATGAAAGAAATAAAAGCTGAAATAAATAATTCTCTCTACTATTATTCGGACATTTCACATTCTTAAAATAAAGTGGTGATCCTAACTGACCTAAGACAAAAAAACTGAGTTTAAACTTCAACTGTATATAATAAACTATACAGTATATACCTTGTTTACTGTATGCATGCAGCACATTCCTTAACACTAAGCTATTAACAGTAATTTGTATATATCACCAATTTGCATAACGCATTGCTTTGGAAAAGCTCTTTAGACCCACTCCTAGTACCGCAACAGTTAGGAGTGAATAACATGTTGAGACAAAGGTATTTTTCAGGTGGGCCCTACATAACACAACAATACACATCAAAATACAATATACAGTGCCTTCTGAAGGTTCAGACCCAGTGAAAATCTACACACACAACCCCATAAAGGTTTTAAGATATGTTTACAAATTTATGAAAAAAAATAAATAAATAATGAAATACAGTGGGGAGAACAAGTATTTGATACACTGCCAATTTTGCAGGTTTTCCCACTTACAAAGCATGTAGAAGTCTGTAATTTTTATCATAGGTACTCTTCAACTGTGAGTGACGGAATCTAAAACAAAAATCCAGAAAATCACATTGTATGATTTTTAAGTAATTAATTTGCATTTTATTGCATGACATAAGTATTTGATACATCAGAAAAGCAGAACTTAATATTTGGTACAGAAACCTTTGTTTGCAATTACAGAGATCATACGTTTCCTGTAGTTCTTGACCAGGTTTGCACACACTGCAGCAGGGATTTTGGCCCACTCCTCCATACAGACCTTCTCCAGATCCTTCAGATTTCGGGGCTGTCGCTGGGCAATACGGACTTTCAGCTCCATCCAAAGATTTTCTATTGGGTTCAGGTCTGGAGACTGGCTAGGCCACTCCAGGACCTTGAGATGCTTCTTACGGAGCCACTCCTTAGTTGCCCTGGCTGTGTGTTTCGGGTTGTTGTCATGCTGGAAGACCCAGCCACGACCCATCTTCAATGCTCTTACTGAGGGAAGGAGGTTGTTGGCCAAGATCTCGCGATACATGGCCCCATCCATCCTCCCCTCAATAGGGTGCAGTCGTCCTGTCCCCTTTGCAGAAAAGCATCCCCAAAGAATGATGTTTCCACCTCCATGCTTCACGGTTGGGATGGTGTTCTTGGGGTTGTACTCATCCTTCTTCTTCCTCCAAACACGGCGAGTGGAGTTTAGACCAAAAAACTATATTTTTGTCTCATCAGACCACATGACCTTCTCCCATTCCTCCTCTGGATCATCCAGATGGTCATTGGCAAACTTCAGAAGGGCCTGGACATGTGCTGGCTTGAGCAGGGGGACCTTGCGTGCGCTGCAGGATTTTAATCCATGACGGCGTAGTGTGTTACTAATGGTTTTCTTTGAGACTGTGGTCCCAGCTCTCTTCAGATCATTGACCAGGTCCTGCCGTGTAGTTCTGGGCTGATCCCTCACCTTCCTCATGATCATTGATGCCCCACGAGGTGAGATCTTGCATGGTGCCCCAGACCGAGGGAGATTGACCGCCATCTTGAACTTCTTCCATTTTCTAATAATTGCGCCAACAGTTGTTGCCTTCTCACCAAGCTGCTTGCCTATTGTCCTGTAGCCCATCCCAGCCTTGTGCAGGTCTACAATTTTATCCCTGATGTCCTTACACAGCTCTCTGGTCTTGGCCATTGTGGAGAGGTTGGAGTCTGTTTGATTGAGTGTGTGGACAGGTGTCTTTTATACAGGTAACGAGTTCAAACAGGTGCAGTTAATACAGGTAATGAGTGGAGAATAGGAGGGCTTCTTAAAGAAAAACTAACAGGTCTGTGAGAGCCGGAATTCTTACTGGTTGGTAGGTGATCAAATACTTATGTCATGCAATAAAATGCAAATTAATTATTTAAAAATCATACAATGTGATTTTCTGGATTTTTGTTTTAGATTCCGTCACTCACAGTTGAAGTGTACCTATGATAAAAATTACAGACTTCTACATGCTTTGTAAGTGGGAAAACCTGCAAAATCGGCAGTGTATCAAATACTTGTTCTCCCCACTGTACCTTATTTACCTCTAGTATTCAGACCCTTTGCTATGAGACTCGACATTGAGCTCAGGTGCATCTTGTTTCTAATGATCATCCTTGAGATGCTTCTACAAGGAGTCCACCTATGATAAATTCAATTGATTAGACATTATTTGGAAAGGCACACACCTACACTACCGTTCAAAAGTTTGGGGTCACATAGAAATGTCCTTGTTTTCCATGAAAACATACACTGGGGGCCAAAAGTTTGGAAAATTACTAATTCAAAAGGTTTTTCTTTATTTGCACAGTTTTTTTTACATTGTAGAATAAAAGTGAAGACATCAAAACTATGACACATATGGAATCATGTAGTAACCAAAAAAGTGTTATACAAATCAAAATATATTTTATATTTGAGATTCTTCCAATAGCCTTGACAGCTTTGCACACTCATGGCATTCTCTCAACCAGCTTCACCTGGAATGCTTTTCCATCAGTCTTGAAGGAGATCCCACATATGCTGAGCACTTGTTGGCTGCTTTTCCTTCACTGCGGTCCGACTCATCCCAAACCATCTAAATTTGGTTGAGGTTGGAACCGAAAATCTCAAATTTGGACTCCAGACCAAAGGTCTAATCTCCATTGCTTGTGTTTCTTGGCCCAAGCAAGTCTCTTCTTCTTATTGGTGTCCTTTAGTAGTGGTTTCTTTGCAGCAATTCGACCATGAAGGCCTGATTCACACAGTCTCCTCTGAACAGTTGATGTTGAGATGTGTCTGTTACTTGAACTCTGTGAAGCATTTATTTGGCCTGCAATTTCTGAGGCTGGTAACTCTAATGAACTTATCCTCTGCAGCAGAGGTATTTCTGGGTCTTCCATTCCTGTGGCGGTCCTCATGAAGCTGGTTGAGAGAATGCCAAGTGTGTGCAAAGCTGTCAAGGCAAAGGGTGGCTACTTTGAAGAATCTCAAATATAAAATATATTTTGATTTGTTTAACACTTTTTTTGGTTACTACATGATTCCATATGTGTTATGTCATAGTTTTGATGTCTTCACTTTTATTCTACAATGTAAAAAATAGTGCAAATAAAGAAAAACCCTTGAATGAGTAATATTCCAAACGTTTGGCCCCCAGTGTACATGAAATGAGTTGCAAAATGAATAAGAAATATAGTCAAGATGTTGACAAGGTTATAAATAATGATTTCATTGAAATAATAATTGTGTCCTTCAAACTTTGCTTTCGTCAAAGAATCCTTGGAGACCTTTGGCATTCTAGTTGTCAATTTGTTGAGGTAATCTGAAGAGATTTCACCCCATGCTTTCTGAAGCACCTCCCACAAGCTGGATTGGCTTGATGGACACTTTTACGTACCATACGGTCAAGCTGCTCCCACAACAGCTCAATAGGGTTGAGATCCGGTGACTGTGCTGGCCACTCCATTATAGACAGAATACCAGCTGACTGCTACTTCCCTAAATAGTTCTTGCATAGTTTGGAGCTGTGCTTTGGGCCATTGTCCTGTTGTAAGAGGAAATTGGCTCCAACTAAGCTCCGTCCACAGGGTATGGCATGGCGTTGCAAAATGGAGTGATAGCCTTCATTCTTCAAGATCCCTTTAACCCTGTACAAATCTCCCACTTTACCACCACCAAAGCACCCCCAGACCATCACATTGCCTCCACCATGCTTGAAATATGGCGTCAAGCACTCCTCCAGCATCTTTTCATTTGGTCTGCGTCTCACGAATGTTCTTCTTTGAGATCCGAACACCTCAAACTTAGATTTGTCTGTCCATAACACTTATTTCCAATCTTCCTCTGTCCAGTGTCTGTGTTCTTTTGCCCATCTTAATCTTTTCTTTTTATTGGCCAGTCTGAGATGTCTTTTTCTTTACAACTCTGCCTAGAAGGCCAGCATCCCGGAGTCGCCTCTTCACTGTTGACGTTGAGACTGGTGTTTTGCGGGTACTATTTAATGAAGCTGCCAGTTGAGGACTTGTGAGGCGTCTGTTTCTCAAACTAGACACTCTAATATACTTGTCCTCTTGCTCAGTTGTGCACCGGGGCCTCCCACCCCCCCGTTCTATTCGGGTAAAAAAAAAAACGTTTTCGCTGTTCTGTGAAGGGAGTAGTACACAGCGTTGTACGAGAATTTTAGTTTCTTGGCAATTTCTCGCATGGAATAGCCTTCATTTCTCAGTACAAGAATAGATTGACGGGTTTCAGAAGAAAGGTCTTTGTTTCTGGCTATTTTGAAGTTTTCAGCTGTGCTAACATAATTGCAGAAGGGTTTTCTGATCAATTAGCCTTTTAATGATAAACTTGGATTAGCTGACACAACGTGCCATTGGAACACAGGAGTGATGGTTGCTGATAATGGGCCTCTGTATGCCTATGTAGATATTCCATTAAAAAATCAGCCGTTTACAGGTACAATAGTCATTTACTATATTAACAATGCCTACACTGTATTTCTGATAGATTTTATGTTATTTAAATGGACAAAAAAATGTGCTTTTCTTTCAAAAACAAGGACATTTCTAAGTGACCCCAAACTTTTGAACGGTAGTGTGTATATATAAGGTCCCCCAGTTGTCAGAGCAAAAATCAAGCCATGAGGTCGAAGGAATTGTCCATAGAGCTCTGAGACAGGATTGTGTCGAGGCACAGATGTGGGGAAGGGTATCAAAACATTTCTGCAGCATTGAAGGTTCCCAAGAACACAGTGGCCTCCATCATTCTTAAATGAAAGAAGTTTGGAACCACCAATACTCTTCCTAGAGCTGTCCACCCGGCCAAACTAAGCAATCGGGAGATGACCAAGAACCCGATGGTCACTCTGACTGTGGAGATGGGAGAACCTTCCGGAAGGACAACCATCTCTGCAGCATTCCTCAGTAAAAGGCACATGACAGCCCGCCTAAAGGGCTCTCAGACCATGAGAAACAATTCTCTGGTCTGATGAAACCAAGATTGAACGCTTTGGCCTGAATGCCAAGTGTCACGTCTGGAAGAAACCTGCACCATCCCTACGTTGAAGCATGGTGGTGGCAGCATCATGCTGTGAGGATGTTTTTCAGCGGCAGGGACTGAGAGACTAGTCAGGATCAAGGCAAAGATTAACGGAGCACAGAGAGATCCTTGATGAAAACCTTCTCCAGAGCGCTCAGGACCTCAGACTGGGGCGAAGGTTCACTTTCTAACAGGACACCAACCCCAAGCACACAGCCAAGACAACGCAGGAGTGGCTTCAGGAGTCTCTGAATGTCCTTGAGTGGCCCAGCCAGAGCCCGGACTTGAACTTGATCGAACATCTCTGGAGATACCTGAAAATAGCTGTGCAGCGACGCTCCCTATCCAACCTGACCGAGCTTGAGAAGATCTGCAGAGAAGAATAGGAGAAACTCCCCAAATACAGGTGTGCCAAGCTTGTAGCGTCAAACCCAAGAAGACTCGAGGCTGTAACTGCTGTCAAAGGTGCTTCAACAAAGCACTGATTAAAGGGTCTGAATTACTTATGTAAATGTCATATTTTAGCTTTTTTAGAACTTTTTGCTAACATTTCTAAAAACCTGTTTTTGCTTTGTCATTATGGGGTGTTGTGTGTTTATTGATGAGGGGAAAAAAACAATTTAATCAATTTTAGAATAAGGCTGTAATGTAACAAAATGTGGAAAAAGTAATGGGGTCTGAATACTTTATGAATGCACTGTATATCAAAAAGAGTTCCACGAAAAGCAGGTGTTTCCAGTCCTGCAGGGATATGGGGAGCGAGCACCAGCAGGTGTTTCCAGTCCTGCAGGGATATGGGGAGCGAGCACCAGCAGGTGTTTCCAGTCCTGCAGGGATATGGGGAGCGAGCACCAGCAGGTGTTTCCAGTCCTGCAGGGATATGGGGAGCGAGCACCAGCAGGTGTTTCCAGTCCTGCAAGGATATGGGGAGCGAGCACCAGCAGGTCTTTCCAGTCCTGCAAGGATATGGGGAGCGAGCACCAGCAGGTGTTTCCAGTCCTGCAGGGATATGGGGAGCGAGCACCAGCAGGTGTTTCCAGTCCTGCAGGGATATGGGGAGGGAGCACCAGCAGGTTTTTCCAGTCCTGCAGGGATATGGGGAGCGAGCACCAGCAGGTGTTTCCAGTCCTGCAGGGATATGGGGAGCGAGCACCAGCAGGTGTTTCCAGTCCTGCAGGGATATGGGGAGCGAGCACCAGCAGGTGTTTCCAGTCCTGCAGGGATATGGGGAGCGAGCACCAGCAGGTGTTTCCAGTCCTGCAGGGATATGGGGAGCGAGCACCAGCAGGTGTTTCCAGTCCTGCAGGGATATGGGGAGCGAGCACCAGCAGGTGTTTCCAGTCCTGCAAGGATATGGGGAGCGAGCACCAGCAGGTCTTTCCAGTCCTGCAAGGATATGGGGAGCGAGCACCAGCAGGTGTTTCCAGTCCTGCAGGGATATGGGGAGCGAGCACCAGCAGGTGTTTCCAGTCCTGCAGGGATATGGGGAGGGAGCACCAGCAGGTTTTTCCAGTCCTGCAGGGATATGGGGAGCGAGCACCAGCAGGTGTTTCCAGTCCTGCAGGGATATGGGGAGCGAGCACCAGCAGGTGTTTCCAGTCCTGCAGGGATATGGGGAGCGAGCACCAGCAGGTGTTTCCAGTCCTGCAGGGATATGGGGAGCGAGCACCAGCAGGTGTTTCCAGTCCTGCAGGGATATGGGGAGCGAGCACCAGCAAGTTTTTCCAGTCCTGCAGGGATATGGGGAGGGAGCACCAGCAGGTTTTTCCAGTCCTGCAGGGATATGGGGAGCGAGCACCAGCAGGTGTTTCCAGTCCTGCAGGGATATGGGGAGCGAGCACCAGCAGGTGTTTCCAGTCCTGCAGGGATATGGGGAGCGAGCACCAGCAAGTTTTTCCAGTCCTGCAGGGATATGGGGAGGGAGCACCAGCAGGTGTTTCCAGTCCTGCAGGGATATGGGGAGCGAGCACCAGCAGGTGTTTCCAGTCCTGCAGGGATATGGGGAGCGAGCACCAGCAAGTTTTTCCAGTCCTGCAGGGATATGGGGAGGGAGCACCAGCAGGTTTTTCCAGTCCTGCAGGGATATGGGGAGGGAGCACCAGCAGGTGTTTCCAGTCCTGCAGGGTTATGCACAGTGTACCTAACCTTCTCCAGAGGCAAAGAGATGATATCACCTCCTTAACCCACTGCATAAAGGAGGGCAGCTTTGCAGACTTCCAGAGAAAGAGGGCGTTTGCCTGATGCGTGGTAGCATTCTGGTCTAGGGGAAGTACCCCAAAAATGGCAGTGACCGGTTTGGGGCTAATAGTTGTTTTACACATGTGCAAGAAAGTCTCAAAAATGGGGTCCTAGAAGCCACTCAAAGATTGGCATGACCATAACATGTGTCCCACAGTCGCTGGTGGCATCTCAAACACTTGGGGTCAACATTTGGGTATATTTTTGAGTAATGGAGACGGTGCAAAACTTTAAACTGAATGAGCCCATGCAAAATGATGAGGTGTGGATACGCTCAATACTTGGTTGCCATATATCATGGGGTAGCTCACCACCCATGTCTTGCTCCCATGCAGGTTTTGTATTTGCCAAGGAAGGCGGATTAATGTTCTGTATTATGTCGTATAATCTGGAGATTGTGTCCTTCAGATACGGGTTAAGATGTCGTATAATCTGGAGATTGTGCCCTTCAGATACGGGTTAAGATCTAAGCACCTCTCGACTGGACACTTAGTGGGCTCGAATGGAAATGAAGAGAAATGTTTTTTGGCTAAGCTGTGAGTTTGCAGGTATCTAAAAAAGTGGGTATTGGGAATATTATGGTCAACCCTCAGAGTATCAAATGAGACTAATGTGTTATCAACAAATAGGTCACAAAAAAACACCAGACCGTTCCTATGCCAGAACTGGAATACCGTGTCAATCTGTGACGATGGGAAGAGATGATTAGATGTTAATGGAGAGAAGCTGCTTGCTTGTTGATTTGGGACCAGATTTTAAGGGAGTTCTTGACAATGGGGTTCAAAACATGGGTGCTAAGGTTCATGGGCATTGGGGAGCACAGGAGCGAGACCGGAGAATTTGGAAGGCTTGACTGTAACTCCATGATGGCCTAAATTGGGGAGGAGACAACTATTAAGGGGATAGTTTAGATGAGAATGCTTTCTAAAATTCAATAGGGAAGCCATCAGGCCCAGGAGCTTTACCGCCCTGCATGGACTGGATTGCCAAGTGGCTCCATCATCACTTATTGAGGCATCCGTGTTGGTTTGTTCATCTGAATTGAGACAGGGGTTGTCCAGAAATGCATGCACAGGAGGAGCCTCTGATGAGTATTGATTTCTTTGGGATTGGTAGAAGTTAAATTAGCTGCAAGACAGATTTCTGCCAGCAGCGGATTGTCGAAGCTGGTGAGATGGTAACTTGCCAGCTTTCTCTCTGTGTTCATAAAATGTCTGCCTCGACTTAAACAGAAGCTGCTCCGTTTGTTTAGTGGACAGATTGTCAAATTCCGATTGGTGTAGCAGTCTCTCTTTGTAGAGTTCAAGAGTCTGAGAAGAGGCATATCTGTTGTCCACATCTAGAATGAGTTGAGATAGCTCTGATAAGCGTTTAGTGCGTTTAGAGGCATATCTGTTGTCCACATCTAGAATGAGTTGAGATAGCTCTGATAAGCGTTTAGAGGCCTATCTGTTGTCCACATCTAGAATGAGTTGAGATAGCTCTGATAAGCGTTTAGTGCGTTTAGAGGCCTATCTGTTGTCCACATCTAGAATGAGTTGAGATAGCTCTGATAAGCGTTTAGAGGCCTATCTGTTGTCCACATCTAGAATGAGTTGAGATAGCTAGGATAAGCGTTTAGTGCGTTTAGAGGCCTATCTGTTGTCCACATCTAGAATGAGTTGAGATAGCTCTGATAAGCGTTTAGAGGCCTATCTGTTGTCCACATCTAGAATGAGTTGAGATAGCTCTGATAAGCGTTTAGTGCATTTAGAGGCCTATCTGTTGTCCACATCTAGAATGAGTTGAGTTAGCTCTGATAAGCGTTTAGAGGCCTATCTGTTGTCCACATCTAGAATGAGTTGAGATAGCTCTGATAAGCGTTTAGAGGCCTATCTGTTGTCCACATCTAGAATGAGTTGAGATAGCTCTGATAAGCGTTTAGTGCGTTTAGAGGCCTATCTGTTGTCCACATCTAGAATGAGTTGAGTTAGCTCTGATAAGCGTTTAGAGGCCTATCTGTTGTCCACATCTAGAATGAGTTGAGATAGCTCTGATAAGCGTTTAGTGGCCTATCTGTTGTCCACATCTAGAATGAGTTGAGATAGCTCTGATAAGCGTTTAGTGCGTTTAGAGGCCTATCTGTTGTCCACATCTAGAATGAGTTGAGATAGCTCTGATAAGCGTTTAGTGCGTTTAGAGGCCTATCTGTTGTCCACATCTAGAATGAGTTGAGATAGCTCTGATGTGCGTTTAGAGGCCTATCTGTTGTCCACATCTAGAATGAGTTGAGATAGCTCTGATAAGCGTTTAGTGGCCTATCTGTTGTCCACATCTAGAATGAGTTGAGATAGCTCTGATAAGCGTTTAGAGGCCTATCTGTTGTCCACATCTAGAATGAGTTGAGATAGCTCTGATAAGCGTTTAGAGGCCTATCTGTTGTCCACATCTAGAATGAGTTGAGATAGCTCTGATAAGCGTTTAGTGGCCTATCTGTTGTCCACATCTAGAATGAGTTGAGATAGCTCTGATAAGCGTTTAGTGCGTTTAGAGGCCTATCTGTTGTCCACATCTAGAATGAGTTGAGATAGCTCTGATAAGCGTTTAGAGCACTGTTTGTTGTCATTTGTCCCCTTAGATATGCTTTTTACTCCCACACAGTAGAGTGAGACACGTCCTGGGTGCAGTTGATCTGTAGAAAGACATCAATGTGAGTTGATATGTATTTTTTAAAGGCACTACAGGATAGTAGTAGTGGGTCAAGTCGCCATGCGTGTTGTGACACAGTACTGTCCGGAAAGCGGATATCTAGCTGGACAGGGCTATGGTCTGAGATAATGATGCTGTGTTATTGGCTATTAGTTACAAAATGAAGAATTCTATTGTCCAGCATGAAAAAGTCAATCCTAGAATATGAGCGGTGGACTGGAGAAAAAAAGGAGTGCTGTTTAGCAGTGCGATTGCTCCTCCTCCATGGATCAGACAAGTTATAAGATTCTAGAAAAGAGTTGATTACTGCAACTGATTTTGAAATTACATTGTTGGGCTTCGGTCTGGATCTGTCTAGACTTGGATGCAATACAAATCTCCAACTCTCATCAAATGATGAGAGTTGAGGTCGGGAAGTGTCGCAATGAGGTCAGAGAAATAGTTAGGACCGTAGAGGTTAGCCAGAATTACCTGTGTGCTAAACCATTTCCCCATCACTACTGTATAATATATATTCAATTAGCATCTGAAATTACTTAGGAGACAAACAGGGTGCCTTTATAAGGATGGCTGCCCCTCTAAGGATGGCTGCCCCTCTGGCCTTAGCACCAAAGTTGGGAGTGAAATATTTGGTCTGCCAATCCTCTCTTTAGTTTGTGGTCGCTGGAGCGGAGATGGGTCTCTTGGAGAAAAACAATGTCCGGATTTAAAGACTTAAGATGAGCATACACTCGGCTACGCTTGACCGCCTGGTTAATTCCTTTCAGGTTCCAGCTGATAAAGCAAGTGGAGCCAAGAGTATGTGAACTAGGCATAGTCATAGTAATCAGAAATTCATGTCAGTACATGGCCAGTGAGCTGAAAGGTCACAGTAATAAAATAAAATAAAAACAGCTAAAAACATACATAAGAAACATAAATACCCGTAAGAAAACCTTGTACCCCTACGCTGGCCTTCCCCCTGTTGGAAGACTGCATCTACCTCTTCTAGACTAGAGCTAAATGCTACCATGTTAAACTGAGCCTCAGTAGATCTCTGTCCAGGACCAACATAATGAAGTTTACACCTAGAGAAGGGATTCTGGAGGAACCACCTCAGTTATAATGTATCTTATGCAATATGCATATTTGAAGGATAGTAAAACAATGTATAATAAATGACATTTAACATTTAATTAGATAAATAAATAGGAAAACAAACCCAGTAAATTTCAACATTTGTATAACTGTAACCCTCGGTTGAACAGCCTAACAAGCCAGAACACTGAGAAATGACTGGCAAGCGCTTGGTAATTAATAATTAATACCCGTCCTGCAGTGTTCGCTCGGCTATACAACCTGCAATCCCGTGCCATCAGCCACCAAGCACCAGGGCGGACCAACCAGTCAAATAGTAAAGAATAATACACCTGGTCCCTTTGGGAGTATATACGTGTAGGTATTGAACATGATAATTGTGCCATGTACTGTAAATAAAATATTATATTGTCCTTGTGAGAACATGTCACCCTATACACTAGGGGCCAAAAGTTTGGAATATTACTCATTCAAGGGTTTTTCTTTATTTGCACTATTTTTTACATTGTAGAATAAAAGTGAAGACATCGAAACTATGACATAACACATTTGGAATCATGTAGTGACCAAAAAAGTGTTAAACAAATCAAAATATATTTTATATTTGAGATTCTTCAAAGTAGCCACCCTTTCCCTTGATGACAGCTTTGCACACTCATGGCATCTTCAGTACAGCTGGGTAAAGAATGCCGAACTTGATATCCAGACAGCAGTGTAGGAGCCCCTTAACCTCATTGAAGGCTGACCTCTTCTCATTGAAGGCTGACCTCTTCTTCATGACTGCCGCCATGTAGTCCGGGTAGATGTGATTCTTCTGGCTGTTGTGGGTAATGGGAGCTGCTCTTCGATGCCTTACGGAAGACATCTTCCTTCTCCTGAAGGTAGTGGAATTTGACTACGATTGGTCTGGGCGGCTCCCCATTCTTCGGTGCGGACTGTAGGCTTCGGTGCGCACGGTTAAGGGCGAGGGCATAATCGAGGCCTAGAATTTCCTGTAGCAGTTTAGCTATGGACAGGGTAGGGCGCATTCTGCCTACGGTCTCGAGTCCCTCTCTCACGCCGAAAATGCCACCGTTCCCCAGGCGCTGTCTGTTCTCGAGGTCCTCGACCTTGGAATTGAGTTTGACGACATCTGATGATAGCCTGGTGACTTGCTCTTCCAGTGTCACCACTTTGTCGGAGTAAGTATTCTTTCTTTAACAGAGTAGAAATTTGTGTTGACCTCGGTGGTGAGAATGGTTATTTGTGCTGATAGGTCAGCTGATAGTGACTCCACCTTAGCCAGTACAGTATAGCCACCGTTACCATGGCTAGGTCAGGGGGGTCAGAGTCCGTGTCAGGTCAGCCCGAGGCTTCAGCAGAGGCCTGATCCTTTGTGACCCGCGGCCGTTGCTCTCTCAACATTTTACAATTAAAAGGCCAACATTTTCCAAAAAAAAAAAAAAAAACAGATTAGTAAATTGGGTTTGATTCCAAATGAAATGTTACAAAATTAACTCAGTGGCGGAGGTGTTAGTCAAGTATTAATAGTAAATTGTTCGCCCTGCAGCACCGAGAAAACGTCTTCACCCGATTTGCTGCGTTTCTTTCGAAAAACAAGTCACCCCTGCCTGGACAAACATTTTGATTGTGAGGAATGGCTTGTGTAAATTGCCTACCTGGCGGATATTTTTGATCAACTAAATTCGCTCAATGTATCAATGGAAGTGAGGGGGCACAATCGATGTGAACAGAGGGACAAAGTGGATGCCTTCAAGATGAAGCTTTACCGTTTGGGCAAAGCATGTTTCTAACGGGAGAATTGACATGTTTCCCAATGCTGATTCATAATTTGATCAACAAAGCGCACGGCGACACACTGAAAAAAAACAACGTTAAACAGCATCTTGTCAAGCTGCAGGGAAAGCTTTGCGACTACTTCTCAGAGGAGAACAGGAGACAAGACGACTGGATACAGGAGCTCTTTCGGCGGACATGGGAAGCCTCACTTGGGCCAAGCAATGAAGAGGATCAGCTGGTGGAGCTGTCATTTGATCGCGGACTGAGCATGCGCTTTCCGGAAATGACACTGCCACAGTTCTGTTGCAGAGTAGTGGGATAGTATCCTGCTCTCGCCTTTCTGTGTGAAAGTGGCTTCTCTGCTAAACTGAGAAACAAACTGGACAGTCAGCATGACATCCGAGTTGCCCTGTCAACCCTCACCCCAGACTCACCCCCAGCGTTCCCACTGATAGGTCACACACACACACAATGAATAAACAGCTTCATGAGTTATTGTTCACTATGTTAATTATTATTGTTAATTCTGAGATTCATAATAAAAAATGTTTTGAACTGGTTAAAAACTTACACCTTTTAAAAAAAAACTTTTGAAGGTTGTGAAACTATTCACATTCTATTTTAAACACTGGAATGTGTTACTGTTCATTAACATTACTGGACTGGTTTTGATGTCATGTTTTGAGTCTGATAATTTATTACACCCCACTCCTGAACTGATTGCCTAATTAAATGGCTTATTCTCTTTATTTGTATTAGGGCTTGTTTTACTGTGGATATAGATATTTTTGTACCCGTTTCCTCCAGCATCTTCACAAGGTCCTTTGCTGTTGTTCTGGGATTGATTTGCACTTTTCGCACCAAATTACATTCATCTCTAGGAGACAGAACGTGTCTCCTTCCTGTGCGGTATGGCGGCTGCATGGTCCCATGGTGTTTATACTTGCATACTATTGTTTGTACAGATGAATGTGGTACCTTCAGGCGTTTGGAAATTGCTCCCAAGGATGAACCAGACTTGTGGAGGTCTACCAATTTTTGTTTTGTTTTCTGAGGTCTTGGCTGATTTCTTTTGATTTTCCCATGATGTCGAGCAAAGAGGCACTGAGTTTGAAGGTAGGCCTTGAAATACATCCACAAGTACACCTCAAATTGACTCAAATTATGTCAATTAGCCTATCAGAAGCTTCTAAAGCCATGACAATTTTCTGGAATTTTTCCTAGCTGTTTAAAGGCACAGTCAACTTAGTGTATGTAAACTTCTGACCCACTGGAAGTGTGATATAGTGAATTATAAGTGAAATAATCTCTGTAAACAATTGTTGGAAGAATTACTTGTCATGCACAAAGTAGATGCCCTAACCGACTTGCCAAAACTATAGTTTGTTAACATGAAATCTGTGCAGTGGTTGAAAAATGAGTTTTAATGACTTCAACCTAAGTGTATGTAAACTTCCGACTTCAACTGTATCACAGGCAAACTGAAATGGTCCACCCATACAGACAGTGTGGTGAAGGCGCAACAGCGCCTCTTCAACCGCAGGAGGCTAAAGAAATTTGGCTTCCTGTCGGGCTGCATCACCGCCTGGTACGGCAATTGCACCGCCCACAAAGCTCTCCAGAGGTTGGTGTGATCTGCCCAACGCATTACTGGGGGCAAACTTCTCGCTCTCCTGGACACCTACAGCACCTTTTTCCACATTAAGGCGCAGTAAAAATCATCAAAGACATCAACCACCCAAGCCACTGCCTGTTCACCCCGCTATCATCCAGAAAGCAAGGTCAGTACAGGTGCATCAAAGCTGGGATCGAGAGACTGAAAAACAGCTTCTATCTAAAGGCCATCAGACTGCTAAAGAGCCATCACTAACACACCAGAGGAGGCTCCCTGTAGACACTGATTAGAAATCACAGCCCACTTTAAGGAATAGAACACTAGACACTTTAATAATGTATCCGTATCTGCATCACTCATCTCTATGTATAAACTGCACTCTACACTATTCTACTGTATCTTAGTCACTTAATTTGTGTGTACATATTGCATCACCCATCTCATATGTATATACTGTATTGTACTCTATACTTCGCCACGACTGCTAAACAACCATCTCTAGCACATCAGAGGCTGCTGCCTATAGATATACAGTGGGGAGAACAAGTATTTGATACACTGCCGATTTTGCAGGTTTTCCCACTTACAAAGCATGTAGAAGTCTGTAATGTTTATTACAGACTTCCAGAAAATCACATTGTATGATTTTTAAGTAATTAATTTGCATTTTATTGCATGACATAAGTATTTGATACATCAGAAAAGCAGAACTTAATATTTGGTACAGAAACCTTTGTTTGCAATTACAGAGATCATATATTTCCTGTAGTTCTTGACCAGGTTTGCACACACTGCAGCAGGGCCCATTTTGGCCCACTTCTCCAGATCCTTCAGGTTTCGGGGCTGTCGCTGGGCAATACGGACTTTCAGCTCCCTCCAAAGATTTTCTATTGGGTTCAGGTCTGGAGACTGGCTAGGCCACTCCAGGACCTTGAGATGCTTCTTACGGAGCCACTCCTTAGTTGCCCTGGCTGTGTGTTTCGGGTCATTGTCATGCTGGAAGACCCAGCCACGACCCATCTTCAATGCTCTTACTGAGGGAAGGAGGTTGTTGGCCAAGATCTCGCGACACATGGCCCCATCCATCCTCCCCTCAATACGGTGCAGTCATCCTGTCCCCTTTGCAGAAAAGCATCCCCAAAGAATTATGTTTCCACCTCCATGCTTCAAGGTTGGGATGGTGTTCTTGGGGTTGTACTCATCCTTCTTCTTCCTCCAAACACAGCGAGTGGAGTTTAGACCAAAAAGCTCTATTTTTGTCTCATCAGACCACATGACCTTCTCCCATTCCTCCTCTGGATCATCCAGATGGTCATTGGCAAACTTCAGACGGGCCTGGACATGCGCTGGCTTGAGCAGGGGGACCTTGCGTGCGCTGCAGGATTTTAATCCATGACGGCGTAGTGTGTTACTAATGGTTTTCTTTGAGGCTGTGGTCCCAGCTCTCTTCAGGTCATTGACCAGATCCTGCCGTGTAGTTCTGGGCTGATCCCTCACCTTCCTCATGATCATTGATGCCCCACGAGGTGAGATCTTGCATGGTGCCCCAGACCGAGGGAGATTGACCGTCATCTTGAACTTCTTCGATTTTCTAATAATTGCGCCAACAGTTGTTGCCTTCTCACCAAGCTGCTTGCCTATTGTCCTGTAGCCCATCCCAGCCTTGTGCAGGTCTACAATTTTATCCCTGATGTCCTTACACAGCTCTCTGGTCTTGGCCATTGTGGAGAGGTTGGAGTCTGTTTGATTGAGTGTGTGGACAGGTGTCTGTATGGAGGAGTGGGCCAAAATCCCTGCTGCAGTGTGTGCAAACCTGGTCAAGAACTACAGGAAACGTATTATCTCTGTAATTGCAAACAAAGGTTTCTGTACCAAATATTAAGTTCTGCTTTTCTGATGTATCAAATACTTATGTCATGCAATAAAATGAAAATTAATTACTTAAAAATCATACAATGTGATTTTCTGGATTTTTGTTTTGTTAAGTGGGAAAACCTGCAAAATCGGCAGTGTATCAAAGTCCTCGCATTAAATTACCAAGTTAATCATCAAATTGTTAACATATGAAGAGAGTGCACACTCACCATGTGCTTTTCAAAACAGTCCCATCTCCAATGAACCTTTGACCCAGGAAGGATTTGGCAAGGATATTGCATTTTTTCAAAGTGGTGGTTTTTATACATTTGAACACCTGTGACATGAAATTGATGGACAGCTATTACTTGTAAATTATTTGTAATATTTATTTGATATTTTAGTTTTTTAAGTAGTCCACTAAATAACTACAATACTTTCCTTTGTATTGTTTTTTGTGTCATTATCTCACACTTCAAAATGTTTTTCCTGGTGAATAAGGCCGGGACAGGAAAGCCACCATTTTAATAGAATGAACCTCATAACAGATTTCACAACATATTAAGTGTGTGCCCTCAATTTTACTGCTTGCATCAGTTACTTGATATGGAATAGAGTTCCATGTAGTCATGGCTCTATGTAGTACTGTGTTCCTCCCATAGTCTGTTCTAGACTTAGGGACTGTGAAGAGACCTCTGGTGGCATGTCTTGTGGGGTATGCATGTGTGCCAGTAGTTTAAACAGACAGCTCGGTGAATTCAACATGTCAATACCTCTTACAAATACAAACAGTGATGAAGTCAACCTCTCCTCCACTTTGAGCCTGAAGAGATTGACATGCATATTCTTAATGTTAGCTCTCTGTGTACATCCAAGGGCCAGCCGTGCTGCCCTGATCTGAGCGAAATGCAATTTTCCAAAGTCCCTCTTTGTGACACCTGACAACATGACTGAACAGTAGTCCAGGTGTGACAAAACTAGAGCCTGTAGGACCGTTATTGTTGATAGTGTTGTTAAGAAGGCAGAGCAGTGCTTTATTATGGACAGACTTCTCCCCATCTTAGCTACTGTTGTATCAATGTTTTGACCATGACAGTTTACAATCCAGTCTTTCCACATTATTCATTACAGGATTTAGTTGAGGTTTAGGGTTTAGTGTATGACTTGTCCAAAATACAATGCTTTTAGTTTTTGAAATATTTAGTTATTCCTTACCACCCATTCTGAAACTAACTGCAGTGTTGCTGTCATTTCAGTCGCTGTGGTAGCTGACTTGTATATCCGCATACATAGACACACTGGCTTTACTCAAAGCCAGTGGCATGTCATTAGTAACATTTTTTTAAACTAAGGTACCTAGACAGCTGCCCTGGGGAATTCCTGATTCTACCTGGATTATGTTGGAGAGGCTTCCATTAAAGAACACCATCTGTGTTCTGTTAGACAGGTAACTCTTTATCCACAACATAGCCGGGGGTGTAAAGACACAACACACGTTTTTCCAGCAACAGACTATGATCAATTGTCAACAGCATCACTAAAGTCTAACAAAACAGCCCCCACAATATTTGTACCATCAATTTCTCTCAGCCAATCATCAGTCATTTGTGTAAGTGCTGTACATGTTGAATGTCCTTCCCTATAAGCATGCTGAAAGTCTGTTGTCAATTTGTTTACTGTGAAATGGCATTGTATTCTGTCAAACTTTTTCCAAAAGTTCAGGGTTTGTAACAGGCTGAATGGTCGGCTATTTGAGCCAATAAAAGGGGGCTTTACTATTCTTAGGGTAGAGGAATTAATTTTGCTTCCCTTCAGGCCTGAGGGCACACACTTTCTAGTAGGCTTAGATTGAAGATGTGGCAAATAGGAGTGGCAATATTGTCTGCTATTATCCTCAGTAATTATCTATCCAAGTTGTCAGTCGGTGACTTGTCATTGTTGATAGACAACAGTAATGTTTTCACCTCTTCCACACTCACTTTACGGAATTCAAAATTACAATGCTTGTCTTTCATAATTTGGTCAGGTATACTTGGATATCTAGTGTCAGTGTTGGATGCAGACATGTTATGCCTAATTTTACTAATCTTGCCAATGAAAAGATCATTAAAGTAGTTGGCAATATCAGTGGGTTTTGTGATGAATATGCATCTGATTCAATGAATGATGAAATCAATGAAGATTTTTGCCCAAAATTTCATTCTTTGTAATGTATTTTTGTTTCATAGTGGAGTTTAATCTTCTTTTTATTCAGTTTAGTCACATTATTTCTCAATTTGCAGCCAGAGTTATTTTTCATTCCTTTTGCCTCGTCCCTCTCAACCATACACTTTTTAATTCCTCATCAATCCAAGGGGATTTAACAGTTTTTACAGTCATGTTCTTAACGGGTGAATGCTTATTAGTAACTGGAATAAGCAGTTTCATAAATGTGTCAAGTGCAGCATCTGGTTGCTCCTCATTACAAACCACAGACCAGCAAATATTATTTACATCAACAACATAGGAATCACTACAAAACGTATAGTATGACCTCTTATACACTATATTAGGCCCAGCCTTTAGAACTCTGGTTTTCCTAGATATGGCTATTATATTGTGATCACTACATCCTATGGATTTGGATACTGCTTTCAAACAAATTTCTGCAGCCTTAGTAAAGATATGAACTACCCTGGTAGGTTGATTGATAACCTGAACCAGTTTGCAGGCACTAGTTAGTTTGAAGTTCTCTTGAGTGGGCAGCTTGATGAAATGAAAAATACATGTTTTGTCAGTAATAACTTTCTTTAATATCATAACAGTGGCTGATTGAGACAATCTATTTTGCAAGTGTAGCCTGCCCAAGGCAGCTGCAATACAACATTACGGCAGGTAGCCGAGTGGTTAGGGCGTTGGGCCCGTAACCGAAAGGTTGCTGCATTGAATCCCCGAGCTGACAAGGTAAAAAATAATCTGTCGTTCTGCCCCTGAACAAGGCAGTTAGCCCACTGTTCCCCGGTAGGCCGTCATTGTAAATAAGAATTTGTTCCTAGTTAAATAAACAAAATGTAATCATCAACTGTCCATAATATCAGGTCGTGACATCATTGTCAAATTTGGGCCCCCAGGCAAAACCAGCTGGTCTTAATGCAATGCCAATTATTGAGTTGAGTAGTGCTATTCACTGGTAATTTTCCACATCAATTAACGGCTAATGGAAACCCTGCAGCCCAAGTTGAAAACAGCTGGGTTATCCATATTTATGGCATCTGAAGTATTAGCATTGGGCTAACAGTAACAGAGCCAACAGTGGACTTCAACTTTATGGTCACAAGATAAGGCTGTAGCAGTACGATGATAACACTATGAAATAGCAGGAATGGGAAGAATTACCTGAGCACCATACAGTATATGTAAAACAAACACCTTCCTTTTGCCCCCAGAACAGCCTCAATTAGTCGGTGCATGGGTGATAGAAGAATTTGTATGTTTAAAAGATGGGCCCTGAACTTAGAGGGGAGAGCTCTCTGAATAAAAAACTGATCATTGTAAGCTGGGACTCTGTCTGTTTCTTAGTACTGAAGCCTTACAACCTTCAGGATACAGATAGTTATAAAACAGTTCAGTTAGAACATTGAGATAGAAATTCTCGTGACACTGGGCAAGATGTCTGAAGTGTTCCAATGTTTCCCACAGTTGTATAAAGTTGGCTAGTAAGTCTGTCATTAAAAGAGCAATGGAAAATTTGTATTTACTTTAAACAAACAAAACACACTGGCGAACCTCAAGCGGCAATTAGTTTGACTCCAACTGCTCACCATACAATCCACCAGCAGTGCTGCTTTTATGCTCATTTCTACATCTGCCCAAATTATCAGTAATACGAAGGCTGGTATTGTTTGTCACCAATTTGTACTTAACATTGAACCCGTTAACCACTACCAGAACCATGAATGTCATTTTATTATTGCTTTATTAGCGAATGCTTAAAATGAACTTGAAGTGATGCTATACTCCTTGAAATAATTACAATTGAGGAATTTAAATAAAACACACCTATTTATTATTTTATGGTTTATACGCACACAACTCTGTGTTTCAAACATACATATACACTTATTTCAGTTTTTGGTTTGGAAACAATTCTAAAAATAAATGTTTTAATAAACTTGCGTCTATTGCGTAAATCAATATAATAATAATAATAAAAACTATGAAAAACATGCAAGGTATGTAGTGCACCACAAACCCATAGTTTCAAAAGTCATTTTTACCAAAGGCATACATACAGAACAGTGTTCTATAGGAGAGAATGTCAGATACAAATAGAATAACGTGTTATACTTTTTATTTCTATTCAATACTGAGTCTTATAATAGTTTAAATGTATATGTGCAAAGAAGCGTATTTATTTCTACATCTGTTTCCACTACCCAAGTCTAAGTACTAGCCTATATCACAACACACATTCCCACCACTATCTGTTATATGACTGTACGAATGGTCATATTGCTCATGGAACCAGTCTGCTACCAAACACTATCATCTGAATGATTATTAAAACAGTACTTTAACATTGAGGGATAGGGGAGAACAGCCTAAAATACCCAAATCTCTAGCAGATTTAGGAACAGGGATATTGATGGCTTAGCCTATGGTAGAGCAATTGCATGTATTGTTGTGTAGTCAATTCACTTGCACTGTTGGCAAATAGACTGACATGTACCGGTGGGTAAGCTGTGTCAATATTGGGGAAGGCAAGATTAATAAACACTGGTTCAGGCAATAACACCTATGACCACGTAAGTAAAAAGGTATGTTACAAAACACGGAGTGAATGAAAACCTAAAACATAAAAACATCTGAAAAACCAGGTCCCAGTTAGAGATAAAATTATGAACTGTAAAATCAAAAGCAAGGGGCCAAGATCACTAGCCTATGACTAAAGAAAAAAAAAAACACTAATATAAAATGTACTAACACCCAATCTTACACTGGGGAAGCTAGTTTTAATAAGGGGGACGTTGCACATAGCATTCCTGTTTACCTACTGGTGTCATGAAAAGATGTAGTGTTGTCTGTTTAATTACCCTTAAGGGAACTCAACCATCGGGGGGGGGGCAAGATAGAAACACACACAGCTGGGTGAGACCCAACTCTACCCAACCTCGCCTCTCTCTGTACCCCCTCTCTATCTCACCCTTCTCTCTTTGACCAGACTTCCCTCTCTCCCTAGCAGCCAAAGGTCTCCTGAGAGGCGTAAACCATGTAGAGAAAGCCGTCCTCGTCGTGCTCCTGCTCGTAGATCTCGGAGATGGGCGTGGAGACGCTCACCATGCTGTGCTGGTTGACCAGGAGGAAGAAGGCCTGCGTGGGGTTGAGCTGCAGCCGGCGCCTGTAAGGGAAAATAGGGGATCAGGGCAAACTGTAGTAAAATGAAAACAAGCAGTTGTTATTCGACGAGTCCAGGCAGTCCTTCCCATCTTTTAGCTTGAACCACCTGGAGGGGTTGCAGGGTTTGTGTATTCGGAGTAGAGGTAAGCATTTCATGCAAGCAAGTTTAAACCCTACACATAGCATTACTATAATTGGCATCAGATTGAATGTCATAGAACAAGCATCAGAGCATTGCTTTATTGACAATTCAACTATTAGCAATGGAGGCCCAGAATTAAATGTGTTTATATCCCTTTAGTGAGCATTTCTCCTTTGCCAAAACAATCCATCCACCTGACAGGTGTGTTATATCTAGAAGCGGATTAAACAGCATGATCATTACACAGGTGCACCTTGTGCTGGGAACAATAAAAGGCCACTCTAAAATGAGCACAACACAACGCCACCGATGTCTCAAGATGAAGGCGTGTGCAATTGGCCTGCTGACTGCAGGAATGTCCACCAGAGCTGTTGGGAGAGAATTTAATGTTCATTTCTCTAACAACGTAATTTTAGAGAATTTGGCAGTACGTCCAACCGGCCTCACAACCGCAGACCACATTTAACCATGCAAGCCCAGGACTTCCACATCTGGCTTCTCCACTTGCGGGATCATCTGAGCCCAGCTGTGTTCCAGTTCCCGCCAATATCCAGAAACTTTGCACAGCCATTGAAGAGTG
This sequence comes from Thymallus thymallus, assembly GCA_023634145.1. Lineage (NCBI taxonomy): Eukaryota > Metazoa > Chordata > Actinopteri > Salmoniformes > Salmonidae > Thymallus > Thymallus thymallus. The sequence goes on from CM042410.1 coordinate 46,854,778, forward strand.
GGACAACATTCCACAGGCCACAATCAACAGCCTGATCAACTCTATGTGAAGGAGATGTTGCTCTACAGGAGGCAAATGGTGGTCAAACCAGATACTGACTGGTATTCTGATCCACGCCCCTACTTTTTTTTTTTTGGAAAGGTATCTGTATTCCCAGTTATTTTAAATACATAGATTAGGGCCTAAGTAATTTATTTGACTGATTGATTTCCATATATGAACTGTAACTCACTAAAATCTTTTCAAATTGTTTCATGTTGTGTTTATATTTTTGTTCAGTGTATTTAGGCTTGCCATAAAAGGTTTGAATACTTATTGACTCAAGACATTTCAGCTTTTAAATATTTTTTTGTGTTGTATTTTACCCCCCTTTTTCTCTCCAATTTCGATCTTGTCTCATCGCTGCAACTCGCCAACGGACGAACTCCTTAACACCCGCCAGCTTAACCCGGAAGCGAGCCGCACCAGTGTGTTGGAGGAAACAACGTTCAACTAGCGACCAGGGTCAGCCTGCAGGCACCTGGCCCACGAAACGTAGTCGCTAGGGAGCCAAGTAAAGCACCCCCCCCCCAGCCAAACACTCCACTAACCTGGACGACGCTGGCCAATTGTGCACAGTCCTATGGGACTCCCGGCCACGGACAGTTGTGGCACAGCCCGGGAATGTAGTAACGCCTATAGCAATGCGATGCAGTACCTTAGACCGGCTATTCCCAAACTGGGGAACGCGCAATGTCGTTAAACAGACAATGCCTTCATCAAACAACACTATTTCCACGACGCATCAGTGACATGGCAGGAGATGTTTTGAAACAATTACTGCTTCGCATACAAGCCAGTGAATTCTATGCGTTATTGCTGGAGGAGACGTGGCGGGCCTGGCACATGTCCGTTACGTTTATGGGGGGTCAATTAAGGAGGACATTCTCTACTGCAAACCACTGGAAACCAGGAAAGGATATTTTTTTAAAGTACTGGACAGCTTTGTGACATCAAATGGTCTTTGATGGTCAAGATGTGTTTGTATCTGTACTGATGGAGCAAAAGCCATGACAGGGAGACATAGTGGAGTGGTAACGCGCGTGCAAGCAGTTGCTCCCGACGCCACTTTGGTGCACTGCAGCATCCACCGAGAGGCTCTTGCTGCCAAGGGAATGCCTGACAGCTTGAAAGATGTTTTGGACACTACAGTGAAAATGGTTAACTTTGTTAAAGCAAGGCCCCCGAACTATTTTCTGCAATATGCAATGATATGGACAACAACCATGTAACGCTTTTACAACATACAGAAGTGCGATGGTTATCAAGTATTGACACTTTTTTTTTTTTTTTTATTGAGAGATAAGCTTAAAGTTCTCTTTACTGACCATCATTTTCACTTGTCTGACCGCTTGAATGTTGACGATTTTCTCACACGACTGGCCTATCAGGGTGATGTTTTTTCTCACCTGAATGATCTGAATCTAGGATTACTGAGACTCTCCGCAACTATATTCAATGTGTGGGACAAAATTGAGGCTATGATTAAGAAGTTGGAGCTCTTCTCTGTCTGCATTAACAAGGACAACATACAGGTCTTTCCATCATTTTTTGTGTGCAAATTAACTCAAGCTTACAGACCATGTCAAATGTGATATAGCAAAGCACCGTATTGAGCTGGGTGCGCAATTACCCAGGTACTTTCCCAAAACAGATGACACAAACAACTGGATTGATATCCCTTTCATGCCCTGCCTCCAGTCCACTTCTGAACAAGAGAGCCTCATCGAAATTGCAACAAGCGGTTCTGTAAAAATGTAATTTAAAATCAGAAGCCACTGCCAGATTTCTGGACAGGGCTGCATTCAGAGTATCCTGCCTTGGCAAATCGCACTGTTAAGACACTGATGCCCTTTGCAACCACGTACCTATATGAGAGTGGATTCTCGGCCCTCACCCTCTCCAATACAACCCAACAGGAGTCGCAACAGCGCGATGGGTCATCCCGGCCAGACGGCGCCACTCGGGAGGCCCAGTCAGTCACTTCCCACGAGCCGAGTTGTGACAAAAACTCACACTTATTCTTATATTTGAATAAACGTATAGTGTGTGTGTGGCAGGCTTACAATGGTGGCAAAAAACAACATTTGATAGTGTGCTGACCCTGGTGCTAGAGGGGGTACGCAGCTGGAGGTTGAATGTTTGAAGGAGTACGGGACTATAAAAAGTTTGGGAACCACTGCGTCATTTGTAAAAAATGTCTAAAAACACAACTCCACTGTGAAATTCGGTATGTAACAACAAAATGTGGAAAAAGTCAAGGGGTGTGAATACTTTCTGAAGGCACAACAGCAGGTTTGAAATCATGGTACTTTTATACTAATACAATTGCTCAGAGAAAGATTACTTGTTTAATCTTTTTCTTAAAAAGATACGGTTCAAAATTATTGACAACCAGTCAATTGAAATAAATGAATTAGGCCCTAATCTATTGATTTTACAACTGGGAATACAGATATGCATCTGTTGGTAACAGTTACCTTTGAATAAAAGATAGGGGGCATGGATCAGAAAACCAGTCAGTATCTGGTGTGACCACCACTTCAATTCAGAGCATCCCAAACATGGGACCAACACTTTACATGTTGTGTTTTTGTTCAGTGCATGTAATGCCTTAAAACTGTCATCACGCGTGCGCATCATACCGCTTTGTTTACAAACCGTAAGATAGCTCAAGCAGAACTTGGCAAAACGATACTGTAACTAAGCCCTGGCAGGCTACTTACCAGCATGCCGGTAAAAGCAGACTGTTAATTTAACGTTACACTATTTTCCCGAAGAACAAAGACATTCGACAGCAATGGCTGCTTTTCATTTCGGGTGGACAGGCTGCACGGAGTGCACACATGGGTGTGCAGTAAATCGATAAGAACTGGGGGTGTTTTTGTTTTTTTAAATCCTGAAAAACATTATGGAGCTAAAGGAAAACCTGGTTCAGTCTGCTTTCCACCAGACACTGGGAGATTAAAAACATAATCTTTCATCCATTTTGAATTCAGGCTGTAACAATGTGGAATAAGGGGTATGAATACTTTAAAGGCACCGTATATATACACAGTATTCAGACCCCTTCCCTTTTCCACGTTGTTACATTAGAGCGGTAATCTATAATTAAATAAAATGTTTTTCCCTCAATCTACACACAATGCCCCATAACGACAAACAAACAGGTTTAGACATTTTAGCTAATTTATTATAGATTAAAAAAAATAGAAGAAATACTTTATTTACGTAAGAATTCAGACCCTTTGCTATGAGACTCGAAATTGAGCTCAGGTGCTTCCTGTTTCCTTTGATCATCCTTGAGATGTTTCTACAACTTGATTGGAGTCCACCTGTGGTAAATTCAATTGACTGGACATGATTTGGAAAGGCACACACCTGTCTATATAAGGTCCCACAGATGACAGTGCATGTCTGAGCAAAATCCAAGCCATGATGTCAGAGGAATTGTCCGTAGAGCTCCGAGACAGGTTTTTGTCGAGGCACAGATCTGGGGAAAGGTAGCAAAACATTTCTGCAGCATTGACGGTCCCCAAGAACACAGTGGCATCCATCATTCTTAAATGGAAGAAGTTTGGAACCACCAAGACTCTTCCTAGAGCTGGCCGCCCGGCCAAACTGAAAAATCGGAGGAGAACGGCCTTGGTCATGGAGGTGACCGTGAACCCGATGGTCACTCTGACAGAGCTCCAGAGTTCCTCTGTGGAGATGGGAGAACCTTCCAGAAGGACAACCATCTCTGCAGCACTCCACCAATCAGGCATTTATTGTAGTGGCCAGACAGAAGCCACTCCTCAGTAAAAGGCACGACAGCCTGCTTGGAGTTTGCCAAAAGGCACCTAAAGGACTCTCAGACCATGAGAAACATGGTCTGATGAAACCAAGATTGAACTCTTTGGCCTAAATGCCAAGTGTCACGTCTAGAGGAAACCTGGCACCATCCCTACGGTAAAGCATGGTGGTGGCAGCATCATGCTTCGGGGGATGTCTTTAAACAGTAGGGGCTAGGAGACTAGTCAGGACAGAGGGAAAGATGAACGGAGCAAAGTACAGAGAGATCCTCAATGAAAACTCGCTCCAGGGCACTCAGACTCTTCACAAGTCCTTAGTGATGTGGACGCCAAGGAACTTGAAGCTCTCAACCTGCTCCACTACAGCCCTGTTGATGTGGATGGGGGGTATGTTCTCCCCTTTCTCCTGTAGGCCATGATTAGTCTTACTGACGTTGAGGGAGAGGTTATTGTCCTGGCACCACACTGCCAAGTCTCTGACCTCCTCTCACCATTGTGTCGTCTGCAAACTTGACGGTGTTGGAGCTGGCCCCACTTCCACCTGGGGCCAGCCCATCAGGAAGTCCAGGACCCAATTGCAGAGGGTGATGTTCAGTCCCCAGCTTGGTGATGGAGGGGGCTAAGGTGTTGAACGCTAAGCTGAAGTATATGAACAACATTCTTACAGTTATTTCCCCTCCAAGTGGGAGAGGGCAGTGTGAACTGCAATTGAGATTGCATCATCTGTTGGGGCAGTGTGCGAATTGGAGTGGGTCTCGGGTGTCTGGGATAATTGTGTTGAAGTGTGTCATGACCAGCCTTTAAAAGCACTTCATAATTACAGATGTGAGTGCTACAGGGCGATAGTCATTTAGGCAGATTACCTTTGAGTTCTTGGGAACAGGGACAATGGTTGTCAGTTAAAATCTACTCCTCCTGGCTGTAATATGAAGAGACAAGCACAAGACAGGAAGAGTCTCTCCCAATGATACCAGGGTGTATTTTGGTGCTAGAATGTTTAAGAGTGTTTCCAGCAGAAGCCCCCCCGAGGAAGTTGGGGTCAGTGTGTCCACCCATTCTTGGCACACTGCAGCTCACCCCCCTCTCTGGGTGACACAATCCAGACAAGTAAACAATCTGGTCAACATGAAACTGGGGATACAGGCACGTACACAGTTCCCTTCCAGACCTTGAGAGAATGCGTCAACTAAAGAACACACTAACTGAACAGTCAGTACACTGCTTTACATTATGGGAGAGAAAGGCAAAGTGTTTAGGGTGTTGAAATGATCTCACCATAAATGGACAGTAAGGTTCGAAGTTTGAGGCAACCAAGCGATTGCCTAATGGGAAACTCTGGGTTATAGTGAGCATGACTCTGTTGCCTATTGACTACCACCATGTCATCACATCCAAACCTCATGACTCAATGATCTTACCTGATTATCTTCACTAACTCACTCATGTTGACGTGGTCAGGGACGAGAAACTTTGACTTGTCCAAAACAGGCAGCTGCTTCTCTCCCTTATACCGTTCAATGATTACCTGTAGGGAAGTACCAAGCAACGATAAATGGTTATAAGATGCTAATTCCATAATCATAACACCAATTATTACATCACATATATTAAGGCCCTATATATTATAATTGTTGGATGAATATTTCATCACAACCTTGATTCACTTTGGCTTATATATTCCATATACTAATCGAGAAAGATAGCATTCAGTGTGCTTCCTGGCTATACCCTTCCACTCCTTCACAATGCTCTGGGAGCAACCTTGAACAACTCAGACAATTGCAGTGGGCATGGCTGAGTATCATGTGAACTACATCAATAAAGGCTCTTACTGTAATTAATTTACTGACATATGACGAGCTTTCGGGAACAATAGCCAGACAACCGAAATCTAAACACAGACATATGCAATGTAGCTCTTCAATGTGTGTTTACAAAGATGAGCAAAACAAACAGTATAAAATAAATATTATGTATGGAGGAATGGTCTAAGATCCCCCCCCATGTGTTATCCAATCTCTTTTAGAAAATTTCTGTGCCGTTTTCCCTCGCAAGGTGATGTATTGAGGTTTAGAAACAGGGGCGCCAATACTTTTGGACGTGACTGTGTGTAATCTGTTCTATAGAGGGCAGTGTCAGAGTAACTTACTGGGATTTTGTTGGGGTGCTGGTCACGGATTTGATGCACTTCTTTGCAACGATCAGCTGCAGAAAATAATTTGTATGAATTTACACATGTATTTACAGATCAAGGTCTCTTTCTCAGGGGAGCACTGTATTTTGCAATTTCACAATATATTAATATAAATAGAACAGAATTATAGACACTCAAATTCCGCAGCAAAGCGGTCCTTGGTCAACATTTGGAACCACCCGAGAGGCTCCAATGTGTTCATAGATGGGGTGCGTAGCAACTGAAGGCTGTTTTTCCTAGGCCTGTGGCAACATCCCTGTGATCGAGTATGGTAACTTGCACATCTATGGGTAATTACATATGTCAGGTAATGTGAGAGTTTTTGCAACAGGGCTTTATAAAAATGAATAAAATGCAATGTTTCAAGCTACGCAACATCAATGAGGGCCAGCCTACTTTCCGATAGAGCCGGCGGCAAGGAGTGCAAAACCTGTCAACGTGTCACCCGTGAACCAAGTGCACTGTTGGAAAACTGCATCTAACGGCCTCAGAGAAGTGGCAGCTGCATTCGTCTAAATGATGTCACCATAGTTCAGGACAGGAAGAAAGGTTGACTGTTCTGCATAGAGATAAGAGAATCAATGATTCTGTGCTCGAGGGGGCAGGAACGCCCCATATTGTACACAACAACAAAAAAAATAATTGCACACTTAAAATGTGTATCATATTCTGTTACATCTCTTGAGACTATGTAATGATCTCTTAACTCCTCCCTTCCCACACCCCATCATCATATATGGCTCAAATTACAACATAATTCACGTAACACGTGTACTAAGGATGTCAGCAGAAGTGGTTTTCTAGCTGTTACATGTTGCTTATAATCATGACTATATGGGTTTATGTGCATTTTTAGTTTTACTAATTACAAACGTTATAACTGGTGTTTAAAAAAAACGACAAGAGTAACATTGTCCATTTTGAGACGCCGTAGCCCGCTTACACTAGTCATTATTTATTTAAGATAACTCAAGAAATCTGTGATAAAGTTACGTTTTTTGCCTCAGAAAATCTTAGTCGCACAATTGTACATCTAACTACGACGTTTGAAGTATTTTCCAAAAGAAAAATACTGCATGAAAACGAGTTGTTGTCCATACTTGAATGACAACAAAGAACTTAATGAAGAATCCCTACAGTTGACTGACGAACAGGCGAAAAAACTATAAAATACATTCACTCTTCAAGTACAAAACGTCGCAAAATATCGTCATGATACATGTAGGAATTACACGCCACTGTTTCGGCTGTGAAGCACGACGATGCCTTTCTTGTTGACGTCGTTAGCTGGTCAACTAGCCTAGCCTAGCATGCTAACGGAGTTAACTGAGTTAAGGCCTCGCTGACGTTGGCTGTCGACAAAATCATTTTTTCATTCACTTCAGGTATCTACCATTACACTGACATCCCTGACGACGAATACTGAGCACATTGTTGAGGCGTTTCGTTTTCAACAATCTCGCCAGTCCTGTAAACAACATGGCCTAGCTGCTAGCTAAGGTTAGCTCAAATATATGTGGTTACCGACTACTTTACTTACCGAATGACCTTCTTTGTTTGAATGGTCTATCGGATGGCATCACTGTAGATTGTGTTGTAGCAGTAAAGGAGAAAACGTCTCAAGTTGTTTGTGGAAGCCTATCAAGTCAGTGTTCACGGCTTTGGTTTGGTATAAACGTGCTAACGTAGCAAATGTTTCCTTCTTTCTGGTCCTGACGAGAGAAAATAAAAATATCGGGGGGGGTTTTCTCTCCTCCAATCCAGTAAATGTGGAGGAGGGGTTAAGGAGGAGTGTGGTATTGTGTTCGAGGGTTGTCACTAGTGACCAAATCCATGGTGCATTGTGGGTAAATGGTGACTGATCTACAAGTAATAATGAGTAGTTGTTTCTCATATTTATTTATGATGCAAGGTGATTTGTAGATCAGTCATTCGGCGCTTGGGCCTCCCGAGTGGCGCAGCGGTCTAAGGCACTGCGTCTCAGTGCAAGAGGCGTCACTACATAAACCCTGGTTCGATTCCAGTCTGTATCACAACCTGCCGTGAATGGGAGTTGCACAAATGGCCCAGAAACTGAGGTAAAGACAGTTTCAGGATGGATATTCAACGGATATTCGGCGCTTTCAAACCACTCGAGTCACAGAAGTGTCATGGTGTTGGAAAAATTGCACACAACATTGTGCAGGTATTTTCACGATTTGGACATGAATTCACTTTCCAAAGCAAATCCACATGTGGAAATGTGAGCAACATTTTGTATTCTTAGTTGAATTAGTTAGGGAGCGTAAACAAAGTACAAACTTGTTTTACATTCACATTTTAATAGCTCCTTGGTCTTGTGACTTACTGACCTCAACCATGGTTCAGAGCGTACACTCAGTGGGCTTACACATTGCACACCCTTTAGTTTGTCCATTTTCATCTTTACATGCATTTTTCAAACTTTCTCATTTCAATATACAGTTGTGACCAAAAGTTTTGAGAATGACACAAGTATTGGTCTCCACAAAGTTTGCTGCTTCAGAGTTCTTAGATCTTTGTCAGTAGTTACTATGGTACACTGAAGTATAATTACAAGTATTCCATAAGTGTCAAAGGCTTTCATTGACAATGACATTCAGTTTATGCAAAGAGTCAATATTTGCAGTGTTAACCCTTCTTTTTCAAGACCTCTGCAATCCGCCCTGGCATGCTGTCAATTAACTTCTGGGCCACATCCTGACTGATGGCAGGCCATTCTTGCATAATCAATGCTTGGAGTTTGTCAGAAGTTGTGGGTTTTTGTTTGTCCACCCGCCTCTTGAGGATCGACCACAAGTTCTCAATGGGATTAAGGTCTGGGGAGTTTCCTGGCCGTGGACCCAAAATGTCGATGTTTGGTTCCCCGAGCCACTTAGTTATCACTTTTGCCTTATGGCAAGGTGCACCATCATGCTGGAAAAGGCATTGGTCGTTACCAAACTGTTCTTGGATGGTTGGGAGAAGTTGCTCTCGGAGGATGTGTTGATACCATTCTTTATTCATGGCTGTGTTCTCAGGCAAAATTGTGAGTGAGCCCACTCCCTTGGCTGAGAAGCAATCCCACACATTAATGGTCTGAGGATGCTTTACTGTTGGCATGACACAGGACTGATGGTAGCGCTCACCTTGTCTTCTCCGGACAAGTTGTTTTCTGGATGGCCCAAACAATCGGAAAGGGGATTCATCAGAAAAAATGACTCTACCCCAGTCCTCAGCAGTCCAATCCCTGTACCTTTTGCAGAAGTCTGTCCCTGATGTTTTTCCTGGAGAGAAGTGGCTTCTTTGCTGCCCTTCTTGACACCAGCCATCCTCCAAAAGTCTTCGCCTCACTGTGCGTGCAGATGCACTCACACCTGCCTGCTGCCATTCCTGAGCAAGCTCTGCACTGGTGGTGCCCCTATCCCGCAGCTGAATCAACTTTAGGAGACGGTCCTGGCGCTTGCTGGACTTTCTTGGGCGCCCTGACGCCTTCTTCACAACAATTGAACCTCTCTCCTTGAAGTTCTTGATGATCCGATAAATGGTTGATTTAGGTGCAATCTTACCAGCAGCAATATCCTTGCCTGTGAAGCCCTTTTTGTGCAAAGCAATGATGACGGCACGTGTTTCCTTGCAGGTAACCATGGCTGACAGAGGAAGAACAATGATTTCAAGCACCACCCTCCTTTTAAAGCTTGCAGTCTGTTATTCTGACTCAATCAGCATGACAGAGTGATCTCCAGCCTTGTCCTCGTCAACACTCTCACCTGTGTTAACAAGACAATCACTGACATGAATGCAATAACTTAATAATATTTGCCACATTCTAATAATTATCATGTGCCAATGTATCGCAATGGTCCGTTTCATGGTGAAGCTTGCCCTCCTGGAGATATTAACTAATTGGATGGTGAAACTTGCCAGCCAACCAGAAAAGCAAGGTGAAGCAATTCAGGCATTCTTGAATTGTCCTGCGAAGAAACATTTTTTTTTTCATAGTTTAACATTTTTATTTTGCAAGCAGTAAACGTTTAGATTAAAATGTGGAGTAGAGCTGTATAGTTACATGATGACATCACGTGCCCCACGTACCTTCAAATTATTTAGCAATCATAATTTATTCGAAAAACACCGTTTCCATCATAATTTTCCGCAATAAAGAAAGTTTGAAACCTGCCTATTGACTGTCGACTGCAATGTCGAACAAACCCATTTTTAACGTCCAATTGCAGAAGTCGCGTCACAGGCTCATGTTTTTTTATTTACAAGATAGTCAAGTAAAGACCGCTTTAACAATGGAAATACTTGTCTTAAAAGATGGATGGCTGTTTCGTGGTTGTTTTCAGCCCCAACCTCACATTCAATTCGTGCATATATGTACAAAATGCAGATTTCGTGCTTTTTTGTGTGGCTTAATTCGTGAGAAAAGACACGAATTTAACAAGTAGGCTACACACAAGCCTTTGCACAACCATAGACGCGATAGCCTTTATTTATTTTTCTTTTTTTATGTTATGAATATATAGATATGTTGTAATTATTTAGTTGTATGCCTATATGTACTGTTTTCTGAACAGACTTTTCAGAATATATTGAATTTAAGCAACGCATGATGGCTAATGGTGTTTTATTCGGTTGTAGTTCCACGTATTTCTGACAAAAAACGTGTAAACCGTTTTTATTGACCAGAATGTAACTGAAAAAACATTAGCAGCCTTGCCATTGGCCATTGTAATAAATATATTATTGATGTCGCTTATTACCAACGCTGTATTACACACATTAGCTCGAAACATTACACAACCTGTATTACACACATCTTTTAGAATATCTAATCCTAAACACACACAGACTTATGAGGGCTGGACTCCGAGGACAAAGAACACTGCCAAGAGCCAATGGGAAGTCGATACTGCCCGAGGAGGGACTGCCCTCCATAACAACGACCAGTCAGGAGTGTGAATCTACCTACGTCATTTTATTACTATTGCTCTGTATAAATATGTGTGCCACGTGTTTAGGAGGTCTCTTTGTTCCGGACGACTCCCTAAGAGCTGAAGGAACGAGCCCGTGCACGAGTTACCAAATATCTTTGCATCAAATAAATCGCTTGATTGAATATCAATTCCACCTGGTCCTGAGTTATGACTTGTCTCCTTCTCGAGTAATATTTATATCAACAAATTGGTAGCAGAGGATGGTTAAATCACTTCTGATTTCGATCTATAGCTAGTTGATATGAGAGGAGACGGGTCTTTGACGAATTCACGAGGACGGGTGACCTGTTCGCAGGAGCCATCGGCAATTCTTCTTGCCCCGGGAAACTGATCAACGAGCTCGACTAAATAAGGTAAGCAGAACCTGTTTAATCGAATCTGCAATATTGTATTATAGTATTATCCAAATTTTGATCAGTAGTACTGGGCGTGAGTATGAATTGTTGTTAAAATATTTCTTATAGATGTATTACGAATGCGAAGGCTGATTGCAAAGATATTTGTGTAATATTTATATAGGAAAAAGGTAAAGGAAGAAGTGAGCCTGTATGGCACCCTGTGTGGGTCTGTGATAGCCTGTGTGGCACCCTCTGTGGGTCTGTGATAGCCTGTGTGGCACCCTCTGTGGGTCTGTGATAGCCTGTGTGGCACCCTGTGTGGGTTAAAGTCTGTGTGACTCCCTGGTTAAGATTAAGAGCCTGTGTGGCGCAACATTGATAGCCGTATCCACCAACTAGAGAAGGCCTTTTGGACTAGCTGACCAGAAGGGAACACTCAGTTAAGGTGGAGAATTAAAGTAATTATAACTTAAATACATCCCCATAGATAAAGTGTGACATTTCCCGTCCTATTGATTTAGAGGACTATACACGTATTAGTTTCGTCCCGGAAGGTCTAGAATTTATTCTAGCCCGGTTGACTTTGTTTAGGGAGGGACCCGTGCGCCTCCAGTGCGTCTAATTTTAGCCACTGTTTTGAGAGTGCTTGTCTGTACGTACCTTTGAGGGTGTACGATCTGTCTGTCTAATTGGATTGAAATAGCTTCGTCCCGGAGGTTCTAGAGCTTTCTAGCCCGGTTTTGACTGTGTTTAGGCAAATTTGTGTTTGTGTGTCCCTGCTTCTGTTTGTCTTACCGTATTGTAATGTGTGATGTGTGATAATATATAACTATAATAGATAAGGTTTGGCATGCGCTGATTCCACTGACTCTGAACATATTAAATTGGCGATAACACATTGAAGAATGGCTTCTACATTGACACCTAAACCCAAATTCATTGACTACTTAGAACAGAAAATACAGGATAGAGCAGGAGGGGAGGAACAGTATAAAACAATAAGAAAGGGAAAGAGGGAGAAAAGGAGGGCAACAGAAAACACATGTTCAAGAAGAAAGGGGAAAAAAACTAGAAAAAGCAGAAGCAGAGCTGAGAGTAGGGGTTATACACAAATTTGGGTCAGTGTACAGACCACAATCTCAGGGTCTAGTGGAACGCGCAAATCAAACCTTGAAAGCTAAAATTGCAAAGGTATGTGCAGGCTCTAAATTGACCTGGGTGGAAGCCCTGCCCCTGGCCTTGATGGCTATGAGGTCCTCACCCGGGGCAGGGACCATCTCTCTCCTCATGAGATAATGACAGGGAGGGCTATGCCTGGTCCACCAAGGGAGGGAGGTCATATGCCCGCCCTTGATGTACAACAAATTGTAATGTCTGATTATGTGAGGAAACTGACGGAACTTTCTGCAGCTCTCTACACACAGATCCACATGGTCCAAGCGGGGGAGCTGCTGGGAGACTCATCACCACTGAAGGTAAAAGTTGGGGACTGGGTGAGGGTTAAAGTCCACAAGAGAAAGTGGCTGGAACCCAGGTGGACTGGACCGTACGAAGTGAAGGAAGTTACTTCACACTCTGTCCAGGTCAAAGGCAAATCAGGAGCACCTTGGCACCACCTTACACATTGCACTCCAGCCCCAACCCCTTCCAGAATTTTGACTGAAACCAGGGCCGACTTGCGCGCCCTAAACAATTCGATTCCAACCACTGACACCTTAGTTGGGGAAAATGGGACCATGGGTTCCGTTATTCATGTAGAGCCTGAGTGCTACATTCTGCTCTTCACACAGAGAGAATTAGAAATATGGAAAAAGGGAGGGGCAATCCTCCGAGATGATATTTGGCATTAGGGTAATTTACCAATATTACTAAAGTCTTTGTTTAGATATGTAGTAATTATGATACATGGGCAAAGCCATGTATCACAGGGGAGAACTAATTACTTGAAACAATTAGGAAGTATGATTGTAGCGTATGGAAGAACAAATTACTTTAATAAAAAAAATGTTGTTCCAGGTGTGTTGTATGTGCGCAAAGTAATGATTATAGAATTTACAGGGGATGATAGAGTTTTAATTTTGGTGTATCTTAAATACATTCCAATGAAGGGCGATTGCCTGGGCTGTGATTTTAACGTTTGAACTTGATAAGAAACAAATGTGGGGGATGGGCTGTGTTAAAAAATGAGATTGACTCAATTGATAGGACAGTATTTATAGAATATGGGTTAGTTTTATTTTTATTTTTTTAGTTGACAGTCTTACTTAATAGGACAATATTGATCAACTTTATTTGTGGTTTATTTCACTTTTGTGATTACAGGTTCTAATTTACTATGATGGCCCTCACTGAGTCATGTAAACTAGGTAGTGGTGTACATGTGAACAGATATTCTGATTTAGATTGGTGTTTGCCCACTATGAGTAGGAGTTTGGAAAAGTAGTGATTTTATGAATGCATTATGGAAATATTAAGTAAATAATATGTTTACAGATTGAGGCCCTGCTGGAAGCTAGGTTGCTCCCAGTTAGGTTGGCATTTTGAAGGGTTGTGCCTGCAAGGCAATCAAGATAACATTAGCTTAAGTAATAAAGTTGCTGCTGAAAGGTTTCACACCCATGTTGTGTATCTGGTTTTTGCTATGGCCTCGCCTGTTGTTGAGTTGCAACAACAACAGGGGACTGACCATATGTCTCACTCCTTCTGGGAGACCAGAGGTTGCTCCCAGGGCCCTGATGGCCTCTGTAGACAACACCTTTCAGGTAAATTTGTGTTGCTAGAGTAACTCATTCCGTAGGTTCGCCGAATATAAGACTATTTTTAGTATGCGTTATGTGCATTTAATATAACATTGCCAAGTGGATACTTCTTAAACCAGGTAATGTTACTTAGTGGTTTCTTTACACACATTGCATTAGACTTTATTGATATGATTGAGAAAAAGTGCTCTTGTCTAGTGATAGGGAAATAATTGAAGTCAGAACCCACGGCCACCCATAGATAATTCTGGATTGAAATTGTATCCCTCATTAGTAGATTGGGCATGGGGGGAGAATCCAGATGATGAAGTAGTAGTGGTGAGGGACCCCCACCCCCTATCCTAATCAGAGGGAAACTGAGGGAGCTCAGGAAGGAGAGGGGGATAAGACAGATGTAGAGATACGTATCACAGAAATTTTAAAGGAACTATTGGTGAGACAGGGAAGCAAGGGGGTGAAGGAAAGTAATGATGATTGACTGTGATAGAAGTTAGATATTACCAGGAAGAAATATTGTTCATATTCATCTGCAATCGGCAGGTTTAATTAAACACATGAATGGAACAATAAATAGTAGACTAAGGAAGAACTATATAAGTACTGGAAGAAACTTGGTAGGATGAGTACCTATAGTAGGATGTAGAGTTAGGAGGACCAGAGCAGGCAGAGATAGACACTGAGAATACTCTGGCTGAATACATGAGAAGATTGTTTGATAATCACACCCGTATGTCAAAGATTTTGTGACCTACAGGTGAACTGAAGGAGAGAGTGACCCACTCTATCCAACCAGGTGATGGGGTGCGGGTCCAATGATTGATAAGGAAAGACTGGAAGCAGCCCCGTTGGGAAGGCCCCTACTAGGTCTTGTTGGAAACTGCCTATTTGCCGTTTAGACATGTTCAGAAAGAGAGCGACCTGGGTCCACGTTGCCCACTGCAAGGAGGTAAGAACGCATACAAACACTGCTGAACATATACAGAGTTAAGGAGCAGAACCGAGTACCAATAGGGTCCGGGGGTTACCTCCTTAACGAAGATTCCCTACCCCGACCTATCATCACTGTGGTGTGTTCCTAGAGGTGTGAGTATGGGGTGGTACTCAGCAGACTGACTAAGGGCAGGAGAGGGTTGGCGGTTCTTGGGAATATGGGGGACCCTAAGCTGCATCAGTCTTAATTTTGATACATCCAGATCCACCACTCACCAAAAATAAAAATGAAACTCTACCATGGGAATAATTAAAAGACAGATGACTCAGGATAAGGATTCCACTGGAAGTGAGTATCATAACATAGTGTCCAGAGAGAGGCAGGATGTGATTTTCAAAATAAATATTGATAACATCTCCATTAAGTGGGAGTATGTAGTCGAGAGAAAGGTGTTCATACTTATGCATTATGCCTCTGTACAGGACCTACTGCTAGTTACCTTTGGCCTACAGTTTAAACATACTTGGGGAAAATATTAAGTGAAGGCAGTGGGCCAAGAAGATATTATACAAGTATGGGGCTTGCGCGGATGACTATGGTTAGGATACCTGCATAGACGTAAATAGCACCAAATTAACTGAGCAAAACAGAGGTGAAAACTGTACAGGGATGGGGTTGGCGAGATTGAAAGAGGCTGCTAACCCACCCCAGTTCACTCTGACTCCAGGGGAGTGTTATAGAATGACAGCAGAGATTTGGGTGGTTTTAATGGAGTAAGTCAGTAGTTAATGTTACTGATCTGAGTTCAGAGTCACAGGAGAAACTACTAAACCTTACAGCCTGGTAACAGATGTGTGATGGGCGTGTACCAGTAAAGGATGTATGAGAGACACTATAAAAAGGGTGGGTAGGTACCTGCACCCCGGTCCTATTGGTTAAGCCAGTTAGAATCAGTTACCAGAAACCAAGGAAAGGTTTAATCAGGCGTAGGGAGGAGTTTGTGCCAAGGAGGAGAATAGCCCTATCTGGATTGATGCGATTGGAATTCCTAGGGGGATCCCTGATGAATATGAAGCTATAAATCAAGTAGGTGAAGGTTTCAGGACAACGTTCTTTTGGTGGGTGACGTTCAATAAGCATGTGGATTGGATCAATCAGTAACAATTCGTAAAGGGAGTTAAGGATGCAGTGAAGGGGATCTCAAACCAATTATCCGCCACCTCGCTCATGACTTGGAGAAATAGGTTGGCTCTAGATATGTTGCTGGCAGAAATGGGTGGAGTATGCAGAATGGTGGGGGCAGTTGTTGTAAATTTATTCCTAAAGACACCAGAGCTTTTGCAGGATTGACAGCTCTAAGTGAAGGATGGACTGAGAACTCAGGAGTGAATACATATGTGACAGAATGGTTTGATGAAATATTTGGTAAATGGAAAACCCTAGTAGCCACAATTTTGGGGGCAGCTATTGCCTGTATGTGTATGCTTGTATTATGTGGTTGCTGTTTTGTTCCCTGTGTCCGAGGGTTGGAAAGTGCAGGCGTCCAAGCAGATGGTGAGACATAGACCAGTTCCAGATTCTGATCAGTGGAAGGAGGAATACAATTCACCAGCAGTGGTGGACGAGGAGGACACTGATGATCGATTCAATCCAGACGACTACAGATTGAATGAAACATTTCTTAGATCTAATGTGAAAATCTTGAATAAAGAGTGTAACTGGGAGGGGAAATGGGAATTTTGTTCAGGCTAACAGATGTTGTATACATTTAGTGGAATGATGCCAAGCCTAGTAGATGATTGAGATCCTTTCAATTCCAAGGAGCCCAGGTTGAATGAGACACTCTTTAATGATTAGAAAAGACTGATTCTTTATATGAAGGTCATGACGAAGATCCTAACCGGAAGAGTTATGACTGAATAGGCCTAGAACAGTAGTTGATGAGTATGGAATATAAATACATGTATTGGTTTTGTTTGGATTAAGTTTGATTTTGTATGACATTTAGGAATCCTATGAGGATAGATGTGTAATGATCAGTGTGAAAATTTAGTCAAAGGGTGGATTGATAAAGGAATTTGTATGTTTAATGACTAAGATGTTTCACCCTGAAACTGTGTAATGTGTAAAGATGTATTAGAAATTACATAGACAATGGTTAGAATGTTACCATTTGGTAAATGAGTCAGGATGTAGTTCTTAGGCTAGCAGGAGATTAGCCATAAAAGTTTACCACCCTCATCTATCAGAGTGGAGGTCTCTGAACCCACATATATATTGGACTAGCCGTTGGCCTATTTTTCACGTCTCTTGTGAGACGTGAAGAGGGGGATTTGTAATAAATATATTCTTGATGTCGCTTATTACCAACGCTGTATTACACACATTAGCTCGAAACATTACACAACCTGTATTACACACATCTTTTAGAATATCTAATCCTAAACACACACAGACTTATGAGGGCTGGACTCCGAGGACAAAGAACACTGCCAAGAGCCAATGGGAAGTCGATACTGCCCGAGGAGGGACTGCCCTCCATAACAACGACCAGTCAGGAGTGTGAATCTACCTACGTCATTTTATTACTATTGCTCTGTATAAATATGTGTGCCACGTGTTTAGGAGGTCTCTTTGTTCCGGACGACTCCCTAAGAGCTGAAGGAACGAGCCCGTGCACGAGTTACCAAATATCTTTGCATCAAATAAATCGCTTGGTTGAATATCAATTCCACCTGGTCCTGAGTTATGACTTGTCTCCTTCTCGAGTAATATTTATATCAACACCATCAATACCAACTATTAGTTTTATTTTAGTATACAATTTGGGGAAATGTATTCAGCGTTGTAGTCTTAAAATATATTGTTGGCCAACCAAAATGACCAAAAAACATTAACCCGTAAAAAGGCGAGGGTGAAATACATGGCTCATTGTGGGTTAAAATTACAGTCAGTGCGAAATAGCTAGAAATCTTTTGGATTTCCCACTGGACTGCACCTAGAGTTATGAGCGATAAATCATGTGCAATACCTACATCGACCTGTGAACAGCAGCAAAACACCGGAAAGCTTCTAGCCTACCGGAAAATTACAAGGAAAGTTACCTTATCCAGCCATGTGACATTTATTGTTTATAGATTTTTCGCGCCACAAAAAATGTCTGGAGCCTGGACAGATAACATATAACAGGCCAGTTCGTCCCTTGTTGTAAGAAATACAGCATGCATACACATTTGTTTTGTGTTTGTTAAAGTGTGTGGTTTAAAAAAAACGTGTTAAACCAGTAAGGAAGGTTAAGTAGCTATAGTGAATAAAAAAAGTTGCATAGACAACATAGAATGTGTGGATATTTGTATTCATCTTGTGACTCCTCCTTGGAAGAAGGTGAGAGGAGTTCCTAACTAGTCAATGATCTAAATTGATTGTTCATGTACAAGGGAGGAGCCGAAACCTGCAGACACTGTGGCCTTCAAGGACTGGAGTTGCACATGTCATAGAACAACATGAAAAAGAAAGTGACAGACTAATAATGCATTGCTGGTAAATGGTGACAGACTGATCTGCAAGTAATAATACATATTTATTTGTTATGCGAAGTGATTTGTAGATCAGTCAGTCTGCGTGTGGAGGAGGATGAAGACCTTTAGTTTACGTGCAGGAGATAGTAAAACACACACGCTATCAATGACATGCAGCTTTTCTCATAGACAGGGGAGGTTACTACGTGAAGGAATGTGTTAGGATTGGAATATGTCTATTTATGTTTTTTTGAGATGGTATGGCCTCAGAGGACCCCCAAGACCAACTGGATAAGGCTATTAAAAAGGCAGAACGGCTTGCTGAGGAGCTCAACCCAGAGAAGGACCCCCAAGACAAACTGGATGAGGCTATTAAAAAGGCAGAACGGCTTGCTGAGGAGCTCAACCAAGAGAAGGACCCACAAGACCAACTGGATGAGGCTATTAAAAAGGCAGAACGGCTTGCTGAGGAGCTCAACCCAGAACCGGTAATGTAAGAAGTCGTACATTACCGGTAATGTAACCCCTATAGCTCCCATACTTGCACAAATATTCCCAACACACCCCAGCACCACAGCATTAGGATGCATCATTGCGTTTTGTTTGTCAAATTAGATCCCACACGGCACAAATGTACATTTAAACGTAGACTCAGTGATATGACCTGATCACAGGCATCAATGTTATTGCGCATCGAGCATGAGGCAGAAGGGTGCACTTGTTAGCATGTGAACTTCTACACACCGTGTGAGTGAGCCAGAACGTGGGTCTACTGCAGCTGCCTTTCCTCAGCTGACACATCACTTCACCTTATGTGAAAATAAAAGTCTTGCTTGTAGATAGATAGATACTTTATTGATCCCCGAGTGGGAGACTTTTATATATAATATATAATAATAAGAAAAAAACAAACAAGATGGAGACAAAGGGCTGAGAGAGGACAGATTGTTCCTCAAACCAGGAAGGCAACTACAGCCACTTCTCTTTGGTAAGTTTCATCCCGTCTAGGTGTTTGATTTCATTCGTCCCTGATCAGACTTTTTCCTTTCAAACATACTGTGTCATAGCATATCAAAGGTTTGTTGCCGTGCCATAGGCCGGTCTAGCGCCATCTACCCACTTGCAGTTCTTGACACAAACCAGTGCTACCATACCCCGTTCAAAGGCACTTCAATCTTTTATCTTTCCCTTTCACCCTCTGAATGGCATACATACAGTGGGGAGAACAAGTATTTGATACACTGTCGATTTTGCAGGTTTTCCCACTTACAAGGCATGTAGAAGTCTGTAATTGTTATCATAGGTACACTTCAACTGTGAGTGATGGAATCTAAAACAAAAATCCAGAAAATCACATTGTATGATTTTTAAGTAATTAATTTGCATTTTATTGCATGACATAAGTATTTGATACATCAGAAAAGCAGAACTTAATATTTGGTACAGAAACCTTTGTTTGCAATTACAGAGATCATACGTTTCCTGTAGTACTTGACCAGGTTTGCACACACTGCAGCAGGGATTTTGGCCCACTCCTCCATACAGACCTTCTCCAGATCCTTCAGGTTTCGGGGCTGTCGCTGGGCAATACGGACTTTCAGCTCCCTCCAAAGATTTTCTATTGGGTTCAGGTCTGGAGACTGGCTAGGCCACTCCAGGACCTTGAGATGCTTCTTATGGAGCCACTCCTTAGTTGCCCTGGCTGTGTGTTTCGGGTCATTGTCATGCTGGAAGACCCAGCCACGACCCATCTTCAATGCTCTTACTGAGGGAGTTGTTGGCCAAGATCTCGCGATACATGGCCCCATCCATCCTCCCCTCAATACGGTGCAGTCGTCCTGTCCCCTTTGCAGAAAAGCATCCCCAAAGAATGATGTTTCCACCTCCATGCTTCACGGTTGGGATAGTGTTCTTGGGGTTGTACTCATCCTTCTTCTTCCTCCAAATACGGCGAGTGGAGTTTAGAACAAAAAGCTCTATTTTTGTCTCATCAGACCACATGACCTTCTCCCATTCCTCCTCTGGATCATCCAGATGGCAAACTTCAGACGGGCCTGAACATGTGCTGGCTTGAGCAGGGGGACCTTGCGTGTGCTGCAGGATTTTAATCCATGACGGCGTAGTGTGTTACTAATGGTTTTCTTTGAGACTGTGGTCCCAGCTCTCTTCAGGTCATTGACCAGGTCCTGCCGTGTAGTTCTGGGCTGATCCCTCACCTTCCTCATGATCATTGATGCCCCACGAGGTGAGATCGTGCATGGTGCCCCAGACCGAGGGAGATTGACCGTCATCTTTAACTTCTTGCATTTTCTAATAATTGCGCCAACAGTTGTTGCCTTCTCACCAAGCTGCTTGCCTATTGTCCTGTAGCCCATCCCAGCCTTGTGCAGGTCTACAATTTTATCCCTGATGTCCTTACACAGCTCTCTGGTCTTGGCCATTGTGGAGAGGTTGGAGTCTGTTTGATTGAGTGTGTGGACAGGTGTCTTTTATACAGGTAACGAGTTCAAACAGGTGCAGTTAATACAGGTAATGAGTGGAGAACAGGAGGGCTTCTTCAAGAAAAACTAACAGGTCTGTGAGAGCCGGAATTCTTACTGGTTGGTAGGTGATCAAATACTTATGTCATGCAATAAAATGCAAATTAATTATTTAACAATCATACAATGTGATTTTCTGGATTTTTGTTTTAGATTCTGTCTCTCACAGTTGAAGTGTACATATGATAAACATTACAGACCTCTACATGCTTTGTAAGTAGGAAAACCTGCAAAATCGTCAGTGTATCAAATACTTGTTCTCCCCACTGTACATAATCCATGTCTCGATTGTATCAAGGCTTAAACATCCTTCATCAACCTGTCTCCTCCTCTTCATCTACACTGAAGTGGATTTAACAGGTGACATCAATACAGGATCATAGCTTTCACCTGGTCAGTCTGTCAGGGAAAGATAATGTGTTGTACATTCAGTGTGTTTTTGCTGTTTTAAGAACATTCAGAAGTTCTATTGTGTCATATTCCATTTTAGACTTGACACTCAATATTTTGGTCTGCCCTGTAATTTCATTTACTGTAGAATCAAAGCTGAACCGTCGTTGGAGGCTCAGGACAGTGAGCCGTAGCTGGAGGCTCCGGGCTATGATCCGTCGCTGGAGGCTCCGGACAGTGGGCCGTAGTTGGAGGCTACAGCCCTATGTGCGATTTAATAGATGAATTATATAATATTCCTAATTTAATCCTTTTGTTTTCAAAAAAGCAATACTTGATCGAGAAATTAACATCCTCCTAACTGACATAGAAGACCCTGAGTGTGCAAATCCTGCTATGCCTGGTGCATCACACAGTTGGAGTGTGAGGAAGGAACTCTCACAGGATAGGTGGAGGGAGTCCAGGCCTGAGATGGTAGATTCTCTGCTGGCTGCAGAGCATGCTTCTCAGAAGATCTGTCAGTCATGCAATGTGAAAAGGGCGATTCTGCGATGTAGAGACTGTCTGGCAGAAGACTGCGATGTCTCTACACATACAAAGCCATATCTCTCCACGGTGATGGCAAATATGCACTTCATGAACAGGGTGTGTTATGTTTTTTTGTGGCTGAATGTATTATATCAAAGTTAATGTATTCTTGTTTATTGTTGTATAAAATATTATCCCTAGATTTACCAATGTATGACTTCAGGTTAACAATATGTTAATGTTCTGTTACACAAAGCGTTGTAACAAAATGTATTTCCAGTACTACAACTACGTTAAAACTCCAGGTCTCTTGCTGCAGTATGTGTTAGCCTCCTGTCCTGCCATGCCCCTTATCTGGGCCCTGCTTTAACCTGTCCTGCCATGCCCCTTATCTGGGCCCTGCTTTAACTCAAATCCAGTCAGCCATAGTGAATTAGAGTATGTTTTATAGTATTGTTTTAAGTTATTTCATATCTTTCCCATATGTATTTTTCCCTTACCAGAACGGAATGATCTGTGGGGAGACTTTTCTTCTTTGAGTAGACGTACTGTCGCTCTGAAACTTTGACTGCCCAGCCTGTTCCCCCTTGCAGTGTCAGTGGATGTGAACAAGAAGCTGTATCGGTTCAAAAATAATAATTGATAAAATAACACCATACTCTATATAATTTAAACAATCCAAACAGGGTTAGCCTTTTCTCTGTGCAGTGTGAAAGTCTTCAAATGCAGTTGAGCTCATTTCTAGCTTAAATAGTTTGAGTTTGTAATCAAATTAATTATCAACATTGTCAAGTGTACCACAATCAGTTACTGAGGTTGATTTGATATTTCATATATATATATATATATATATATATATATATATATATATATATATATATCATGTATCCTTTCAAGGGCTGATGACAAAGGATTCTTTGATGGCGTATTTATCTGCAAGGATGAGGATGTCTGACTTTGAACTATGTCCATACAAAGACTAAACATGTACGTTTCCTGTGTATCTTGTAATCTGTGAAATAGGACTGGCCTTGGGCCATCTGACTCCAATGCAGACTCGTTATACACTGTTCCAATAAGATCATATCTTTTTGGAGAGATAGTAATCCTCTCTCTTCAAGTCCAGGGTCATTACACCACTCCCTCTGTTCAGAATGTGTCCCCACGCTTCACTGTCCCAAATGCAACACACTTTACAAGGGCTTCTTTTTGACAGTCAATCTCCCACTTCTGATCTCCATTGCAGCGAACACAGAGGGTAGCTCAGCGCCCTCAGCTAGATTTGAAAAACCTAACCACTGTCCCGTTAAATGTTCAACCTACGCTCTTCTACTTCCTATAGTGTTATAGAAAAGGGGTATCTGTCCCAGTGGTATCTGTCCCAGTGGTATCTGTCCCAGTGGACAGCAGCTAAAGGAGTCGTCAAGGAAAACAAACGACAAACTTGATGAAGAGGGACATGAAGTTGCCGTCTGCCGCTACGGAGTACTTTTGAGGAGCCTCAACGTGATGCGTGGAGAGATCTCTGCGTCCCCACTGTTCTGGCAGCAGAAACATACTATTCATGTGTACGGATGTGATCTGCAAATCCTGGCAATACCTAACCAAAGTTGCCCTTCATTGTCCAGAGCTCGCCCCTCTTCTAGACATGAAGCCACTTCTTTCCGTCATGCAAAGGAACATTGCTTGAAATGCGAGGTAGGTTTTTCTTTATTAAACTGTTGAAAGGCTTCCCATTTCCAGTTGAAGTCGGAAGTTTACATACACTTAGGTTAAAGTCATTAAAACAAATTTTTCAACCACTCCACAGATTTCATGTTAACAAACTATAGTTTTGACAAGTCTGTTAGGACATCTACTTTGTGCATGACACAAGAAATTCTTCCAACAATTGTTTACATACAGATTATTTCACTTATAATTCACTATATCACAATTCCAGTGGGTCAGAAGTTTACATACACTAAGTTGACTGTGCCTTTAAACAGCTTGGGAAAATCATCTCTACAAACAATAGTATGCAAGTATAAACACCATGGGACCACGTAGCCGTCATACCGCTCAGGAAGGAGACGCGTTCTGTCTCCTAGAGATGAACATACTTTGCTGCGAAAAGTGCAAATCAATCCCAGAACAACAGCAAAGGACCTTGTGAAGATGCTGGAGGAAACGGGTACAAACGTATCTATATCCACAGTAAAACGAGTCCTATATTGACATAACCTGAAAGGCAGCTCAGCAAGGAAGAAGCCACTGCTCCAAAACCGCCATTAAAAAGCCAGACTACAGTTTGCAACTGCACATGGGGACAAAGATCGTACTTTTTGGACAAATGTCCTCTGGTCTGATGAAACAAAAATAGAACTGTTGGGCCGTAATGACCATCATTATATTTGGAGGAAAAAGGGGAAGGCTTGCAAGCTGAAGAACACCATCCCAACCATGAAGCACAGGGGTGGCAGCATCATGTTGCGGGGGTGCTTCGCTGCAGGAGGGACTGGTGCACTTCACAAAATAGATGGCATCATGAGGAAGGAAAAGTATGTGGATATATTGAAGCAACATCTCAAGACATCAGTCAGGAAGTTAAAGCTTGGTCGCAAATGGGTCTTCCAAATTGACAATGACCCCAAGCATACTTCCAAAGTTGTGGCAAAATGGCTTAAGGACAACGAAGTCAAGGTATTGGAGTAGCCATCACAAAGCCCTGAGCTCAATCCTATAGAAAATATGTGGGCAGAACTGAAAAAGCGTGTGCGAGCAAGGAGGCCTACAAACCTGACTCAATTACACCAGTTCTGTCAGGAGGAATGGGCCAAAATCCACCCAACTTATTGTGGGAAGCTTGTGGAAGGCTACCCGAAACGTTTGACCCAAGTTAAACAATTTAAAGGCAATGCTACCAAATACTAATTGAGTGTATGTAAACTTCTGACCCATTGGGAATGTGATGAAAGAAATAAAAGATGAAATAAATCATTCTCTCTACTATTATTCTGACATTTCACAATCTTAAAATTAAGTGGTGATCCTAACTGACCTAAGACAGGGAATTATTACTAGGATTAAATGTCAGGAATTGTGAAAAACTGAGTTTAAATGTATTTGGCTACGGTGTATGTAAACTTCCGACTTCAACTGTATATATATATATATATATATATATATATTTTATTAAATTTATTTTAAAACAATTAATTATTCAGTTTTGTTTTTGTCATAATTCTCATACAACATCAAAAATCCAGGAGGAGACCCAGACTCTGGAAAAGATGAAGAGTGAGTAGGATGTAGGCTATAAGACTGGACAACTTGACAACGGAAGGTCAGCAATGGACTAATACAGGTCAATTAATACAAATAAAATAATAATCCTAAATGTAACTGCTGGACTGTCACCTTGACGTGGTGGAGAGGCTTGGCCGCTCCAATGACCCTGAGAACCGGAGAGGGTGTATTCCACCAACAGGTGCGATCAAGCCGGACAGGTCGAAGGGTAGGAGGCAGACAAAACATTCCCTGGTCCTCCAGGTTGGGGGTTATGCGTGGGCCTCACTCACCCTCCACATAACAAATCATTTGTTACAGAAACCTTTACAGGCCCTATGTTCCAGGAAGTGAGTGAAACAACTCACCGTTGGAGATATTGTTAATTTATAGATGTTATTGTATTTCAGAGGAAACAGCTGAGAACATGGATGTTCCCCAGGTACCACAGAGAACAATGGAAGTCCTGTTTCTTAGCATCAAACAAAGGAAACAGAACCTCTACCGTCAGACAGGTTTGTTACATTTCATGATTCAAATGAATCAATGATGTTGGCAGCCTGTAATTGCTATTGTATTTTTAGGAGTACTTCATTGTATATACCCTACACAGTACCATTTTTCGTGTTAGGCTGGCAATTGAATCAGTCGGAAGCTGGGAGCAGAGGTCTGGAGGAGAGGCGGTAGCCTCCGAAGACACCAGGACTCTGTCCAACTGATATACAGCAAAGCTACGGGCCAAGACACCTCCCTCCTAGAAGATAACTTCATAGATGACCTCCTGGAAGAGGACCTAGATGACATCTCTGACAGCGTCCACTACAGTTCTGATGAAGAGGAGTTCCGTTTGTTTTGCATATGTGCTTTATCTGCCTTCCTAAGGAAAAATTGTTTGAACATACATTGTATGGAAAATAAACTTGTGTTTCTTCCTCGTTGACAATATATAATATATCTAATTTATAAATGCCTCATGAACATAGTTGCCCCAAGTTATACGCTTTTTCTAAATGTAAACATACACTCCATAGCACGTGTAAAACTAATTACTGAACTCCCCTCACCTGGTTGTCTAAGTCTTAATTGAAAGGAAAAAACAAAAACCAGCATACACTAGGCCCTCCATGGAATGAGATTGACATCACTGGACTAAAGCCTCAAAACATGAGCTTGAGGTCCAAACACTTAAAAAGCCCTTTTCTGGAAATTTGTCACTCGTTCATCCCGCGATGATTGTGTTTTCAGCCAACGGTAACCTGTGTGTGTTTTATATGCGCTACAGTTAACTATGATTGCATATTTATTTACATTAACGATATAATTATTAATATACACCTACTGTGTGATAGTTAACTAGCAAATTAATTAGCTAACGTTAGCCTGCATAGCTGGAACTTCTGAAGAAGGAAATATTTTACCTCTACATTTTCCAAAAACTAACCAAACAAAACATCATTACTTTTACGAGACGTGTTTGTGCCGCCATTTGCATTAGTAGCACAATGTATAACTTTTTTGCATACATTTTTACTTACACTTGTATGTTGACTTCTCCATTGATGTTGTTTTTAAGTTTTGGTGGACTTTTCTTAGCGGATATACAATCATCCCCGGAGTGAACATAATTGTACACTGCAAACTCGACTAAAAACGAGGGCTGAGGGGCTTACGTTGCAAACTTCCCTTGCTTGGCTAATCATTTGGACCGCACTCCAAGATGGCGACGGGTATTCCCCCAAGGGCATAAGGTGAGAGTAAGTGGACGAGGGTGTGTCTTTTACGTGTTTGGACCGCAGCCTTTGGTTTAAACTATGGTTACATTTCTGCAGCCATTGGCAGGGAGAACGATTTATTGTTTCACCTGGTAATTGCAGTTTTAAACATTGTTAAACTGTAATGTGCTCCTGTGATTATTATTTGAGTTAATAAATACCAAAAAAAGGTTATCCTTGTCTTGAAGTAATCATTTGCATCCCGATGGAGCAGTGCTTCACAGTACGTTAGTCATGGGCTTTTAAGTCAACAATTCCTTATGTATGTATGAGATGTTCAAATGATTGACCAGTTACTTCTTCACTCTCACTGAAGTAGTTTGAGAGGGCTACTTTTCTTTTACTTGAGTACAATAAGTGACTCTCCCATCTGCTGCTGATGAAACCGTTAAGTTCTGTAGTGTTGCCCCGTCCTGAACAGGCCAGTTGCAGGCAAGTGACATACTTTTAATGTGACTATTAGCAACAGCATTTGTTTGTATTATTACAATGAGATATAGAAAAATAGGCACTTGTGCAGGCAGGACTGACATAGTGGGAGAATTGTGAACAGGCACGTAATGGACAATGTTTCTGAATTTTCTGATTACATTTGTAAACTATTCATAAATTATTCTTGCATAATGTTACTTTAATTTGAATGTCGTATATATTGTCGGATTCTATTAAATCATTGATGTAACAGATAAATTCTTATGTTACAGAAACTACAAATGTGGCGGCGTTCAGTAGTTTTTTTCCTAACCCTAACTGGTAAGTTCTTTATCAATATCTTCGCCAATATTCTAATTGATGTGTAGAATGATATGTACATTCATTAGGACATTCATAACGCTGTACTGCATCAGCACATGCCAATTCAAGGTCTGAAGTGTTGCACTTACTGTTTTCTATTTAAGCTTGACACGTGTGATTCTTATGATTTAATAAAGTCCCCTTACTAAACCTTCATGTCAAATAACGTTCGGATATGTTAATCTATTCTTGATTAAATAATGGGAAATATATATATTCCACGACCAGACCTGACTTCGTAAAAAGGTTTTCTAGGGTTGTTCATGGCCGAAAACAAGCGTATGTATAAAAATACATTATATAAACGTTGCATCGATATTGACGCTTCTATAAGCTCAAACATAGACAATTTAAACATTTTAACAGCCTATATGTGGCCTTTCTACCCCTATACCCATTACCCTCATAACCGCACCTCTGTTGCAATGGTCCTTGGAACATCATATTCCTGAAAAGCAACAATTATGAAAATGTATTCTCACTGTCTATAATTTTTTTTTTAAAAGCAGTTGTGGCATGATTTGGATTTCACCTTCATCAAATATTTTCCGCGGACAACTAGCCTAGAACCCAAGCCGATAGACGGTCTGTCTCTATGTGCTAAAAGTAATATACATTAAAAAAAAAGTAATATACGTAATAGCTATAATAGCTGCCGTGGTGAGTTCAGAACCACGGCAGTGGAGACTGGAGAGCATCACTAGCAACAAACGGGAAGAACAAAATATGATTTTCACCTGCTGTAAACATTGCAATTTCAAATGACGATATGAATGTGATTGTAAACCATCTGATCTACTACTGTCTGATTCATATAGTCTGATTTTCCATGTTTGTTCTTTATTTCATCATTGTTCTGTATGGGGAGCTTTCGGCTGAAAGACCAACACGTTCTGTATGGGGAGCTTTGGCTGAAAGACCAACACGTTCTGTATGGGGAGCTTTGGCTGAAAGACCAACACGTTCTGTATGGGGAGCTTTCGGCTGAAAGACCAACACGTTTGATCTGGAGCCCATAGACTATAACTTTCAAATTAACTGTCTATACAGTAAATATTATAAACTCCATAAGATAATTAGCTATGTGCATTGTGTTATAGAAATAGGCATAGGTTAAAGGTCAAGAATGGACAGAGTGAATTTAAATGTACAGTGGGGAGAACAAGTATTTGATACACTGACGATTTTTCAGGTTTTCCTACTTACAAAGCATGTAGAGGTCTGTAATTTTTATCATAGGTGCACTTCAACTGTGAGAGACGGAATCTAAAACAAAAATCCAGAAAATCACATTGTATGATTTTTAAATAATTAATTTGCATTTTATTGCATGACATAAGTATTTGATCACCTACCAACCAGTAAGAATTCCGGCTCTCACAGATCTGTTAGTTTTTATTTAAGAAGCCCTCCTGTTCTCCACTCATTACCTGTATTAACTGCACCTGTTTGAACTCGTTACCTGTATAAAAGACACCTGTCCACACACTCATTCAAACAGACTCCAACCTCTCCACAATGGCCAAGACCAGAGAGCTGTGTAAGGACATCAGGGATAAAATTGTAGACCTGCACAAGGCTGGGATGGGCTACAGGACAATAGGCAAGCAGCTTGGTGAGAAGGCAACAACTGTTGGCGCAATTATTAGAAAATGGAAGAAGTTCAAGATGACGGTCAATCTCCCTCGGTCTGGGGCACCATGCAAGATCTCACCTCGTGGGGCATCAATGATCATGAGGAAGGTGAGGGATCAGCCCAGAACTACACGGCAGGACCTGGTCAATGACCTGAAGAGAGCTGGGACCACAGTCTCAAAGAAAACCATTAGTAACACACTACCCCGTCATGGATTAAAATCCTGCAGTGCACGCAAGATCCCCTTGCTCAAGCCAGCGCATGTCCAAGCCCGTCTGAAGTTTGCCAATGACCATCTGGATGATCCAGAGGAGGAATGGGAGAAGGTCATGTGGTATGATGAGACAAAAGTAGAGCTTTTTGGTCTAAACTCCACTCGCCGTGTTTGGAGGAAGAAGAAGGATGAGTACAACCCCAAGAACACCATCCCAACCGTGAAGCATGGAGGTGGAAACATCATTCTTTGGGGATGCTTTTCTGCAAAGGGGACAGGACGACTGCACCGTATTGAGGAGAGGATGGATGGGGCCATGTATCGCGAGATCTTGGCCAACAACCTCCTTCCCTCAGTAAGAGCATTGAAGATGGGTTGTGGCTGGGTCTTCCAGCATGACAACGACCCGAAACACACAGCCAGGGCAACTAAAGAGTGGCTCCGTAAGAAGCATCTCAAGGTCCTGGAGTGGCCTAGCCAGTCTCCAGACCTGAACCCAATAGAAAATCTTTGGAGGGAGCTGAAAGTCCGTATTGCCCAGCCACAGCCCCGAAACCTGAAGGATCTGGAGAAGGTCTGTATGGAGGAGTGGGCCAAAATCCCTGCTGCAGTGTGTGCAAACCTGGTCATGAACTACAGGAAACGTATGATCTCTGTAATTGCAAACAAAGGTTTCTGTACCAAATATTAAGTTCTGCTTTTCTGATGTATCAAATACTTATGTCATGCAATAAAATGCAAATTAATTACTTAAAAATCATACAATGTGATTTTCTGGATTTTTGTTTTAGATTCCGTCACTCACAGTTGAAGAGTACCTATGATACAAATTACAGACTTCTACATGCTTTGTAAGTGGGAAAACCTGCAAAATCGGCAGTGTATCAAATACTTGTTCTCCCCACTGTATATATTTAATAACAATAGTAAAATGAATCAATTCAAACATAAATACAAAAATATTCAACTTCTGACTACTTTAAAACATTTATAAGCTAATATTGCACGATCCTGGTGTGTTAAGCTCTAAAAGACTACCCAAGAAGACTCACAGCTGTAATCGCTGTCAAAGGCGTTTCCAAGGGGTTTGACTACTTTTGCAAGGCAGGGTAACGTTAGATCCAATACCAAGGTACAGCCCAAACCATACGTATTAGAACAGTCGAGATAAAATGTGAAATTTGGATTTTAAATAAAAGGTTTTATCTACTACAACTAGAATACACTAAGTGAATTTGTCCAAATACTTATGGCTTCTTCAAATTGGAGGACTATATATATAAAGTGCTTTCATTTCTAAATTGTAAAAAGGTGGCCTTCTGTAATATTGCCTCATATGAAACATTTGATCTCAAATCCAAAATGCTGGAGTTTAGAGTCAAATTGTACATTTTAGCTTCACTGTCCAAATACATATGGTGTTGAGTTTACAGTTTATCCTCAATTCATTCCAGGAGATTAGTTGAAGTAGACGTACCATCCTGAGCATGGCTTCCACCTCACTTCCTGTTCCTGGTCCTGGTCCTTTATTAATTATGCAACAAATAGAAATGCATTTTTCATTTTAAAGATGCACTATGCAGAAATCACTCCGCTAATGCCAGCTGTTTGAAGCTGCTGTACAAAACCAATGTGAAAGACTGAATAAATGTGCCACTGCAAGGTCTATGCACTGCAAGGTAACTACAATTGGTGTTGCACTAGGATTAGCCTGTAAATACAGTCACAGGAATTTCAATGTATTACAGATGATTTACTTCCTTTGAAGTTCTATTGGCAAGAATTTCTAGAACGGGGAAAATAGTTTTCCCCGGATGCACTGGACACTCAAACAATACATGTATTTATTTAATCACCACCCATCAACATTAATAAAGTTAGCGTGACAGTCATTACAATATTAACTTTACATTTAAGCCCAGGCAGGCATACTGTACACTCTTAGAAATGGTTCTTTAGCTGTCCCCATAGGAGAACCCTTTTTGGAACCCAATAGAATTCTACCTAGAACCAAAAAGGGTTCTCCTATGGGAACAGCTGAAGAACCCTTTTATCTAAGAGTGTACAGTATGCCTGCCTCCTGAAAAGTAGGCGACCATCAATTCATTTATTAAAAACATCTTAGAAGATCATTAAGATTTATGAATAAACAATGTTAGATACTGATTTAACTTTTTGCATGAAGTCATATTTCCTCTTCCTTGGTCTGGGTTGGATGGGGTTGGATGGGGTCGGATGTTTGTTTTTTTGTGTGTGACAGGACTTTCTCCCCGTCTTCTTTGGTTCGGTTTGGGTGTAGCTTGTCTCCTGGGCGGTGGGGGTTATTGGGGGTTCAACTTGGTTGAGGATAGGGGTATAGCTGGTCTCCTGGGTGGTGGGGGTTATTGGGGGTTCAACCTGATTGAGGATGGGGGTGTAGCTGGTCTCCTAGGTGGTGGGGGTTATCAGGGGTTCAACCTGGTTGAGGATGGGGTTGTAGCTGGTCTCATGGGTGGTGGGGGTTATCAGGGGTTCAACCTGGTTGAGGATGGGGTTGTAGCTGGTCTCATGGGTGGTGGGGGTTCAACCTAGTTGAGGATGGGGGTGTAGCTGGTCTCCTGGGTGTTGGGGGTCATCAGGGGTTCATCCTGGTTGAAGACGGGGAGTGTAGCTGATCTCCTGGGTGTTGGGGGTCATCAGGGGTTGAACCTGGTTGAGGATGGGGAGTGTAGCTGATCTCCTGGGTGGTGGGGGTCATCAGGGGTTCATCCTGGTTGAGGATAGGGAGTGTAGCTGATCTCCTGGGTGGTGGGGGTTATCAGGGGTTCAACCTGGTTGAGGATGGGGTTGTAGCTGGTCTCATGGGTGGTGGGGGTTCAACCTAGTTGAGGATGGGGGTGTAGCTGGACTCCTGGGTGGTGGGGGTCATCAGGGGTTCAACCTGGTTGAACCTGGTTGAGGAGTGTAGCTGATCTCCTGGGTGGTGGGGGTTATTAGGGGTTGAACCTGGTTGAGGATGGGGAGTGTAGCTGGTCTCCTGGGTGGTGGGGGTTATTAGGGGTTGAACCAGGTTGAGGATGGGGAGTGTAGCTGATCTCCTGGGTGGTGGGGGTTATTAGGGGTTGAACCTGGTTGAGGATGGGGGTGTAGCTAGTCTCCTGGGTGGTGGGGGTTATTAGGGATTGAACCAGGTTGAGGATGGGGGTGTAGCTGGTCCCCTGGGTGGTGGGGTTATTAGGGGTTGAACCTGGTTGAGGATGGGGAGTGTAGCTGGTCTCATGGGTGGTGGGGGTTATCAGGGGTTCAACCTGGTTGAGGATGGGGTTGTAGCTGGTCTCATGGGTGGTGGGGGTTCAACCTAGTTGAGGATGGGGGTGTAGCTGGTCTCCTGGGTGTTGGGGGTCATCAGGGGTTCATCCTGGTTGAAGATGGGGAGTGTAGCTGATCTCCTGGGTGGTGGGGGTCATCAGGGGTTGAACCTGGTTGAGGATGGGGAGTGTAGCTGATCTCCTGGGTGGTGGGGGTTATTAGGGGTTGAACCAGGTTGAGGATGGGGAGTGTAGCTGATCTCCTGGGTGGTGGGGGTTATTAGGGGTTGAACCAGGTTGAGGATGGGGGTGTAGTTGGTCTCCTGGGGGGCAACTGTGTCCGACAGTTCTTGGGAGGGTTGAAGTGTTGTAGTGTGGGGGTATGGGTGTTGATTGCCACTACGAAATATAACATATTAAGGAAATGGGACAGACAAGTGGACAACAGTTTCCAATAGGCTGAGGTGAGCATGTATATTTAAGCAATAAGGCCCGAGGAGGTGTGGTATATGGCCAATATACCATGGCTAAGGGCTTTTCTTATGCATGACGCAATGTGGAGTGCCTGAACACAGCCCTTAGCCGTGGTACATTGGCCATATATCAAACCCCAGAGGTGCCTTATTGCTATTATAAACTGGTTACCAATGTATTTACGGCAGTAAAAATAAATGTTTTGTCATACCTGTGGTATACAGTCTGATATACCAAGGCTTTCAGCCAATCAGCATTCAGGGCTGGAACCACCCAGTTTATAAAACAACATCAGATATGTGAAGAGAATGTGTTGAAATGTTGCTTGTCTGAACTAAGTCCTCTACTTTAATAATAACAATAATACATGAAACAAACGTAGCTTTACAATTGTAGAAACTAACAAACAACCAACAATCTAACTAATCAACACCAGAACAAACAAAAGGAAGAAAACCTGATCTTGTTTTTTAAATGAATCTACACGTGGTCTTATCCGTCCACTGTGTCCGCATTGTGAACAGATTTCCTGGTCCCGCCTCGTATGCTAATTCTTTGACAGATATTCTTTCAAAATAATACTTATTTCTTTATTTTAAGACATATATAATCCATAAGTCAATGGTGCCACCTGTCAATTATTTTACAAGCAGGATGATTTAAATGGTTTCACTGTCACTTCTAGGCGTGGTCAGGAAGATCTGATCACAATGCTTCTTTTAATCGTCTACTCCTGTCTGAAAACGTGGTACAATCAGACTATGGACAAGATCAGGACATATAATGCATGTTAGAGCCAGATATAAACAGGGCGAAATAGAGATAAGAAGGGCTCAAGGAAAGGGTGTGATATGTGAGTGAGCCAGCGGGTGCGTGAGCCAGCAGGTGAGTGAGCCAGCAGGTGCGTGAGCCAGCAGGTGCGTGAGCCAGCAGGTGCGTGAGCCAGCAAGTGAGTGAGCCAGCAAGTGAGTGAGCCAGCAAGTGAGTGAGCCAGCAAGTGAGTGAGCAAGCCGGTGTTGCGCGTATGTGTGTGTGAAACAGAAGAGGTGTGTGTGTGAGAATGGTGGAGGGGCAGGTAAGGGTAGGCCATGGTGAAGAGGTGGGTTTTTAGGCGGGACTGAAAGATGATGGACTGGAGGGAGTTCCAGAGCCTAGGATCAACCCTGGAGAAGGCCCTGTCACTGAGACTCTGGAGCTTGGACGTGGGATGACAAGGTGAGTTTCGGCCGGCAAGAACAGAAGAGGGAGGGGCTGACTTAGGCGAATTTGCGTAAGTGGAATAATTTGTTTTTTACAGTCTGACGGATGTGGTGGTTGAAGGATAGGGTCTTAAGGTAGACAAACATACATATTTCTGTACAAATACCTTTTGCAATTGCCTCATGCAACCTTTGGATTGCTGCCATTGAGGTCTGATTCATCATACCACTGTGAGGGATAGACTCCTACCTTGTGGAACCAATGTACCTGCAATCAT
The DNA here is from genome assembly GCA_023634145.1 of Thymallus thymallus. NCBI lineage: Eukaryota > Metazoa > Chordata > Actinopteri > Salmoniformes > Salmonidae > Thymallus > Thymallus thymallus. The sequence goes on from CM042410.1 coordinate 46,889,728, forward strand.
TAATGACAAAATAACTTACAGAAACACAAAAAAATATCAGTCAAAATTAAGTGCATATTGCCTATCATTTTCCACCGCTAGAAATGCAGAAATCCTTTTAGAGGGAAACATAATAAAGCTTACCAGTGGCCGAGAGTCTGCAGGAAATGTCGTAAAAAGCTATAAATCAATCTCCATAACATTACATACCAGCGATTACAACCACATTGTTTTATTGCATTCTTCACTTACCGGGAAAGAGGATGATCTTTGTTGAAGTCATGATATGCATTTGTGTTGTTGTAAGAATACAACCCGGAGGCAGATGTTAGGTCCCACTTGCAGAGCTTGCAAATGTAGTTTTTAATATATTCCAGGATCAGGCAAAAGGAGTTGTCAGATGTACAGGCAGAGGTCGTTAACGGGTAGTCCAAAGAAAAACAGCAACAGTACAAAAGGAGCAGGCTAACAGGGTAATCCAAAAACTAGAACAGGTTGGTACACGGGCAGACTCAGGCTAAGGTACAGATAAGGGATAAGACGGACTCGAAAACTCAAGGCAAGAAAAAGGTCAAAAACTGGAATCACAATCAATAAGTTACGAAGGGCTTAGTAGGGTTGCACATACAAACAATACCTCACACAGAAGGGAGAATGAAGCTGGGATATATACTGATGGGGAAATGGTAAACAGCTGTTTAGAATTCTGGTAATTGGGAACAGAGAGGAGTGTTGCATTTGTGTGGGTTGGGATCTTGGTGATTATGGGTTGTTTTTTCTTGTTGGTGTTGCGGATGTATAGTATAGTTTGCAGATCTTACAGTTGTAGGTCAACATGCACGGATTCTGCACAGAAGAAGAATATACATTCAAACTACCTGGAAAAGCATTTCTTAGATTAATTTAATTTGATATTCTTATATGCGCCGAACAACGCAGAAAGTAACCTCCACTGCAGCGGATTGTGTTGACGAGCTGGAACGGGTTCCGCACTACATTGGGTTGAAGTTGCCTATGTACAGTACTGATCTTGGGTTGAAGTTGCCTATGTACAGTACTGATCTTGGGTTGAAGTTGCCTATGTACAGTACTGATCTTGGGTTGAAGTTGCCTATGTACAGTACTGATCTTGGGTTGAAGTTGCCTATGTACAGTACTGATCTTGGGTCAGTTTTCCGTTATTTTCTGGGACGATTTGGGGAGAGAAAGCAACATCACCCGCAAGGGTTTTGGTCGGCCAATGAGCGCAACAACACCAATGAGCGCAACAACACCAATGAGCGCAACAACACCCAAAAATATTAAGTAAAACCAAGCATAGAAAACAGTATTGACATTGATCATGTATTTCAATGTTCACTGGCAAAGAACCCAGAGTGCCATTACTTGGAGTAATTAATCCCTGAACAGTTTCAAAATGCCTACCTGTTGAATATCCTCTTGTATGCAGCAAATACATATATTAAAGAGCATTAGTTAAATGAGGACATTCATACTAAGGAAGAGTGGAGTGGTACATTTAAATAAATGTATTTCATGGAAAAATCAGCCATTAAATAGATCTGCAGACAGATGTAGGCTATGTATGTAGGCTAAACATTGGATGCAGGCTAAACATTGGAACCGCTCCTTGAAAAATATCACTAGACATGACTCATTAGTCTAAAACCAAAATTTGTTGTTTTAATACATTTTTTGCATTTATTTCATTAAAACTTTATTTACTTGAGTTCCTTATTTCTATAGTTTGTTGCATAGCCTACTTGTTGGTATCTCAGACAACCAGAACCTTAGTAATAATCCCCATACTTACTTCCCAAACACTAATTATACTAGTTGGACATATAGTAGTCTACTGACACTCACCCCGCCGGATGTGAACCAGGGACTGTAGTGACACCTCTTGCACTAAGACGTAGACCACTGCGCCAATCAGGAGCCCACATTGTTTAACATGTATTGAAAGCATTATGAAGAAAATTGTGTAATTTAAACTCCACACTATATGAAATGTGTTATGAAGAAAATCGTGTAGTTGCCCACGTGAAAAAATGGCCTTTCTGACTACAAGTGCACCAGTATCCCAGAGTGAAATCAAGCAAAGAAAACAGCATTGTAAATGCTTGCACGTAAATGTGTCTTTTCTCACAAATTCTGTTCAGCAAGTCTAAAACAGTACATATAGGCATACAACTACAATTTTTAAAACAGGATTAAATAAAGACAACATTTCTGTATATTCATAAAGTTGAATCAGCCATATTGAAGAAAACGAATTAAATAAAGGCTATTGCGTCTATGGTTGCAGCAAAGGCTTGTGTGTAGCCTACTGAATTCGTGTCTTTTCTCACGAATTAAGCCGCACAAAAACGCACTAAATCTGCTGAAATACATTTTCTAGATATGAAATTGAATGTGAGATTGTTTTGTTTTCTGCAAACATTGCCTGAATTTTCACTGTCGGTATTGAATTTCATGGCTTCAGTGAGAGGGGCAGTTGTTCTCCCCTGCCAACATTGCAGGCTACTACCGACTAACTGATCATCTTGAACCTTGAAACTCAACCAAATGTCAATCCAAACTAGACTTTGAACGGACGTCTGTGCCCAGTGGGATAGTCCTATAGAGGATAATAAGTTCTGTCTTTCTCCCGACAACATGTGTGCATTTGTTGTTTCATTGTGTGACCAGTTTTTTTCAACTACCTTCCTTTGTTAATGTATCAATTCTCCGTTACATAGTCTGATCATTTACACTGCATTCGGAAAGTATTTGGACACCTTTACTTTGTCCACATTTTGTTAAGTTACAGCCTTATTTTAAAAAGGATTAAATGAAATATTTTCCTCATCAATCTACACACAATACCCCACAAAAACAGGTTTTTAGAAATTTTAGCAAATTGATAATAATATATACAGTGGGGAGAACAAGTATTTGATACACTGCCGATTTCGCAGGTTTTCCCACTTACAAAGCATGTAGAAGTCTGTAATTTTTATCATAGGTACTCTTCAACTGTGAGTGACGGAATCTAAAACAAAAATCCAGAAAATCACATTGTATGATTTTTAAATAATTAATTTGCATTTTATTGCATGACATAAGTATTTGATACATCAGAAAAGCAGAACTTAATATTTGGTACAGAAACCTTTGTTTGCAATTACAGAGATCATACGTTTCCTGTAGTTCTTGACCAGGTTTGCACACACTGCAGCAGGGATTTTGGCCCACTCCTCCATCCAGATCCTTCAGGTTTTGGGGCTGTCGCTGGGCCATATGGACTTTCAGCTCCCTCCAAAGATTTTCTATTGGGTTCAGGTTTGGAGACTGGCTAGGCCACTCCAGGACCTTGAGATGCTTCTTACGGAGCCACTCATTAGTTGCCCTGGCTGTGTGTTTCGGGTCGTTGTCATGCTGGAAGACCCAGCCACGACCCATCTTCAATGCTCTTACTGAGGGAAGGAGGTCTGTGAGAGCCGGAATTCTTACTGGTTGGTAGGTGATCAAATACTTATGTCATGCAATAAAATGCAAATTAATTATTTAAAAATCATACAATGTGATTTTCTGGATCAGTTGAAGTGTACCTATGATAAAAATGTACAGACTTCTACATGCTTTGCAAGTAGGAAAACCTGCAAAATCGGCAGTGTATCAAATACTTGTTCTCCCCACTGTATATATATTTTTTATATATATTTTTTTTTAAACCTTATTTACATAAGTATTCAGACACTTTGCTATGAGACTCAAAACTGAGCTCAAGTGCATCCTGTTAACATTGATCATCCTTGAGATGTTTCTACAACTTGTTTTGACTCCACCTGTGGTGAATTCAAACTGAGCAATCGGGGAAGAAGGTTTTTGGGTCACCCGGACAGAGTTCCAGAGTTCCTCTGTGGAGATGGGAGAACCTTCCAGAAGGACAACCATCTCTGCAGCACTCCACCAATAAGGCATTTATGTTAGAGTGACCAGACGGAATCCACTCCTCAATAAAATGCACGACAGCCTGCTTGGAGTTTGCCAAAAGGCACCTAAAGACTTTCAGACCATGAGAAATAAGACTCTCTGGTCTGATGAAACTAAGATTGAACTCTTTGGCCTGAATGCAATGAGTCACATCTGGAGGAAACCTGGCACCATCCCTACAGTGAAGCATGGTGGGGGCAGCATCACCACAGATGTTTTTCAGCGGCAGGGACTGGGAGATAAGTCAGGATCGAGGGAAAGATGAACGGAGCAAAGTACAGAGAGATCCTTTATGAAAACCTGCTCCAGAGGGCTAAGGACCTCAGATTGGGGCGAAGGTTCACCTTCCAACAGGACAACGACCCTAAGCATACAGCCAAGACAATGCAGGAGTGGCTTCGGAAAAAAGTCTCTGGAGAGACCTGAAAATAGCTGTGCAGCAACGCTCCCAATCCAACCTGACAGAGTTTGACAGGATCTGCAGAGAAGAATGGGAGAAACTCCATGTGCCAAGCTTGTAGCGTCATACCCAAGAAGACTCAAGGCTGTAATCGCTGCCAAAGGTGCTTCAACAAAGTAACAACAAAGGGTCTGAATACTTATGTAAATGTGATATTTCTATTTTTATTTTATTTACATTTGCCCAAAAAAATTAACACCTGTTTTTGCTTTGCCATTATGGGGTATTGTGTGTAGACTGATGACGGAAAACAACAATTTAATCAATTTTAAAATAAGGCTGTAATGTAACAAAATGTGGAAAAAGTCAAGGGGTCGTTATGTTCATGTAATTCAAACTGCCTGTTCTTGTAATCAAGAAGTTTTGATTTATTTCATATCATTATGAGTTTTGTCAATTTCTTCAAGTGTATGCCAGGCCTATAAAAGTGGGGGTGTTTGATAGCCCAGTACTTCTTATTTCAAATCCTTTATCCTTCATCCTTTGGCCAGCAAACACTATTGGTGTGTCTGAGCCCTTTGAACCCCACAGTCCTGCTCAGCAGCGGTGCAATACACGTTTCAATGGGATAGCTATGGGGTAGCTTAGGGGGCTGCATTTAGTGCGGGATGCTCACGGGACCATGGGCCCGACAGAGAACATTGCAACATGGTCGGCATTTTTCATGCTGCGGGCAGAAGCTGGAGGTCAAACTGACAACTAGTCATTATATTCTAGGCTATAAAATCACTCTTACTTACTCAACTTTATTGCTAATTCATCCTCTCCTCTCCCCAGTTTGGGCCACGGGTGTGTGTCAGCAAGCTGATGAATAATAATAAGTCTAATTATATATATACAGTATAATAAAGGCATTTAAATTTGTTTTCGTTAGAATGGGTTTTTTCGGAGTGCAAGTTAATTTCACACTCTACAAAAGTAATGAAGGCAAAAACAACATTTTTTAGGTTTGTTGCATATTTGTATTTAACCAGGTTAATTATTTATTATTAATTTGAACTTTATTCAACCTGATTGGTCTAATTGAGATGAAAATGTAATAACTTACAAAAATTCTCATTAAAACAGATGGAGCAAAACATCTATAGCCTGCAGAAATAAACGACAGGGTTGATTTTCACGGCACACTGTAAAAAAATGTTGCAGTCAACTTTAAAAAGTTTTTAACCTGGCTGCCATCTCAAGCAACAATTTTTTATTTTAACTAGGCAAGTCAGTACCCTGGTCAATTGTGCACCGCCCTATGGGACTCCCAATCATACAGCCTGGATTTGAACCAGGAACTGTAGTGACACCTCCTAGCACTGAGATGCAGTGACTTAGACCGCTGCGCCACTCGGGAGCCTTAGAACACTGCGCTACAATCTGGATTTCATGTTAACTTAATCTAAAGTTACTTCTAAGTAAGTGGAACTGACAATTTTGGATTTAATAACTTGTTGTGTGAACTTGATACTTTTAGTCAAATCATTGTTTAAATAAATTTTTTAGTTGTCTTAACAAAGCTACTCAAGTTGTTTTGACAAATGACCAAGTGGAGAGGACAAGTATTTGATAGTCAGTTATTTTTTTTAAATTATCCTTTTTTTGGGGCTTGCCTGTTTTGCATGTTATTTTGTCATTAATACGTGTCACATATCAGTTTGCAAACAATGTAAAACATATAATAATAAAAAAAGCTGCATTCAAAGATTTTTCTCTTTTTTGTTTTCTTGAGTAAGGCAGCTCCAAAATGCAAGTGTTTCAGCCTGGAGGGGCAGCCAGCGGTGTTGGTAATGTTCTCTAGTTGCGCCGTGATTAGGTAATGTTCTCTAGTTGCGCTGTGATTGGCTCAGTGTTCTGTCACTCATGGGGACACTGCGCCAAGTCTAAAGGTAGACATTGAAAATTCAAGCCCCTTGGGTGCTGCCATAGAGTTACATTAGAAGTGCCCTTCCAAGAAGGCTCAAGGTCATTGGCCACAGATAAAATGACGTCAAATCACGTTATATCTACAGTAGCTTTGATTGGACTGATCATGTCAACATCTTACTTTCAAAGACTTAGCTAGCAGTCATCATCATGAATCAAGCTGACAATCTACTGGTAAATCCCTTTTAATCCTTGTCATATGAAGAGAAATAATGAAGAGAAATTATAGATTAAACGTATCGGTGCTCGTCGGCCATTGGACATAAACATTACAGAACAAGTTGGAAATCCGCAAATTCAACAATGAGTGGTTTGGAAGGAGTCAGTGTTTAACTGCAAGCATTGCAAACCAATCACAAGCTTGCTATTCAGTGGAGTGGCTGTGTGGTCCCAAGTCTGGGATTAAGGATCTCTTTTTCAAGCTTAAAATGATAAACATTAACATTGGCCATGCTATCAAAGAAGCATGATTTGTGCCGTGCTCAAAACAACAATATTTATTCAATGAGAACAAATCATAGTTGTTATGCTGGAAAGTAGATGGCAGATGTTCATTCTTCCCTGTCCTCAATGCTTTCTCCACTGAACAAAGAGACATAACCTCAAGCCCAGCCTGTGGTTGACCAATTAGAATTCCTTGCAATCAAATTTAGCCAATGGCCAAACCCCAAGTATCCTGTTTCAGGCTCAATGTATAGACAATTTGAACCAATGACAACTTGCCACTGAAACCCCTACACAGATTCTAAACAGATGTTGAACTGAAAAACAACTATTTCCATTGATCGTTAATTCCCTATTGACCTCTAGTCCTCTATTGACCTCTAGTCCTCTATTGACCACAAGTCCTCTATTGACCTCTAGTCCTCTATTGACCACAAGTCCTCTATTGACCTCTAGTCCTCTATTGACCTCTAGTCCTCTATTGACCACTAGTCCTCTATTGACCTCTAGTCCTCTATTGACCTCTAGTCCTCTATTGACCACTAGTCCTCTATTGACCTCTAGTCCTCTATTGACCACTAGTCCTCTATTGACCTCTAGTCCTCTATTGATCACTAGTCCTCTTGACCTCTAGTCCTCTATTGACCTCTAGTCCTCTATTGACCACTAGTCCTCTATTGACCTCTAGTCCTCTATTGACCTCTAGTCCTCTATTGACCACTAGTCCTCTATTGACCTCTAGTCCTCTATTGACCTCTAGTCCTCTATTGACCACTAGTCCTCTTGACCTCTAGTCCTCTATTGACCTCTAGTCCTCTATTGACCTCTAGTCCTCTATTGACCTCTAGTCCTCTATTGACCACTAGTCCTCTTGACCTCTAGTCCTCTATTGACCTCTAGTCCTCTATTGACCACTAGTCCTCTTGACCTCTAGTCCTCTATTGACCTCTAGTCCTCTATTGACCACTAGTCCTCTATTGACCTCTAGTCCTCTATTGACCTCTAGTCCTCTATTGACCTCTAGTCCTCTATTGACCACTAGTCCTCTTGACCTCTAGTCCTCTATTGACCTCTAGTCCTTTATTGACCTCTAGTCCTCTATTGACCTCTAGTCCTCTATTGACCACTAGTCCTCTTGACCTCTAGTCCTCTATTGACCTCTAGTCCTTTATTGACCTCTAGTCCTCTATTGACCTCTAGTCCTCTTGACCTCTAGTCCTCTATTGACCTCTAGTCCTCTATTGACCACTAGTCCTCTATTGACCTCTAGTCCTCTATTGACCTCTAGTCCTCTATTGACCTCTAGTCCTCTATTGACCACTAGTCCTCTTGACCTCTAGTCCTCTATTGACCTCTAGTCCTTTATTGACCTCTAGTCCTCTATTGACCTCTAGTCCTCTATTGACCTCTAGTCCTCTATTGACCACTAGTCCTCTTGACCTCTAGTCCTCTATTGACCACTAGTCCTCTATTGACCTCTAGTCCTCTATTGACCTCTAGTCCTCTGCGTTGTGTACTTATCTTAAAATATTCTTACACTCCCCTCTAAAAAAATACAGCTGTATACTTAACATTTCTTTTTAGAAAACAATAGAAATCATGAAAAAAGACAGTATAAAAAACATTATCTATGATTTTCCCCATTGAGACGTGTCTGTGCAACATGTTGCACAAACCTAAACATGGCGGTGTTCGCCTTAGTAATCTCACTGGAATAAAGACCTCCTCCATTCCTGTCATTATTGAAAAAGGTTGTGATATCTCACTTCTTAAAATAGGGTTACTTAATGTTAGATCCCTCACTTCCAAGGCAGTTATAGTCAATGAACTAATCACTGATCATAATCTTGATGTGATTGGCCTGACTGAAACATGGCTTAAGCCTGATGAATTTACTGTGTTAAATGAGGCCTCTCCTCCTGGTTACACTAGTGACCATGTCCCCCACAGATCCCGCAAAGGCGGAGGTGTTGCTAACATTTACGACAGCAAATTTTAATTTACCCCCCCAAAAAAGACAGCGTTTTCATCTTTTGAGCTTCTAGTCATGAAATCTATGCAGCCTACTCAATCACTTTTTATAGCTACTATTTACAGGCCTCCTGGGCCTTATACAGAGTACCTTACTGAGTTCTCTGAATTTCTATCAGACCTTGTAGTCATGGCAGATAATATTATAATTTTTGGTGACTTTAACATTCACATGGATAAGTCCACAGATCCACTACAAAAGGCTTTCGGTGCCATCATCGACTCAGTGGGTTTTGACCAACATGTCTCCGGACCTACTCATTGCCACAGTCATACTAGTTCTGTCCTGTGGAATAAATATTGTGGATCTAAATGTTTTTCCACATAATCCTGGACTATCGGACCACTATTTTATTTTGTTTGCAATAGCAACAAATAATTTGCTTAGACCCCAACCAAGGATCATCAAAAAAGTGCTATAAATTCTCGGACAAACCAAAGACTCCTAGATGCCCTTCCAGACTCCCTCCACCTATCCAAGGATGTCAGAGTACAAAAATCTGATAACAATCAAACTGAGGATCTACATTTAACCTTGCATAATACCCTAGATGTAGTCGCACCCCTAAAAACAAAAAATATTTGCCAAAAGAAACTAGCTCCCTGGTACACAGAAAAAACCTGAGTTTTGAAGCAAGCTTCCAGAAAACTGGAACGAAAAATGTCGCTCCACCAAACTGGAAGTCTTCCTACTAGCTTGGAAAGAAAGCACAGTGCAATATCGAAGAGTCCTCACTGCTGCTTCATCATCCTATTTTTCCAACCTAATTGAGGAGAATAAGAATAATCCAAAAGTTTAATTTGATTCTGTTGCAAAGCTAACTAAAAAGCGGCATTCCCCAAGAGAGGATGCCTTTCACTTCAGCAGTGATGAATTCATGAACTTCTTCAATGAAAATATAATTGTTATTAGAAAGCAAATTACAGACTCCTCTTTGAATCTGCGTATTTCCCCAAAGCTCAGCTGCCCTGAGTCTGACAGAACTGCCAGGATCTAGGATCAATGGAGACACTCAAGTTTTTTAATCCTATATCTCTTGACACATTCATGAAAATTGTCATGGCCACTAAACCTTCAACCTGCATACTGGACCCTATTCCAACTAAACTACTGAAAGAGCTACTTCCTGTGCTCGGCCCTCCTATGCTGAACATAATAAATGGCTCCCTCTCCACCAGATGTGTACCAAACTCTCTAAAAGTGGCAGTAATAAAGCCGCTCTTGAAAAAGCCAAGCCTTGACCCAGGAAATGTAAAAAACTATCGGCCTATATCGAATCTCCCATTTCTCTCAAAAATCTTAGAAAAAGCTGTTGGGCAGCAACTCACTGCCTTCCTGAAGACAAATAATGTATACGAAACACTTCAGTCTGGTTTTAGACCCTATCATAGCACTGAGACTGCACTCGTGAAAGTGGTAAACAACCTTTTAATGGCGTCAGACCAAGGCTCTGCATCTGTCCTCGTGCTCTTAGACCTTAGTGCTGCTTTTGACACCATCAACCATCATATTCTTTTGGAGAGATTGGAAACCTTAATTGGTCTACACGGACAAGTTCTTGCCTGGTTTAGATCTTATCTGTCGGAGAGATATCAGTTTGTTTCCGTGGATGGTTTGTCCTCTGACAAATCAATTGTAAGTTTCGGTGTTCCTCAAGGTTCCGTTTTAGGGCCACTATTGTTTTCACTATATATTTTACCTCTTGGTGATGTCATTCGGAAACATAATGTTAACTTCCATTGCTATGCGGATTACACACAGCTGTACATTTAGATGAAACATGGTGATGCACCAAAATTGCCTGCCCTGGAAGCCTGTGTTTCAGACATAAGGAAGTGGATGGCGGCACTTTTTTACTTTTAAACTCTGACAAAACAGAGATGCTAGTTCTAGGTCCCAAGAAACAAAGATCTGCTTTTGGATCTGACAATTCATCTTGATGGTTGTACAGTCGTCCCAAAAAAACTGTGAAGGACCTCAGCGTTACTCTGGACCCTGATCTATCTTTTAACGAACATATCAAGAATATTTCAAGGACAGCTTTTTTCCATCTTTGTAACATTGCAAAAATCTGACATTGTTTGTCCAAAAATTATGCAGAAAAGCTAATCCATGCTTTTGTCACTTCTAGATTAGATTACTGCAATGCTCTACTCTCCGGCTACCCGGATAAAGCACTAAATAAACTTCAATTAGTGTGAAACACGGCTGCTAGAATCTTGACTAGAACCAAAACATTTGATCATATTACTCCTGTGCTAACCTCTACACTGGCTTCCTGTTAAGGCTAGGGCTGATTTCAAGGTTTTACTGCTAACCTACAAAGCATTACATATCTTATCTCTCAGATTTGGTCCTGCAGTACATACCTACACGTACATAACTGCAATTCCAAGGTATCCTGTGTGCTCTATGGGATGACTGATGAGGAAATCACCCCATCCTTATTATTAATTTACACAATACCAGACATAATGCATCATCCCAATTCCCTGTGGGTATGCAACTGGATGCCAAGATTTGTCGAAACATGTCGAGGTTTGTTAACTGGAAACTGATATATGGTTCATTTTATAATTCCTATGTGAAAGCTCTTTGTTTGGCCTCACCAGAATTTTCACAAACTAGACACACACACACACACACACACACACACACACACACACACACACACACACACACACACACACACACACACACACACACACACACACACACACACACACACACACACACACACACACACACACACACACACACACACACACACACACACACACACACACACACACACACACACACACAATAACTCATTTATCATGGCATCTCTCTGGACTGGGGGTGGATCTTTGCATTCTGGCCCATATAAGAAATCTTGACTGAAAAAGTATTAGCCTAAGTGTTGATCAAATCTGTTTTTCTTATGTTCAATGCCTAACCTAAATGTGGCAGAGTGGAGAGAGCAGGTCAAGACTCCATTGATCTGGAGGGAGAGAAAGAGCAGGATGAGAGTCATGTGACGTGACTGAGAGACGTGTCACATCGACATAGACATGGCTGTACATGTTGCCGTCTCCCCACACAAAAGAACAACAAATCTTACCCGTAACCACTTCCATCTTATCATCTTCCATTGGCTGATGGGAAATCCTTAAACTGCTCCATCTCTGCACCAAAACACCTTGACACCATGGGCAGTTAAGTTTTAACCTCATTGTTATGTGTCTTGTATATACCAATTCGGCACCACACAGAAAGTTCTCTCAGGGAATTTTAATTAAAACACTTTGACTAAAGTAAAGGACTTCTTTGTTCCCCCATTCCTCCTGTCTGTCAGTTCCTAATGTGCCCAGGCACATACTGGTTCTGTGTCCCCCACCCACGCCTCCTCTTCACCCAGCTTATCATACAGCCTTCAGAGCTGGTGTCTTTCACAAAAACACAGCCATTGCTGTAGATCATTTACCCAATTGCACAATTTTAAACCGAATTAGAACAGACAAGTGCTTTCTGTTGAAAAGTAATCGTTAATTACTTTTTCATGAATAAATAATTATTGTTTTGATTACAAAAATTCATACATTCATAAATTCATACTTATCCCATTTTAAGAGCAACTTTTTGTTTTCATCACCACTTAAGAATATTTATCTTTCTCGGCGGTCTCCATATTTGTTTAGTGTCAGTCTTTCGTTCGAAATGAGTTCAGAGGCACTGCTAGTGACTATCGAAGCGATGCATTTAGTGACCAGGTTGATGACATTGGCAAAATGTATGAACCAAATGACTATGACAGGAGACATTGTGATATGATTGTGATCAGTTCTCCCTGCCCACCTCCGGAGGTAGCCAGGCACACTTTGTGTCTGGATGTCTTACAAGTGTAGACGGATCTGGACAGTGAAGCCATTTATGCATACAGGGAGGGACCAGGAAATGTAGTTACAATGAGGACACATTGGACGGATAAGAGACACATTTTAATACCATGTGTAGACACATTTCTGAAAAGGTGGTCACTATGAGAACGTGGACAGGATCAGGACACAGGACACATATTAGAACCAGGTGTAAATGAGGCTTGGGACTGGGAATTGCGCTAGTCTTTTGAAAGTGAACTAAAGTAGAGAAAAAAGAAAAAAAAGAGCCTCTCACATCCTGACATGTCCCCTCACGTCATAATCTAAACCATCTTGTGCAGATTACACTCCCCACACAGCGCAAGGAATGGGACATAGCCAGCCAGGAACTACAGCCGACTACAAACAAGGTAAGCATGCATCTCTTTTTCTCTCATTCTCAAACTAAAAAAGCGGTTATTTTTCTTTCTTTTGGCATTCTATACATGTAATCAAGTTGATTAGAATTGATCATACTTTCACACTGTCTCCTCTCTCGCTCAGACAAACGGACTAAAAAACATGTCTATGAATTCTGAACATAAGTCATTTCCTGTGTGCTGCTGGCATTTTGATTGTAATTATGAAGTATATTATTAGGACTTATTTGGATTTTTCAAAATACTCAGTACCAAATGTTTTTTTATTTTTGTGTCAATTCAATTCAGTTGAAGTTACTCAACACAGAACATGGACAATGATTATCATCATAGTCGTTCACTATATCAATCAAAACAGGTGCAACGCCGCTTAACAGTGTTATATATCTCTAGATAGTCATTTATCTCATTTGGACGTTTTCAAAGTGTCCCATCCAATGTTAAAATAGTGCTTTGTTTGTTTTAAGAGAACAAAGTCTTTGTGAAAAGGCAGGAGTCCAGAAATATAATTTGGACAGCAAAAAGGACAATGATTTGTTTTCTTTCTAATCATAAATCTGTGAGGAAGATCGAAAACCTCCTGTTCAGTTAAACACAGAGAATAGTATATGATGTCCCAAAAATGTAATACAAACCCCTATGTGCCCCAAACTGCATAGCATGGTACTTCATTACAGAGAATATGTATTGGTCAGACAAGGCCTGGTGTACTTCTCTCTGCAGGCCTTTCATCTTCCCAATTAGCGTCAAGCTAATTCATTTTGGCTAACCCTTGCACTTAGAATAGTACATCTACATATAACGGATTGTTATCTGGGCACTACACAAACCAGACACAGGAAGGAAGCCAAGCAAGGGAGATAAACACCATTAGGTTTTGATGTCCCTTTTTCTGCTGATTTATAGCTCAGTATTTCCAGTAAGCCGATGGGCCCATCCTACAGTATGACTGTGTGACCTCAGAAACGTAAGGAGAAGGCCTGCCAAGAAAGTATTGCACTTTGACTGACAACTGAATAGGGCAGGAAATGACCTTATTATCTCTGGCTCTAAATTCGTACCCCTTGACTTATTCCACATGTTGTGTTACAGCATGAATTCAAAATGGATTAAAAAAATATATATAATTCTCATCCATCTACACACAATACCCTATAATGACAAAGTGAAAACATGCAAGTGTACTGAAAATTAAATACAGAAATATCACATTTATATAAGTATTCACATCCCTGAGTCAATACTTTGTAGAAGTACCTTTGGCAGTGATTACAGCTGTGAGTCTTCCTGGGTAAGTTTCTAAGAGCTCTCCATACCTGGATTGTGCAACATTTGCCCATTCTTTCCAATATTCTTCAAGCTCTGTCAAATTGGTTGTTGATAATTGCTAGACAACAATTTCCTTGCCATGTATTTTCAAGTAGATTTAAGTCAAAACTTTAACTCGGCCACTCAGGAACATTCACTGTCAATATGAATTTGAACATTTTAATGCACTCTCAATTGTAATATTTTAATCTACCCTTGGTGACTTTGATCGTATTGCATCTATATCTGACCCAGAGTTGTCTCTGTTTTAATCATTTAAGGAGCTCCAGAGCTTTTTACTATCATTCTTTATATAATTTATCTTTGTTTCATAGTTTAGTTTCTTCTTGTTTTTATTCAGTTTAGTCACATGATCCTCATTACAAACCACAGACCAACAAATATTATTTACATCAACAACATAGGAATCACTACAAAACATATAGTATGACCTCTTATACACTATATTAGGCCCAGCCTTTAGAACTCTGGTTTTCCTAGATATGGCTACTATATTGTGATCACTACATCCTATTGATTTGGATACTGTTTTAAAGAAAAAAAATGTAAGTCAATATTTAAATCACCCAGAATATATACCTCTCTGTTGATATCACATACAATATCAAGCATTTCACACATGTTATCCAGATACTGACTGTTAGCAGTTGGTGGTCTATAGCAGCTTCCCACCAGAATGGGCTTTAGGTGAGACAGATGAACCTGTAGCCATATTACTTCAACAGTATTTAACATGAGATCGTCTCTAAGCTTTACAGGAATGTGGTTCTGAATATAAACGGCAACACCTACACCTTTGGCATTTCTGTCTTTTCAGTAGATGTTATAACCATGTATTGCTACCACTGTATCATCAACGGTATTATCGAAGTGAGTTTCAGAATATGAATATCATCTGTTACAAGCAAGTTATTGACTTCATTAACCTTGTTTCTCAGGCTATTTTTAGCACTTGTCGTAACTCTGTCTATCATTAAAATGGTGACTACTATTAATTGAATAATTACCTACTAGTCTAATTATGGGATTTAAATTAATCCTGCAATAATTAGCTTATTAGGATTCCAGGGGCTCCACGGAGAGACATGTATTCTACTGAATTGCTACTCTCCGAATTTAACTCAAATGTGTGTCCTATCTTCCAATATATAGCAGCCCATAATTTAATGAATGTTGCCTCCTCAGTCTCATCCTAGAACGGTCATGAGTCCGTCAATCTGCACAAACCCCAGCGCAAACTGATCCTTCCTTATACACTAATTGGTTCAAATGATTTATTTACTAACTAAATGATAATACAGGATACACAGTAATGGTTATAGAAAATTTACTGCACTTAATAGGATAACAGGTCCCTAGTGGATCTGTTCAATATTACACACACACACACACAGAGAGAGAGAGAGAGAAAGAGAGAGGCCTTAATACCTTGCCCGCGCTCATGGGTCAGAATATAATGCATGTATTTACTTGTGCGCTGATTCTGTTCGGTGCTGGCTTGCACCCCCTCTGATGGGTACCGGTCTCTGGTGTAAGTCTCTGATTGTCCACAAGATGTCACAATGTCCTTTCCTTTCGGTGTCTGCTTCCTATAGGACTCGTTCCTGGAGATGGCTAATCAGCCATTTCGATATCCCCACAGTTTGGGGATGTGATCAGTGTAGACAAGCGATGAATTTTCAGACAATAACCGGGTGGTTCTGCTCGAATTCACCTTCTTAAATACAGTCACTGACTGTAGCATTGATTGTTTCAGAGTTCCTCTGTGAGAAACACGTGTTGTCTTATTGTGGAGGTCGTGACCTATCGCAGACCTCCGGCTGCAGCACCAATGTCCTCGAGTCAAGCCAGAGAGAGGGAGTCTCAAAGGTTTTATACCTTTCGGGCAGAAGAGGGTGTTTCTGTCGTTTACGACCTGCTTATCTGATTTCCCTCAGCGTGGCTTGGCAAGCAAGGTATTGAGAATGTAAACAGCTAAAATCACAGTTTTATCGTCACAAAAACATTCTCTTTAATCTGGATATTTCTTACCAAACGTGACGAATGTAGACATCATATAGACAGTTTGGAAACCCTTAAAGTTACAATGTTTTCATCATCACACCTTCATTTAGACTTTAATTACATCACAGAATTGACATTCATATCCACATGCCAAGAGTCCTCATTTTCAACACACACAATACAATTAATCAGGTTCCCAATGTCTTGTTTCATGGGCATAGTGATAGTCTTAGGACAAAGGGCCATAAACTGGGCATTTTCCATCCTTCTCTCTTTTCCTGTGAGAGAGAAAGTGAGAGAAAGTCTGGTTGGTGTCAAAGCTCCCCCCTTTCACCCCTCCAATCCACTCAATGGAGGAGCTTGGCAGAGATGGCTCCATCAAACGACCTGTGACATCAGGTCATGACACACTTTTCTGGGTTGCTTGATTGTTTTCAATGCTTTACTGGGAAGCTTATCCAAAGTAGACTTGTTCATGGTATTTCTATTGGAGCTGATAATGCAGGGTGAGCTGCACACAGTGGTCTTTCTACTAGTATCACGACACAGAGCGAGACCCAGATGCAGACACAGGAGGCTGGTGGTTCGAGTCTCTGATATTTATTAAGAAACAAGGGGCAGACAAGAGGCAGGTCGAGGGCAGGCAGAAGTTAAAAAAACAGGTCAGAGTCCAGGAGGTACAGGGTGGCAGGCAGGCTCGAGGTCAGGGCAGAAGGGCTCAGTGTCAGTGCAGAAGGGCTCAGTGTCAGGGCAGGCAAAAGGTCAGAACCGGGAGGACTAGAAAAAACAGAGACTAGGAAAAACCAGGAGCTCGGAAAAACCATGCTGGTTGACTTGGCAAGACAAGACGAACTGGCAACAGGCAAACAGAGGACACAGGTATAAATACACTGGGATAATGAGGAAGATGGGTGTCACGGGAATGTCTATCTCAATGTTCTAAATTAAAATAAAATAACTCTATCTGTATCCTGAAGTTTGTAAGCCTTCAGTTTTTAATAATACAGACAGAGCCCCAGCTTGCAATGGTCAGTTCTTTATTCAGAGAGCCCTAAGCAATCATACAATGTACATATTATTTTATACTTTTAATACGACTCAGATTAAGCCAATAAGAAGCTTCCAGTCCATCTTCTGCAAGCTTGCACAACAGCCTTTTGTTGTCATGTGGTTAGCTTCTGGTTTCAGAAGTATCTGGTCACATGTATACAGACTCCCTCTTTTGGTGTCACAGGACTGTCATTAGGCCAGTATACATCTTCATCCCGCATCCTGTGACTCTTGCTAATTGACCACGGGCTGTGCTCCTTTATTCTAAGCATGTACACACACATTATCAAGGTTATAGTCTTAGCTGTTTGCAAGTTGTCACACAGTATACATACTTTCAGGGTGGAAAACTTTAGTCATTACTTTAAACATACAAATTCCTCTATCATTGGGCGACACCTGGAGGGGGGTGGAGACAATCACAAAGACAGGTGAAACAGATCAGGCTGTGACAACTGGGGCCTCAGTGCTAACGGTATAACTCTGGTTATGATTACAATAGCTGTAGGATCAACAGAGGTAGTTAGAGGGACATGAATTAAGTTACTTACATTGTGTCTGCCGACGCCCCTGGGATAATGTACATTTGATGCAGCATCATGACAACTCATTGTCTCAATGGTAGGGATTAACTGAGCCGGTCTTGGGTCATTGATAAGTCATTGTTTCAACACAGCCTTGAAATGCGTGGACAGGAGCCAAGATGATTTGGATGGACTCCGTCCTTCCTGTACAGTATCTTCTGTTTCCAGAAGGTGTCAAAGTTATCTATAAAAGTGATTCCAGCAGAGCTACAGCAATCTTTTAGCCAGATGTGTAATGCCAGTAGCCTGCTGAATCTTTCACACCCTCGGCCACCCTTGGAGTCTTTTAATACTAAAATCAGTTCTTTAAAATCAATTTTCAAATGTTCCGAGCTAGCCCTGATGTCATTTAACCCCACATGGACTACAACAGCGTCAGCTCCCGGCATCTGTCGTAGAACAGTCGTAAGCAGCCTTGTGATGTCCTGTACTTGTGCTTCTGGGTAGTACAGGGTTTTTGCATTGGGAACCGAGATGTTTCTCACCATATAGCTGCCGATGATGATAACTGGTGGTGTTGAATGGGCCAGTCTTTCAGGCAGCTTCACGGTCTGATGAGGGTGGGAACTCAGAATCTGAACCCGAGGTAGAAGCCACCGGAGAGGGAGACAGAACAGAGGATGAAGAGGCAGGTACCTCTGGATCCAATCTTGAATGGGAAGCCCCTTTGGTTCCAGGGCGACAAAGACGTTTCTGGTCTGTGTTAGGTCCGGGTTTAACATCTCCAAGGAGACCCCCGGTCGCTAGAGGAAGCTTTCTTCGACTTCCACGGCGAGTGACGTATCTCCATGGCTGGTTGGTTGGATTGAGAACGGCTTAGTTCTCCAGGGAAGGGGGAGACCCCTTCAGGGATGGATCCCTGCTGAGCACCGGCCAGTCGACTGTAGAGAGCTTACATGGCGGCGACACTTCCACCAGACCAGAGCGGCGTCCGGCTACTGGGGTGGAAGAAAGATAAAAAGTAGGCGGCGTGGATTTCCCAGTAGCTTGTGTAGGTTTGCTACTTGCTTGCAAAGAGTAGCCACTTCGCCCCTGTAGTCCTCCGCAAGCAAGCAGTTGCTACATTGAAAGTCAGCGCGGTCCACATTGTCCCAGAACAAAGCAAAGTAAACACAGCTCCTGCAGCGTTAGAAACGTTTAATAGCGACCTCCATTTAAGACCACCGAGCCAGCTAGGCTAGCTGGCTTCCGACGTGTCTCTCCCTCTGTCCCGGGACAGACAGCAGCACTCACAGCAAGTAAGCATACCTTGTTCTTTGTAGGCCGGGTTTATAGAAAATGGAGGTGGAGATGAGGCTGCCAGTTGTTTATTGGCGCTCCTGAGGTTTAGGGCTGGGGTTGTTGTCTGTTGTTCCGTCTGGAAGTCCAATCCTGTTAAAAGATCTGCTTCCAGAGGTTAAAATCCCAATTGTTGTTCCAAGTGTCTATACTCCTTAGGCAATGAGCTCCACCTTCTCCCTCCACATCTTGAATCTAAAACGTAACTTTTGATCTTGTTTAAAAACCCTGACGTTTTGCAGAGTTTTCTGCTTTCTGTGGTCTATAAGGAAAAACACACAGCTCAGAAACCCATGCATCCCCAAAAAGACATGCCACCAGGGGTCTCTTCACAGTCCCAAGTCCAGAACAGACTATTGAAAAATTACAGAACAACATAGAGCCATGACTACATGGAACTCTATTCCACATCACGTAGCTCATGTGAGCATGACTACATGGAACTCTATTCCACATCACGTAGCTCATGTGAGCATGACTACATGGAACTCTATTCCACATCACGTAGCTCATGTGAGCATGACTACATGGAACTCTATTCCACATCACGTAGCTCATGTGAGCATGACTACATGGAACTCTATTCCACATCACGTAGCTCATGTGAGCATGACTACATGGAACTCTATTCCACATCACGTAGCTCATGTGAAATCAGAAAAATAATGTGTTTTGCGATATAATGTTATATTTTGTAAGTAATTGCCTTAATCTTGTTTGGACCACAGGAAGAGTAGCTGCTGCCTTAACAGCAGCAAATCTGTAATAAAATACAAAATTACAAATACAAGGACGTGACAGAGCAAATCTAATATCCAAAAGTTCTTTCCGGCTGTATGTAGTAAAACCCCCCCAAAATCTGGGCTAATAATGTAAGAAATAACACACTAAAAAATACTGCAAAGTTGCTAAAAGCAGAGCTGATCTGTCGGCGCCATCTTGTCATCAGAATACACTGCAAAGTAGGCACGCAGTTCTGCTAATCAGAACTGTATCAAGTATTTTAAATATAGTAGTACAGTGTAGTACAGTGCCTTCAGAAAGTTACTTTTACACATATTCTTGTGTTACAGCCTGAATTTAAAATGTATTCAATTTTGATTTTTTTTGTCACTGGCCTACACACAATACCCCACAATGTCAGTGTATTTATATCTTTATTTTGAGTCAATAAGTGTTCAACCCCTTTGTTATGGCAAGCCTAAATATGTTCAGGAGTAAAAATGTGCTTAACAAGTCACATAATAAGTTGCATGTGTTTAACATGATTTTTGAATGACTACATCATCTCTGTACCCCACACATACAATTATCTGTAAGGTCCCTCAGTCGAGCAGTGAATTTCAAACATAGATTCAACCACAAAGACCAGGGAGATTTCCAATGCTTTGCAAAGAAGCACCTATTAGTAAAAAAAAGCAGAAATTGAATATCCCATTGAGCATGGTGAAGTTAATAATTACACTTTGGATGGTGTTTCAATAGATCCAGTCACTACAAAGATACAGGCATCCTTCCTAACTCATAACTAGGAAACCACTCACCATAAGGCCAATGGTGACTTTAAAACAGACTGAACACGAAGAGCTGTCTGTATTGTGGAGCTACGGAACATTTCTTATCTACCTGCCCATTAAAAGACCAGGCTCATCAGTAGGTATGAGAACACTGGTGAGCCGAACAGGGAGTTTTCAATCTCTAACTACTCGTAACCCCCTTTATGCTACCCTGTTGTGGGGAGACCAGTCCAAATCCATCCGGGTGCTCATTGACTATGGGGCCGATGAGAGCTTTATGGACACTACCCTGGTGTCGAAGCTGGATATCTCCACTCAACCCGATGAGTACTGGATGGGCGCTCTGTGGGCATAGTCACCCACTATATGGTTCCTATCAACCTGTGAGTGTCAGGCAACAGTGAGGATATACAGTTTCTGCTCCTGAAGTCTCCTGGCTCCAGAGGCACAACCCCCTAATCGACTGTGCTACGGGTTGCATCATGGGTTGGAGTCCGTTTTGCCATGCTCAAGTCTGCGCAACCTTCCCCCGGGACGTCTCCCTGCAGGCTTGGGTAAAGCCTTGGATCTCTCTGCCGTTCCCGCGGAGTACCAGGACTTACGGGGGGGGGGGGGGGGTTTCAACTCTGCCCGCGCCGCATCTCTGCCTCCGCATCAGCCCTTTCCCCATCTCTAAGGTCCTTAACTCTGAGACTCGTACTATCCTCCTCCTGTGTCTGCATCTGGGTCTTAGCCTGAGCCGTGATAAAAACATGCATCCTGTTTGCAACAAGGCACTGAAGTAAAAGTGCAAACAAATGTGGCAACGCAGTTAATTTTTTGTCTTGAAAAGTGTTACAGTGGTTGCTGGTTTAAAGGTTACAGCATACTGCAGCATAGCTTGCAAGATGCTGTGGTATGGAACAGCATAGTATTTTACTGTCAGCCATTTTTGCCGTTAATGCTGTTAATGCTCGTTGAAACCACCAGAGGGCATCTTTGAGGGAGTCTTTATGAAGCTGGTTGGAGATTGCTTACTTTCCCAAATAATCCTACAGTACAGATGTCCATGCAGGCCAGACATTTGATTGCTATACACTATCTGAAAGAGCATAGCAAGTTAATTAATTTTGTTGACATGAAGCAAATAAAGGTTAAATAAAACTATAGCCTCAGCTACTAAACATAAAGTTACATATTGTAATGAAACAGGCAGGGAGCACAACTGACTGTAGTCCCTATACAGGGGATGGATGTGGATATGGTTGGGTCATACAAGTTCCTGGGAGTTAATATGGACAACAGGCTGGAATGGGCTGGTAACACCAGGGCCCTGTACAAAAAGAGCCAGAGCCGACTCTACTTTCTGAGGAGGCTCAGGTCCTTCAACGTGTACAGTAAACTACTGCATACTTTCTACCAGTCTGTGGTGTGCTGGGGCACCAACATAAAGGCTGGTGATGCTTCTCGGGTAAATAAGCTGATCAGGAAGGCTAGCTCTGTCCTGGGGATGAGCCTTGACAGTCTAGAGGAGGTGGCGGAGAGACAGAACCTGGCAAACTGCTGGCCATCATGGACAACGTCACCCACCCTCTGCATGACATGGTTATGACGCAGAGGAGCACCTTCAGTCACAGACTGATCCCACCACGGTGTGCCAGAGAGCGCTACAGGAGGTCCTTCCTGCCGGCGGCTATTAGACTATTTAATGCCTCACCGGGGTGCCGTGCCGTCGGCAACACAGACCTGGAACTGTTGGGGTGTTAGGACCTAGTTTAACAATTATGCATCCATCCGTGAGTAACTCCTGGTCCGTAATCACTCATTCACTCAGGACTTATTTATTCATTCAGGTCTGTATATACTTACTCATGTACAGTTGTTTAATCATATCACGTGCAATATTGCAAGTAATTCTTGGACTTAACTTACGTAGTCATTCACTTAGGAATGCATTTTAGTATCCTGTCAGTTCGAATGTGCAATACGTGCAGTTATCTGTAATTAAACCCTGCGCACTAAGAACTGTATTTTAAGGGAATTACTATTATTACCTTAAATTATATCATACACACATTTAGCTATTTAAGTATCTCTTCCTGTCATTCACCTGTACAGTTAATGTAACCATGCAAATATTCACTTACCTGTAAATATATCTGTACAGTTAATGTAACCATGCAAAATATTCACTTACCTGTTCATTTAACCAGTCTGTCTATTAAGTAAACTATTATTACCCTCGCTCATATCATATGCATTTTTAGCTAGTGAAGTATTTCGCTGCCATCGACCTGTATAGTATAGTTAACCATCCAACATCCACCAATGTATAGTGTACATATTCAGCCAACCACCCATACTATGCAATGTCTTTTTATAGCTTTTTTGCACTCGACATCTTGTATTTCTATACTTTTTCATACTGCCGCTCTATGTATCATATATCGTGTATCTGTCTTTTGTGTATTTTCATTCTGGCATTTTGCACCTGCCCTGTGTTTTGTTGTAGCTGCTTGACAAATACATTTTTATGACCTTCCTAAACAAAATATTTATGCATGTCTGTGTGATTAAATTGACTTATTATACTGATACTCATTAAGTCCCGCATCTCAGACCTTCATGGCGATTTGAGGATGAAATGCTCAGTAAGTCTTTGTCTTTCATGATATTTTAACGACCCTGGGTTTATAAGCGTGGATATCGACTGGATATCGACTCTGCCGCTCCAGCATGCTTTTGGGGCACAGTCGATATCGCGCTGGGCTTCGGGCCCGACGGTTGAGTGTCCGAAACCTGCTCCCTGCCTGTTTCGTTACAACATTCATCTTTATGTTTTAAAACTGTTTTAAAATGTATGTATTTGTTTATTAAGCTTATGGTCACGGCATCGACTGTAAACAATGTACAATTTAAAAAACAAATATATTTGTGCCACTTCAGATCCTGTGTTTTTATTTACAGTAGTCTTTGTCTTCCATGATATTTATTTAATTTCATTTTATTTCATATTTATTTATTTATATTATTTATGTAGGCCTACTGCTAGAGTGTAAAATACACATATTTCGGTAAATATGTTAAAGTGGTGGGTGACGGTCAAATGTATTTAATAATAATAGTGTTTGAAAACATGTTTTCAAAATGCCTCCAGCTGTCCATCACTACTGTACATAAAAACACAGCATCTAAAGTTGTACAATTATATCATTTAATTCAATAGAAATAAATGCACATAATGCTTGATGCATTTTTCGTTAGGGCAAATCTGGTCTGTGATATGTAATTAGAAATGTTGTTCATTGTCACCACAATGTCACAAATAATTGATGAAAACTATGTCTATGTTGTCTGTTCTCTTAGGTTGCAGTGTCATCTTTTTTTAGATAAACAGGTCGTTTTTGATAAATTGATTGAACATTTGGTAAATGTTTTAAGGGTGGAGTTTGGGGCGGGGTGAGGAGTACTGGAAAGGTTTGACTCCAGGTCACAATAGGCCATAAGTGTACAGCAGATCCCCAATTTGTCCTCACTTTGATTATACTGTAACAACATACTGTAGACCCATGACCAGGATCTCTATTCATTTAACTGAGGAGATTAGGGCTTTCAGGAGGAATGGAATATCTACTATAGACATTTAAAAAATACTGTAAATCTACTGCTGGTCTTTACTGTCCGCTGCACATTTCTACATTGTATTCCATTTCCAGCCAGACTATTCAATCCATCGACTCACTGATGGATGAAGATGATGAGCGATCGGCAAAGGCCATCTGGAGTCTGCTAGCATCACGGCACAACATCAACATCACTCTAATCAAAGTCAGAAGACAGTTGAAGTAGCTTGAGTGGACTTATGGAAAGGTTTGGTAAGACATTTTATATTCACTTAGAAATGTCCTTGTTTTTAACAGAAAAGCACATTCTTTGTCCATTAAAATAACATCAAATTGATCAGAAATACAGTGTAGACATTGTTAATGTTGTAAATGACTATTGTAGCTGGAAACGGCTGATTTTTAATGGAATATCTACATAGGTGTACAGAGGCCCATTATCAGCAACCATCACTCCTGTGTTCCAATGGCACGTTGTGTTAGCTAATCCAAGTTTATCATTTTAAAAAGGCTAACTGATGATTAGAAAAATCATTTTGCAATTATGTTAGCACAGCTGAAAACTGTTGTGCTGATTAAAGAAGCAATAAAACTGGCCTTCTTTAGACTAGTTGAGTATCTGGAGCAACAGCATTTGTGGGTTCGATTACAAACTCAAAATTTAAAGTACTACTTAAGTATTTTTGGGGTATCTGTACTTTACTTTACTGTTTATATTTTGGACCTCTTTTACTTCACTACATTCTTAAAGAAAAATTATGTACTTTTTACTCCATAAATCTTCCCTGACTCCTAAAAGTACTTGTTACATTTAGAATGCTCAAGCAGGACAGAATTACAGCAGCTATCAATATAACTCTTTGTCCTCCCTACTGCCTCTGGTCTGGCGGACTCACCAAACACAAATACTGTGTTTGTAAATTATGTCTGAGTGTTGGAGTATGCCGCTGTCTGTCCGTAATTCAAAATAATATGAAAATCGTGCCGTCTGTGTAAGGATCTATTTTCAGAGAGGTCTCTGGAAATCTTTATGGTGTTCAGGTTTAGTGTCCAGAGACCTCTCTGGATAACTCTATGTTTAGTTTGGGTTTGGAACCCAGTTAGATCAGCTGCACAGCATTGTCTCTAATTGGGGAGACTATTTATGTTCACTTATTTCCCACCTGTGTTGTGGGTATTTTTTTTTCTCGTCTTCTTTTCTTTTGTGCACACCTGGTCATGGTCGCGGTCTTGTTAAATTATTTTAATTTTTCTGCCTAATTAAAGGTATGTCTTTGCACCACAGCTCTGCGCCGTGGGTCCTGTCTCATTGCAACCGTGACATTATGGTTTGCTTAATATAAGGAATTTGATGTATAGCATTTACTTTTACTTTGTACTTTTACACAAGTATGACAATTGAGTACTTTTTCTACCACTGTACTGAAGTACATTTAAAACCAGATACTTTAAATCAAGTAGTATTTTACTGGGTAACTTACTTGAGTCACTTCCTGTTAAGGTATATTTACTTTTACTGAAGTATCCCAATTGAGTACTTTTTCCACCACTGGTATTTATCTCTACATCGATGGGCAGTTTATCAAAAGCTGCCGTTGACTGTTTATGTGGCTCTTGGAGTATTGATTTCTCTCCCCTTCTGCTATTTGTTGCGTAAGCAGCTTGGTTGACGTTTATTTTGTTTCCGAATTGTTGCATTGATGCTGATATCAGTGTGTCTGTGTCTTCTAGAAGCTGTGCAGCACATGCAGACCAGAGCTCTGGAGAGAAACAGAGGTTGATCCAATGAGAGGCCTTCTTTAAGCTGGGCAGGATTTTTTTTTCCCTTCCTCTTTTACATTTCCTCGTAGATTGCCTTTAGCAGAACAAGGCAGTCGACCTCGTAAGCGGCGGACAAACGTTTATAGTCAAATTGTTTCCTGGGACATATTCTCCTCGATCAAATGGGACACATCAGGCCAGTGTCACAATCCAGCTAATACCCTCTTTCCTTCATAAACTCCGGTATGAAACAATACTTCTGCATGTTTGTGTTACCTGTGATTTGAAGAAGTGTGCCATCTCTCTGGAACAGCAGGGAGTAGTTGCTGAATGTTTATGGTTCTTACACTTGAATCCGGAATCACTAAGGATATAGTCAAGGAGCCAAGACAATAACACTGGACTGCCTAAGTTGGGTTCCACCACTGAAACTCCTGGTGCCAACGACTGTTGTCCTATCACTGACTCTACCTCAAAACGTCCAGTCATGCTCTTCAAGAGGAAGTTGTGCCTATTTTCTCTGTTTGGTGGCATTCTCTATGTCATGATCACCATTCAGAAGAACAACATCCTCTCTATGACTTTGATGGAGACCCATGCCACCTCCAAGACTGTGCCAGGGCCCGTTGTTGACCGAACATGGGCAACACCCGGTGCCACGGTGCCCAGTCCGGACAGGATATGTAAGTGTCCGTCCTGCATAGCGGACATGGAGGTTTCTGCGTGGTTCGCTCAGCACTATGACCCCCAGCAGCAGCCCTTCCTCACAGACAGAGACAACAACATGGACCCCCTGACCCTGAAGTGGTGGCTGGTAAGACCCTTACTATTGATTAGGGGACAAATACGGTCATCTTATTGTTAAAGGTGTAGGATTATACAGCACAAATTCTGTATATTGTAACAAATTACAGAAAGGAATCTCTGACGCTTTCCCAAATAATGTGTCTGTACATTATTAGTATTACATCAGTACAATGTAACACATTTCTACTTATTAATAATGTAGTATTACTATATATCCTGTTCACTATCGTTCAATAATAAGTCGGGTACAGTGCCTAGTGAAGTCTACACACCCCTTGCACAGTCTTTAAATTTCACTGCCATAAAATGTTATTGAAAAAGGGATTAAGTTGGATTTTGTTCTCTTCAGATCTAAACCACCTACTCTACATGAAAGAAAGTTATAGAACATTTTCCAAATTAATAAACCAAAATGTATACAGTCATGTGAAAATACTTTTTTTTTTTTTACAGATTTGGACAGATGGATATGTAATCTTCACTTCAACACTATTGACAGATAAAGGTTACCCAATTTTTTTTAAATTACAAAAAAAAAAGAGAATGTTCTGCAATTAAAATAAACAAATGCCTTTTCCTTATGGGGAAAAAGTTAGTACACCCCTACCTTTACCATCACATAAAATGGCTACAATTAGAAATGGCAAACTACCTAGGAAAGGTCATCCCACCAAAGTCAGCCCAAGAGCTGACCGAAAGAAGGAAGGGAGGTCAAGAAGGAAGAAGCCACTGCTATCAAAAAAGAATATCAAGACACAATAGTCAGTGTATTGTTATTCTTTTTTGAGAGCAGAGGCTTCTTCCTTCCTGACCTCTCATGTAGGCAAAGTTTGTTCAGTCTCTTTCTGACAGTGTACCCATGCAATTCAACATTGATTGTGGCAAGAGAGGCCTGTAGATCCCTTGATGTTACCCTGGGGTTCTTAGAGACTTCTATGAGCATCTTTAGGTCAGCTCTTGGGCTGACTTTGGTGGGACGACCTGTCCTAGGTAGTTTGCCAGTGGTCTGGAATTTTCGTTGCGCAGTGGAATGATGTACTTTGAATTGCTTGGAAATGGATTTGTAACCCCTCCTAGACTCATG
The DNA here is from genome assembly GCA_023634145.1 of Thymallus thymallus. Classification (NCBI taxonomy): domain Eukaryota; kingdom Metazoa; phylum Chordata; class Actinopteri; order Salmoniformes; family Salmonidae; genus Thymallus; species Thymallus thymallus. Next base: position 46,917,827 of record CM042410.1, read on the forward strand.
GGCATCAATAATATTTCTTCTGAGGGCCTCTGGTAGGTCTTTTGATCTTTGAATGATGTGTTACCACACACCCATGAGGTTAAGACCAAACCAGACCAATTTTCTTATCTTTATGGAAGGCTGGACCCTCCTAAGTTTCTCTCTGTTTTCTAATCATTTTACTTGTTTTGGTACCTAACTTCAGCCATTTTATGTGATGGTAAAGGTAGGGTGTCCTAACTTTTTCCCCTTAAGGAAAAGGCATTTGTTTATTTTAATTGAATAACATTTTCAAAAAACAAATTGTGTGATTTTTAAAAAATTGGGTAACCTTTCTGTCAATAGTGTTGAAGTGAATATTACATAACCATCTGTCAAATTATGTAAAAAAAGAGAACTTCCAGGAGGTGTAGCCATAGTTTTTTTTTCAAAATTGCTCAAGCTCAGTAAATTTGGTTGAATCATTTTTAGCAATTAAAACATAACAATTTACATATGTATTCACACCCTTGAGTCCATATATGTTAGAATCACCTTTGGCTGTGAGTATTCCTGGTAAGTTTGAGCTTTGCACACCTGGATTGTACAATATTTGGTTTAAATGTCTAAACAGCCACTTTCAAGTCTTTCCATAGATGTTCAAGCTGATTTATGTCAACTGTAACTATGCCACTCAGGATGTTGTAAGCAACTCCAGTGTATATTTGGCCTTGGAAAGCAGACTGAACCAGGTTTCCTCTAGGATTTTGCCCATACTTAGCTCTATTCTGTTTTATTTTTATCAACAACAAACAAAACTCCTTAGTCCTTTCTGATGACAAGAATAACCATAACATGATGTAGCCACCACCATGTTTGCGGGGGGCCAATGGAGAACATCTTGAAATGTGGTGCACAGCAAAAGAGAAACTACCTCCGTTTCTACCTACTGCGGTGGATTCCTTGCACTGTAATTGGCAGTGCGATTAATTTCATAAAAGAAACCCTTATTCGGTTAGCCTTTCGCCAGTCTGAGCATGTTTTGATTTAACGTAATAATTACAGGCTTTTGAGGTTTTGAAAGCAACAATGTAAGTGGGCTAAGATAAGCTTGGCAGTGCGGCACTGAAATGCAGTGGTCAGGACACACACACGCTGTGTTGCCATAGTTGGTCTGCTAAGAATGCCATGCCAAAATTCTAAATAAGAAGCTGGCTGGTTATGATGGGGCACATTTAACACATGGCCTCCCTCTGGAGCTGCCAAAATTAGAATATATTTAGGCTAGTGGTTCCCTGAGTACTGAATATTTAAAGTGTATATATATATATACACACACAGTGGAGAGAACAAGTATTTGATACACTGCCGATTTTGCAGGTTTTCCTACTTACAAAGCATGTAGAAGTCTGTAATTTGTATCATAGGTACTCTTCAACTGTGAGTGACGGAATCTAAAACAAAAATCCAGAAAATCACATTGTATGATTTTTAAGTAATTAATTTGCATTTTATTGCATGACATAAGTATTTGATACATCAGAAAAGCAGAACTTAATATTTGGTACAGAAACCTTTGTTTGCAATTACAGAGATCATATGTTTCCTGTAGTTCTTGACCAGGTTTTCACACACTGCAGCAGGGATTTTGGCCCACTCCTCCATCCAGATCCTTCAGGTTTCGGGGCTGTCGCTGGGCAATACAGACTTTCAGCTCCCTCCAAAGATTTTCTATTGGGTTCAGGTCTGGAGACTGGCTAGGCCACTCCAGGACCTTGAGATGCTTCTTACGGAGCCACTCCTTAGTTGCCCTGGCTGTGTGTTTCGGGTCGTTGTCATGCTGGAAGACCCAGCCACGACCCATCTTCAATGCTCTTACTGAGGGAAGGAGGTTGTTGGCCAAGATCTTGCGATACATGGCCCCATCCATCCTCCCCTCAATACGGTGCAGTCGTCCTGTCCCCTTTGCAGAAAAGCATCCCCAAATAATGATGTTTCCACCTCCATGCTTCACGGTTGGGATGGTGTTCTTGGGGTTGTACTCATCCTTCTTCTTCCTCCAAACACGGCGAGTGGAGTTTAGACCAAAAAGCTCTATTTTTGTCTCATCAGACCACATGACCTTCTCCCATTCCTCCTCTGGATCATCCAGATGGTCATTGACAAACTTCAAATGGGCTTGGACATGCGCTGGCTTGAGCAGGGGGACCTTGCGTGCGCTGCAGGATTTTAATCCATGACGGCGTAGTGTGTTACTAATGGTTTTCTTTGAGACTGTGGTCCCAGCTCTCTTCAGGTCATTGACCAGGTCCTGCCGTGTAGTTCTGGGCTGATCCCTCACCTTCCTCATGATCATTGATGCTCCACAAGGTGAGATCTTGCATGGTGCCCCAGACCGAGGGAGATTGACCGTCATCTTGAACTTCTTCCATTTTCTAATAATTGCGTCAACAGTTGTTGCCTTCTCACCAAGCTGCTTGCCTATTGTCCTGTAGCCCATCCCAGCCTTGTGCAGGTCTATAATTTTATCCCTGATGTCCTTACACAGCTCTCTGGTCTTGGCTATTGTGGAGAGGTTGGAGTCTGTTTGATTGAGTGTGTGGACGTGTCTTTTATACAGGTAACAAGTTCAAACAGGTGCAGTTAATACAGGTAATAAGTGGAGAACAGGAGGGCTTCTTAAATAAAAACTAACAGGTCTGTGAGAGCTGGAATTCTTACTGGTTGGTAGGTGATCAAATTCTTATGTCATGCAATAAAATGCAAATGAATTATTTAAAAATCATACAATGTGATTTTCTGGATTTTTGTTTTAGATTCCGTCTCTCACAGTCGAAGTGTACCTATGATAAAAATTACAGACCTCTACATGCTTTGTAAGTAGGAAACACTGCCGATTTTGCAGGTTATCAAATACCTGTTCTCCCCACTGTATATCTGTATCCTTGTTTTTGTCTGTTGGTAGCCAAAGGTGAGCACAGGCATCATTCCTGTGAGATATTGTTGTTCCACATCTAAAGATTTTTTTTTTTTTTTTTTGTAATTAAATGTTTTTATTGTTTTATATTAACAAGCAAAAACATACATTGAACACCTCCCCTCCCACCCCCCACACATGGGATACATGAATAATACAACCTCTACAGCTTCACTGAAAACACATCTAAAGAGTTTTGAACATTCCTGTCAGGCTTTACAGCAGTCCACCAACGAGCGTACGATATACGAGGCGATCCAGAAAATGTTCCAGGTCATCACTCCCCCTGCCATGGATGTCCAATCCAAACGAGCTCAATGCAGGAAGTGTGCAGTGGTGGGGAACTCAGGAAACCTACTGGGCTCTCAATACGGCTCCTTGATAGACTCCCATAACAGTGTCATAAGGTATGTCCCATTATATAATATGACCCAACACAAACAACCATCAACAGACATAACAACCACAATACATAGTCCAAACAACCATTATTATCACACACAACACCAACATAGTCTAAAAAGCAAGAGCTGGCATTACAGAACTCCATCACTGCCATGATCCAAACAAACATAGCCATTCACATTGGCAGGATTAGGCAATAGTCTGATGAACTGCAGTGACCAGGCTTCAGTTCCAGACAGGCATTAAACCACCTGACCCAATTACCTCATCCAATGAAACCAGTGGGGCATACCAAATGAGCTCAATCAAGACCATTAGTTAACTATTGGTTAAGTCAGGTGGTTGACTGACTAGAATGAATGCACACATACTCTACAGGCCAGTAGCTGCAGGTGTACCATGTTAAATCTAATACAGTGTCTCTTTGCCGTCAAGGATGAATAAAGCCACCACGGCAGGGTTCGAGACGGACGTGGGCAACAGAACGACACACCACTTCATGTACCCTGAGAGTGCAGTGGACATCGCCCCTGGGGTCCATCTCGTCCTGCTGCCTTTTAAACTCCGCGATCTACAGTGGGTGGCCAGCGCCCTGTCCACGGGAGAGATCAAAACGTAGGTCCAAAACTCTTCACTCCCCGACATGCAGTAGCTGCATTTGTGCACCCCACTGTCTATTGCATGGTACAGTATGCGTCTGACTGACAAACAAGTGGCGAAGTTAGTTCTTGACCTTGTTCATTGGGTTATATTTAAGTCGACATCTACATAGCGGTTGTTTTGCCGGTGGTCTGAGGTGGAACTGCTTTAGAGCCTGACATTGCCTTTGGCTGCACGGAGTCGCTTTAAGAGAAATCCCATGATGCCTTGTTAACAAGTAATCTGCACCTCGATTAGGCTGATTGAAATCCTCATTGTTGTTGAATAATTTTCTATTTGAGTGGAATTATTTCCAAATAGTCTGCACTTTCTTGTTCTGAACTTTTAACGTGAGGGGGGACGGGTGTGGCATCAAGACCAGCTGCTCACCGATTTGACGGCTCCAACGCAGCCACACCTCCGACACCGCCAAAACATCTTTGAGTCTAGACCCTAGTCTGTTCTTTAATATGGCAGTGGTCTTTGTTAATTTTTACTGTTCCGTTTTTATCATGACAAACGTTTGTCATTGTAAATGAGAACTGGTTCTCAACTGACCTACCTGGTTTAATAAAGATAAAATCAAACTATTGCATTGTTGCTTTTCTTTAATGTTTCTTCAGGACATACATGAGGGTGAAAGATCGAGTACAGGCTGACAAGGACAAGGTAAGACACTTGATTCAAAACTTAGTTATTCAATTTAAATTATTATACAAAATTCTTGCCACAATGTTATGTATATGGGGAATACAACCATCCCAGCTCTGCAGATTTTGCTACAAACAGACAGAATCATTAGATCACGTATTTTGGTATTGCCTTTATGTAGCTTGTTTCTGGTCTGAGAAATGACAACATTAACCCTACAAATGGCACTGTTGGCAAAACCATAATCAATCAACAATATACTTTTTGTAAAAATCTTTAATTTACAATCTGTAGATAATATTAAGATTCAGAATTTGTGAAACATCACAGCACAGGTGAAAAATATGGCAAGTTTATAAATTATCCTCTTGTTGGCAGGTAATAGTGATGAATCCAGCATTCTTTAAGTACACCCACGACCGGTGGACAGAGCACCATGGCAGATACCCGTCCACGGGCATGCTGGCCATCATATTTGCCCTGCACATCTGCGATGAGGTGAGTATCCTTTGACATCAAGAGCCTTATCTTTAGTATGAGAAGCCTGGATGAAAGTAAACAGAATGCTAATAGCATTAGCAATGCTAACGCTAAACATTGCTGTCCTTCTCCAGGTGTCTGTATTTGGCTATGGAGCCGACCAACATGGGAACTGGCACCACTACTGGGAGGAAAACAAGTATGGCGGCGCGTTTAGGAAAACCGGGGTCCACCATGCTGTTTTTGAGATGGAGGTTATCCAAAAGCTCAACACGGAGGGTAAAATTAAGCTGCACAGGGGATGAGAATGAGTCGGGGTGGTGTGTACAGGATGAAGCCTAGGGTGTAGCGGTCTGGTGGTCAGAGACGGTCAAAGATGTGCCCTGCGCTCTGCAACTAGCGCCTGTGAGCAACATACAGCCAAAACAAAAAATGTGAATAATGTACAGAGTCCCGAATGTATGTGTGAGTAAGTTGTTTTTGTTAGTACATACAGTTGAAGTTTACGTACACCTTAGCCAATTACATTTAAACTCAGTTTTTCACAATTCCTGACATTTAATCCTAGTATAAATTCCCTGTCTAAGGTCAGTTAGGATCACCACTTTATTTTAAGAATGTAAAATAAAGACTTGTGGAGGTCTACAATTTTTTTTTCCTGAGGCCTTTGCTGATTTCTTTTGATTTTCCCATGATGTCGAGTAAAGAGGCACTGAGTTTGAATGTAGACCTTGAAATACATCCACAGGTACACCTCCAATTGACTCAAATGATGTCAGAAGCTTCTAAAGCCATGACATCATTTTCTGGAATTTTCCAAACTGTTTAAAGGCACAGTCAACTTAGTGTATGTAAACTTCTGACCCACTGGAATTGTGATATAGTGAATTATAAGTGAAATAATCTGTCTGTAACCATTTGTTGGTAGAATTACTTGTCATGCACAAAGTAGATGTCCTAACAGACTTGCCAAAACTATAGTTTGTTAACATGAAATCTGTGGAGTGGTTGAAAAATTAGTTTTAATGACGTCAACCTAAGTGTATGGTTGGTTGGATTTTGTGTGTGATTGACTATAATCAAGCTGTGGTATTTTTTTGTTTAATAAAAGCATAATTACCAAATCACCACACAGCCTTTTAATTCTGAAACATTCTCGCTCTGAAGGGTCAAAATCCTGGCCACCACCAAGTATATTTCATCAATGTAGGAATGTAGGCAGTGGTGGAAAAAGTACACAATTGTCATAAAAGTAAAGATACCTTAATAGGAAATTACTCAAGTAAGTGAGTCACCCAGTAAAATACTACTTGAGAAAGTATTTGGTTTTAAAAATACTTGGGTATCAAAAGTAATTGTAAAAATGTACTTACATTTAAAATTCCTTATATTAAGCAAACCAGATTGCACAATTGTTTTTTAGTTGTATTTACAGATAGCCAGGGGCACACTCCGACATCATTCAGAAACAAAGCATGTGTGTTTAGTAAGTAAGCCAGATCAGAGGTAGTAGAGATGGCCAGGGATGTTCTCTTGATAAGTACGTGAATTGGACCTTTTCTGTCCTGCTAAAGTCATTTCCAATTGAGCCGACATATGCAGCGTTTACCGTGAATGCGAACACGAACATTGCCTTTAAATTTCAAAGGCGCTATAGCGCGGATCTCAAGTGCGCATTACTGGGCTCTGCATCAGAGCGCATTGTGTTCTATATATATTTCACACTCATTGTTCAAAGGTATTATCAACTAAATAGCTTAATGCATGGCTGGCTACTACTGCCTGCATTTATTCCAGACACATATTTAAGTAGGCTAATTCGCTTGCCACAAATATTGTTCCCCTTTCAAGAGGAGACACATTTGTACAATCAAAAAAACAATTTGTATTCTAATGATCTGTTTCTTGGTAAACATGCCTGGGACACAATAAATAATAAAAGCAAGCAAAAATGGGCTTGAAATTGAATAATTATACGGGTAGACAAAGTAGACTGACAAAAACAAGTCGACAGGAAATACGTTTGGAGAAGGGGAGACTTGTGCCCTGAGATGAGTGAAACAGAGCCGAGCGTGTCTGTCAGGAGAAATAAGAGCAGCTCGTTTTAATCCAATCGTTGCAGCAGGCTCAACCGATAACCCCGCCCATTTATTTACAGAAAGAAGATCTAGCCAATAGTTATTTAGCGCACACAGCGCTTCACACTGTTTGAGTGAAAGAGATGCATGCTGGCAGCTGAAAATTACTTTCTTATGATCACAGATAATTACAAAAAATAATTGTATTCAAAGCCCTAACAGGAACATTTCCTTTAAAAGGTTAATTGTGGACAAAGCGCAATCAGGGTTTATAGAGAGGGTCTTCTGGCTGGGTGTGTTTCCCCCGTTACATCCATCAACACTAAAGATAACAATTACATTTTAGAAAAAACAATGCCAACATGCCATATTCTCTCATGGAAGGCCTTAATAGTCCTATCAAACGTTCCAGCTGTCTTGATATTCAAGGAAGAAACAATATTGATATAGCAATGCTCCAAGAAACACACCTGATTGGTACAAACTGGTTGCTTTTTCATCAGCCTAAAAAAATCTAAGTGTGTAATCATGATGAAACTCAAAACCACCATCCTTGTTAAATGTGAAGACCAAGAAGACTTTCCTTAAATGTATCAATAATGGAAAGACAATTGCCTTTATGTGTATTCTCCAAATCCATATGAGCCTAAATTGTTTTATTCTCTGAACAGGATATTGTTAGAATTAACTAAATTCCAACTGGTTATTGGGAGAGATATGAATTCCATTCTGGACAAATCTTATTAGACCAACTACAATCCACAGGCAACCAAGCTCTCCATCATATACTATCCTATTAAAGCAAAATAATACTATTTAAACAGGCATCAAACCTTCTCCTGAATGGATTTCCTATTATCATCTGCTCCTTGACATGTGATCACCATGCTTACTACTGCCAGATACACATTTCATTTGACCCTATCTGATCACCATGCTTACTACTGCCAGATACACATTTCATATGACCCTATCTGATCACCATGCTTACTACTGCCAGATACACATTTCATATGACCCTATGTGATCACCATGCTTACTACTGCCAGATACACATTTCATATGACCCTATCTGATCACCATGCTTACTACTGCCAGATACACATTTCATATGACCCTATGTGATCACCATGCTTACTACTGCCAGATACACATTTCAGAATCTCTTAAAAGAGCTACAACATGGCACTTACATGTTTCCTTACTACAAAATCCTGTGAACAATTATAAAACTGAATTGAATTAATTCATGATGATTAACAAGAATTCCGTTGATGATGCTTGGATTTTATTGGACGACATCAAAGGTTTAAAACATCTGGGACGAATAAATGACAATTAAAGCAGGTATAAAAATTGGAGAAGTTGTTAATGACGTTATAGCGTTATATACTTGCTAACAAGCTTCGCCGTAATGATAGATTAGTGAATATTACAACTATTGAATCGGAATCAAGTGAATTTGTATTTATTAAGGATCCGCTGACAGCAGCTACTCTTCCTGGGGTCCAGCAACATTAAGGCAGTTATACAGTACACAATATAGAACATTAAAATACACTTGTCAAAACACGTTAAGTGTGTTCCCTCAGGCCCACTACTCTACTATCACAGATCTACAATACAACATCCATGTGTACGTGTGTGTAGAGTGTTTTATCATGTGTATGTGCCTGTGTCTCTTTACAGTCCCTACTGCTCCATAATATGTATTTTTATCTTTTAAAAAAACAGATCTCATTCCACTGCTTGCATCAGTTACTTGATGTGGAATAGAGTTCCATGTAGTACTGTGTGCCTCCCATAGTCTGTTCTTGATTTGGCGGTTGTGAAGAGACTTTTGGTGGCACGTCTTGTGGGGTATGCATGGGTGTTCAAGCTGTGGCTCTGCACCATCCAACATCGATATAACTTTCTGATAAATTTCCCTCACCTCATTTTCAGAAATACAAGATAATACTCCTTTTAGATAGATAGATAGATAGATAGATAGATACTTTATTGATTCCCAAGGGGACATTTCTTTGTCAAGCAGCTACGAAAAAAAAACACAGGGCAGGTGCAAAATGCCAGAACGAAAATACACAAAAGACAGATACACAATACATGATACATAGAGCGGCAGTATGAAAAAGTATAGAAATACAAGATATCTGGAGTGCAAAAAAAAGCTATAAAAGGACATTGCATAGTATGGGTGGTTGGCTGAATATGTACACTATACATTGGTGGATGTTGGATGGTTAACTATACTATACAGGTCGATGGCAGAGAAATACTTCAGTAGCTAAAAATGCGTATGATATGAGCGAGGGTAATAATAGTTTACTTAATAGACAGACTGGCTAAATGAACAGGTAAGTGAACATTTTGCATGATTAAATTAACTGTACAGGTAAGTATACAGTTATATGTACAGGTAAGTGAATATTTGCATGGTTACATTAACTGTACAGGTAAATGACAGGAAGAGATACTTAAATAGCTAAATGTGTGTATGATATAATTTAGGGTAATAATAGTAAGTCCCTTTGTCACGAGAGGGGATGTGGAGAACCAAGACGCAGCGCAGGGATAGTAGTTCGACATGATTTATTTTAGATTTTACTATGTAATATAATCACACAACAAACGAACTACCACACTCAAACAAACACGAAAGACATAACGTCACGTTCACGAAAACAAACACGACTGAACGGACGTAACAAAAAACACTTACTTCACCCGTGACTGCGAAATACATCAACAACGACCCACACCAGAGTGAAGGACAGACTCAACATATATGGGATCCCTAATTAGAGACAATGCGGTGCAGCTGCCTCTAATTAGGGATCCAACCCAAAACCCCACACAGAAACAGAAAAGAACGACACTGTCAGACTCTGTTATGTTAGTTATGGCCAGAGCCTGACAGTACCCCCCCCCCCCCCCCCAAGGCGCGGACTCCCGGACACCAAAAAAAAACCCACACAAAACAAGGGGGGGTTAATTAGGGAGGGAAAAACTAGTCCTTTGGGGGCGGCTCTGGCTCCGGCGAAGTGGACAGTTTACTCCCATGGCCCTTCCTTATGGCTGGGCCCGGACTGGGTACCGGTGGGGCAGACGGCTCCGGCCATGGAGTGGGGAAAACAACCGGGCCCGGACTGGGCACCGGTGGGGCCAACGGCTCCGGCCATGGAGCGGGGAAAACGCCCGGGCCGGGCAGCGGTGGGGCAAACGGCTCCGGCCATGGAGCGGGGAAAACAACCGGGCCCGGACTGGGCACCGGCGGGGTAGACGGCTCCGGCCATGGACCTGCGAAAACAACCGGGCCTGGACTGGGCACCGGTGGAGCGGACTGCTCTGGCTCAGGAGCGGAACAGACGGCTGAACCCGGACTGGGTACCGGTGGAGCGGACTGCTCTGGCACTGAGGCGGAGCAGACGGCTGGACCCGGATTGTGGACCTTCGCTGGAGGTTCCGGGCTACGGGCCGTGGATGGAGGCTCAGGGCTGCTGGCCTTCGCTGGAGGCTCAGGGCTGCTGGCCTTCGCTGGAGGCTCAGGGCTGCTGGCCTTCGCTGGAGGCTCAGGGCTGCTGGCCTTCGCTGGAGGCTCAGGGCTGCTGGCCTTCGCTGGAGGCTCAGGGCTGCTGGCCTTCGCTGGAGGCTCAGGGCTGCTGGCCTTCGCTGGAGATTCAGGGCTGCTGGCCTTCGCTGGAGGTTGCGGGCTGCGGACCTTCGCTGGAGGTTGCGGGCTGCGGACCTTCGCTGGAGGTTGCGGGCTGCTGGCCTTCGCTGGAGGCTCAGGGCTGCTGGCCTTCGCTGGAGGCTCAGGGCTGCTGGCCTTCGCTGGAGGTTCAGGGCTGCTGACCTTCGCTGGAGGTTCAGGGCTGCTGACCTTCGCTGGAGGTTGCGGGCTGCGGACCTTCGCTGGAGGTTGCGGGCTGCTGACCTTCGCTGGAGGTTGCGGGCTGCGGACCTTCGCTGGAGGTTGCGGGCTGCTGACCTTCGCTGGAGGTTCAGGGCTGCTGACCTTCGCTGGAGGTTCAGGGCTGCTGACCTTCGCTGGAGGTTCAGGGCTGCTGACCTTCGCTGGAGGTTCAGGGCTGCTGACCTTCGCTGGAGGTTCAGGGCTGCTGACCTTCGCTGGAGGTTCAGGGCTGCTGACCTTCGCTGGAGGTTGGGTGCGGGGAGCCGGCACGGGTCGTACCGGACTGGGGAGGCGCACCGGAGGTCGGCTGCGTGGAGCTGGCACGGGACGCACCTGGCTGGACGCACGCACTGGAGGCCGGGTGCGGGGAGTAGGGCAGAGGTCCGGACCCGGACTGGACATCGGTGAAGCGGATTTCTCTGGCCTGGGAGTGGAGACGACGACCGGACCCGGACTAGGCACCGGTGGAGCGGATTGCTCTGTCAGGGAGGTGGAGTAGATTACCGGACCCGGACTGGGTACCGGTGGAGTGGACTGCTCCGGCCTGGGAGTGGAGTAGATGACCGGACCTGGACTGGCACACTCCGCCATCTCCCTCTCGACCTCTATCTCCACCAATTCCCTCAGAACCTCCCCAAAATGCTCCTCCAGCTCCTCCTCCTGCTCCTTGCTCTGAGCCCCCCATTGGTACCTGGGCCTCCCCATGGTCCACATGGGGAGTGGTGTTGGCTCCTCCAGGAGCCCCCACGGGTGAGGGAACCGAAGCAAGTCCTCGTCATCGTCCTCCGACTCGAACCCTCCGAGGAGTTCGGTGTTGGTGAAACGACGCAGGGCTATCTCGCTCTCAGTCTCTCCCCATTTGCGCTGCTTGGTCTCGTACTGGTGGGTCGTTCTGTCACGAGAGGGGATGTGGAGAACCAAGACGCAGCGCAGGGATAGTAGTTCGACATGATTTATTTTAGATTTTACTATGTAATATAATCACACAACAAACGAACTACAACACTCAAACAAACACGAAAGACATAACGTCACGTTCACGAAAACAAACACGACTGAACGGACGTAACAAAAAACACTTACTTCACCCGTGACTGCGAAATACATCAACAACGACCCACACCAGAGTGAAGGACAGACTCAACATATATGGGATCCCTAATTAGAGACAATGCGGTGCAGCTGCCTCTAATTAGGGATCCAACCCAAAACCCCACACAGAAACAGAAAAGAACGACACTGTCAGACTCTGTTATGTTAGTTATGGCCAGAGCCTGACAGTACCCCCCCCCCCCCCCCCAAGGCGCGGACTCCCGGACACCAAAAAAAAACCCACACAAAACAAGGGGGGGTTAATTAGGGAGGGAAAAACTAGTCCTTTGGGGGCGGCTCTGGCTCCGGCGAAGTGGACAGTTTACTCCCATGGCCCTTCCTTATGGCTGGGCCCGGACTGGGTACCGGTGGGGCAGACGGCTCCGGCCATGGAGTGGGGAAAACAACCGGGCCCGGACTGGGCACCGGTGGGGCCAACGGCTCCGGCCATGGAGCGGGGAAAACGCCCGGGCCGGGCAGCGGTGGGGCAAACGGCTCCGGCCATGGAGCGGGGAAAACAACCGGGCCCGGACTGGGCACCGGCGGGGTAGACGGCTCCGGCCATGGACCTGCGAAAACAACCGGGCCTGGACTGGGCACCGGTGGAGCGGACTGCTCTGGCTCAGGAGCGGAACAGACGGCTGAACCCGGACTGGGTACCGGTGGAGCGGACTGCTCTGGCACTGAGGCGGAGCAGACGGCTGGACCCGGATTGTGGACCTTCGCTGGAGGTTCCGGGCTACGGGCCGTGGATGGAGGCTCAGGGCTGCTGGCCTTCGCTGGAGGCTCAGGGCTGCTGGCCTTCGCTGGAGGCTCAGGGCTGCTGGCCTTCGCTGGAGGCTCAGGGCTGCTGGCCTTCGCTGGAGGCTCAGGGCTGCTGGCCTTCGCTGGAGGCTCAGGGCTGCTGGCCTTCGCTGGAGGCTCAGGGCTGCTGGCCTTCGCTGGAGATTCAGGGCTGCTGGCCTTCGCTGGAGGTTGCGGGCTGCGGACCTTCGCTGGAGGTTGCGGGCTGCGGACCTTCGCTGGAGGTTGCGGGCTGCTGGCCTTCGCTGGAGGCTCAGGGCTGCTGGCCTTCGCTGGAGGCTCAGGGCTGCTGGCCTTCGCTGGAGGTTCAGGGCTGCTGACCTTCGCTGGAGGTTCAGGGCTGCTGACCTTCGCTGGAGGTTGCGGGCTGCGGACCTTCGCTGGAGGTTGCGGGCTGCTGACCTTCGCTGGAGGTTGCGGGCTGCGGACCTTCGCTGGAGGTTGCGGGCTGCTGACCTTCGCTGGAGGTTCAGGGCTGCTGACCTTCGCTGGAGGTTCAGGGCTGCTGACCTTCGCTGGAGGTTCAGGGCTGCTGACCTTCGCTGGAGGTTCAGGGCTGCTGACCTTCGCTGGAGGTTCAGGGCTGCTGACCTTCGCTGGAGGTTCAGGGCTGCTGACCTTCGCTGGAGGTTGGGTGCGGGGAGCCGGCACGGGTCGTACCGGACTGGGGAGGCGCACCGGAGGTCGGCTGCGTGGAGCTGGCACGGGACGCACCTGGCTGGACGCACGCACTGGAGGCCGGGTGCGGGGAGTAGGGCAGAGGTCCGGACCCGGACTGGACATCGGTGAAGCGGATTTCTCTGGCCTGGGAGTGGAGACGACGACCGGACCCGGACTAGGCACCGGTGGAGCGGATTGCTCTGTCAGGGAGGTGGAGTAGATTACCGGACCCGGACTGGGTACCGGTGGAGTGGACTGCTCCGGCCTGGGAGTGGAGTAGATGACCGGACCTGGACTGGCACACTCCGCCATCTCCCTCTCGACCTCTATCTCCACCAATTCCCTCAGAACCTCCCCAAAATGCTCCTCCAGCTCCTCCTCCTGCTCCTTGCTCTGAGCCCCCCATTGGTACCTGGGCCTCCCCATGGTCCACATGGGGAGTGGTGTTGGCTCCTCCAGGAGCCCCCACGGGTGAGGGAACCGAAGCAAGTCCTCGTCATCGTCCTCCGACTCGAACCCTCCGAGGAGTTCGGTGTTGGTGAAACGACGCAGGGCTATCTCGCTCTCAGTCTCTCCCCATTTGCGCTGCTTGGTCTCGTACTGGTGGGTCGTTCTGTCACGAGAGGGGATGTGGAGAACCAAGACGCAGCGCAGGGATAGTAGTTCGACATGATTTATTTTAGATTTTACTATGTAATATAATCACACAACAAACGAACTACAACACTCAAACAAACACGAAAGACATAACGTCACGTTCACGAAAACAAACACGACTGAACGGACGTAACAAAAAACACTTACTTCACCCGTGACTGCGAAATACATCAACAACGACCCACACCAGAGTGAAGGACAGACTCAACATATATGGGATCCCTAATTAGAGACAATGCGGTGCAGCTGCCTCTAATTAGGGATCCAACCCAAAACCCCACACAGAAACAGAAAAGAACGACACTGTCAGACTCTGACCATAACTACATAGAGAAGCCTATTTGCTTCTCTATGGCCAGAGCCTGACACCCTTCAAATACAGTCCTTAGTGCGCAGGGTTTAATTACAGATAAATGCACATATTGCACATTCGATATACTAAAAGCAATGAAAAAAGATACAACTGACAGGATACTAATATGAATTCCTGAGTGAATGACTACGTAAGTTAAGTCCAAGAATTACTTACAATATTGTACGTGATATGATATAACAACCGTACATGAATATGTATATACAGTCGTATGCAAAAGTTTGGGCACCCCTCTGAGGCTGCATAATAATTTACTCTGTCGTCACAGAAAATGATCACAGTGGCATGCCATTCATTTTCTAATAAAAGCTGAGTACTGGGGTATTGTCCAGACAAAGATTTTTAGTGTAGCAATATTAAGTTGTATGAAATTAAATCAGATGTGAAAAATAGGCTATGCAAAAATGTGGGTACCCTTGTCATTCTGTTGATTTGAATACCTGTAACTACTTAGCACTGATTAATTGGTTTGGTGAGGTCATTAAGCCTTGAACTTCATAGACAAGTGCATCCAATCATGAGAAAAGGTATTTAAGGTGGCCAATTGCAAGTTGTTGTTCTCTTTGACTCTCCTCTGAAGAGTGGCAACATGGGGGCCTCAAAACAACTCTCAAATGACCTGAAAACAAAGATTGTTCAACATTATGGTTTAGGGGAAGGCTACAAAAAGCTATCGCAGAGATGTAAGCTGTCAGTGTCCACTGTGAGGAATATAGTGAGGAAATGGAAGACCACAGGCACAGTTCTTGTTAAGGCCAGAAGTGGCAGGCCAAGTAAAATATCGGAGAGGCAAAGACGAAGGATGGTGAGAACGGTCAAAAACAGCCTACAGACCACCTCCAAAGACCTACAACATCATCTTGCTGCAGATGGTGTCACTGTGCATCGTTCAACAATTCAGCACATTTTGCACAAGGAGAAGCTGT
Organism: Thymallus thymallus; assembly: GCA_023634145.1. Classification (NCBI taxonomy): domain Eukaryota; kingdom Metazoa; phylum Chordata; class Actinopteri; order Salmoniformes; family Salmonidae; genus Thymallus; species Thymallus thymallus. The sequence goes on from CM042410.1 coordinate 46,933,443, forward strand.
ACGGTAGAGTGATGCGGAAGAAGCCTTTTCTGCACACACGCCACAAACGCACATTTGGACAAGCCAGCTTCATTTTGGAATAAGGTGTTGTGGACTGATGAAACAAAGATATTTGTTATTTATTATTGTTATTATTTGGTCATAACAAGGGGCGTTATGCATGGCTGCAAAAGAACACAGCGTTCCAAGAAAAACACTTGCTACCCACAGTAAAATTTGGTGGGGGTTCCATCATGCTGTGGGGCTGTGTGGCCAGTGCCAGTACTGGGAATCTTGTTAAAGTTGAGGGTCTCATGGATTCCACTCAATATCAGCAGATTCTTGGGAATAATGTTGAAGAATCAGTCACAAAGTTGAAGTTACGCCGGGGCTGGATATTTCAACAAGACAACGACCCAAAACACTGCTCAAAATCTACCCGGGCATTTATGCAGAGGAACAAATACAATGTTCTGGAATGGCCATCCCAGTCCCCAGACCTGAATATCATTGAGAATCTGTGGGATGATTTGAAGCGGGCTGTCCATGCTCAGCAACCATCAAACCTAACTGAACTGGAGATGTTTTATAAAGAGGAATGGTCCAAAATACCTTCATCCAGAATCCAGACACTCATTAGAGGCTATAGGAAGCATCTAGAGGCTGTTATTTTAGCAAAAGGAGGCTCTACTAAATATTGATGTGATTTTTCTGTTGGGGTCCCCAAATGTATGCACCTGTCTAATTTAGTTTTGATGCATATTGCACATTTTCTGTTAATCCAATAAACCTAATTTCACTACTGAAATATTACTGTGTCCATCAGTTATTTGATAGATCAAAATGAAATTGCTGATCCAAATACCCAATTATTTATAAATGGAAATCATGGAAATTGTGCCCAAACTTTTGCATACGACTGTACAGTCCTGAATGAATAAGTCCTGAGTGAATGAGTGATTACAGACCAGAGTTACTCACGGATGGATGGATAATTGTTAAACTAGGTCCTTTATATCCTTTGTCTTAACTGGGGATGTGTGATCAAGTATCACCTTTCTCTCTCTCTCATCTTTTCAGTTCCTCTGCATCCTGTCTCTCCTCTAAATCTTATTTCTGCCGTTTACAAACTGCTGTAACCACGTTTCCTGGCATTCCTCACACCATCACCAAATGATCTGTTTTAACCTTAGGAAAACGTTATGTAGAAATGACTTTAGGGCAAATTATTTACTAGCCTGACTTTCATATTGCTATGTCTGATTCTATAAATATGAATATGATATATATTGTCAAGTAATTTTATAGAGCTTGTTGATGCACTCTGGTCATAATGTAGTCTATTTTGTTCCATGGCCAAATTAATAAATGTCTTAGTTTTCCTTCCTAATTATATTTCCAGGCCGTTGTGCACTCATTAAATCCCATGCTTTATACACCTCTCTCATATAATCTAAATCCCATTGTTGGTTTAATTACGGCTGTATTGTCAATGTATTTACGCTGGATTTGTAATTTGTCCCTTTCAAAGCTGCCATTTTCCTAAATCACTAAGTTATGGTTCAATATAATATAATACCAATTCCTCTTCCACATAAAAGAAGAGACATGTTTTAAATGTGGATTCGTCTTCAATAAATGTATCATTGCTTTTCTTTCCCTTCCAGGTAAATCACACTCCGATTGGTTTTTAACTATGACCGGCTTGCCGGGCTCCGCCTTCTAGATTGTCTCCCCATGATTTCAAGTGATGCTGTGCTTCAATATATATATATATATTTTAGCTGCTCAAGCTATTTACTTTATTTAGACCGTTTTGAGTAATTCACAAAGGACTCTAACTCTCTCTCGTTAGAGGACTCAAACCTCACTTACTTCAACCTCAACCTAAAATAGCTTGTTAAGGATAGGATCATCTTATGTTTTACTATAACAACATCCTCAACCTAAGACTTACCACTTTCTTGCTAAGGATCATATTCTTCTACTCATTTATTGAACGCTCCCTTCCTTGAATCACAGCATCTTATTTTGCTTCGAATTTGCCAGTCTATTGCCTTCCTCATCCTTCACATCACTTCAGAATCCTCCTAAATCAGTACCAAATCATCCGTCCCCCTTCAAAAAACCTAACCTTTACCTAAGATCAGCAGATTCAACACAATCTTAACTTAAATAATGAGAGTCTGCTCACCCGTGGTTCAGCTGTACACTGGTATCCCGTTCGTAGACGCCATTGTAAAGATAATCTTCTCTGGTGTTGAAGAAACTCAGTATGTGAGAAATATAAATACTCAGTGGAGAGGTTGATCCATATATTTATTAGTCAGATCTGGGTTCATGTAACAACTGCCAGTGAATGCAAATTGCCAAAAGAACCTTGGACAAAGAAATTCCTGAGCTTATATACATAGTACTTGAACAACAGGATGTACCAACATCTGGTATACATTTAGAAGAGGGGCCCAACCCAGAAGACTGGCGCCTCCAGTAACAAGATACTTTGAAAACACATTGAAAGTTTCTTCAAGTGCAGTCGCAAAACCCATCAAGCGCTATGATGAAACTGGTTCTCACGAGGACCGCCACAGGAATGGAAGACCCAGAGTTACCTCTGCTGCAGAGGATAAGTTCATTAGAGTTACCAGCTTCAGAAATTGTAGCCCAAATAAATGCTTCACAGAGTTCAAGTAACAGTCACATCTCAACATAAACTGTTCAGAGGAGACTGTGTGAATCAGGTCTTCATGGTCGAATTGCTGCAAAGAAACCACTACTAAAGGACACCAATAAGAAGAAGAGACTTGCTTGGGGCCAAGAAGCACGATGGACATTAGAGCGGTGGAACTTTGTCCTTTGGTTTGATGAATCCAAATGTGATATTTTTGGTTCCAACCGCCGTGTCTTTATTAGACGTGGTGTGGGTGAACGGATGAGACGCGGTGTGGGTGAACGGATGACCTCTGCATGTGAATGGATTATCTTCACACCTAAAACACTCACAAACTTTTACAAATGCTCAATTGAAAGCATCCTGTCAGGCTCTATCACCACCTGGTACGGCAACTGCACCTCCCGCAACCGCAAGGCTCCCCAGAGGGTGGTGCATGTCACAGGAAGGCCAAGAAGATCATCAAGGACATCAACCACCCGAGCCACTGTCTGTTCACCCCGTGTATTGGATATATGTTGTGTACTTGTTAGATATTACTGCATTGCCGGAACTAGAAGCACAAGCATTTCGCTACATCTGATAAACATGTGTATGTGACCAATACATTTTGATTTGATTTGTGTATTTCCCACCATAAAGCACGGAGGAGGTGTGATGGTGTGGGGGTGCTTTGCTGGTGACACGGTCTGTGATTTATTTAGAATTCAAGGCACACTTAACCAGCATGGCTACCACAGCGTTCTGCTGTGATACGCCATTCCATCTGGTTTGGACTTAGTGGGACTATCATTTGTTTTTCAACAGGACAATGACCCAACACCTCCAGGCTGTGTAAGGGCTATTTGACCAATGAGAGTGATAGAGTGCTGCATCACATGACCTGGCCCCCACAATCCCCCGACCTCAACCAAATTGAGATGGTGTGGGATGAGATGGACCGCAGAGTGAAGGAAAAGCAGCCAACAAGTGCTCAGCATATGTGGGAACTCCTTCAAGACTGTTGGAAAAGCATTCCAGGTGAAGCTGGTTGAGAAAAGAGTGCGCAAAGCTGTCATCAAGGCAAAGGGTAGCTATTTAGAATCTCAAATATAAAATCTATTTTGATTTGTTTAACACTTCTTTGGTTACTACATGATTCCATTCTACAATGTAGAAAATAGTAAAAATTATGAAAAACTCATTAACACCTAAAAGTAGGTGTTCTAAAACCTTTCACTGGTTTTTATTCGAAAGAATAATAATTTTGTTGTGTTTATATAGGTCTCCCGAGACCTTGAGCTGGCACGGGACGCACCTGGCTGGACGCACGCACTGGAGGCCGGGTGCGGGGAGTAGGGCAGAGGTCCGGACCCGGACTGGACATCGGTGAAGCGGATTTCTCTGGCCTGGGAGTGGAGACGACGACCGGACCCGGACTAGGCACCGGTGGAGCGGATTGCTCTGTCAGGGAGGTGGAGTAGATTACCGGACCCGGACTGGGTACCGGTGGAGCGGACTGCTCCGGCCTGGGAGTGGAGTAGATGACCGGACCTGGACTGGCACACTCCGCCATCTCCCTCTCGACCTCTATCTCCACCAATTCCCTCAGAACCTCCCCAAAATGCTCCTCCAGCTCCTCCTCCTGCTCCTTGCTCTGAGCCCCCCATTGGTACCTGGGCCTCCCCATGGTCCACATGGGGAGTGGTGTTGGCTCCTCCAGGAGCCCCCACGGGTGAGGGAACCGAAGCAAGTCCTCGTCATCGTCCTCCGACTCGAACCCTCCGAGGAGTTCGGTGTTGGTGAAACGACGCAGGGCTATCTCGCTCTCAGTCTCTCCCCATTTGCGCTGCTTGGTCTCGTACTGGTGGGTCGTTCTGTCACGAGAGGGGATGTGGAGAACCAAGACGCAGAGCAGGGATAGTAGTTCGACATGATTTATTTTATATTTTACTATGTAATATAATCACACAACAAAAGAAACTACAACACTCAAACAAACACGAAAGACATAACGTCACGTTCACGAAAACAAACACGACTGAACGGACGTAACAAAAAACACTTACTTCACCCGTGACTGCGAAATACATCAACAACGACCCACACCAGAGTGAAGGACAGACTCAACATATATGGGATCCCTAATTAGAGACAATGCGGTGCAGCTGCCTCTAATTAGGGATCCAACCCAAAACCCCACACAGAAACAGAAAAGAACGACACTGTCAGACTCTGACCATAACTACATAGAGAAGCCTATTTGCTTCTCTATGGCCAGAGCCTGACACCCTTCAAATACAGTCCTTAGTGCGCAGGGTTTAATTACAGATAAATGCACATATTGCACATTCGATATACTAAAAGCAATGAAAAAAGATACAACTGACAGGATACTAATATGAATTCCTGAGTGAATGACTATGTAAGTTAAGTCCAAGAATTACTTACAATATTGTACGTGATATGATATAACAACCGTACATGAATATGTATATACAGTCGTATGCAAAAGTTTGGGCACCCCTCTGAGGCTGCATAATAATTTACTCTGTCGTCACAGAAAATGATCACAGTGGCATGCCATTCATTTTCTAATAAAAGCTGAGTACTGGGGTATTGTCCAGACAAAGATTTTTAGTGTAGCAATATTGGACCGCAGAGTGAAGGAAAAGCAGCCAACAAGTGCTCAGCATATGTGGGAACTCCTTCAAGACTGTTGGAAAAGCATTCCAGGTGAAGCTGGTTGAGAGAAGAGTGCGCAAAGCTGTCATCAAGGCAAAGGGTAGCTATTTAGAATCTCAAATATAAAATCTATTTTGATTTGTTTAACACTTCTTTGGTTACTACATGATTCCATTCTACAATGTAGAAAATAGTAAAAATTATGAAAAACTCATTAACACCTAAAAGTAGGTGTTCTAAAACCTTTCACTGGTTTTTATTCGAAAGAATAATAATTTTGTTGTGTTTATATAGGTCTCCCGAGACCTTGAGCTGGCACGGGACGCACCTGGCTGGACGCACGCACTGGAGGCCGGGTGCGGGGAGTAGGGCAGAGGTCCGGACCCGGACTGGACATCGGTGAAGCGGATTTCTCTGGCCTGGGAGTGGAGACGACGACCGGACCCGGACTAGGCACCGGTGGAGCGGATTGCTCTGTCAGGGAGGTGGAGTAGATTACCGGACCCGGACTGGGTACCGGTGGAGCGGACTGCTCCGGCCTGGGAGTGGAGTAGATGACCGGACCTGGACTGGCACACTCCGCCATCTCCCTCTCGACCTCTATCTCCACCAATTCCCCAAGTGGCGCAGCGGTCTAAGGCCCCGTAGTGGCGCAGCGGTCTAAGGCTCCGTAGTGGCGCAGCGGTCGAAGGCTCCGTAGTGGCGCAGCGGTCGAAGGCTCCATAAATTATTTTCTATAAACATAAGCGCTAAAGCTCTGGGAGTGTGTTGCCAGGAAAGCAACCTCTCACTTAATGTCAACAAAACCAAGGAGATGATCGTGAACTTCAGGAAACAGCAGAAGGTGCACCCATCTATCCACATCGACGGGACCGCATTGGAGAAGGTGGAAAGCTTCATGTTCCTTGGTGTACACATCATTGACAAAGTGGTGAAGACAGTGTGGTGAAGAAGGCACAACAGAGCCTCTTCAACCTCAGGAGGCTGAAGAAATTTGGCTTGGCACCTAAAACCCTCACAAACTTTTACATATGCACAATTGAAGGCATCCTGTGGGGCTGTATCACCGCCTGGTACGGCAACTGCACCGCCCGCAAGACAGCCATCTCTAGCACATTAGAGTTTGCTGCCTATTGGCATAGACTAGAAATTGAACACTAGTCACATATCTGGCATTACTCATAATCATATGTATAAACTGTATTCTATACTATTCTACTGTATCCTAGTCCATGCCGCTCTGACATCACTCATGTGTTTATAGCATTAATTAATTCCTAACTTAGATTCCTTACTTAATTAGGCCCTAATCTATGGATTTCACATGACTGGGAAGCCAGGCCCAGCCAACCAGAATGGGTTTTCTTTCACAAAAGAGCTTTAATACAAACAGAAATTATCCTCAGCACCCCTCTGATGATCCAGCAGGTGAAGAAGCCGGATCTGGAGGACCTGGGTTGGCGTGGTTACACGATGTTGGAGGCAGTTTAAGGTAAAGAAATTAACATTCAAGTATCTGGAAACAGCTCCGGTGGACGTTCCTGCAGTCAGAATGCCAATCGGCACATTTTAGAGTGGCCTTTTATTGTCCCAAGCACAAGGTGCACCTGTGTAATGATGATACTGTTTGATCAGCTTCTTGATACGCCACACCTGTCTTGACAAAAGATAAAATAGGTAACTAAACATATTTGCGCACAAATATTTGAGAGAATTTTGTGCATATGGACAATTTCTGGGATCTTTTATTTCAGCTCAAGAAACATGGGACCAGCACTTACATGTTGCATTTATATTTTTTGTTCAGTGTAACTGGGAATCAAAATGTCATGCCCATACTCCAATGTTTCATAATACTGCCTTGCGATCAGGATGGCGGCCCAATAGTCCAAAGGTGGAATTCGTACCCTTGCCGATATCATGGACAGTAATGCTTTGAGAATATTACAAGATTTGAAAGACACACATTACCAGGCAACTCATTGTTTTCTATATTTACAATTTAGTTCAGCTATGCTGTTCTATGGAGTCAACTACCTAACCATCAAAGAATGGGATTCATGAATAAATGATCTGGGCTCCCGAAAGGACTGACCTTTTTTTCCCCTCATCAATCTACGCACAATACCCAATAATGACAAAGTGAAAACAGGTTTTTAGAAATGTTTGCAAATTTACTAAAAATAAAAAAGTATTCAGACCCTTTGCTATGAGATTCGAAATTGAGCTCAGCTGCATCCTGTTTCCATTCATCATCCTTGAGATGTTTCTACAACTTGATGGAAGTCCACCTGGGGTAAATTCAATTGATTTGGAAAGGCACACACCTGTCTATATAAGGTCCCACAGTTGACAGTGCATGTCAGAGCAAAAACCAAGCTCCAAGGTTCCTCTGTGGAGATGGTTGTCCTTCTGGAACCTTCCAGAAGGACAACCATCTCTACAGCACTCAACCAATCAGGCCTTTATGGTAGAGGGGTGAGACGGAAGCCACACCTCAGTAAAAGGCACTTGACAGCCTGCTTGGAGTTTGCCAAAAAGCACCTAAAAGACTCTCGGACAATGATAAAAACATTCTCTGGTCTGATGAAACCAAGATTGAACTCTTTGGCCTGAATTTCAAGCTTCACTTCTGGAGGAAACCTGGCACCATCTCTACTGTGAAGCATGGTGGTGGCAGCATCATGCTGTGGGGATGTTTTTCAGCGGGAGGGACTGGGAGACTAGTCAGGATCGAGGGAAAGATGAACGGCGCAAAGTACAGAGAGATCCTTGATGAAAACCTGCTTAAGAGGGCTCAGGACCTCAGACTGGGGCAAAGGTTCACCTTCCAATAGGACAACGACCTGAAGCACACAGCCAAGACAACGTAGGAGTGGCTTCGGGAGAAGACTTTGAATATCCTTGAGTGGCCCAGCCAAAACCCGGACTTGAACCTGATCTAAGCTGTGCAGCAACGCTCCCCATCCAACCTGACAGAGCTTGAGAGGATCTGCAGAGAAGAATGGGAGAAACTCCCCAAATACAGGTGTGCCAAGCTTGTAGCGTCAAACTCAAGAAGACTCAAAGTTGTAATCGCTGCTTCAACAAAAATACTGAGTAAAGGATCTGAATACTTATGTTAATGTGATATTTTTCAGGGTTTTATTATATACATTTGCACAAATGTCAAAAATACTGTTTGCTTTGTCATTATGGGGTATTGTGTGTAGATTTATGAGGGTGAAACAAAAATGTAATCCATTTTAGAATAAGGCTGTAACATAATATAATGTGGAAAAAGTAAAGGGGTCTGAATACTTTTCGAATGCACTCTATAAACAACTTTTGGAAAGCTCATATTTTGAGCTAGCAATTAAAACAAGTATTGTCCACAGATCTAAGTGAATTTGAACAACCATTTGACTGGAACAGAATATGTAAAAATATGACCTTGGCATCCTGTAATCCGAAACATCAATTTATACATTTTAAACTTATTTTAACTGTCCACTGTGCCCCCTAAATCAGGTAGGCACAGTCATTCACATGATGTGGGAGTGCCCTGAAGTTAAATTCTGCTGGGACAAAGTTACACAATTCATGTGCATGAATGTAAATATTCAATGCTTTGCGTCTTCTATGTTACTTAACGATGATAGCTCATTGAACCTCTCAATAAATCAGAGACGATTACTGCTGGCATGCAGACTGATGGCTCCTAAATCCCAATCACCTCATTCTCTCCAAATTCGCCATAAGATACAGTTACTATTAGACGTTATACCATAAGAATGATACAGTGAGAATGATAAAGAAACAATTGAGGCCTGGACAAACACACTTAACTCTGTAAAGAATAACCTCAGCTAAAGCCTAACAAATACACAGTCTATAAAGTCCACAAACAGGCTCACTTTTTTATTCTTTTCTACATACTAAATGTATTGTTACTTTTTGTCTCTGTGTGATTAATCATTTGTGTTGCTTTTTAAAATGTTTTTCTTATTTTTGAGTGGCAGCCCTCGGGTTGACGCGAGGTGACTATTCAATAATATGAATGTACTGTATGTACTGTGCATTTAGCCCCCACCCCCTCAAACTATAAAATAAATTAAGATTTGGTCCCACAAAAAACAAAGGAAAACATTTTAACATATGGCTTCCCCAAGATGAGGGAAAACTTGAGCAGTGATCTTCAAACAATGTTCTCTCCATCGGCGTACATTCATGACCAAAGCTCCAGAGTGCCCCATGATCCGCTGGTATTTTTTTTCTGTACCTTTATTTTGACAGGGAGTCATGGCTGAAACCAAGGTTTTCCAGATGAGCCCTGTATAGCACAACAATACACATCAAAATACAATAAACACATTAAACTACACATTCATATAAAATACACGTTATTATACACAACAACACACAAAAAGCAAAACACAATCATAAAAAAACCCAGACATTATTCAGTAAAAAAGGTCCCCCAACATCTCAGTGGAGATCTGCAGAGTTAGCCATCCCTGAGCCCGGGTCCGGTAGCCCGTACATCTATAGGTTAACAATTAGGTAAGGTATGGAAGAAGTTAGAGCCTGGTCCTGAAGTCATGGGGAAGGACGGCAGGTTGCCAGGTTACTTTACAGAAACATGTCCTCCAGCTTTTGGCTTGTGTCAGTCAGACAACTCATGGACGAAAGATGAAGGGAACAGGCCTTTCTTGTTTGGCTGGCCGTCAACGTATCCATGCTGTGAGGACAAAAGAATGAAATATTGATAGGTTTCACAAAAAATCTACCGTTGACCCATCTACATCCATTTGTATGTTTGTTAGTTTAGGTTGTCTGCTTTTGTGACTACGGGTGGAGATTCCATTGGAAAACCAGATGGCCTATTGTGTATCCAGAGTAAGAGGAAACGGTTTCTCCAATACCCCTCCTATATAGGGTTTCTGGCGTAGTTATATAACAGCTCTAGAAGCTAAAGTATACAAGGGACATTATATCCTGTCAGACCTGGGTTCTAATACTATTTCAAATATCTCAATTACTTTCACATTTGAAAAGACAAATAGTTGAATATTAGAATGTTTTTGGAAATACACATGGAAGGTATTTGAAAATACTCAAATATACTGACTCAAATTTTTGGGGCGGCAGGTGGCCTAGTGGTTACAGCGTTGGGCCAGTAACTGAAAGGTCGCTGGTTCGAATACCTGAACCGACAAGGTGAATAAACCTGTCGATGTGTCCTTGAGCAAGGCACTTAACCCTAACTTGCTCCGGGGGTTGACCCTGTAGGTAGGCCGTCATTGTAAATAAGAATTTGTTCTTAACTGACTTGCCTAGTTAAATAAAGGTTAAATAAAATACACTCCCATGATTTTCAGCCATTTATTTGTTTTTACAAATAACCATTCAAAAACTCAAATAAAAGTATTTGTTTTCGGGCTGTGTATTTGAAAATACTCAAATACACAGAATTTTGAATACCAGATACTCAAATACAAATATATACAGGATACAGACCTGGGTTCAAATACAAGGGGATCTTTGGGTTGGACTAGACATAATATACTTGTCTTTCCATCTTACTTTTTAAAAAAACTATTCAATCCACATTGAGGAAGTTCAGCTTTACACGGTAAACTCCATGTCGGCTCAACCAGAAATTACCTTAACATTTTATTGCGGAATATGTAACGCTTCTGCTTTACAGATTGAATAGGGCCCTAACTTTACAGATTGAATAGAGCCCTAACTTTACAGATTGAATAGAGCCCTAACTTTACAGATTGAATAGAGCCCTAACTTTACAGACTGAATAGAGCCCTAACTTTACAGACTGAATAGAGCCCTAACTTTAGACTGAATAGAGCCCTAACTTTACAGACTGAATAGAGCCCTAACTTTACAGACTGAATAGAGCCCTAACTTTACAGACTGAATAGAGCCCTAACTTTACAGACTGAATAGAGCCCTAACTTTACAGACTGAATAGAGCCCTAACTTTACAGACTGAAGAGGCCTAACTTTACAGACTGAATAGAGCCCTAACTTTACAGACTGAATAGAGCCCTAACTTTACAGACTGAATAGAGCCCTAACTTTACAGACTGAAGAGGCCTAACTTTACAGACTGAATAGAGCCCTAACTTTACAGATTGAATAGAGCCCTAACTTTACAGACTGAAGAGGCCTAACTTTAGACTGAATAGAGCCCTAACTTTACAGACTGAAGAGGCCTAACTTTAGACTGAAGAGGCCTAACTTTACAGACTGAATAGAGCCCTAACTTTACAGATTGAATAGAGCCCTAACTTTGTTTCACTGTGCTCATACTCTTCTTCCATCTGCCTCTGTCTCTTTCCCTTCGCTCTCACTCCCTCCTTCGAGCAGGAGTTTGTCTCTCCCTGCTGCTCTACATCTTGTGAGATGTACACTACATGGCCAAATGTATGTGGACACCCCTCCGGCTATTTCAGCCTGTTGCTGACAGGTGTATAAAATCAAGCACACAACCATGCAACCTTCATAGACAAACATTGGCAATAGAATGGCCCATACTGAAGAGCTCAGTGACTTTAAACGTGGCTCCGTCATAGGATGCCACCTTTACAACAAGTCAGTTTGTCAAATTTCTGCCCTGCTAGAGCTGCCCCGGTCAACTGTAAGTGCTGTTATTGTGAAGTGGAAACATCTAGGAGCAACAATGGCTCAGCCGCGAAGTGGGAGGCCACACAAGTTAAGCACGTAAAAATTGTCTGTTCTCGGTTGCAACACTCACTACCGAGTTCCAAACTGCCTCTGGAAGCAACCCTTCATGAAATGGGTTTTCATGGCCGAGCAGCCGCACACACCATCCGCAATGCCAAGCGTCAGCTGGAGTGGTGTAAAGCTTGCCGCCATTGGACGTCTTCATAAACACTGATCACTAAATGGTTTACCACTCCAATGAATGGTTAAGGTCAGCGCCAATTGTCTGTTTTTCTTAATAGGTTATGTAATTCTGTATATGTTTGATGAATTTATGCAGGGCTCATCTGTAAAAGAGACCCTAGTCTCAGTATGACTTCACTGTCAAAAAAAACAAAACATTTTGTTTACTATATAAATTAAGCTGTTGCCACAAGACTTTGAAGCTATACACTGAAGAAGGCCTACTGCCTAAACAGATTTGTGGAGGGTAATCTGATACTAAATCTGTGTCTTAGGGCAACTTCTACCTGTAACTGAGAGATACCTACCCACCAATCAGCATCTTCTTCCCCAAGCACAACCAATACCTCGCCCTCGTTGAAAGTGAGCTCGTCATGGTGGTCACCCACGCAGTCATAGATGGCTTGGACCCGCATCACTTTTGGCTTAGTCAGGAAGACAAGCAGATAGACACACCACAAATAAAAACATTACAGGGTGACTAAGACAAACGTGTGCTTAACCAAAATAACATATTTGCTCTGAGGGGAAAAGACCCATATCATTGGAGATACAGTGGGGAGAACAAGTATTTGATACACTGCCGATTTTGCAGGTTTTCCCACTTACAAAGCATGTAGAAGTCTGTAATTTTTATCATAGGTACTCTTCAACTGTGAGTGACGGAATCTAAAACAAAATCCAGAAAATCACATTGTATGATTTTTAAGTAATTAATTTGCATTTTATTGCATGACATAAGTATTTGATACATCAGAAAAGCAGAACTTAATATTTGGTACAGAAACCTTTGTTTGCAAGTACACAGATCATACGTTTCCTGTAGTTCTTGACCAGGTTTGCACACACTGCAGCAGGGATTTTGGCCCACTCCTCCATACAGATCCTTCAGGTTTCGGGGCTGTCGCTGGGCAATACGGACTTTCAGCTCCCTCCAAAGATTTTCTATTGGGTTCAGGTCTGGAGACTGGCTAGGCCACTCCAGGACCTTGAGATGCTACTTACGGAGCCACTCCTTAGTTGCCCTGGCTGTGTGTTTCGGGTCGTTGTCATGCTGGAAGACCCAGCCACGACCCATCTTCAATGCTCTTACTGAGGGAAGGAGGTTGTTGGCCAAGATCTCGCGATACATGGCCCCATCCATCCTCCCCTCAATACGGTGCAGTCGTCCTGTCCCCTTTGCAGAAAAGCATCCCCAAAGAATAATGTTTCCACCTCCATGCTTCACGGTTGGGATGGTGTTCTTGGGGTTGTAATCATCCTTCTTCTTCCTCCAAACACGGCGAGTGGAGTTTAGACCAAAAAGCTCTATTTTTGTTTCATCAGACCACATGACCTTCTCCCATTCCTCCTCTGGATCATCCAGATGGTCATTGGCAAACTTCAGACGGGCCTGGACATGCGCTGGCTTGAGCAGGGGGACCTTGCGTGCGCAGGATTTTAATCCATGACGGCGTAGTGTGTTACTAATGGTTTTCTTTGAGACTGTGGTCCCAGCTCTCTTCAGGTGATTGACCAGGTCCTGCCGTGTAGTTCTGGGCTGATCCCTGACCTTCCTCATGATCATTGATGCCCCACGAGGTGAGATCTTGCATGGTGCCCCAGACCGAGGGAGATTGACCGTCATCTTGAACTTCTTCCATTTTCTAATAATTGTGGCAACAGTTGTTGCCTTCTCACCAAGCTGCTTGCCTATTGTCCTGTAGCCCATCCCAGCCTTGTGCAGGTCTACAATTTTATCCCTGATGTCCTTACACAGCTCTCTGGTCTTGGCCATTGTGGAGAGGTTGGAGTCTGTTTGATTGAGTGTGTGGACAGGTGTCTTTTATACAGGTAACGAGTTCAAACAGGTGCAGTTAATACAGGTAATGAGTGGAGAACAGGAGGGTTTCTTAAAGAAAAACTAACAGGTCTGTGAGAGCCGGAATTCTTACCGGTTGGTAGGTGATCAAATACTTATTTCATGCAAAAAAATGCAAATTAATTATTTAATTTTTCTAGATTTTTGTTTTAGATTCCATCTCTCACAGTTGAAGTGTACATATAATAAAAATTACAGACCTCTACATGCTTTGTAAGTAGGTAAACCTGCAAAATCGGCAGTGTATCAAATACTTGTTCTCCCCACTGTAAATAGGTGTGTGCCCCACAGCAATGTTTCATGGAAAATGTCAAAAGACTTATTTTTCTGTCATCGGAGTAAGTACAGATCTCAAAACTGAGTATTAAGGGACCTAATCCTGCCGTGGTGACTAAGACTTGAAGTTGCCAACTATTTGCCGGAGCCTTTGCGTCCCAGCAGATAGAAATATTGACAACTTGAAGAATCCAATGGACGTAAAACAACTAAATACAGTAATATTCAAAGTGAAATACAGTCTGCTATGCCTTGGCCTTTACTAAATTGAAATACCAAACAAATCAAACATTTGCTGGAAATTAAACTTTAAACTAATGTAAGAAAGAGAGTCAGTCTGCCCGCCGCCTCTCACCAGTGCTCTCCTGGGCAGGGGCTGTGGGGGATCGCCGTGGTGGAAGGAGGCCCCATTGGACTGCAGGCTAAAGGAGCGGGAGGCCATGTTGGACTTTAGGGGAGGGTGCCTGCTGCTGGGCTGAGGCATATGATAGACAAAGTGGGACGATTTGCTCTCTCCATCTGCGCGGAATCCTGGGGGGGCGAGAGCAATAAAGACATTCGCCCGTTATGTCTGTGAAATAAATGTGGTTGAATTCTATGGAGAATGATCAACGTGTGGTTTTACAACTACCAACCACTTCAACAAACAGGTGTTACTCAATGTTGCTACTGAAAAGGATGTGGTTTCACAAGTGTGATACAAGCATGAGAAAAATAGATGAAATCTGTAAAATATAGATTGAATAGTTTACCTCTCTCTGGCAGTTCAGAAAGGGAGTTGAGGGTAGTCGCAGAGTATTTTGGAGACCCTGAGCTGAAATAGACGGGGCAAGACAATGTATACAGTAGTTGGCACAGTGTTATGGAACAATAAATTGATGTTGGTGACAGTTACTGTACGTAGTTTACGATGGCTCAAATCAGTAAGGCTGGTCAGAATGGCTTGCTCCATTTAAGTTCATACACTAAGCATAATATAATTGACATTGTTTCCAATTCTACGGGCAATGTATACAAATGTATCATCAGCATAGCGTAAAGTCTCTTCTCTGCTATTAGCGACGTGTGGAAGGTCACGATAGGTCACAGACCTATTTACCTTATAGCCTAAGAGCACGGCCAAATAATTTATCCTGTGCTTCGGGTCGTTGTCCTGTTGGAAGGTGAACCTTCACCCCAGTTTGAGGTCCTGAGCAGGTTTTCATCAAGGATCTCTCTACCTTGCGCCGTTCATCTTTCCCTCGATCCTGACTAGTCTCCCAGTCCCTGCCGCTGAAAAACATCCCCACAGCATGATGCTGCTGCCACCACCATGCTTCACAGTAGGGATGGTGCCAGGTTTCCTCCAGATGTGACACTTGTCATTCAGGCCAAAGAGTTCAATCTTGGTTTCATCAGACCAGAGAACCTGCATGATTGTAGCGGGTCTTCTAGTTCTATTATCTATGCTGACTTTGACGTTACTTTAGCTAAAATGGTGACAACGATGTAGGCTGTGCATGGTGGTTTGGCTTGGAAAGGTTTTTTCGCCTGGTCACATACAGCTGATGTGTTGTGCATTGAAGTCCACATGAAAAGTGAGAGGAGGAGACTGCATAGATACGAGAAGGAATACAACGTGGCTGCTATGAAAGTGAACTGTGTTTATACGTGATCAGGGGTGTATTCATTCCGCCGATTCTGTTAAAAAAAACTTTTCTTAAATCGGAAGCAAACGGAACTAAATGGGGATAAACATACCTAAATTTGTCCAATAGAAACTCTCGTTTGCAACTGTTGGACTAATGACTACACCTAATATCAGCTAGATGCAGACAAGCGGTTTTGAATGTCACCCAAAATGTGTCTCTTGACCTGTGTGCACCTACGTTGTAAACTTTCATTCATAGGCTATGTTTTAGCAACCTCATGAGTAAAGGGAAAATATGAGTATCATGTAGTAGCTTAAAGCTATCGCTGTTACATTGAGCACTGACCGCCACTGAATTCTATGATTACGCCCCCGAAGGTTTTTCAAACATAGGAGGTTAAATCTACTTTCACCCCTTGTCTATAGCTAAACAAAATATCTAAATGAAATTGGCATACTCACACACACTTCTGAAAGGATGACACTGGACCACTGTAGCCTGTTGAATTTGATGGTAACCCGTAATCTGTACAGAGGATTAACAGATCACATTTAAATCAGAGTATACCATTCTGTCCCCACAGGTCTCTGTCCCCACAGGTCTCTGTCCCCACAGGTCTCTGTCCCCACAGGTCTCTGTCCCCACAGGTCTCTGTCCCCACAGGTCTCTGTCCCCACAGGTCCCTGCCCCAGAGATTAAAAGAAACCAGAGGTCAATGGACATACTGCCTGAAATTATTTTTTTTTCTCTCCCTATTATCATGTGCTTTTCAGCACCGTACACCCAAAGTCACTTTCTATCGTTCAGAAGTAAGCATACTGTTGACACAGGACGGAAGGTGCTGCTGTGATGTGACGTACCTGCGTGGCTCTGTCGGGAGGAACGGGGGCTGTGGGGCACCTGGGGGGTGGGCTCTGAGTAGGTCCGCTTGTGGCGGATAACCAAAGGCGGAGGGGGGGTCCTCTTCTTGCTGCTACTGGTGGTGGGGGTGATGGCGGCATCACCCCAGCCCTCTGGTGGGCTAACCGGGGGAGGAGGGGGAGGGACATTTGGAGCTGGAAAATAATAATAATATAGTTTATTATCTATAAAAATATAAAAAGACAGAGGATCAAATGAAAAGCAGATTGAAGCAGAAACCATCAGGAATAGAAGTAAAGAAAACGGCACAAGACGGTTTAATTGTTGAAGCACATCACATAGAATGGTGTCCCATTCTTCACGCCCCTGTGTGAATAATAGGAGTTTTTAAATTATGCCTTTCAACAAAGGGCGCACAATTGGCCCAGCGTCGTCCGTGTTTGGCCGGGATAGGCAACCATTGTAAATAGGAATCTGTTCATAACTGACTAGTTAAACAAAGGTTGAATAAAAAAAACAAAATCACATTCTTCAGCAAAGAAGTCTTTAATCAACAATTTGAACTCTGTGGATCATTCCATACATGGGGTGCAAAGAAAAAAAAAAGCAGATTTACCTAACTCAGTGGAGATGGGAAGGGAACTCACAACAAGACCATTATTTACAAGTTAATGGCGAGCTGATTACAGGAAATAGTTTACGGTTGTGAGTGTGGCGAAATAACAGCAGGGCATTCTACCTGAGAATTTTAGAACTTGGAAACTGTTTTTTATTTTCGTATTAAATCTTTATTTGACTAGGCAAGTCAGAGAGTGGAAGTGTGGAGGGTGATAAAAGGTTGCCTATAAGTTCTGGAGGAGAGCCACATTCATGGTTAGAAAAGCAATAATTGTGTGTATTAGCAGTAGCAATAAGGTTTATGCCCTATAGGGGAGGGGAACTGTGAAATAGGAAGTCAACTGTGAATAATTTTGGTTATGTGTGTTGTCAAAAACAGTGATATTTGAAGTGCGTCACTGGTAGAAGACATTAGGTCGATATACAGAAACTATAATGATAACCTTCACCACTGTGCTGTAATATGCAGCTGAACACTGTATGCTGGAAACACTTGGTTTGTTATTTGAGTAAAACATAACAAATCTTCTTTAAATATCAATACCAAACTTGTTTTTGCATGGATTCTGCGAAGTGGTTGGCTTTTAAACAGCTAGGAACGCCATTTCTTGTCCCGGAATCCTGTTAAAACTGACAGGTTGAAGTCTGATTGACAGAGCCGCTAAGCTAGCTAAGCTGCTAGCCATCAAGCTAACAAAGTTAGTCCAGCTTCCTTGATCACGCAGGTCACCAGCCTTCTTAAGAAACTGGAGAAAACGCAGAGCGTTGCCCCGGAGTTCATTCGCCAGGGGAGCCATCTCCTGCCTCTCCCTCATCCTTTTTGGGCAGCTCCGTGGTAAGAAACGGGACTGTTCCTGGTGCAAAAACAATGTCCTATCCCGGATTAAGTTGCTCCCGTATGTATTTGTATCCCCATTAGGTGCTGCCAAGGCCTCAGCTACTCTTCCTGGGGTCCGGAAAAATTAAGGCAGTTATACAAAAAACATAACAATACATTCATAACATACATATTTCACAACACACCAAGTGTGTGAACTCAGGCTCCTACTCCACTACCCCATGTCTATACATATACACGTGTGTATAGTATAATTTGTGCGTATGCATGTTTGTGTTGCTTCACAGTCCCTGCTGTTCCATAAGATGTATTTGTATCTGTTTATTAAATCTGATGCTACTGCTTGCATCAGTTACTTGATGTTGAATCAAAATCCATGTAGTCATGGCTCTACGTAGTACTGTGCTCCTCCCATAGTCTGTTCTGGACTTGGGAACTGTGAAGAGACCTCTTGTGGCACGTCTTGTGGGGTATGCATGGGTGTCTGAGCTGTGTGCTAGTAGTTCAAACAGACAGATCTGTGCTTTCAACATGTCAAAACGTCTCACAAATACAAGTAGTGATGAAGTCAACCTCTCCTCCACTTTGAGCCAGGAGAGATTGACATACATATTATTCATGCACACCTGGATCTGTTCTGCCCTGTTCTGAGCAAATTTCCTAAGTCCCCTTTTTTACTACGTCAGGACATGGAAATAAATTCTATCATAGTCCTTGTGTGTTAATGACACTATGAAGGGCAGCTCTGAACAGTTTTTAGAGCTGATTGACTCTCTGCTAGAAACTAATAAAAAGGCCCTGTGCCCTCTTTGAATCATTAACATTCTTCCTCTTCACAACTGGCTTCCTGATAATTGCAGCTCAATGGGTGTAACCTTTGTTGACAATATCGATACCTTTTGGAAACAAACACGTTTAGGATAGGATCCACCCAAATCATTTGGGTTCCTGGATCCTTTCACAGCATTATAAGGCTGCGTTGAGACAATGACTTATCAATGACCCAAGTCCAGCTCAGTTAATCTCTACCATTGTGTCGCTGAGTTGTCATAATGCTTCAGCAAATGTACATTTTTCCAGGGACGTTGGTAGACACAATGTAAGTAACCTAATTTATATCCCTCTAACTGCCCTGAATGTCTCTGCTGATCCTACAGCAATTGCATGCAGCAATCATGTGCCTATGAACCAGATTTGCTAAGCGTCACGTCTGGAGGAAACCTGGCACCATCCCTACGGTGAAGCATGGTGATGACAGCATCATGCTTTGGTGATGTTTTTCAGCGGAAGGGACTGGGAGACTAGTCCAGTCCTGTTCCAGAGCGCTCATGACCTCAGACTGCGGCGAAGGTTCACCTTCCAACAGGACAACAACCCTAAGCACACAGTCAAAACCACGCAAGACCACGCAAGAATCTCCATGAGTGGCCCAGCCAGAGCCCGGACTTGAACCCGATTGAACATCTCTGGAGAGACCTGAAAATAGCTGTGCAGCGACGCTCCCCATCCAACCTGACAGAGATTGAGATGGATGGGGTATTGTGT
The DNA here is from genome assembly GCA_023634145.1 of Thymallus thymallus. Classification (NCBI taxonomy): domain Eukaryota; kingdom Metazoa; phylum Chordata; class Actinopteri; order Salmoniformes; family Salmonidae; genus Thymallus; species Thymallus thymallus. Next base: position 46,953,296 of record CM042410.1, read on the forward strand.
GTAGATTGATGAGTAAAAAAAATATATTTAATACATTTTAGAATAAGGCGAGGGGATCAAGAGGTCTGAATACTTTGCAAATATGCTCCATACATACTGTGTTACAGTAGAAACACCAACGCGATATACAGAAACTATAATGTTAACGTAATAAGGCACTTACTTTGTTTGGAATGCACAACATGTCCAAAGTTATTATTAGTAATGTGCCAGGAAGGAAACAGTTTGTCCTTGAGCTCTCATCGAAGAGAGACGCTTGTTCAGTAATTCCTCAGGTGTAAATTGCCCACAACAGTGAAATGGGCTTCTTCTATGTGAATCAATGAAGAGGTGGAACACGCCTCAATTCAAACTGTTGTTAGAAAATAATTTGAAATGAACAAGTCAGCCTCAATTCGTTAGGGCATGAACTGTGTCCAAAGCGTTCCACAGAGATGCTGGCCCATGTTGACTCCAATGCTTCCCACAATTGTGTCAAGTTGGCTGGATGTCCTTTAAAGACACTTTCACCCTCGTAATGTCTCTCAACTGTCTCAAAGCTTAAAAATCATTTTTTAACCTGTCTCCTCCCCTTCATCTACACTGATTCAAGTGGATTTAACAAGTGACATCAATAAGGGATCATAGCTTTCACCTGGATTCACCTGGCCAGTTATGGAAAGAGCAGGTGTTCTTAATGTTTTGTATACTCAGTCTATAGCCTACAGAAATTTGATCAGTTATACAGTTCATACAAAAATGTTCTGATCTGGTAAAAGGCTGACATTGGTCATTTTAGAGACACAAAGTAACAATAGCCTATGAATAAAAGGGACTGCAATCTATTACTAGGCTGTCACCAAGTCACATGCACAATTATCAGCTTTTTTTATTAGCCTAATTCATATCGCCATTTATTCATTGAAATCAGTGATGCCATTTTAGTAATCTTTACATGGATGGAGAGTAACACATTTCAGATAAAATAAACTACATGGGGGGGGGGGGGGGCAGTTTGGAAAAAGATAAATAATTACAGGGGGCAGTTTGGAAAAACAAATCCCATTCAAAACATCCTTGCTTTCTCTGTTAAAACTTTAAATCAAGCAGAAAATAGAACATGACCAACATACATTTTGGGATATTGACTAATTGTCCCATCAGGTGATTGAATATTTAGAATGAATCTTTCAGAACAGTCTCACCTAGCCTACTGGTCAATCAGCACACAGTTGTCTGGACACTTTCCTCCCTGTGCTGGTCAGTCACATTCTATTAATAGGCTACAGTCAGACTTTACATATTGGCTGCAATCACTTAATACTCCTCCAATCGATGTGCTGAGGGGATCGGCAAAACAAGCCGCAATGCCTTGCTAAAGGCAATTCCTATCCAACATATGCTGTTTGAGTCTACGTTTCAATTCTATATCCTAGGCCTAGTTTTGCTATTGATAATTATATTCTAAAGATGCTAGATTATTTCTGATTGTTTTCAGACAGGTTTAAACAGCCAGCTGTGTTTGCAGGCGCGCGCACAAAAGAGTTTGCTTCTTCTGCAGCATTCGCGGTAAAATAGAATGCTATGCCGAGGTGCTTCGTGGGGAATCATCCCATATGGATGGAGCCAGCATTGCGGATGACGGCGCCGGCACCTCCGAAGCCAGGGGTGCAAAACTGTTTGCCAATTTGACTGGAAGGCAGGGTCCGATAAGCCCATTCTTTTTGGACTGGCACTAGGCCTTCCAATTCTTCTCCGGGGAGGGATCTGTCGATAGCAGTAGCCACTCAGCCATGGAGAGGGTCTAGGGGGCGGAGAGGGTCTAGGGGGCTGTGGGGTGGAGAGGGTCTAGGGGGCTGTGGGATGAGAGGGTCTAGGGGGCTGTGGGATGAGAGGGTCTGGGGGGCGGAGAGTGAGAAGTTGAGTGGAGGAGGCATCTCCAAAACATTGTGCATCTTGGCAAGCCCCACGTAGTCAGACAGTTGTTGCATTGGAACCAAAGTATAGTTAATGCAACTCCTACAGCGTATGAAACACTCGTCCCTTCCCCGATCAGGGAGTCAGTAAGCTAGTCAGTAAGCTAGTCAGTAAGCTAGTCAGTAAGCTAGTCAGTAAGCGGTCCTAGCTGTAAAGCTAATTGCTCCGCGGAATCCGTAGCCGATACTTAAAGGTTGAGACAACACAGTACTCACCCACCCTGGTAAAGGTTGAGACAACACAGTTCTCACCCACCCTGGTAAAGGTTGAGACAACACAGTTCTCACCCACCCTGGTAAAGGTTGAGACAACACAGTTCTCACCCACCCTGGTAGAGGTTGAGACAACACGGTTCTCACCCACCCTGGTAGAGGTTGAGACAACACGGTTCTCACCCACCCTGGTAGAGGTTGAGACAACACGGTTCTCATCAACCCTGGTAGAGGCACACAGGTAGAATCAACTGGGAAAGCAGTCAGAGTTTGTCGAAAGCCATCTCAGCTCTATTTATGCATTTATCTCATCATAGATCTATTTATCTCATCATAGATCTATTTATCTCATCATAGATCTATTTATCTCATCATAGATCTATTTATCTCATCATAGATCTATTTATCTCATCATAGATCTATTTATCTCATCATATATCTATTTATCTCATCATAGATCTATTTATCTCATCATAGATCTATTTATCTCATCATAGATCCATTTATCTCTATGGTACAGACATAGTTAGTTTCTAAATCCCAGAAAACGACAGTCTGAGTTAAAGGAGAGAAGACTAAGTGGGACTCACCTTTGACTCTGGGAGGTAGAGATGGGGCAGGTGAGGACGGTGGAGCGGGCGGGGGGCTGTCCAGGCTGCGCGTCTGTAAGCTGGGACTGGCATACACCTCCCGCTTGTGACTGTGGGCCAGGGCCAGCCTGCGACCCACACTGAAGAGTCCACCTCCTCCTGCTAGTCCTTGGTCCAGGGTGGAGGAGCTGGTGTTGGTCTGGTACAGATTGAAGGGCCGAGAAGAGCGGTCCTTCTTTACTGGACCTGTCTAAGTGAGTAACAAACAAAACACACTTTCTCACTAAACCCAGCAGTCACAATAGACTGCTACAAACAATCTATTTCGGATTAACTAACACCTCAGAATCAAGATTGCAGCAGACACCATAGAGTTGTGAACGACTGGGTCGTATTGATTAGGGCGTGCAACTGAAAACATTTTTAAAAAACATTTTATAATGAGAAAATTGACCAAAGAGTTCCAAACGAACACGACCAAGATGTAGTTGCTGACCTTGTCGTCCAGGTCATCATCACTCTCGTACAGATCATCCTGACGCAGCTGCCACTCATATTCCACATGCACACGCATGTTGAACTGGTTACTCTGGGACTGGTTGATCTGGCGCACAACAGGAGAATTGCAGTGTGTCAATCATCATACATCGTACTATATATAAAAAAGTAGCCACTGCGTACTATATATCACATTGGTGATGGTGTGAACTTGGGACTGGAACCTTCACTGCCTCTGCACTGAGCACTTGATACATGTTTTGTCTACGATATGGAAATCAATCTATCAATAAAAAAAATGTAATCTGCTTCCACAGACTAAGGAGCAAAACAAATAGCTGCCGGCTATGAATAACGAGTGAATTGGTTTAGTTGGTTACTTGAAGCGAGTGGAGTGTGGATGTGAGTCAGCTGTAGTCAGGGCGGACTCACCAGCTCCACACAGTGTGTGTTCTTTAATCTGCTGGCGATATCCAGCCCAGTTTCGCCCACCTCGTTCTCTGAGAGAGAAACAACAACAACAACGTGCACAGCGGGGATCAACATCAAGCATTGAAAGGCTGCCACAACAACCGTTTGCATGCAGAGCCACAATATATGAAGCCTTCATGGTCACACAACACAACAATGCAATACATTACAACTCCTTTTTAACTCAAATTATTCCTTTCGGAAGCTTTTCTTGGTAAGTCCCACCTGAACTCTTACCTATTTTATTGGCATTTTGACAGTCAATCAGCTCACATTTTCTGACGAACCATTAAGAAGAATCTACTACACTTGCTGGAATATACTTTCATTAGTGAAGAATGACTTAGTTTGCTGAAATCAGAGCTAATACGTCAGAACGCTCAGAACCTTTATCCTTTACGGATGAACAAGCACAAAAAACATTCTCTTACCGCACTCCCTGTTCAATGAGAGAACGTGGAGAACGCACCGGAAATATGAGTGTGGAGCTATGAGTATTGGCGTGAGAAACGCATACAGAGGTATTCACGGATTCACAAAGCCCCATCTTTTGGCTTAAATGAGTTTATCTGAACGTTTCTGCGCAAATGGTAACAAGTCTTGAATAAATGCTGATTGGATTTGATGTGCAACACCTCAAAATGAAAATCCAACAAAAGATGGAAAAATAGACTTAACACACTCTCCAATGAGATATGCCACATCAAATCAAATCAAATCGTATTTGTCACATGCGCCGAATACAACAGGCGTAGACCCTACAGTGAAATGCTTACTAACAAGACCTTAACCAACAATACAACAGGTGTAGACCCTACAGTGAAATGCTTACTAACAAGACCTTAACCAACAATACAACAGGTGTAGACCTTACAGTGAAATGCTTACTAACAAGCCTTTAACCAACAATACAACAGCTGTAGACCTTACAGTGAAATGCTTACTAACAAGCCCTTAACCAACAATACAACAGGTTTAGACCTTACTGTGAAATGATTACTAACAAGCCCTTAACCAACAATACAACAGGTGTAGACCTTACAGTGAAATGATTACTAACAAGCCCTTAACCAACAATACAACAGGTGTAGGCCTTAGTGAAATGATAACTAACAAGCCCTTAACCAACAATACAACAGGTGTAGACCTTACAGTGAAATGCTTACTAACAAGACCTTAACCAACAATACAACAGGTGTAGACCCTACAGTGAAATGCTTACTAACAAGACCTTAACCAACAATACAACAGGTGTAGACCCTACAGTGAAATGCTTACTAACAAGACCTTACCCAACAATACAACAGATGTAGACCTTACAGTGAAATGCTTACTAACAAGCCTTTAACCAACAATACAACAGGTGTAGACCTTACAGTGAAATGCTTACTAACAAGCCCTTAACCAACAATACAACAGGTGTAGACCTTACAGTGAAATGCTTACTAACAAGCCCTTAACCAACAATACAACAGGTGTAGACCTTACTGTGAAATGATTACTAACAAGCCCTTAACCAACAATACAACAGGTGTAGACCTTACAGTGAAATGATTACTAACAAGCCCTTAACCAACAATACAACAGGTGTAGGCCTTAGTGAAATGATAACTAACAAGCCCTTAACCAACAATACAACAGGTGTAGACCTTACAGTGAAATGCTTACTAACAAGCCCTTAACCAACAATACAACAGGTGTAGACCTTACAGTGAAATGCTTACTAACAAGCCCTTAACCAACAATACAACAGGTGTAGACCTTACAGTGAAATGCTTACTAACAAGCCCTTAACCAACAATACAGATTTAGAGTTAAGAAAATACTGATACTGAGTCAATGTGTGGGGGTACAGGTTAGTAACGAGGCCATATACAGGGGGTACTGATACTGAGTCAATGTGTGGGGGTACAGGTTAGTAACGAAAATATATACAGTGGGTACTGATAATGAGTCAATGTGTGGGGGTACAGGTTAGTAATGAGGCTATATACAGCGGGTACTGAGTCAATGTGTAGGGGTACAGGTTATTAAGGAGGCTATATACAGTGGGTACTGATACTGAGTCAATGTGTGGGGGTACAGGTTAGTAATAAGGCTATATACAGGGGGTACTGATACTGAGTCAATGTGTGGGGGTACAGGTTAGTAATGAGGCTATATACAGGGGGTACTGATACTGAGTCAATGTGTGGGGGTACAGGTTAGTAATGAGGCTATATACAGAGGGTACTGATACTGAGTCAATGTGTGGGGGTACAGGTTAGTAATGAGGCTATATACAGAGGGTACCGGTACCGAGTCAATGTGTGGGAGTACAGGTTATTAAGGAGGCTATATACAGTGGGTACTGATACTGAGTCAATGTGCGGGGGTACAGGTTAGTCGAGGTAATTTGTACGTGTAGGTAGGGGTAAAGTGACTATGCATAGATAATAAACAGAGAGTAGCAGCAGTGTAAAAATAAAGGGGGGGGGGGATGGGGTCAATGTAAATAGTCCAGGTAGCTATTTGATTCATTGTTAAGGAGCCTTTTGGACCTAGGCTCTGGTACCGCTTGCCGTGCGGTAGCAGAGAGAACAGTATATGACTAGTGTGACTGGAGTATTTGACAATTTTTGGGGTTTCCCTCTGACACTGCCTAGTATATAGGTCCTGGATGGCAGGAAGCTTGGCCCCAGTGATGTACTGGGCCGTACGCACTACCCTCTGTAGCGCCTTACGTGTCGGAGGCCGAGCAGTTGCCATACCAGGCAGTGATGCAAGGTATCTGAGGACCCATGCCAAATCTTTTCAGTCTCCTGAGGGGGAAAAGGCTTTGTGGACACCAAGGAACGTGAAACTCTCGACCCGCTCCACTACAGCCCTGTCAATGTTAAATGGGGGGCCTGTTTGGCCCTCCTTTTCCTGTAGTCACATTGAAGGAGAGGTTGTTGTCCCGGCACCTTACTGCCAGGTCTCTGACCTCCTTTCTATAGGCTGTCTCATCGTTGTCGGTGATCAGGCCTACCACTGTTGTGTCATCAGCAAACTTAATTATGGTGTTGGAGTCGTGCCTGGCCATGCAGTCGTGGGTGAACAGGTAAGGGATGTGCTTAAGATCATCAATAACTTTAGACGCGACACCGAAAGCATCTTGGTTACACTTGACGTTCAGTCTCTCTACACTAATATCCCGCATGACGCAGGCCTACGAGCCCCGTCTCACCAGCTCAACACTAGACTGGAGGGTATAAAATCGAGCACACAACCAAGCAATCTCCATAGACAAACATTGGTAGTAGAATGGTCTTTCTGAAAGGCTAAGTGACTTTCAACGTGGCACCGTAATAGGATGCCAGTTTGTCAAATTTCTGCCCTGCTAGAGCTGCCGTAAGTGCTGTTATTGTGAAGTGGAAATGTCTAGGAGCAACAACGGCTCAGACGCGAAGTGGTAGTCCAGACAAGCTCACAGAACGGGACTGCTGAGGGCTCAAGCCCATAACGTGTATAAGTCGTTTGTCCTCGGTTGAAACACTCACTACCGAGTTACAAACTGCCTCTGGAAGCAATGACAGCACGAGAACTGTTTGTCTGGAGCTTAATGAAATGGGTTTCCTTGGCCGAGCAGCCGCACACAAGCCTAAGATCACCATGCGCAATGCCAAGCGTCGACTGGAGATGTGTAAAGCTCGCCACCATTGGACTATGGAGAAGTGGAAACACGTTCTCTGGAGCGATGAATCACGCTTCACCATCTGGCTGACCGACGGACGAATCTGGGTTTGGCGGATGCCAGGAGAGCGCTACCTTCACCAATGCATAGTGCCAACTGTAAAGTTAGGTTGAGGAGGAATAATGGTCTGGGGCTGTTAGTTCCAGTGAAGGGAAATCAGCATACAATGACATTCTAGACGATTCTGTGATTCCAACTTTGTGGCAACAGTCCTTTCCTGTTTCATCATGACAATGCCCCCGTGCACAAAACGAGGTCGATACAGAAATGGTTTGTCGAGATCGGTGTGGAAGAACTTGACTGGCCTGCACAGAGCCAATACAACAGGTGTAGACCTTACAGTGAAATGCTTACTAACAAGCCCTTAACCAACAATACAACAGGTGTAGACTTTACAGTGAAATGCTTACTAACAAGCCCTTAACCAACAATACAACAGGTGTAGACCTTACTGTGAAATGATTACTAACAAGCCCTTAACCAACAATACAACAGGTGTAGACCTTACAGTGAAATGATTACTAACAAGCCCTTAACCAACAATACAACAGGTGTAGGCCTTAGTGAAATGATAACTAACAAGCCCTTAACCAACAATACAACAGGTGTAGACCTTACAGTGAAATGCTTACTAACAAGCCCTTAACCAACAATACAACAGGTGTAGACCTTACAGTGAAATGCTTACTAACAAGCCCTTAACCAACAATACAACAGGTGTAGACCTTACAGTGAAATGCTTACTAACAAGCCCTTAACCAACAATACAGATTTAGAGTTAAGAAAATACTGATACTGAGTCAATGTGTGGGGGTACAGGTTAGTAACGAGGCCATATACAGGGGGTACTGATACTGAGTCAATGTGTGGGGGTACAGGTTAGTAACGAAAATATATACAGTGGGTACTGATAATGAGTCAATGTGTGGGAGTACAGGTTAGTAATGAGGCTATATACAGCGGGTACTGAGTCAATGTGTAGGGGTACAGGTTATTAAGGAGGCTATATACAGTGGGTACTGATACTGAGTCAATGTGTGGGGGTACAGGTTAGTAATAAGGCTATATACAGGGGGTACTGATACTGAGTCAATGTGTGGGGGTACAGGTTAGTAATGAGGCTATATACAGGGGGTACTGATACTGAGTCAATGTGTGGGGGTACAGGTTAGTAATGAGGCTATATACAGAGGGTACTGATACGGAGTCAATGTGTGGGGGTACAGGTTAGTAATGAGGCTATATACAGAGGGTACCGGTACCGAGTCAATGTGTGGGAGTACAGGTTATTAAGGAGGCTATATACAGTGGGTACTGATACTGAGTCAATGTGCGGGGGTACAGGTTAGTCGAGGTAATTTGTACGTGTAGGTAGGGGTAAAGTGACTATGCATAGATAATAAACAGAGAGTAGCAGCAGTGTAAAAATAAAGGGGGGGGGGGATGGGGTCAATGTAAATAGTCCAGGTAGCTATTTGATTCATTGTTAAGGAGCCTTTTGGACCTAGGCTCTGGTACCGCTTGCCGTGCGGTAGCAGAGAGAACAGTATATGACTAGTGTGACTGGAGTATTTGACAATTTTTGGGGTTTCCCTCTGACACTGCCTAGTATATAGGTCCTGGATGGCAGGAAGCTTGGCCCCAGTGATGTACTGGGCCGTACGCACTACCCTCTGTAGCGCCTTACGTGTCGGAGGCCGAGCAGTTGCCATACCAGGCAGTGATGCAAGGTATCTGAGGACCCATGCCAAATCTTTTCAGTCTCCTGAGGGGGAAAAGGCTTTGTGGACACCAAGGAACGTGAAACTCTCGACCCGCTCCACTACAGCCCTGTCAATGTTAAATGGGGGGCCTGTTTGGCCCTCCTTTTCCTGTAGTCACATTGAAGGAGAGGTTGTTGTCCCGGCACCTTACTGCCAGGTCTCTGACCTCCTTTCTATAGGCTGTCTCATCGTTGTCGGTGATCAGGCCTACCACTGTTGTGTCATCAGCAAACTTAATTATGGTGTTGGAGTCGTGCCTGGCCATGCAGTCGTGGGTGAACAGGTAAGGGATGTGCTTAAGATCATCAATAACTTTAGACGCGACACCGAAAGCATCTTGGTTACACTTGACGTTCAGTCTCTCTACACTAATATCCCGCATGACGCAGGCCTACGAGCCCCGTCTCACCAGCTCAACACTAGACTGGAGGGTATAAAATCGAGCACACAACCAAGCAATCTCCATAGACAAACATTGGTAGTAGAATGGTCTTTCTGAAAGGCTAAGTGACTTTCAACGTGGCACCGTAATAGGATGCCAGTTTGTCAAATTTCTGCCCTGCTAGAGCTGCCGTAAGTGCTGTTATTGTGAAGTGGAAATGTCTAGGAGCAACAACGGCTCAGACGCGAAGTGGTAGTCCAGACAAGCTCGCAGAACGGGACTGCTGAGGGCTCAAGCCCATAACGTGTATAAGTCGTTTGTCCTCGGTTGAAACACTCACTACCGAGTTACAAACTGCCTCTGGAAGCAATGACAGCACGAGAACTGTTTGTCTGGAGCTTAATGAAATGGGTTTCCTTGGCCGAGCAGCCGCACACAAGCCTAAGATCACCATGCGCAATGCCAAGCGTCGACTGGAGATGTGTAAAGCTCGCCACCATTGGACTATGGAGAAGTGGAAACACGTTCTCTGGAGCGATGAATCACGCTTCACCATCTGGCTGACCGACGGACGAATCTGGGTTTGGCGGATGCCAGGAGAGCGCTACCTTCACCAATGCATAGTGCCAACTGTAAAGTTAGGTTGAGGAGGAATAATGGTCTGGGGCTGTTAGTTCCAGTGAAGGGAAATCAGCATACAATGACATTCTAGACGATTCTGTGATTCCAACTTTGTGGCAACAGTCCTTTCCTGTTTCATCATGACAATGCCCCCGTGCACAAAACGAGGTCGATACAGAAATGGTTTGTCGAGATCGGTGTGGAAGAACTTGACTGGCCTGCACAGAGCCCTGACTTCAACCCCATCGACCACCTTTGGGATGAATTGGAACGCCGACAGCGAGCAAGGCCTAACATCAGTGCCCGACCTCACTAATGCTATTGTCCCCAAAGCAATGATCCAACAGAAGAGTGGGGGCTGTTATAGAACAAAAGGTTGGCTGGACCTCTTTGAAGTCACTTCCTTTTTGTTTACAAAGCCCTGCTCCACAAATGTCTGACTTTAAAATGACAAGTTAACAAAACACGTTCACAGGGTAAATCCTTTACCTTATGTGAGGAATGATCTACAATACACTTTCAATTTGGATGAATTGGTGCCTCTAGGGCTTCAGACAGTTGTTAGGAGACCTTTTACTGAAGAATGTGTCTGTGTTTTATGATGGTGTTTTGCTTTTAGTGTATTGTTGTATTTAATAACATGTGTAGTTTGATGTGTATATTGTATTTTGATGTGTATTCTTGTGTTTTACAGGGCTCAACAAAAATACCTTCAAATGTAAAAGTAAAACCTTAAAGCTTTTTAAAAATAAGATCAATTCAGAGATAAGATTAATTCACAGTAAACATTGTTTCACTCAGTCCCATTGACATCAATGCCTCACACTGAGCAGCCAAGGATGAAACTTGGATAGACATTGAACAGAGCAGGCTGATCTCAGGAGAGGACCACTAGAGGGCGCAGCCCTGTTCTTTACAACTCACTGTTATGTATGTTGGCCTTGGCTCGGAGAAGCAGTTTAAGGCACTCCGTTTTGTTGTGCAGACAACAGTAGTGCAACGCACTGTTTCCCCTCGCAGTCTGGACATCCAGATTGTTGCTGTAACAAAATCAAAAACACAACAGTTATACTCATACAATACACTGGGATCTAAAGCTTTGACATATTAGACTGACTAAGAACAAAGGAGCCACTGTCTGACAAATCCATGATGAATAACAACTATCTTCTCTGTATGTTTGGCTAACATCCTTGACATGGTCCCATAACTTAGAAGACATGGAGTAGATCTAATCTATGCACCGGGGGCTAGGGTCAGTCTGTCCTATCTGGTGACATCTTAGTTAAAGACACCGGCGGCTAGGGTCAGTCTGTCCTATCTGGTGACATCTTAGTTAAAGACACCGGGGGCTAGGGTCAGTCTGTCCTATCTGGTGACATCTTCGTTAAAGACACCGGGGGCTAGGGTCAGTCTGTCCTATCTGGTGACATCTTCGTTAAAGACACCGGGGGGGCTAGGGTCAGTCTGTCCTATCTGGTGACATCTTCGTTAAAGACACCGGGGGCTAGGGTCAGTCTGTCCTATCTGGTGACATCTTCGTTAAAGACACCGGGGGCTAGGGTCAGTCTGTCCTATCTGGTGAAATCTTAGTTAAAGACACCGGGGGGGCTAGGGTCAGTCTGTCCTATCTGGTGACATCTTCGTTAAAGACACCGGGGGCTAGGGTCAGTCTGTCCTATCTGGTGACATCTTCGTTAAAGACACCGGGGGCTAGGGTCAGTCTGTCCTATCTGGTGACATCTTCGTTAAAGACACCGGGGGCTAGGGTCAGTCTGTCCTATCTGGTGAAATCTTAGTTAAAGACACCGGGGGGGCTAGGGTCAGTCTGTCCTATCTGGTGACATCTTCGTTAAAGACACCGGGGGCTAGGGTCAGTCTGTCCTATCTGGTGACATCTTCGTTAAAGACAAATGGTACTTTGTCTTTAACGAAGATTTTGGGCTGGATGTGTCAACGTGTAGTTCATACATACATCAGCTGTTGATAGACTGTCTTACTTCAATTAGCCAAGAAATCAACAACAAAAATGTTACGTTTTCAACAGCTGATGTTGAAAACAGAACAAATGAACAAATGAAGAAATTGTGATATTTGTCCAAAACTGGTTAAAGAAAATTTTGAAAATGTAAAAAGCATACCAGTTTCATTTAAGGACCAGAAAATGTACAGCTGCGCCATACAGGTGATTTTCGATGTACAGATTCCACATGGTTTATGAACTGACACACAAAACGACGCCGGATTCAAAACGTATGTTTTTTTTCTAAACTATTATACAAAATTCTTGCAACCAATTGAATGTTATATACTGTATATGGAGAACACAACAATCCCAGCTCTGCAGATTTAGCTGTGAAGAGTAGGAATCATTAGATCACTTGTTTTGGTACTGCACATATGTCGCTTGTTTTTGGTGGCAGGTTCAGGAATGGCAAAGAAAATACCACTGCCAGTTGATTTTGAAAAGTCGGTCAATCGATCAATAATATAACAATACTCTTAGCAAAAAAAAGTATACCTTTAATTTACAATCTGTAGAAACTATGAGAATAGAAAGTTTTAGAACTTTTGTAAAACATCACAGTACAGTGGAAAATACACTATATATACACAGAAGTATGTGGACACTCCAGGGGAACGCTACCTGCCCGAATGCATAGTGTCAACTATAAATTCGGTGGAGTAGGAATAATGGTCTGGGGATGTTTTCATGGTTCTGGCCCCTTAGTTCCAGTGAAGAGAAATCTTTAACGATACAGCATACAATGAGACTCTAGACGATTCTGTGTTTCCAACATTGTGGCAACAGTTTGGGGAAGGCCCTTTCCTGTTTCAACATGACAATGCCCCCTGTGCACAAATCGAGGTCCATACGGAAATGGTTTGTCGAGACCGGTTTGGAAGAACTTGGCTGGCCTGCACAGAGCCCTGACCTCAACCCCATTGAACACCTTTGGGATGAATTGTAACGCCGACTGCAAGCCAGGCCTAATCGCCCAAAATCAGTGTCCAACCTAAATACTTAAACGTATATAGTATGTATGAGCTGGAAGTAGACGCCTAAGTATTATTGTCCATTAGTTAACTCCAATTAGGAGAGGGATGTAGGGAAAAATAAAAAAGCTAAAGATATTTAAAATAATACAGTTGAAGTCGGAAGTTTACATACACTTAGGTTGAAGTCATTAAAACTCATTTTTCAACCACTCCACAGATTTCATGTTAACAAACTATAGTTTTGTCAAGTCTGTTAGGACATCTACTTTGTGCATGACAAGTAATTCTTCCAGCAATTGTTTACAGACATATTATTTCACTTATAATTCACTATCTCACAATTCCGGTGGGTCAGAAGTTTACATACACTAAGTTGACTGTGCCTTTAAACAGCTTGGAAAATTCCAGAAAATGATGTCATGGCTTTTAAGCTTCTGATAGGCTAATTGACATCATTTGAGTCAATTGGAGGTGTACCTGTGGATGTATTTCAAGGCCTACCTTCAAACTCAGTGCCTCTTTGCTCGACATCATGGGAAAATCAAAAGAAATCAGCCAAGACCTCAGAAGAAAATTGTAGACCTCCACAAGTCTGGTTCATCCTTGGGAGCAATATCCAAATGCCTGAAGGTACCACGTTCATCTCTACAAACAATAGTACGCGAGTATAAACACCATGGGACCACGCAGCCGTCATAACGCTCAGGAAGGAGACGCGTTCTGTCTCCTAGAGATGAACGTACTTTGGTGCGAAAAGTGCAAATCAATCCCAGAACAGCAGCAAAGGACCTTGTGAAGATGCTGGAGGAAACAGGTACAAAAGTATTTATATCCACAGTAAAACAAGTCCTATATCGACATAACCTGAAAGGCCGCTCAGCAAGGAAAAAGCCACTTCTCCAAAATCGACCATAAAAAAGCCAGACTACGGTTTGCAACTGCACATGTGGACAAAGATCGTACCTTTTGGAGAAATGTCCTCTGGTCTGATGAAACAAAAATAGAACTGTTTGGCCATAATGACCATCATTATGTTTGGAGGAAAAAAGGTGAGGCTTGCAAGCCGAAGAACACCATCCCAACCGTGAAGCACGGGGGTGTACTTCACAAAATAGATGGCATTATGAGGAAGGAAAATCCCAGGGTTCTGAGCTTGGTGATGAGCTTGGAGGGGACTATGGTGTTGAATGCTGAGCTGTAGTCAATGAACAGCATTCTTACATAGATATTCCTTTTGACCAGGTCAGTGACGGCACTGTGGAGTGCAATAGAGATTGGGCCATCTGTGGATCTGTTTGGGAGTTATGCAAATTGAGGTGGTTCCAGGGTGTCTGGGAGGATGGTATTGATGGGAGCCATGACTCGCCTTTCAAACCATTTCATGGCTATAGATGTGAGTACTACGGGGCGATAGCCATTTCGGGAGGATACCTTGGTGTTTTTGGGCAACTATGCTTGAAACAAGTGGGTCAGCTCACGGCTGAGTTTCCCTTTGTAAATCCATGATAGTTTGCAAGCCCTGCCACATCCATCAAGTGTCAGAGTAGGATTTTGATGTTTGATGGCTCGACGGAGGTCCTAGCGGGATAATTTATAAGCGTCCAGATTAGGGTCCCGCTCCTTGAAAGCTCTAGCCTTTAGCTCAGTGCAGATGCCTGTAATCCATGGCTTCTAGTTGGGGTACGTACGATCACGAAATCGTCAATGCACTTGAACCCGATCTAACATCTCTGGAGATGCGCCAAGCTTGTAGCGTCCTACCCAAGAAGACTCAAGGCTGTAATCGCTGCCAAAGGTGCTTCAACAAAGTACTGAGTAAAGGGTCTGAATACTTATGTATATGTGATTACTTTCATTACTTATTTATTTTTATAAATTGGAAACAATTTTTTTTTTAAATCTGTTTTTGCAATCTCATACATTTTAGAATAAGGCTGTAACGTAACAACATGTGGAAAAAGTGAAGGGTTTTGAATACTTTCCAAATGCACTGTACATGTTCACTCATTAGATGGTTTTACAATCAAATGTGTTCCCGCATATAAATACTTAGGCATTTTATATGGATTTGATGTTTAAAAAAACATACAGATGAGTGGGTTAAGAAGCTAAGATTTACAGAAACAGATCATGCCTTTCTCTAAGCTGTAGGAAGCAGATTATTCAGTCAATCCTTTTAACTTTTCTTGATTATGGTGATATTATTTAACAAAGGGCAGCTGCTGCTACTCTTAAACCTGTGGACGCCATCTACCACAGTGCCCTTTGTTTTGTTACTGGTGACAGTTTTGGCTGGACTTCGCTAGGGGTGTTAGGACCTAGTTTAACAATTGTGCATCTATCCGTGAGTAACTCTTGTCCGTAATCACTAATGTGTACATTTATTTAATTAAAATAAACAGCGGGCAATGGCGGTCTATTTGCTCGCCGACGTAGTCTCGTCAGGATGCAAGCTCGCTTGCCTCTCTTTCGCTGCCAATACCTCTTTCGAGTCCCGGGGATTTGGGCCTGGAACAGAAAAAGCAGAAAGCTGCCAACTCGTCGAAGTAGAAATTTCTGTCCAAATCGAGGTTAGTGATCGCGGTACTGATGTCCATTACTTATTTTTGGTCATGGAAATTATGTACAAGCTCAGCGTAAAAAACACACAAAATAACAGAATTGGTCAGGAGCCCGAAAGATTGCTGCAGCTCCATCTGGCATGAAGTCCTCAGTTTGAAAGTGTCTGTTTTCTTGCAGCAGTGCGGCACTATTTTCCCTACGTGGTGCACAATTTCCGGGGACCCCCCTTTGGCTCATGGGTGCCACTTTCAGAACTACTGTCTACAAAGTATCCAAAAGTACCAGAGAATCTCTTTAAAGCCACAACAAACATCATGCAAAAGTTCAGAGCACTGTTAACGGTTTAGAATTCACCAAGGGCAAGCGCCACATTGGATGAGATTGTCCCTTTGAGCTAGTTCAGCGTCCAGGAATATAGGGACATTACTAACAACATTCCTTCGTTTCCTCTTTCACACATTACAGCAATGACTGTCCCTTGAAACAAAAAAAAATCTGTATTAAAAAGGTGCATAAAATTACTGACCAGTTATGAACCAGAAAGTCCACAATGTGAAGTGAGGTCCTATCAGCCAGTAGGACGGCCAGGTGAAGTGCAGTCTCCCCTTTCTCCTACAGACATGTGAGGGTTGAGTTATGGTTAGGGTTAGGTTAGTCCCTACCCCCTCGACACTGATAGGGTAAGATCGGTGTAAGCAATGTGGCAAAACATTCCCCCTAGCCTATCAGAGGGCAGGGCTATCACCATATACAGTTGAAGTCGGAAGTTTACATACACCTTAGCCAAATACATTTAAACTCAGTCTTTCACAAATCCTGACATTTAATCCTATCACATTCCCAGTGGGTCAGAAGTTTACATACACTCAATTAGTATTTGGTAGTGTTGCCTTTAAATTGTTTAACTTGGGTCAAATGTTTCGGGTAGCCTTCCACAAGCTTCCCATTCCTCCTGACAGAACTGGTGTATCTGAGTCAGGTTTGTAGACCTCCTTGAACGCACAAGCTTTTTCAGTTCTGCCCACAAATGTTCTATAGGATTGAGGTCAGGACTTTGTGATGGCCACTCCAATACCTTGACATTGTTGTCCTTAAGCCATTTTGCCACAACTTTGGATATGCTTGTCCATTTGGAAGACCCATTAGCTTTAACTTCCTGACTGATGTCTTGAGATGTTGCTTCAATATATCTACATAATTTTCCTTCCTCATGATGCTATCTATTTTGTGAAGTGCACTAGTCCCTCCTTCGCTGTTGTTCTGGGATTGATTTGCAATTTCCGCACCAAAGTACGTTCATCTCTAGGAGACAGAACGCGTCTCCTTCCTGAGCGGTATGATGGCTGCGTGGTCCCATGGTGTTTATACTTGCGTACTCCTGTTTGTACAGATGAACGTGGTAACTTCAGGCATTTGCTCCCAAGGATGAACCAGACTTGTGGAGGTCTACAAAGTTTTTTCATAGGTCTTGGCTGATTTCTTTTGATTTTCCCATGATGTCGAGCAAAGAGGCACTGAGTTTGAAGATAGGCCTTGAAATACATCCACAGGTACACCTCCAATTGACTCAAATTATGTCAATTAGCCTAATCAGACGCTTCTAAAGCCATGACATTTTCTGGAATTTTCCAAGCTGTTTAAAGGCACAGTCAACTTAGTGTATGTAAACTTCTGACCCACTGGAATTGTGATATAGTGAATTATAAGTGAAATAATCTGTCTGTAAACAATTGTTGGAAGAATGACTTGTGTCATGCACAAAGTAGATGTCCTAACCGACTTGCCAAAACTATATAGTTTGTTAACATGAAATCTGTGGAGTGGTTGAAAAATGAGTTTTAATGACTTCAACCTAAGGGTATGTAAACTTCCCGACTTCAACTGTATGTAAACCTATCAAATACTTTCAGATCTCCACAGGTGTCTAGGGGGTACGGGCTAGGGGTTGTTTCTGGACAGGGCCTGGGTCTACATGCACAGGGGTATGGAGTGAGGTTTTGTCTAGGGTTATGGTTAGTCATTGGGTAAGTATACTTACAATATGTACCTACACAGGACTGGCTAGAGGCTTGATGAGGTCAGTCTTAGGTACTAAGGTTATCAGGTTAGAGTACCTGCACAGGGCTGGCCAGAGGCTGGCTGAGGTCCAGTCTCTCGGCATAGAGCTGGAGCAGGCTGAAGATGTCTCGGCTGCACACCGCCTCCTGTAAATTCCTTCTCAGAGTGGAAGGTGAGCTGCTGCTGTGCTGGGTAAACTGACACTCTATGTACTTACACAGGATGAAGTCCTTACGCACCACCCTAATGATACAGAGAGGCAGGGTGGACGCACTCATTACACATGCGTATTACAGATGTGTATTGCAATTGAGAATTCAAATAGAAGCCATATGAAGGGTCAAAAAACAGCCCTTATGAATTTATACATTTCAATGAGAGATATAGTAGGGGTCCATTCACTAATGCAGAGTCACAATTACGCTATTAACTAGCAGAAGGTCAGTACAGTATAGCGCCGACACCACGTCCTTTATCTGTCCCTGTGAAGCCCCATCTCCAGCCCTTGCTCTGAACAAGCAGCAGTGGCTGTGTTCTCTGTGTAATAAAAGTCCACTGCGGCAACATCAAGAGTACAGTGAGAAGTGTCTCCAGCTGTTCTGATGCGGTGTGAAAGAGGCTCTGACAGGCTACCAGGACAAAAGCAGCCAATGCCATTTGGTGAGAGAACATACTGTCAACTTGTTGATTTCTCCCCATATAAAAACGCTGGCCAGCACTGAGAGAGGGAGTGGAATGGATGACCACATGTAACAAGGTTGTATTTATGCTTCTTTTACACAGAGTAACCACTAGACAGGACCTTACAAATAAGGGGTTCACAGACATGTCAAGCATTTTTGTGTTATCACAGCACACTGTCCCATCTTAATTATTTTCCATAATTTGAAATAGTAAATATCAAAATACAATAAGAATATAGTTTTGGGGGTGAGCTTTCAACACAGCACACTCTTCCATCTCAATGCATGCTCCAAAACATGTAATGTATAAAAAAAAAGATCCACAAGTTATCTTATTAAAAGAGTTAGGAGGAATAAGATGAGGCTTAACTTTGATATAGTTAAGCCTAATCTCTGAATCCCCATAGCAAGCTGAGCAGAGCTGGGGAATCCCACAGCTGTAGGTGATTGGCTGCAGTGTGAGGACCGAGAAGTAATTCCATCACTCACATGTCACTTTCTGCTGTGGGTTTCAGTGAGGGACTCAGGACATTGGCTTCCACTATCTCATTGAAGCCTGAATTGCCCATGTTCATTGCCAGCTTAAAAAGAGAAGGGGGGAAAAATCCATGAAAAGCACAGTAGACTTGAGACCAACTACTAAAAGAGATTTCATGTCAAACAAAGACACATATAGGACACTGATCCTGTTGGTGACAATCACTGAATTGTTGTTGAATAGCTAAAAAAACAACTGTAAAATGTAAAAGTCACTTGAACTTATTTGCAACCAATGCCATGTCTGCTGCATATTTCATTGCGTTTAAATCACTATTGTTACATTCTACCTCGTCACAAATTGAGGAAAGTAATGAACTCAACACACACCCTTGGGGAACTCCTAGTCTAACCATTTATTCTGAGAGTACTTTTCATATTCTTACCCTTCTCATATATATATATATATATATATATATATATATACTTAACAGTCCTATTTGTCTTGTACATCTAAAGCTTCAGAGGCCCTCACCAGTAGCTCCGAGGTACCCAGCTTGTCCAAGGAGAGGGACTTGATCCGGGAGTAGTGCACGCCCATCTCTCTGTGGATTCCAGAGCACTCGATGCACGTCAGGATGCCCAGGTTTGTGGAGATCCAGGTTGGGTCTAAAGAGAGAGAGAAGTGGACATAGTTTATAGTATGCAGACAGTATACGGTTTGTCATTTGCAAAAAACAATGTCTGTGGATGACAGTTGCATGGTAACACTTTACAGTGTTTCTCCAATAGAGGTCAGTTCTTAAGCAGGGTCAACAGAGCATCACACATTGCACACTAATTGCAGGGGAACCAAAATCCTCTGACAAATCGAATCTGAGCTGAGGTCAATTCCATTTCAATTCAGGAAGTAAATTCTGTACGAGAAATTGTCATTTCAGTTTACTTTCCCAATTGACTGATTTGAAATAGAATTGACACCAACCCGGCTGCAGCACACTGTAGGCATGGTCTGACCTGGCGCCCCACAGTCACAGCACGTGTTGTTGCCGGGCATGCGGCGGATATCCTCGGTAATAGCCCTGGTCAGGTCCTCAACACTGTTGTCTCCACTGGGCTTCAGCTCATCCAGAGCCACGTTAAGGGCTTTCTGCTTACTGTTGGTCAGCACTGAGATCCACCTGCATGATATAAAAAAAGAGGGAAAATAAAAGGTCTATTCCATAGAAAAAAGGTAATATTGTAGGCCTTTTCATGATGGTGCTAGCAGCCACGTGAGTGAGTGCTAGCTAGATACCAATTAAGATAGCCAGACCAACAACACAAACAGACTATACAGCTACAAGTAGTGAGTGGAGTAACAAAAACGGGTTACACTGAACAAGTTAAATGTCTTACCTGTGAATAAACGTTTATTATCACACATTGCAGCGTGTAGCCTAATTGGACATTGGGACCCCACATTTCACACTCCGAATAGCCTGAAGTCACAGGGCTTCCAAGCTCTATTTCCCCACGTGGGAGCATTGCCAACTGAAGGTCAGGATTTTTCACTTGGTTATATGTACATTGAACAACACTGCAGCTTTTTCTGCATGTTTTGTTATTTCTGTCTAAGAAGTTGTCTCTTTTACAACGGGGGTCAATGGGGAAGAATGCTTGTTTTCCCCAATTTGTGGGTGTGGTCGAGGGGAATTCCTACACCATAAAAATCTGCCAGTTTAAGCTAGAGATGCAGTAGCTGTTTTTTGCATTGGATGTGTCTAAATCCACCACATCTGCCTATGTAACACCCATCTGTGGGGAAAGGTGTCAGACTGTCACATGAGAGTAGCTGGGGGATATGTATGCTTGGCTAGGTAAACACAATGCTCTTTTTCACCAGGGTCTCTTAAGTATCATCTCTTTGTCAATTCTGTTTTGCTTTGACAGGAGTTTTCTAATAGAAAATGGTAATGATTAAATATGGGGTTTATAGTTATTTTCAGCAATTAAAGTGAACAGCGGGAAAAAAATTATGCTTTCAATAACAGTTAAATGCTGTTTCACGGCTGGGGGAAAACACTGTCTGTCTAGGCCCTCAGATCAATCCCTCAGTCGGGGCCTGAACTTGCGCAGACCTGCAAGCAACTGCGGTCCCTCATGAGTTAAGATTTTTCGTGGCCCACACTAAATCAAAGTTGCCTGTCCCTGCTATAGAGAGAAGTTACTCACGCGACACACACTGGCTCGTCATCTGCAAGAAAGTGATATGTGCGATTATCTAGAACACAAGAGAAAATACGTTAAATCAGAATGTTTTCATCCAAAGAACATGTTTCAAATTTAAATGAAAGGAAGTCATGACAAAGCGTGTGTGTGTGTTTTACACGCCATTTGCAATAATTATGACCTGAACTTATAATGAAAATAAGCCATGGTTGGCAGGCATTATGTCCACACAGATGTATTCACATTATTTGGACTAAAACCATGGCTTACAAATTGGACAGAAAAGTTACATTGTACATATATTTTCAAGACTGGTCAGAGAGGCTGACTTACGAGAAATTAGGTCAAAGCACTTCTTGTCCTCCAGACTGGGCTTGACTTGGCAGGTGAGCAGGTTGAGTTTGGTTGGTGGTTTGTTGGGCTGAGGAAAGGAGAGCCCTGGTTACTCCCAGGAAAGTCAATTTTTGCAGACAACACTGTGTATGCCATTAGCCCCAACTGTTGGTCAGGCTATGTTAGAGCTGAAATCTGACCTTGTTACCTTACAGAAAGCCCTAGTTGGTTTAAAACTTTGTTCTAGTTCTCGCACCTATTGTTACTTTCAGCAATTAAAGTGATCAACAGTGAAAAAAACCCACTGCTTTTAATGACACTCAAATTCTGTTTCATGACTGGAAACTGATCACCATAGAGCAGGAAAGGCCGCAGCCCACCTTTTGAAGGATATACAGATGAGATAGTTAAAAAGCTACGATTTAAAGTGGGCTTCTTTTTAAGAAATACAGTTGAAGTCGGAAGTTTACATACACAGGTTGAAGTCATTAAATCTCATTTTTCAACCACTCAAACTATAGTTTTGGCAAGTCGGTAAGGACATCTACTTTGTGCATGACACAAGTACAGTGGGGAGAACAAGTATTTGATACACTGCCGATTTTGCAGGTTTTCCCACTTACAAAGCATGTAGAAGTCTGTAATTTTTATCATAGGTACTCTTCAACTGTGAGTGACGGAATCTAAAACAAAAATCCAGAAAATCACATTGTATGATTTTTAAGTAATTAATTTGCATTTTATTGCATGACATAAGTATTTGATACATCAGAAAAGCAGAACTTAATATTTGGTACAGAAACCTTTGTTTGCAATTACAGAGATCATACGTTTCCTGTAGTTCTTGACCAGGTTTGCACACACTGCAGCAGGGATTTTGGCCCACTCCTCCATACAGACCTTCTCCAGATCCTTCAGGTTTCGGGGCTGTCGCTGGGCAATACGGACTTTCAGCTCCCTCCAAAGATTTTCTATTGGGTTCAGGTCTGGAGACTGGCTAGGCCACTCCAGGACCTTGAGATGCTTCTTACGGAGCCACTCCTTAGTTGCCCTGGCTGTGTGTTTCGGGTCGTTGTCATGCTGGAAGACCCAGCCACGACCCATCTTCAATGCTCTTACTGAGGGAAGGAGGTTGTTGGCCAAGATCTCGCGATACATGGCCCCATCCATCCTCCCCTCAATACGGTGCAGTCGTCCTGTCCCCTTTGCAGAAAAGCATCCCCAAAGAATGATGTTTCCACCTCCATGCTTCACGGTTGGGATGGTGTTCTTGGGGTTGTACTCATCCTTCTTCTTCCTCCAAACACGGCGAGTGGAGTTTAGACCAAAAAGCTCTATTTTTGTCTCATCAGACCACATGACCTTCTCCCATTCCTCCTCTGGATCATCCAGATGGTCATTGGCAATCTTCAGACGGGAGGGCTTCTTAAAGAAAATCTAACAGGTCTGTGAGAGCCGGAATTCTTACTGGTTGGTAGGTGATCAAATACTTATGTCATGCAATAAAATGCAAAATAATCATTTAAAAATCATACAATACGATTTTTGAGAGATTCCGTCTCTCACAGTTGAAGTGTACCTATGATAAAAATTACAGACCTCTACATGCTTTGTAAGTAGGAAAACCTGCAAAATCGGCAGTTGTCAAATACTTGTTCTCCCCACTGTAATTCTTACAACAATTGTTTACAGACAGATTATTTCACTTCTAATTCACTATATCACAATTCCAGTGGGTCAGAAGTTTACATACACTAAGTTGACTGTGCCTTTAAACAGCTTGGAAAATTCCAGAAAATGATGTCATGGCTTTAGAAGCTTCTGACATCATTTGAGGCAATTGGAGGTGTACCTGTGGATGTATTTCAAGGCCTACCTTTAAACTCAGTGCCTCTTTGCTCGAAATCATGGGAAAATCAAAAGAATTCAGCCAAGACCTCAGAAAAAAAAATGGTAGACCTCCACAAGTCCGGTTCATCCTTGGGAGCAATTTCCAAACGCCTGAAGGTACCACGTTCATCTCTACAAACAATAGTACGCAAGTATAAACACCATGGGACCACGCAGCCGTCATACCGCTCAGGAAGGAGATTCGATCTGTCTCTTAGAGATTAACGTACTTTGGTGCGAGAGTGCAAATCAATCCCAGAACAACAGCAAAGGACCTTGTGAAGATGCTGGAGGAAACAGGTACAAAAGTATCTAAATCCACAGTAAAACAAGTCCTATATTGACACAACCTGAAAGGCCGCTCAGCAAGGAAGAAGCCACTGCTCCAAAACCGCCATAAAAAACCCAGACTACGGTTTGCAACTGCACATGGGGACAAAGATCGTACCTTTTGGAAAAATGTTCTCTGATCTGATTAAACAAAAATAGAACCGTTTGGCCATAATGACCATCATTATGTTTGGAGGAAAAAGGGGGAGGCTTGCAAGCCGAAGAACACCATCCCAACCGTGAAGCACGTGGGTGGCAGTATCATATTGTGGGTGTGCTTTGCTGCAGTAGGGACTGGTGCACTTCACAAAATAGATGGCATCATGAGGAAGGAAAAGTATGTGGATATATTGAAGCAACATCTCAAGACATCAGTCTGGAAGTTAAAGCTTGGTCACAAATGGGTCTTCCAAATGGACAATGACCCCAAGCATGTGGCCATCACAAAGCCCTGACCTCAATCCTATAGAAAGTTTGTGGGCAGAACTGAAAAAGTGAGTTACACCAGTTCTGTCAGGAGGAATGGGCCAAAATTCACCCAACTTATTGTGGGAAGCTTGTGGAAGGCTACCCGAAACGTTTGACCCAAGTTAAACAATTTAAAGGCAATGCTACCAAATACTAATTGAGTGTATGTAAACTTCTGACCCACTGGAAATGTGATGAAATAAATAAAAGCTGAAATAAATCATTCTCTCTACTATTATTCTGACATTTCACATTCTTAAAATAAAGTGGTGATCCTAACTGAGGTAAGACAGGGAAATTTTACTAGGATGAAATGTCAGAAATTGTGAAAAACTGAGTTTTATTGTATTTGGCTAAAGTGTATGTAAACTTCCAACTTCAACTGTAGATTTTGCCTATCCCTAAACAGCAGGACGCCGATTGTAGTCAACGTTTCTGCCAGTTCCTGATCAGTTCCTGATCATGGTGACACCATTTACCAGAATGCAGCAGTCACTACTCTTAAACCTTTGGATGCCGTCGACCATAACACCATTCGTTTTATCACTGGTGACAGTTTGAATACTCACCACTGCATCCTGTATAAAAAGGTTTGGCTAGTCCTCATTAAAGTCCCGTAGATCAATTCATTTCCCCCTTTTTGTTTACAAAGCCCTACTACACAAATTCCCAGCTACCAACCTCGCTCGCAGGATTGGTTAACTCTTGAGGTAATTCTGATATCGACCAATTTAGGCAAATCCTCCTTGCATCTAGATTCCCTGGTGTTGGAACTTATAGGTATTTATCCATTACGTGTATTGCGAAATCATAAGACAGTAAACAGGATTATTATATACAATTATGGGCTAAAGGGAGTTTGCTATATAATCCTATAAGGTATCTTCGTAATTTTTTGTGAAACTATTGAAGTCACGCCACCAATATAGTTCATGCCCCGAAAGTAGTGCCAAGAATCGAAGGGGAAACCAAAGCAGAACTGAGGGTGAAGAAAAGTAAATTGGACATAAAGATAATATTGGCGAACTGCTAAACATTTACATAAGGAGGAGTGACTATGAATGTTATGTAAACATGCATCTGTATAAAAAGAGCTGACCCAGTCTGGGAAGTATTTCCACGACATACAATGGCGTCACAAACAGGATTGGCAAAAAGGGACCAGGAACGGTGAAAACCTGCGGCTGTGGACGGTTTGGACAAACAAGTGGCCACTAAAAAAAGATAAGCAAAGTTCCTGCTTATTAGTATAGAGTTTGTGTGGTTCGCTCCGAGACCAAGTCAGTCTCCCCAAATTAAATTTTAAAAAAAATGTCAATTGAAAGCTTTGGAATTAAAAAATGCATGCAAAACCGGGTTATTCATCTAGTCTTGATTAGTTTGTTCGACTCTGATGTTTTATCTGATTCGGTTTGCCCAGACTTTGTTCAACCTGTTAAGAGTTGCGAATGCAATTCGTTTATCTTATTGAATCAGTCTGGGCTCGGATCGGTCACTCAATTCATACGATTCACTCAGCTGTTCATCTGGCGCATTTGTTCAATTCGTTCGATTGATCTGTTCATCCCGCTGGCTGTCCTGTTCAATTCGCTAGGGGAGCTACCCGTCCTACGGATACCACTCTAGTGTGTTGAGGAAGTGTATTACTAGAGGACTGTACAGGTAGGAAAAAGTCCTGCTTAATACCGCTTTTCTGTGTCGAGGAAGTGAATCAATAAAGGGCTGCTTAGACAGGCAAAAGTCCTGCATAATACCGCTTTTCTGTGTCGAGGAAGTGAATCAATAAAGGGCTGCTTAGACAGGCAAAAGTCCTGCTTAATACCGCTTTTCTGTGTCGAGGAAGTGAATCAATAAAGGGCTGCTTAGACAGGCAAAAGTCCTGCATAATACCGCTTTTCTGTGTCGAGGAAGTGTCTCAGAAAAGGGCTGAATTTACACGTCGCTTAGGGAAAGCGTGAGAAAGTGTGAAAGTCTTTGTGGGGAAGGGGCAACTCTCCTGGACCGTCACTTAAGTGTGACCCAGTAGGGAGGAAGCGCCCAGTCCCGGACTAGAAGGGGAAGTTTGAATGACATATGAATGACCGTTATAATACTAAAAATAAAAAGCTACAGGCTGCCGAATTAACTTGGAATAAGGAAAATAAGAGCAAGAAGGCGGTTAATGAGATTAGCTTCCAGGAGGAAACCAGGTGAAGTGAGTGTGATACGAGAGAAGTGGACAGAGAGATTAGGTTTTATTTACTGCAGTGTCTATTAATTGTGCAAACGCAGAGACGCTTTCCCACTCTATTTTGCTATAGAAATGCCTTATACTTTTCACAAACACCAGGCACAATTTGTCAATCGTTTTTCATCAATTGTGTCAGAAAGTAATCCACAACACTGAACAAGACTGAACTCACAGTTCCATGTGCAATAGTTAGGTAGCAGTTCTGCACAGTGCAATTCCTCTTCTGCCACATCTTTCTCAACCTGCGGGGGACAAATACCAAGAGTGAAAACATTGACAGCACCTTTTTCAGCCTCCAAACTGACTGAGGTACTGTGATGTAACTGTATGGAAGTATTGTTCTCTGTATTCATAGTGTTCTCACTATGAACATAGTAATACTACATCCATCTAATGTAAATCGGATTTCACTTGCAGGTAAGACAATTCTGTTTGGGATAATGACTTTCACACAGATAAAGTGTTCATACCCGTCACTTCTCTTGTAGAGGAATCCTACTTTCTCTGTGCCATAATGTTTGTTGCCTTGCAGCTGGTGCATACTGTAGAATGTCTGTTTGCTCAAGGAGTCCTGGGTTTGACAAAGACATATTCCACATTAACAGATCACTAGCGAACTTTGATTTTTAGATCCTGTGACTCAAGCAGTGAGACGGACACAGAAAGCAGAAATGTGATGTCACAAACAAGACAGATTTATCAATATATTTAGGCTTGTAGCGTCATACCCAAGAAGACTTGAGGCTGTGATCGCTGCCAAAGGTGCTTCAACAAAGTACTGAGTAAAGGGTCTGAATACTTATGGAAATGTGATATTTACGTTTTTTATTTTTAATACATTTACAAACATTTCTAAACACCTGTTTTTGCTTTGTCATTATGGGTTATTGTGTGTAGATTGATGAGGGGGGAAAAAACTATTTAATACATTTAAAAATAAGGCTGTAACAAAATATGGAAATAGTCAAGTGGTCTGAATACGTTCCAAATGCACTGAATTTCCAGCTTTAAGTACCGTACATATCAAATTCAACTTACTCTCCTTGACTGAACAATTTGCAGGATTGAAATAAAACCACAACAATGTTAATACTTCTAGATAATGAATTACATCATCCACGTTTAGTGAGATGTTACTCACCCCATCAGAGCACGGAAGAGAAACACTTCATTCAAGAAGCATTTTTTTTAAACAACCTCAAATTTCAAATTTCGAACATAGACAGGCACATTCAGAATTTAAATCAAACCTGTGTGTGTGCGTTTGTCCCCACCTCTTTGAGCTCCGGCTGCAGTGAGGGTCGGAGCTGGTCTCTCAGAGAGCAGAGTCGTCTTTTCTCCTCGTCCTGTCTGTGTTTGATCTGGACAGAGACAGAGAACGTTCAATAATACCCTCACCATCACCTCCCAACACACACACACCTCCAAACACACTACACCTCCCATACACACACACACTCACACACACACACACACACACTCCACCCACCCTTTCCCTCAACACAATGATTTTGAGCAGCCATTCACACAATCTCAAATTGTAACAGTATCGTTGAACGTTAGAATGCTATTGGCTCAGCATTGCAAAAACGTTGAGCATAAAAATCTCTATTTAATAGCCAATGGTTGTGAAAAATATATTAAGTCAACTCATTGCTTAAACCTATACAAACGTTTCATTCAACAGCAGTGTTTAGGGGGTAGGAGATCGAGACTAGGGGTAAAACATTTGTAATTCAGCACAAGGCAATCTGCCAATATAGGCATTACCGTTGTTCCAACAGCAAAAGTCCTCATAGCCCTTCACTGTGCAGGACAGGGTAACCTTTATTTAACCAGGCAAGTCAGTTAAGAACAAATTCTTATTTACAATGACGGCCTACACCGGCCAAACCTGGACGACGCTGGGCCAATTGTGCGCCGCCCTATGGGACTCCCAATCACGGCCGGTTGTGATAGTCTGGAAACTCTGATGAATGTTTATCAAAGGGCTGTGCTGCCAGTGTGAGCTTTAGGGTGGGGAGTGCTCAGAATTCAGATGACCTGCTTCAGTCACATAGGGCAGCTGTGGGTGGCTCTCTGAATAGAGATGTAGCGGTGAGTACATGGCTAATGGCAAAAAGTGTGGGCTGTTTGTTTATCTTAATAGAATCTTAATGGAACCCAACAGCTGGGAGAGAGAACAGTCACTGACTACTGATGACAGGAATACAACATTTAACAGATCAGATTACATTTAGTACCTGGGAGAGAGAACAGTCACTGACTACTGATGACAGGAATACAACATTTAACAGTTCAGATTACATTTAGTACCTGGTTTCTGGAGAGAATGATGACATTTGTTCAAGGCAGATTTGTAGCAAAACTGAAATCAATTAATCAGTTGATGGTTGCAACAGAAAAGCTAAACCACAGGGGATCGCAAACGGCTGCTGGTATGAGGAGCTCATTCTGAGGAGCTCATTCTGAGGAGCTCATTCTGAGGTTTTCCTTTTCTGTTGTAACCATCAATTCATCTTAAATAAAAGGATGCATAAAATGAAAATCAGACACACAAGACATTGTGGAAAGCCACTCACAGTGCCCAGCGCTCCTGTGAGCTCGTCAATATAGTGCTTGAGCTTCTCTGTGGCCACCAGACACTCCTGAAAGAAACTGACAAAAGGAAATGGCAGTTTATTGCCACATTAGAAGCAGCAGGTGTGTTTGTGTGAGTGAGAGTGAGAGAGTGTTAGGGTGTGTTGCAGGATGGGCTAGCAGGTTTCCTGATTCTGGCCATAGAGGGGCGGGGGGAGTCAGTCTAACTGACGTCTTTGGCACAGGCAACTGGAGCTCTACTGAAAGATGAAGATGACTTCTATATTAGGCTGGTTCTTGTGTGGTTATGTGTATATGATAATGCCATCATACTGCTACTGCATGACCTTCAGGCAAATCTAAAAACCATTATGTCAACTCATTTCGCAAGCATTTATCTTGTTCAAAAGCACTTTTTAATAAATCACCCTTTAGTCAATATAATGCATCGATGTGGCTTTAAATCAACCCTCTGGAGTCTGAATTTCCCCAATTCCTCATAATCATTATCTATATAAACCACATAAGTGTTATGTACTTTCTAAAACACTACCACAGTATGTGTGCGTGAGGGGCATTATTAACATATTTCAATAAGATATCCAGTCATATGCTTTAACAGGGTTTCTGCAGGTTTCAACAAGTTACATTTAAGTATTTTTATGACCTTTTTAAGACCATTATGAATGCAATTTAAGACCTATTTCACATCCTTACTGGCAAACAAAGTATGAAGGATATGAAGGAAAATCAGAGTCCCAGAATTACTTGCAAAGTAAATGAATTTATTCACATTCAACTGAACATAACCACAGAACTGTGTGTACGCAAGAGTAATGTCTGTCTCTGTGTGTGTGTCTGTGTCTGTGTGTCTGTGTCTCTGTGTGTGTCTGTGTGTGTGTACGCAAGAGTAATGTCTGTCTCTGTGTGTGTGTCTGTGTGTATGCAAGAGTAATGTCTGTGTCTGTGTGTCTCTGTGTGTCTCTGTGTGTGTCTGTGTGTGTCTGTGTGTGTCTGTGTGTGTCTGTGTGTGTCTGTGTGTCTCTGTGTGTCTCTGTGTGTCTCTGTGTGTGAACTAGGTTACATTAATCTGATCTCTTCTCCCTTGGCTGCAATTTCCTCCTCAATGTTCTTGAGCTCAGCTAACTTTTCCTTGCAGCCTCTCCTCAGAGCATTTGACTTTGTTAGGAGCTGGGCCATCCGACTGCCAGCCTTGCCCTCAGCCTCTCCTCAGAGCACTTGACTTTGTTAGGAGCTGGGCCATCCGACTGCCAGCCTTGCCCTCAGCCTCTCCTGCGTCTCTGGCCAGACTTTCAGAAACCTCTTGGATGGTTTTCATTTTAGTTTTTTTGTACCTCCAGGTAATCCTCTGTAGCCTTTCTCTCCTGGCCCTTTGCATCAGACTCCTGCTTCCTTCTCTTTTGATCCAGGTGGACACGGTACCTGGACCTGGCTGATGCCACAGAAGTCAGGAGCTCTTTTGTTGGTAAGCCCCTCCCCCGTGTATAGTGACATAATCACACACAAGCCTGTGTGCAACAACAGTGTCCTCCTGCATGTTGCAAGTCTCCACTTCCTTGTTCACAGAAAAGCCTCTCTCCACAGAGGCCTGTCCATGGGACAAAATGAGCAGCTTCAGACAGAAAGCCCAACGCTCCGGATAGAGCTTGCTTAGGAAACCACACAAGAAAATGTCCAGCCTCTTCTGCATCGGCAGGAAGGAGAGGAACTCCTCGCTTCTGCTCTCAAGGGACAGGAAGGCCTCAAATTGTTGGAGAATGACATCACCTATAACAAAACAGATGAAAAAGAGAAGAAAAATATATTGATAAATCATTACATTGCATCAACAACCTGTAATGGTTATAATGGTGAACAAAACCACTGTTGTAACTACATTTAGTTATAATGGTGTACAGTGTCAAAGCCAATTCCAGTACATCCAGTGAGCCACCGTACACAGACCAGGTACAGGACCATGAGAAGAGACAATGACAATCCACCCAGAAATATTATCCTGATTACGAAATGAGAAGAAAATTTTGAAACTACTACAATTCTGTGAAATGTTTGTGTCTGTAATTGGGCCGTTACTAATTACTGGTGTATTTAAAGGAGAAAAACCTGTCTGGGCGTAACACACTGACTGGGTTTACAGCCCTACGCTGAACAGTTCAAAAACCTGTCTGGGCGTAACACACTGACTGGGTTTACAGCCCTACGCTGAACAGTTCAAATACATATTCAGAATATTTCTGAGTGCGGACCTCTTACTTTTGTCCAAAGCCTATTCCAGAACCTTCCCTACCAGCAAAAACACTTCCTGCCAGAGGGTTGTCCTCCAGAAACGTCTGAACAAGACATTTCATCTGCCTCTTGCACCTGCCTGGGTCTCTGAACATGACAGAAGGGTCCAGACACACCATCTGCCTAACTGTTGGTTACTTGGGCTCTTCTCCTGCACTTTTCTGATGACATTTGACAGTCCCTGCACGCAGTCCCTTCTAAACTCAAGGACTCTAAGCTCAACATCTTTGCTGCTCTGACAGGGGTATAATAAGCCGTAAATAGTATGTACAAAAAAATTATATTTGCTGCTTGCATTCTGACCATAATTTATAAAAAATTATCTTTCTAAATTACCACACTACCTTGAGGACTGACTCAGCACCCAATCCGAGGTCAATGTCCTGTGGTTGGAGCCAGTTCTTATTGTCAGCTACATCCAGTTTGGTTTAGCTGCAGTGTAGTGACGTCCTGGAGGAGCTCTCTCTTGATAAAGCGTCTAAGTAGACCCCTGTCAAAAGAATCTCAAAATTAAATGCAAGTCCCCTGTATCCACATTTATCATAAAGCGACATCATCATAATTCCAATGCATGAACAAAGGTTGAAGAATTGACCTATTCTTCATTAACACATACACATCAATTAGGACTAATCAGTAGTGACAAGAGTTGTCATGATAATGTGCGTTGCTACCTATATAAATCATTGCCTTGATCAACTCAGCCAAGTCTCTGCTGAGGAAAGGCATCACTGGCTCGTCTGTTTGATACTTCCTCAAAAAGGGATTGAAGGTCCTGGCGACAGTTATGTAGAACTGCAGCTTGGCCTAGATGAGTGGATCTTTCAGGGATGGAAAGGATGGAAGGATGCTGTCCCAGGGTTTGGGAGTTTCTGTCTTCTCACTGAATCCATATACAGTTCAAGTGATGGCCAGACTGCAAGAGCCCTCTCTACCACAGGCAGGTTCTCCATCCACTGGTGGCCATAGTACCTTGCTGGTACGTTGTGGAACAGTGTGTGCATGGCTTTCAAAGGTTTGTCCAGCTGCCACATGGAGAAGCCACTTGTGTAATGTGTGGAGTCCACAGCAACAAGCTGAGCACATCCATACTGTTCTGCATGGTCTTGTTGAAGAAGTAAAAAAAAAAACTTGAAATTCACATTGGGCCCATCCATGGAGGTGGACACCAGGCTCCTGAGCTGAAGTTGGTCCACACACTCCTGAGAGATGGACACCAGGCTCCTGAGCTGAAGTTGGTCCACACACTCCTGAGAGATGGACACCAGGCTCATGAGCTGAAGTTGGTCCAAACACTCCTTAGAAAAAAAGAAGAAACATTGAACCTTTACACTTTTCTGGGTCAAGTTCAAGTAAGTGTCTGAGTCTTATTCAGTTATTTCTGGTATTATATCTAGTATTGTACTGTTGATAAGCAACGAAAATTTGCCAAGGAATTGATGACTACATTATCGTTAACTTTCTTTGCAACTCTTAAGGTGTCATCCTATGGCCTTGTTCACCCACTTTCCAAATGTGAATATAGTTTCACTTCCCTCCAAAGTGGTATGTAGGACCGTGGCAATGGCAGCATGTGCTCAGATAACTGTCTCCCCGACTAGATTTCTCCTACATATCACTTTGGGGATAAGTGAAACAATATAAACAAAATTAGGGGTGAACTATCCCTTTAATATGCTACAGAATATATCATCACACTTTGTCATAGCTTTGCTAATGAAAGAAATCAATGAATGTGAGAGTAAAAATTATGTAATGCTTGCTAATTAATAAAAACATTTACTTACTTTGACATGTTTCAGTAAGTCCTGGGCTGTCGCATGCCCCAAAAAATGGGACCCCAGGTACCTGGACTGTACCTGCTCGCCTTCCCAGAAACGTACATCCAGGTCCAACTGCTTGGTTTTGTTTGTTTGATTTAGACTTTCGTCAAACATCAGCAAGAACGGGCCCTTGTTAACTTTTGAGATGAGGTCTCTCTTAATGCCAATCCAAATTGCGCAATGTAAGACATCTTGTCCTTTCCACACTTGAAGGTTTTAGCGATGTCAGAACCAGGGAACATGGTTTGAAACGGCTCACCTATGTCTTGAAATTCTTCAAAACCTATGTCCGATAAATTCTGACCAGGCTGCAGTTTGCATGAGTGGTTATTGGTTCCATGTTGGTTTCATTTTGTAGTTTTGTTACATCATGATCAATACAAATTTTTCCCAAAAACACATTTAAAAGTGAGACTGAAGTTTAGAACTTTATAAAAGTGACGTTAACTTCATAATCCAATACATTTAAGACTTGTCGAAATCTAATTCAAGACATTTTAAAGCCTAAAATTCGGATTATTGGAATTTAGATTTAAGACTTTTTAAGGACCCGCGGAAACCCAGTTAAAAAAGTGATTGGATTTTTCAGGAAAGCAGAAGTCAGATCGTTAGGCATTAGCTTTTTTCCAATGTACTTACAGTACATTATACAATGACTCCTCCCCCCCATTGGTTTCACCACCCAAGGTTCTCCTATCGCTCAGTAAACCTCAGAGCAATAGACACACTCATGTTTAGCTGAGAAGTACATTTCTCCCCCTGACTTTTAGTTAGACAGACAGAGACCACATTGCCTTACTTGCTCTGGGAGTGATAATGCTTGATGAGATTCTGAAGCAGGTCGACACCTTTCTTAGTCTTGATTTCGTTCACTTTGATGAGGTACTACAAGAAAGACAGAGGAGAAGCAAACGGTTTTATGGTTGAGTTATTCATCCATTGAATAAGCCAATTTGTCCATCGAGCAATCATTAAAAAGCAAGGCTGTGCATTCACGTCACTGAATGGACAAAGACACCCGAAAGATTTAATCTCTGAAACTCTATGTCATTACAGGATAAGAGTTAAACCTTCAGCTAACACCCCATTCTCAGAAGGCACGAATGTTGGCCAAAGCTCTAAGCCAGAACTGCTAAAGCAGAGGTCAAAGCTTTGAGACTCCCTCATAGAATTTGAATAAGAATCCCTCTATACAGATCTCACTCACCTCACACATCTGAAGCTGGAACATCTTGCGCTCCTTCTCCAGCTCCTCTGCGATCTCTCCCCCGCTCACCTCTGTACGCACCATGCCGTACTGCCTGGCCAGCTCCCGCTTCTCCTTCTCGATCTTGGTGCTGAGTGATATAATGTAATACTAGTTAATCTCAGGTCAGTCAAAGAGCTAAAACACACTGGTACCGCTCGTTATGGTTGATTGATTCATACAGCTGAGAGAATTGGACAAAATTGCTATTCTATTTGCTTGCGATCATACCAGAAGAATAGTATCATGACTGTCAACGAGAATCCAAATAGGTCAGATCAGGTTTGCAATGAATAACTTCAATCAGACCCCCTCTCACCCTTAGAGCGGGAAGGAAAGAACTTGGGGGAATTACCAACTCCTTGTAAATCAAGGGAGAAGATCCAGGCTCTCCCTCTCAAGATTCACCAAAGGAATTGTTGTCCGAATGTTGTCATTCCACTAGGGACCTGTTTTCAGCATATTGTCTCCAGTCAATAACCGGTGCAGTGTGTGTATGTTTATCCTGTGTTCCCATTTAATTAGCTAGTAAATAAATAATTAAACCAATTTGTGTAGTACTGAATCATAAGTAAGGCTCAGGTTTTTGCAGACGCAAGGAGGTTACGACTGTTCAGAATGATGATATGATACGAGGTTATGAGTAACAAGTTGACTGTTTATAGATGTGATAGGTAAAGTCCTTTTAGAGTTTAATTCGGGAGATGGTAACTCTTTAAATAACCGCTCTCGTGGTGCCCCAGATTCTAATAGGTTAATTGTTACATGATTAATAAAAAAAAATCGGGTAACAATAAAACAGTTAATTAGATAATTAACTAACGTAGCTGTAGAGACAAAGTTATCCAATGTTATTTGTTGCATAGACTGCAAATGACACTCAAGTCTAGAGAAAAAACACATTAATATTGCAGTTATAGCCATGACAGCCTTTATAATAGAACACCTGTGACATCACACATCTAAATATTGCACTTGGGGGGAAAAAACATCTTAAAGTAGAAATAGAATGAAACTATTATAGTGGCTACGATTATATCGGCCACTACAGTAGACATTGATCCAGTGCACAAGGCTATATGTGTGCAAAAATAATGTTCACTGAGTAAAAACAAAAATAATTCCCCCTCACTCACACACAACTGTAAGTCAAGTTCAACACAACAAAAGCAATAGCTTTGGGCTGCACTGCACGTTATTACATTGTATACTTTCTGCCTGTAGAAATCAGCAGCAGAGCATGAGACCCTTTGTTGGCATAATTGATCTCTTTCAGGCAGAGAGTACACCTGGCGTACCCCTTTTTATTCACTGTATTCAACAAGTGAGAGGGAGAAAGTGTTTTGTCTTCCTTTCACCTCTATAGTGGCATCCATCTTAAGCCAGGCCCAGCTCCAGCTACACTTCGTCCCTGAATCCACTTGTTTAACAAGCAACGCCTCATTTTCCACCTAATTCTCTCATTCTGAAAATTTACCGCATACTGTAGAGGGAATACGTTAGTTCATAGATAGTAGTTAGTTAGTTAGCTAGCTAAGAGAGAATTCGATCCAGCTAGTAAGATACTTAACAATGCTAACACTTCTTGTTCCACCACACTTGCTCCCTCACGTCAAACTTTCCAAATGCCAGTTGTTTTTCGGTTCCAGCTCATGAAGCTTGAACAAGAATGGCTTGTAATAAAAGCATTTAGAGAATCATTGAAATGACGCACGGCTCAACCACGGTTTCCAGTACAGGGGATGTGAATGTGGTGTCAAGGGCAGATGTACCTCTGACCCCTGTTACTGGGAACAGACACAGTGACGAATCAAAACCCACTATGTACAAATTGCCCCACAAAGTACAGTAATTCAAAGCTGGTTGCTATGACACTTAAAACCTGTGTGAGGATATATCTCTTGGACCAAATTTGTGACATTAACAATAACTTTTGCACCACAAATCAAAACAATATCCTCCACCTCATTAGCCTGGCATTCAACCAGCTGGTTGTTTCTGACTAATTAAAACCGCTAAACAGAATAAAAAAAGACTGCATTATTTCAGTTGGCTGTGGGAAATATGAATGCAATGCATTGTTTTGATATGGAGCAAATGCAGCATTTGACACTGGTGTGAAAATGTAAAAGCCCGGTGAAATCATTGGTCCCTCACCAGGACCATTTAGCTGCTGGGCAGATGTACACTCACAATTTATTTTCGTAGTCCCTCCATGCTTTGTCAAACGGCTTTTTCAAATCCTGAGGGGGAAGAGAACAGAAAACGTGCATTATTTTAGAGAGAGGTCATCACAGATATGCAATACGACAAAGATATTTGGGCAAGGCAAGATCAGCTATTTGACATTTTAGACTTACCCCTCTGACCTCCTTCAGGTCTCCTTTTACTAGAGAGTCCAGGAAGTAGTTGATGTTGTGCAGCATGCTCTTTAACTGAATGGAAGACACACTCAGTTCACGTCCAGTTGTGGTGGGTTACAATACACACACGTCAGACTGTCACTGACAAGCTTTGATGTAGACAACAGAAGCACATTATTAAAGTTTGAGATCTATATTTTTTTTCCTCCATATAGGTTTATGTGAGGAATTTGAACGAGAAAGTATAATAATATCCCAGAGGTGAAAGAGGGTTGAAATAAAAAGCAACACACATTATCTCGCTTAATGGAATGTCTGACTTTTTGTTTTTGTATCGTTTTATTTTTTAAAACCCTCTCACCATGTTCTTCATTGGCATCAGCAGCTCTTTGGAAAATTCAGCAAACTTAGTGAAGGCAGAGGCCACTTCCTTCTCTCCATTTGAGTGGAAATTCACAGCCAGTTTCTCCATGGAACTGATGTACAGCTCCAGATGGGAGATGTGGTCTATAGGGGAGAAAGGGATGAAACGTTTAGGCATGTTCCCAAGCACGCATCCACAACAGCAGACAACACTGCTCTAGTGAGACCTGTCAACAGGCCCACATGGTACTCTAGGCAATGGCTACCATTTGTGCTATAGATCTTGGATAATAGGTGCTACTATATCTGTGCTGCAGATGTTTTGCAGTGTTCTTCAGTTCTATTAAAACGTACCAAACAAAAATCATCTGCTGTGATTTTACCTTGACCTGAACCATGCTTGGCTTTAGCAGCCTTCTTCATTTTCTGCAAGACTGTTCTGTCACAGTCCAAAGCCTGTAAAACATACACAGGACAATCATTTAGGGCTTTCTCCGCTCTGAATGATTCTCAACCAAACTAGGCTAAAACTGACAGTGAAGTTGCCCAATTTGTAGAACTTTCATTCATTTAGCACTGTATCAAAATATCGTTATAGATGGTATTGTAAAAATCCATACCGGTATGTGTATCCATACTGGTACACCTCGAGGGGCGATTTCCCGGACACAGATTAGGATTAATTGAAGACTAAAAAAACACTTTAAAAATGGAGATTGCTTTTTAGTCCAAGACTAGGCTTTATTCTGTGTCCGGGAAACTGCCCCTAAAAGGTATAGTGTCAGTTAAGACCCTTATCTACTTACCCATAGTCAGATGAGCTCATGGACACCATCTTTATGTATCTCCATGCTTTGAAGGAAGTTGAAGGTAGTTTTGTGAGCATGCTAGCTGTTCCGGTAGACTTCCAGTCATTGCGCTAATGCTAGTTAACAATGGCTCGCGAAACTACCTTCAACTTCATTCAAACTACATGTAGAGACATACAAATGGTATCCATGAGTTCACCGTTGCTTTTCTGCTCTACACAGAAAAATACAACCAAAAAACATTTTTTTTTTTTTTTAAAGAGGCAATTCAACATAGCCTAATTCAGAAGACCAAACAGACCCGCCCCCAAAAAAACATACACATGCACTAAGAATGTGATAGTATGTTGTGTGCAGCAAATTATTGTTTAAAAGTAAAACAATTCACCCAAAGACACATTTTTGAGTCTGATACATCATGTCGTGGCAGCAGTTATAACATTTACAGTAGAAACTAAGAATACCAACATTAGGTTCCATCATCCTATTCACATGGTTGGACAAAACCTGGTCATTTACAAAGCTCTCCCTGTTACATAACACTAGCCTAATGAGGTTTGATTCAAATGGAGCATACGCTTAAAATCTGTGTTTATATCTGTAATATAGGCGCGCCACACACACACACGGGTCAGGGCTGTTCTACTGACTGACCAAGGGCTTCAGCATTAAGTTGGCTTCAACACAGCACCCCCTATCAGTCATCTATATAAATCATTGGTCATCTCTCAGCAGTTATCCTGTATATACAGTGCCTTCGGACAGTATTCTTATGCAAGTGTTTATTTAAGCTGTTCTTGCCATAGTATGGTCTTGGTCTTTTACCAAATAGGGCTATCTTCTGTATACCACCTCTACCTTGTCACAACACAACTGATTGGCTCAAATGCATGAACCTCTTAAGAATCAGACCCTTCTTTTCAATTTCCTAAAATGACATACCCAAATCTAACTGCCTGTAGCTCAGGACCTGAAGCAAGGATATGCATATTCTTGATACTATTGAAAATGAAACACTTAAGTTTGTGGAAATGTGAAATTAACGTAGGAGAACATAACACAATAGATCTGGTAAAAGATAATACAAAGAAGAAAAACATACATTCTCTATTTTTATTGCATCATTTTTGACTTGAAAAAGAAAAGCCATACATTCACATAGTAAACTGGAGTTCATTTAGACGTTGTCCACAAGAGGGCAACAGTGTATGTGCAAAGTTTCAGACTGATACCTTCATTAATGAGGGAGCTACATAACATTTAATATGAAGTTACCCAGGTGTCCCTCACTAGTTTGCCTAAATGTACCCAAGTGTCGGAATTGGTAAATCGATACATTTTCAAGTACTTAACTATAGAGAACATACAAAAATGCTATGGTAATAAAACATACAAGTTCACACAATCCCAGGAATGTCATACATGATGGATCATTAGCTTTCCTACATATAAGTTACTACCAGAGGCGACGAGAATGCTGATCCAATGCCTACCAACACAGAAGCGAACTATTTCAGATAAGGGCCAAGTTAGCAGCCAACACTGATCTAATGTCATAAGTAAACACGGCACAAACCATACAGAAAGTGAAAAAAATAAAACAAACTATTTACAATATTTAGAACACCCTCAGTCCTCTACACAAGACTGAGCTGCTGATGCTAATTCCTATAGCTGAAACAGATACTGCAGTGCAGGTGATGGTTGATTTCTTGTGAAGACACCTGGTTGACGTATGTAGCTCCCTCATTCATACACCTTATGGAACAGCCGGAACTGTGAAGCAACAAACATAGGCACAGACACACGCATGATAACATACACACACGTACAGATGGATATTGTATATATGTGGTAGTTGTGGAGTAGGGGCCTGAGAGCACACAGTGTGTTGTGAAATCTGTGAATGTATTGTAATGTTTTTAAAATTGTATAAACTGCCTTAAATTTTGCTGGACCCCATGAAGAGTAGGCAGCAGTTAATGGAGATCCATCATAAATACAACAACGCCTCCCTGCTCTTTTGGCCCTGAGGCACATTCATGTCAGCAGTTTTGTATTTCAGCAGATGAACACCACTGGAGGCAGAAGTAGAGGTGTGAAGATGAAGGGTACTTTCCAGTCTTATCCAGCTGAGGTCCTGACTGCCTTTTCGGTCGATACGTTGGTGGAAGTGGCTCCACATTATCTTCTAGCACAGTGTGCCGCTTCTGGACTGGCCTCTTCACACCTCTAGATGGCCGGGCGGGGGTAGGTGTGGAACCAGAGACAGCAGCAGGGGTCGGACTGAATTAACCCGTTTCTACATTTGAATGTGTGGGTGATGGACACGTTGACGTTGGTGGTTCCCAGAGTCATTGGCACTATGGAAGATTTAAAAAATGTTTAAAAAAATATCTGTAAGAATACTTTTAGGGATGAGCCCTGCATCAATACATCAAATAAACACCACATCTATATTATATAGAGTAGGGGGAACACTGTGGTGAAGTGTGTGCACCAATGGTAAATAAGGCTGGTGAGGAGAGGACGGGTCGTAGTGGTGGAACGGTATCAAGAACATGGTCTGTTTGGTGCTGTTCCATTCACTCCATTCCAGCCATTGTTATGGGCCGTCCTCCTGTCACCAGCCCCCACTGGCTTTATATATATAAAATATACACATATAAATACATACACACACACACACACACACACACACACACACACGTATAGCCAATGTATATTTTATATTGACTTTGACATGCTGTGGTTTTCGAAGTACCTTGTTTGCTATTAATACACATTTTTATATTTTATAGCAATCAAAGAAAAAAACGTATTTCACTTACCATTCTAAAGTGGCGTCCTCTCCTTCCATCTTCAGCTGTTGAGCCTAAGCTAAACTCACTAAGTCCTCATCTACTGGTTCTGTGACACTTTCCCGGTCGATATCTGCTATTATCTATGTTTACTAAATTAAGCTGTGCGTAACTTGATGCTCCACTTTCTTGTTTAGATTTCCAACGGACACTGAATTGCGTTACGCACGGGTTTAGCACGGCTTTCATCACACAAAAGTTTAAAAACGATAGGTGGTCATTGGACCAAGACAAAGTCAATCAAGTGAACACCGCCGTTCTCATTGGTGCGTAAAGAGGTCATTGCTTCATATACTAAAATCAGTATTTTATCGGATATACCTAACGTAGAATGATGAAGCAAGTTTGGTTGTCTTCTTGATTGCATACAAACCGAACATGTCTGGGTAAAAGAAGGTTTAGCGCTTACATCGGTTGTTTTGTTTAAAGTTGAATGAGTCGGATTTCATGTGTTAAAATACATTTTTATATCCTATCAAGCAAAACTATTCTACATATTCAACAGGTGTTGCACACTTTAGCTTAAGACATGTAGCTAGCTAGGTAAACAACGTGTCTAGTCACGTAACGTTAGCTAACGAGCCAGCCACTTAACGTTAGCTAGTTAAACAACAATGAACAATGCCAAAATCATGTCGTTACTACCCTGCATGAATCTGCTGAGAGCTTACTAACCAGGTTCAATGTTAGCTAGCTAACATTAGGCTCTAACTAGCAAATCAAATGAATCTGGGAAATGAATAATAACGTCATACAAGTAGCGTTAGTTGAGAGCCAGCCAGCTACATTACACTTTAGCTTAAGACATATAAGCTAGCTAGGTAAACAAGTACCTAGGTAAACAAATACTGGGAGAATATAGTGTGGTCAGATGAGAGCAAAATTGAACTGTTTGGATGTCATAATACACACCATGTTTGGAGGAGAAATGGCACTGCACATCACCCTAAAAACACCATACCAACAGTGAAGTTTGGAGGTGGGAACATCATGGTGTGGGGCTGCTTTTCAGCAAATGGTACTGGCAAACTTCACATAATTGAAGGAAGGATGAATGGGCAAATTTAACGAGACATTCTTGACAAATCTCTGCTGCCATCTACCAGGATGATGAAGATGAAACGAGGGTGGACATTTCAGCAAGACAATGATCCCAAACACACAGCCAAGGAAACTCTCAATTTGTACAAAGTATTAAATAAATATCAGTAAATGTGTTCAATACCCTGTGTCATTTCACATTATTACACATAACTTAATTTCTGAATGTATTTGTTTTGGTTTCTTTGTATGTATGGATTACTTTGGTTGTTACCAACATCTGGTGAAACTTTAATGTCAATAGCACCTTTGGAAATATATTTACTGAGAAAAATGGTGACGTGTTCAATACTTATTTCACCCGCTGTATATGGTTATATTATGTAAAAATAATGGTGCAACCCTAATAAATCTAACATTGTTTTAGAACCTCGGACATTTGTTGTAAAATAATCTTCAGTGCGCCATAGAATTGCCACCTTTCCCTATGTTGCTATGTGCATAATAGCAAAGTTAACCAGCATATTGGGATGGAGAACAATGCGGTAGAGGCAGCAGCAGAGACGAGGAAAAAGCCCAATTGTCAAACAAATTGAGGAGAGAAGAAACCAACTTAATTAGGTCTATAATCAAATGTTAAATGTGCAAAGCTTTAGAAATCATCCATATATATACACAGTGCCTTCGGAAAGTATTGACTTTTTCCACATTTTGTTACGTTGATTAAATATTTTTTTCTTCAGTAATCTACAAACAATACCCCATAATGACGAAGGGAAAACAGGTTTATAAAAATATGTTAGCAAATGTATTAAAAATAAAAAACATACCTTATTTACATAAGTATTCAGACCCTTTGCTATGAGACTCAAAATTGAGCTCAGGTGCATCCTGTTTCCACTGATCATCCTTGATGTTTCTACAACTTGATTGGAGTCCACCTGTGGTAAGTTCAATTGACATGATTTGGGGACACACACTCAAACACACACACACACACACACGCCTATATAAAGATCCTACAGTTGTCAGTGCATGTCAGAAAATAAACCATAAGCCATTAGGTCCAAATAATTGTCCTTAGAGCTCAGAGACATGATTGTGTCAAGGCACAGATCTGGGGAAGGGTACCAAAAAATGTCTGCAACATTGAAGGTCCCCAAGAACACAGTGGCCTCCATCATTCTTAAATGGAAGAAGTTTGGAACCACCAAGACTCTTTCTAGAGCTGGACGCTCTGCCAAACTGAGCAATCGGGGGAGAAGGGCCTTGGTCAGGGAGGTTACCAAGATCCTGATGGTCACTCTGACAGAGCTCTAGGGTTCCACTGTGACGATGGGGAGAACCTCTGGTCAGATGAAACCAAGATTGACTGAATGCCAAGAGTCACGTCTGGTGGAAACCTGGCACCATCCCTAAGGTGAAGCATGGTAGTGGCAGCATCATGCTGTGGGGATGTTTTTCAACGGCAGGGACTGGGAGGCTAGTCAGGGTCGAGGGAAAGATAAATGGAGCAAAGTACAGAGAGATCCTTGACAAAAACCTGCTCCAGAGCGCTCAGGACCTCAGACTGGGGGTGAAGGTTCACCTTCAAAACAGGACTACGACCCTAAGCACACAGTCAAGAAAACGCAGGAGTGGCTTCGAGACAAGTCTTTGAATGTCCTTGAGTGGCCCAGCCAGAGCCCGGACTTGAACCCGATCAAACATCTCTGAAGAGACCTGAAAATAGCTGTGCAGTGACGCTCCCCATCCAACCTGACAGAGGTTGAGAGGATCTGTAGAGAAGAATGGGAGAAACTCCCCAAATACAGGTGTGCCAAGCTTGTAG
This sequence comes from Thymallus thymallus, assembly GCA_023634145.1. NCBI lineage: Eukaryota > Metazoa > Chordata > Actinopteri > Salmoniformes > Salmonidae > Thymallus > Thymallus thymallus. Next base: position 46,996,970 of record CM042410.1, read on the forward strand.
CGTCATACCCAAGAAGACTCAAGGCTGTATTCGCTGCCAAAGGTGCTTCAACAAGGTACTGAGTAAAGGGTCTGAATACTTAAGTAAATGTGATATTTCCGGTCAGTTTTTTTTAAATTTATTATAAATTTGCTAAAAATTCTCAAAACCTGTTTTTGCATTGTCATTATGGGGTATTGTGTGTTAATTGATGAGGGAAAAAAATAAAACAATTTATTCAATTTTAGATTAAGTCTAATGTATCAAAATGTGGAAAAAGTCAATGGGTCCGGATACTTTCCGAAGGCATTATGTCAATAATACATAATAGAATTCACCATATATAAATAAACATGCAATGCATTATGCTCTTCTGTATAACACATGTTGTTTTTCCTATGGGAAAATAATCCTTATGTTTTCTACTCTGGATGTTTTGGATCAAATGGCAGGGCAACATGTTGACTTGGCTCCTATCATAGCACATGTTGTTCAAGCAACAGAGGGCTAACATTAATAATATGCATGTCAATCTCTCCTGGCTCAAAGTGGAGGAGAGTTTGACTTCATCACTACTTGTATTTGTGAGAGGCAGTGACATGTTGAAAGCACTGAGCTGTCTGGACTTCTGTTCGGTCCTGTGGTCAGGTGCCACAAAGAGGGACAGGGCAGCACGGCTGGCAGATCAGGGCCTAACATGACAACTCAGAATATGCTATTCTGTTCTTCTGAAATAGGCTACATTTTACAGACCTGTCTAAAATAAATAAATAAATGGATTTATTGTGATGGTGTAGGCTATATTAAATGGATTTATTGTGATGGTGTAGGCTATATTAAATGGATTTATTGTGATGGTGTAGGCTATATTAAATGGATTTATTGTGATGGTGTAGGCTATTTACATGGATTTATTGTGATGGTGTAGGCTATATTAAATGAATTTATTCAGATGTTCCAACGGTCTGCAGCAGTGGCTTTTAAGCTATGCATGGAAGCCAGGAGATGCTAAATGCATTTATGTTAATTTCCGGTCAATTTGTATTTATTAGGGATCCCCATTTAGCTACTCTTCCTGGGGTCCAAACACATTAAGGCACTTACATTTGATACAAAACAAAATATAACAGTATATAATTTAACATTACCGTGAGACTGGCAGTTATTTGCATGATAATCACTGGCTGACAAAATTGTATGACCGCCACAGCCCTAGCCAGGAGCATTCAGTTAGCTCAACGCTGATTGGCTATTATTTAATTATTTTTTTTATCAAGGGAAGCCAAACGCTGCTCCATTGAGATACATTCAGCCGCTTGCGAATTGAAGAAAAGTTATTAAAGAGCGAGACAAAATACATTTCATAATGTTTATTTTCTTTTTTTACTTGGTAAATGTTTTGGGGAAGCCTGGCTATCCTTGGCATCTATGAATACAACCCACTGCTTGGGTAATCACCATGGTAACACTGCACTCCAAGTAAAAGGCGTCCGCATGCTTCCCAGCCCAAACAAGCTTACTTCCGAAGTTGTGGCAAAAAAACATGACCTCTGGGGCCTCCCGAGTGGCGCAGCGGTCGAAGGCTGCATTGCAGTGCGTGAGGTGTCACTACAGACCCAGGTTTGATCCCAGGCAGTGTCACAGCCGGTCGTGACCGGGAGACCCATGAGGCGGTGTACAATTGGCTCAGCGTCAACCGGGTAGGGGAGGGTTTGGCAGGCCAGGATGTCCTTGTCCCATCGCTTTCTAGAGACTCCTTGTGGCGGGCCAGGCGCCTGCAAGCTGACTAGTTCATCAGTGTTTCCAGGTTAAGCGAGCAGTGTGTCAAGAAGCAGTGCGGCTTGGCAGGGTCGTGTTTCGAGGACGCATGGCTCTCAACCGAGTCCGTACGGGAGTTGCAGCGATGTGAAAAGACTAACTACCAATTGGATATCACAAAAAAGGTTGGAAAGTACAAAAAAAAAAAAATATTACCTCGCATATCTGGGATGGCAAATCTCTGAGCTGGTCACAAACAGCTGTACAGCGTTTATGATCATCGACTAAGTATGGATGGATATACAGTAGGCTTACACTAAATAATTGTTTTGAGATTATGGATTAAGCATTTTAATCTTTAAAAGAACTGCCGGATTTTGTTTAAAAAACAGCTACAGTTGAAGTCAGAAGTTAACATACACTTAGGTTGAAGTCATTAAAACTCATTTTTCAACCACTCCACAGATTTCATGTTAACAAACTATAGTTTTGGCAAGTCGGTTAGGACATCTACTTTGTGCATGACACAAGTAATTCTTCCAACAATTGTTTACAGACAGATTATTTCACTATATCACAATTCCAGTGGGTCAGAAGTTTACATTCACTAAGTTGACTGTGCCTTTAAACAGCTTGGAAAATTCCAGAAAATGATGTCATGGCTTTAGAAGCTTCTGATAGGCTAATTGACATCATTTGAGTCAATTGGAGGTGTACCTGTATTTCAAGGTCTACCTTCAAACTCAGTGCCTCTTTGCTCGACATCATGGGAAAACCAAAAGAAAAGAAATCAGCCAAGACCTCAGAATTTTTTCTGTAGACCTCCACAAGTCTGGTTCATTCTTGGGAGCAATTTCCAAACGCCTGAAGGTACCCCACGTTCATCTGTACAAACAATAGTACGCAACTATAAACGCCATGGGACCAGGAAGCCATCATACCGCTCAGGAAGGAGACGCGTAGAGATGAACGTACTTTGGTGCGAAAAGTGCAAATCAACCCCAGAACAACAGCAAAGGACCTTGTGAAGATGCTGGAGGTAACAGGTACAAAAGTTGTTATTGACATAACCTGAAAGGCCGCTCAGTAAGGAAGAAGCCACTTCTCCAAAACAGCCATAAAAAAAGCCAGACTACGGTTTGCAACTGCACATGGGGACAAAGATCGTACTTTTTGGAGAAATGTCCTCTGGTCTGATTAAACAAAAAAAGAACTGTTTGGCCATAATGACCATCGTTATGTTTGGAGGAAAAAGGGGGAGGCTTGCAAGCCGAAGAACACCATCCCAACCGTGATGCACGGGGGTGGCAGCATCATGTTGTGGGGGTGCTTTGCTGCAGGAGGGACTGGTGCACTTCACAAAATAGATGGCATCATGAGGAAGGAAAATTATGTGGATTTATTGTAGCAACATCTCAAGACATCAGTCAGGAAGTTAAAGCTTGGTCGCTAACGGGTCTTCCAAATGGACAACGACCCCAAGCTTACTTCCAAAGTTGTGGCAAAATTTAATGGCAATGCTACCAAATACTAATTGAGTGTATGTAAACCCACTGGGAATGTGATGAAAGAAATAAAAGCTTAAATAAAATCACTACTATTATTCTGACATTTCACATTCTTAAAATAAAGTGGTGATCCTAACTGACCTAAAACAGGGAATTTTTACTAGGATTAAATGTCAGGAATTGTTTAACTCAGTTTAAATGTATTTGTCTAAGGTGTATGTAAACCTCCGACTTAAACTGTATATGGTGATATCCTTCTATTATGATAAATAGCTTGAATCAAAATCATAAACTGCATTAGTGTTAATGATAATTATTATAAAAATCACTTTATTGAATTGATATCTAGATAAAGGGAGTTGATCATTTTTGGTTCATTTCACCACTTTCCTAATTAATGGACTGTGCTACAGAGTATAGTGGTAAAACCACGTCCTCGGTCCCACAATAAAACCAGTGGCAATGGTTTCAATGGCAACATAAATAGGACGTTTTGCTTGTAAGCCATCATATAGTGGTTATTGATATACACTTGAATGGGTTTTCCTCCGTTCCATACAATGAGCACGGGAATAGCCTGACAAACAAAGGACATCGCCACAATGTAGATGCTTTTACGCAATAATGGTGATCTCTAATGAAACACGGGAGTCTTTTCAAGAGAAAAGCAATGCGGATATATTGTGGGAATTGGATGAATCCACGAGAAAACAGATGCTGCCGGCACAAAGAGAGCAGACAGGCGCTTTGTCTCCTGCCCCAGTCCGTGGATGGAGCGGTAGTTGGTCGATGCCCACACCTTTGTGCTGGGCACGTTACGGTACCTTGGCAAGCTTTTCCCGAAAAACTCGTTTCTTGTACCGAAGTGGCGTGGGGGGAAGAAAAAAAAATCATGTTTCTCAACTGATCACGGCTTATGATCGCCATAACGTGCATAAACAATTAACTCACCTCTTCGATGTTGTTCACAGCCTTTCTACAAGTTGACATTTTGGTGGTGAAGGACGAGGTTGTTGGAGAGCTATAGTCCTCCAAGGTATCGGCGATAAAGCCGTCGACAGATAGAAACTCCGGCATTTTGATGTTAAAAAGAGCACGGCACGAATGTAATTGAATTCACAACGTGACAGCCTAAATCGCACGCCGTCTACTAGGCTGAGTGAGTGACGTTTGTGTTCATGTTTGTCGTTTCGGACAGACCACCTGAATATCCACGCGACATTTGGAAAGGAGGAACTGACGCGACACTCCTGCGCGCGTGCATCACGGTCAGCCTCGCGCTGAAGGCATCGGAGGCGCGCATGCCCGGGCACGCGCCCTTCGTGGTTGTGGTTGTGGTCGTGGTCGTGGTCGCTCAACAGAGTATATAGACCAAAAATTCACCACAAATCACATTGTAATTAACTTTTTTCTCAGGCTCCTTTTGTAGACTAATCTTTGCCGTTCATTAGGTACAACTCTTATCATAAATCCCGTGATATCAAACTGATTTTATATGTCTAAAGGGGAATTTTCACCCTAGGGATTTCTAGGTCAGTCGTGTTGTTCTCCTCTGGTGGCTAGCTAGCTAAAATCATCCCTTTCCTAAATTAGCCATCAATGGAGATAGGGATTTGAACTTGTGGTTTTACTTTATTCTCCATACTTGGCTAATGATTATAACCATAAATTCCTACATTGAGCCCCTAGCCTGAGAGGATGGAAGTTCAACATGTAGCTAGATGTAGTATGCTAACGTTAACTAGCTGGCCTGGTGTTGCCCATGAAAGGAAGTTAGGCTAGCGAACAAGTATTTTAGCCAGTTAGCCTCAGACAACAAAAACAAAGCATGTACTGTATGACAGAGTCCTAGACCGTATAGGCAACATAAAATATGAGAATGGCATTGGTGTTTCTCTACAAGTAGGGTGAGTCAACATGTTTTTCTACTTGCACACACACACACACCACACACACCACACACACACACACACACACACACACACACACACACACACACACACACCACACACACACACACACACACACCACACACACCACCCACACCACACCACACACACAGAGAGAGAAATCAGAACCATGAACAGCCACATCATATTTAGCTTACGTTGATTGGACTAAATAGTTTTTGGTATCTTTTAGTTAGACTCAGCAGAGGTGATTAGATAATGTTGAAATGGTGCTGGAATAGTGGAGGCAGATCCTGTTTTCTTTGCGACTTGCAGTAACTCTCTGTGGTTCTAAACCAATAGTTGTTTAGTAGTCTGAAAATGTCTGAAACATTCCTTTGCTTGACCATACTTTAAGTTATGTAACTGTTTATTACATACAATATGTTTTGTGGACTTCTCTGAACAGATGTTGCTGTCTGGTTTAGTAGTTAAACAAATGTGTGGTTTAATTAATTCTCCCACTGTGTCTCCTTATTGTCTCGGCCTTAGGTCTATATATCACGGTGTTAATGCATGTGAACTAACAGGTTATAGAGCAAACAACCCAATTACCAAAACACATAGGTTGTAATAGGGCTTTTTTTTCTGGATTGGCTTCCCCAGGGAATTTGCCCACGGACCGCTACTGCTCATCAACTCGAATTCGACGATGAAGCGTTTTTGATTTTCTATATAGATTTTTTTTAAACTTTTTTTAAACTAGTTTACTGGCCCATCACTAGAGTGCAATGAGGCAAGGAAATCCCGTCCGGCAAAACCCTCCCCTAAAGTATAAAAATACAAGAAGTCTGGAGTGCAAAAAGCTATAAAAAGACATTGCATAGTATGGGTGAATGGCTGAATATGTACACTATACATTGTTACAGAGTGTTAGGTGAAAAAAATATATAAAAATATTGCAAGTTGATATAGATGGTTAACTATACTATACAGGTCGATGGCAGAGAAATGCTTAAATAGCTAAAAGTGCGCTGCCTCATGGGTCTCCCGGTCACGGCCGGCTGGGACACAGCCTGGGATCGAACCCGGGTCTGTAGTGACGCCTCAAGCACTGTGATGCAGTGTATACCGCTGTGCCACTCTTTTACCACATAATATTCTTGTTGAATACCCAGTTCTCTTTCATTAAATAGTGTACACTCCCGCTGTATTTTAGAATTGGACAAATAAACATTATTTGGATATAATGTATCTGTTTGATGCTACAGAACCCTGTACTTCTTACTGTATATAAATATATTCAGTGAATCCATAAAGGAAAACAAATTTAGAATATTGATAGAAAATATCCATGTTTATTTTATGGTGGTTCTACATAGTCTTATGCTGAGCCACATTGTTATTTTATCCAGCTTCGGTACACTGGCAATGGTGTTTGGCATAGTGGGCTAGGGAAGCTGAGACTCTTGTCCTATCTGCGGTGTACAGACAGCTGGATAACACTTTGCCAGAAGAGGTGTAGGCAGGGACGCCGCCAGGGATTTTGGGCCACGTGAAAAGATATCACATTGGGCTCCACCACCACAGGCCACACCAACCCTGCGCAATTGCTGTAACCACACCCCTCCAGAACCCAATCGACCCATTCAAAGCTTTAAATAACTCTACCTTTGCAGGCTTGAAACTCTCTTGTAGTCCAATATTTTCATGAATAACTTAAAGTAAATATAACTTAAATAAACATTAACCTCTTAAATTAAAATACATTAACATCTATAGAATGATATAACAAACAAAATAATAAAATCAGCAGCAGATTTTTGAACTAAGTATACGTACCAACTAGAAAATAAGCAGCTGTAAAAGTGGAAATGGAGATGAAAAGGCCTGATGGTGGCGCTAGAGGAAAGGTCAAGAGGTCACCAAATCAATAGGTTTCTTCCACTTGGGGTCTTGATTGTGCACAACAAATGTTATGGCAATCCAGCCATTACTTTGAGATAGATCTTGTTCTCAGTCTGTTGTCAGTCTTGTTCTCAGCCTGTGGGCATCATGTGTGTACTGATCCAGTATCCACAGCCATGCCATTTAACAGTTATCACTGGTCCTTACTCAGCCTTACTCACCAAGAGCCCAGCGCAGAACCTTCCTGCTAGCAAAGTCACTGATCAAGTCTTTCAAGTCCAGCTTTCTAGCTAACTGACTTTCAAAGGACAGCAATGCAAGATTGCAAAACCTGTCCTGGGATATAGTGGACCTCAAATAGTTGTTTTTATCCGTTTTAGCTTACTGAAAGATCTCTCGCCACCAGCAACAGTCACAGTGTCACGAGATGGTGCAGAGACCGACCAATCAGCAGCGCCGGGATAGTAGTTCCACATCTTATTTTAATTTCCTATACTATGTATAATAAAACACAAACGACGAACTACAGAACAAAACACGAATAGACTAAACGTCACGTTCACAAAACAAACACCAACGGACGGACGTAACGAATGTGGCACGCTTACTGTCACCGTGACAACGACCCACAACCCAGTGTGAAAATTACAAGCCTATGTAGGATCACTAATTAGAGACAATGCGCTACAGCTGCCTCTAATTAGGGATCCCACACAAACCACCACCAGACACAGAAAGAATAGAACTGTCAGACTCTGACCATGGTTACATAGAGAAGCAAAATAGGCTTCTCTATGGCCAGAGCCTGACAGTACCCCAAAACCCCCCCCCCCCCCCCCCCCCCACAAGGTGCAGACTCCCGGACGCCAAACAAACAAATAAAAACACAAATACAAGGGGGAGGTTAAAAGGAAGGGAAGACTGGGCGAAGTGGACAGTTTTTTCCCGTGCCCCCTCCTTATGACCGGGCCCGGACTGGGTACCGGTGGAGTAAACGGCTCTGGCCATGGAGCAGGGAAAACAAACGGGCCGGGACACCCACGGTTTGGACCTCTTGCAGAAGATTTGCTGGTAATGCACATCTCCTGGAACGACATGGTTGTGGTCTTAGCATTTTACACTTTATATGGAAGGGCAACACACTTTTGTTGGTAAAGGTGTCCACCGAATGAGCCAGACTGTAACTGTTGAGAGACAGGCTAGTGCAGTCTTACTCACTATTTCTTGTAAGGGGACCACTTTGGGTTGAGACAATCATTCAGAGGCCAGATCTTTAAGTTGTTGTATACATACACAGCGGTCTAAGGCACTGCATCTCAGTGCTAGAGGCGTCACTACAGACACCCTGGTTCGAATCCAGGCTGTATCACAACCGGCCGGGATTGGGAGTCCCATAGGGCGGCGCACAATTGGCCTAGGGTCAGCCGAGTTTGGCCGGTGTAGGCCGTCATTGTAAATAAGAATTTGTTCTTGCCTAGTTAAATAAAGGTTACATAATTTATTTTATTTTTTAAAATAGGCTACATCACAACCTTAGTAGTTGGATGAGCGAAAATGACTGAATTCATTCTAAATGTATAGTCTGTTGTTGGTATCCTTGTGAGACCATCCAGGTGTCCATTGGTCTGTTTCTCTGTTTTAGCTTCTGAATGTTCATTGTTGTAAATGTTGCCTCACATGAATAAGTGATGACAAAAAATGATTTCACCTTTTGCCCACACTGCTTCAGACGTGGATACTCCAGAAATGGGTAACACCTGATCTTAGTTCACCTTGCAATGTGTCATTTATCTGCAGCTCCACTATCTCACTCTCTATTCCAGCACGGTCAGGACAGAGATGACTGGGGTCAGAGATGACACTGGCACATGAAATGGGTTCTCAATGAAGTTGAAAAACTCCTTGTATTCCAATGATATCCTTGAATCTTGACTCAAACTTCAACTCTTCCAACACACGCACAAATGCATCATAGCTAAAATGTTGCAGTATGTCTGGGTTGGATGTGGTGACTGCTCTGAGTTTTGCTTAATGAACAAACCTGTCTGTCAGGTCTGAACAGTGTGGTGGTTTTATTTTGAAATGCTGTGACCACCAGCAAGTCAGGCTTGTCTATCACATGTCCCTGTTGCTATGCAGAATATCAGAAAGGATGGTGTGAGTAATGGGGAACCAATCACTTGTCTCCATAGTGTCTGTGCGTCAGTAGTGTCTCCATAGTGTCATAGTGTCTGAGTGGGTGTTTGGAACCAGTGTACATCATATCTGAGGTTGCACCTTTCCTGACCTATCCTGAGATAGTATATAACCCAGTGGCTAACTCCACTCAGTGGGTTCTCACTATATCCACCTCGTGTGGGTATGGCGACCAGCTCCCTTGTCGATAAGTTCTTTGAATAAAGATTTAGTTTAAGTATAACTCTGACTTGTGTGATAAGTTTGTCTCTCCTCATTTGATAGTATTTAAAATATCCACCACATATCTCACCTCATTTTGAAATATCAAGTCGCTGTATTCTGTCTGGTAATTCCTCCGGTGATTGCCGGTGATTCAGTACCCTTCGCAATAATAATGCTCACCAAGGCAACGACTTGCTTCATCACATTCTGTAAGTCACAGTCTTTGAGTTTAGCTACAAGTGCTTCCTGATGAATGATACAACAAAACGTAACAAATTGGGGAATATCCTCTCTCTTTCTCATCAGGCCTATGAGTCCCTTCTCCTTCCCTCACATGTTTGGGGCGCAGTCAGTGCACACAGATGCCAGATTTGACCAGTCAATGTTATTATTGTGGCGGCAGGTAGCCTAGGCGTTAGAGCGTTGGGCCAGTAACCGAAAGGCCGCTGGATCAAATACCCGAGCCAACAAGGTGAAATACAACTCGATGTGTCCTTGAGCAAACCCTAATTTGGTCCAGGGGCTGACCCTGTAGGTAGGCTGTCATTGTAAATAAGAATTTGTTCTCAACTGACTTGCCTGGTTAAATAAAGGTTAAAGAAATCAAATGTAACACAAGCTTTCAGAATATCTGCTCCTCGTGTTTGTCCCTGAAGGGGCAGTAAACATAAAAAGTTCCTCTCTGAACGACTCATTTTGAGGGAAGCGGACCCAAGCCACGTTAGTCACTATAGCTACGTTAATTACCTGCATTTCCCTGCCACCCTCTTCCTGATTTTCCTGGTTCTCTGCAGGTTGTTTGTTCATAGCTGTATTTCTGTTCAAAATCTGTGTTATACTGCCATCAAGGGAACACTAGATATATTAAATTAAGTTATTCAGACCTGCATTAAATCAAATCAAATTTTATGCGCTGAATACAACAGGTTTAGACCTTACCGTGAAATGCTTACTTACAAAGCCTTAACCAAAAATGCAGTTTTAAGAAAATTATAAATAAACTAAGGTACCACAATAAAATAACAATAACGAGGCTATATACAGGGGGTACCAGTACCGAATCAATGTGTGGGGGTACAGCTTAGTTGAGGTAATTTGTACGTGTAGGTAGGGGTAAAGTGACTATGCATAGATAATAAACAGCGAGTAGCAGCACTGTAAAAACAAAAAGGGGCGGAGTGGGGTGTCAGTGTAAATTGTTCAGGTGGCCATTTGATTAATTGTTCAGCAGTCTTATAGCTTGGGGGTAGAAGCTGTTAAGAAGCATTTTGGTCCTAGACTTGGCACTCCGGTACCACTTGCCGTGCGGTAGCAGAGAGTACAGTCTGACTTTTTGGGCCTTCTTCTTACACCGCCTAGTATATACAGTGGGGAGAACAAGTATTTGATACACTGCCGATTGTGCAGGTTTTCCTACTTACAAAGCATGTAGAGGTCTGTAATTTTTATCATAGGTACTCTTCAACTGTGAGAGACAGAATCTAAAACAAAAATCCAGAAAATCACATTGAATGATTTTTAAATAATTATTTTGCATTTTATTGCATGACATAAGTATTTGATCACCTACCAACCAGTAAGAATTCCGGCTCTCACAGACCTGTTAGTTTTTCTTTAAGAAGCCCTCCTGTTCTCCACTCATTACCTGTATTAACTGCACCTGTTTGAACTCGTTACCTGTATAAAAGACACCTTTCCACACACTCAATCAAACAGACTCCAACCTCTCTACAATGGCCAAGGCCAGAGAGCTGTGTAAGGACATCAGGGATAAAATTGTAGACCTGCACAAGGCTGGGATGGGCTACAGGACAATAGGCAAGCAGCTTGGTGAGAAGGCAACAACTGTTGGCGCAATTATTAGAAAATGGAAGAAGTTCAAGATGACGGTCAATCTCCCTCAGTCTGGGGCACCATGCAAGATCTCACCTCGTGGGGCATCAATGATCATGAGGAAGGTGAGGGATCAGCCCAGAACTACACGGCAGGACCTGGTCAATGACCTGAAGAGAGCTGGGACCACAGTCTCAAAGAAAACCATTAGTAACACACTACGCTGTCATGGATTAAAATCCTGCAGCGCACACAAGGTCCCCCTGCTCAAGCCAGCGCATGTCCAGGCCCGTCTGAAGTTTGCCAATGACCATCTGGATGATCCAGAGGAGGAATGGGAGAAGGTCATGTGGTCTGATGAGACAAAAATAGAGCTTTTTGGTCTAAACTCCACTCGCCGTGTTTGGAGGAAGAAGAAGGATGAGTACAACCCCAAGAACACCATCCCAACCGTGAAGCATGGAGGTGGAAACATCATTCTTTGGGGATGCTTTTCTGCAAAGGGGACAGGACGACTGCACAGTATTGAGGGAAGGATGGATGGGGCCATGTATCGCAAGATCTTGGCCAACAACCTCCTTCCCTCAGTAAGAGCATTGAAGATGGGTCGTGGCTGGGTCTTCCTGCATGACAACGACCCGAAACATACAGCCAGGGCAACTAAGGAGTGGCTCCATAAGAAGCATCTCAAGGTCCTGGAGTGGCCTAGCCAGTCTCCAGACCTGAACCCAATAGAAAATCTTTGGAGGGAGCTGAAAGTCCGTATTGCCCAGCGACAGCCCCGAAACCTGAAGGATCTGTATGGAGGAGTGGGCCAAAATCCCTGCTGCAGTGTGTGCAAACCTGGTCAAGAACTACAGTAAACGTATGATCTCTGTAATTGCAAACAAAGGTTTCTGTACCAAATATTAAGTTCTGCTTTTCTGATGTATCAAATACTTATGTCATGCAATAAAATGCAAATGAATTACTTAAAAATCATACAATGTGATTTTCTGGATTTTTGTTTTAGATTCCGTCACTCACAGTTGAAGAGTACCTATGATAAAAATGACAGACTTCTACATGCTTTGTAAGTGGGAAAACCTGCACAATCGGCAGTGTATCAAATACTTGTTCTCCCCACTGTAGGTCCTGGAAGGCAGGAAGCTTTGCCCAAGTGATGTAGAATGGGATGCATGCCAGCAAAGCCACTACACAACCCTTAACAATACATTAACTACACTATAACAGTGACAAACTGTTAGGGCCGACAGTCGTGGCCAAAGGTTTTGAGAATGACACAAGTATTGGTCTCCAGAAAGTTTGCTGCCTCAGTGTTGATGATGGCAATTTGCATATACTCCAGAATGTCATGAAGAGTGATCAGATGAATTGCAATTAATTGCAAAGTCCCTCTTTGCCATGAAAATGAACTTAATCCCCAAAAAGCATTTCCACTGCATTTCAGCCCTGCCACAAAAGGACCAGCTGTCATCATGTCAGCGGTTGTCTCGTTAACACAGGTAAGAGTGTTGATGAGGACACGGCTGGAGATCACTCTGTCATGCTGATTGAGTCAGAATAACAGACTGGAAGCTTTAAAAGGAGGGTGGTGCTTGAAATCATTGTTCTTCCTCTGTCAACCATGGTTACCTGCAAGGAAACACGTGCCGTCATCATTGCTTTGCACAAAAAGGGCTTCACAGGCAAGGATATTGCTGCTGGTAAGATTGCACCTAAATCAACCATTTATCGGATCATCAAGAACTTCAAGGAGAGGTCCAGCAAGCGCCAGTACTGTCTCCTAAAGTTGATTCAGCTGCGGGATCGGGGCACCACCAGTGCAGAGCTTGCTCAGGAATGGCAGCAGGCAGGTGTGAGTGCATTTGCACGCACAGTGAGGCAAATACTTTTGGAGGATGGCCTGGTGTCAAGAAGGGCAGCAAAGAAGCCACTTCTCTCCATGAAAAACATCAGGGACAGACTGATATTCTGCAAAAGGTACAGGGATTGGACTGCTGAGGACTGGGGTAGAATCATTTTCTTTGATGAATCCCCTTTCCGATTTTTTGGGCCATCCGGAAAACACCTTGTCCGGAGAAGACAAGGTGAGCGCTACCATCAGTCCTGTGTTATGCCAACAGTAAAGCATCCTCAGACCATTCATGTGTGGGGTTGCTTCTCAGCCAAGGGAGTGGGCTCACTCACAAGTTTGCCTAAGAACACAGCCATGAATAAAGAATGGTACCAACACATCCTCCGAGAGCAACTTCTCCCAACCATCCAAGAACAGTTTGGTGACGACCAATGCCTTTTCCAGCCATAAGGCAAAAGTGATAACTATGTTGCTCGGGAACAAAACATCGACATTTTGGGTCCATGGCCAGGAAACTCCCAAGACCTTAATCCCATTGAGAACTTGTGGTCAATCCTCAAGAGGCGGGTGGACAAAGAAAAACCCACAACATCTGACAAACTCCAAGCATTGATTATGCAAGAATGGCCTGCCATTAGGATGTGGCCCAAAAGTTAATTGACAGCATGCCAGGGCGGATTGTAGAGGTCTTGAAAAAGAAGGGTCAACACTGCAAATATTGACTCTTTGCATAAACTGAATGTCATTGTCAATGAAAGCCTTTGACACTTATGGAATACTTGTAATTATACTTCAGCGTACCATAGTAACTACTGACATAAAGATCTAAGAACACTGAAGCAGCAAACTTTGTGGAGACCAATACTTGTGTCATTCTCAAAACATTTGGCCACGACTGTACATAAAGCTGTCCCAACAGCAGAGTCCCAACACCTTACCACTGCTACACCTGGCTATCAGCGGAGCCTTGTCTGGCAGCGAAACAGTTCATTCAGCCTTGTTTACTGCCTTGATATACCTGATATGGCTGACTTGCTTAGACAAATGTGGTTTCTACTGACACTTGAGATGTACAAACTAAGGCATAAGGGGACGACAAGCGGACAAGGGGCAATCCGTCATTTCGATGAAGACAATGAGCGAGCGACGGTGGAAGTAGTGAATATAACTATTTGTTCAGCACTTTTGAAATGTACAGCGACAGAATTCAGAACATGGGTCGTTCTTACAGTGTTCTCCCTGTACACCAAGTCAGAACCGTAGGATAAATAAAGGCGGCATATAAACAGACAATGAAAGCTCTTACAATATTCAATGATTACATTTCTCTAAAACAGGTTATAGGCTACATGTGTACCACCAAGTCAGAACAGTAGGTGAAATTAAGAAGGGTTAAATAGACCAAATTATTAGGGTGAGGCACATTGAACGCCGTTTGGGTCTTTGCGTGTCAAAAAAGATACACGTCAAATAACACTATTTGACTCGTTAAATAAGCTTTAAAATTGAAACGTCAAATAACACAATTCTATTATAGATTGTTGTTTGTGCTGAATTTGCATATGCAACTATTATCACTGTCAGAGCTGTTAAATAATAATTTGTTCTTAACTGAGTTAGTTAGTTAGTTAGTTAGTTAAATACAGGTAAAAAAAAAATAATAATAAAGTTTAAAAAGTCACACACGGACAATGTGTTGGTGAAAATAGACCAAATTATTAGGATGAGGCACATGGGCTACTAAAAGCTTACTACACAACATACTTTAAAAAAGTGTATTACTTTCTTAACTACAGTTTACAGTTGAAGTCGGAAGTTTACATACACCTTAGCCAAATACATTTAAACTCAGTTTTTCAAAATTCCTGACATTTAATCCTAGTAAAAATTCCCTGTCTTAGGTCAGTTAGGATCACCACTTTATTTTAAGAATGTGAAATGTCTGTGATATTGCGAAGGGTGAAAGTGAGTGATGAGGCTAAGAATGAGCGAGAAAGAGGAAATATAAGTATTGAGGATTTAATGACACGAAAGACAGCAATACACAAAGAAAGACTAATAACCGGCAAGTGTTGAACAGAAAACATGGTGTTAAATAGTGACTCTGATGACTGATGAGGAACAGGTGTGGGTCATCAGGGTGTTGCTACCATCTTCCCCCGACCGCCGGTTAGAACGCCGGCGAGGATGATCTCTGGAGAGAAGGAGGGACCGGTGCTCTGCGCAGGGCATTCGTTACAGTACCCCCCTCCCTAGGCGCGGCTCCCGACGTCGCCACTCGCCGGCGCCCTGGACGACCCCGAGGGCGAGGTGCTGGTCGATCCGGACGGCGAGCATGGAACTCTGTGGTAAGCGACGGATCGCAGATGTCCGCCGCCCGAACCCAGCTACGCTCCTCAGGGCCGTATCCCGCCCAGTCCACCGTTGGTGGTGGAGGCGCCACTGCAGGTCCGGATCCCCCTAGTGGACCAGGAACCACCGGTCTGAGGAGAGAGACATGGAAAGAGGGAGACAGGTTGTTATAAGGTGGTGTGAGTCTCAACCTATAGGTGACCTCGTTCACTCTCCGAAGGACCGTAAATGGTCCCACATACCGGGGTTCTAGCTTATGACTGGGCAAACGGAGCTGGAGGTTCCTCGTGGACAGCCAGGCTTTATCCCCTGGGAGGAACACTGGAGCCTCACTCCGCCGCCTGTCCGCCTGTGTCTTTTGCTGCTGAACCGCCTGCTGCAGACGGACCCTAGCAGCAGACCAGACTCCCTCAGCCCTCCCAAACCACTCCTCCACCGCCTGAACTTCACCAGAACCCCTCCCCCAGGGGCACAAACGGGGCTGAAAACCCAGTACCACCTGGAAGGGGGTCAGACCAGTGGAGGCGTGGCGCAGGGAGTTCTGAGCGTATTCCGCCCAGGGAAGGAAACGGGTCCACTCACCTGGCTGTTCCATGCAATACGCCCGAAGGAACCTCCCCAGTTCTTGGTTGGTGCGCTCCGCTTGCCCATTCGGCTGAGAGTGGTACCCGGATGTGAGACTGACCGCGACCCCCAGTTTGGACATGAACGCCTTCCACACACGAGAGGTGAACTGGGGACCCCGGTCAGACACGATGTCCTCCGGAAGTCCATACTGTCGGAAGACCTGTTGAAAGAGCACCTCAGCAAACTGGAGAGCAGAGGGGAGGCCGGGTAGTGGTATGAAGCGCACCATCTTAGAGAACCTGTCCACTACCACGCGATGGTGGTTTTCCCCTCTGCTGGCGGTAGATCTGTGAGGAAATCTACCGCGATGTGAGTCCAAGGCCGCTGAGGTACTGGTAGGGGATGGAGCTTTCCTGTTGGAGCCGTTCTCGGCGCCTTGGACTGTGCGCACACCACACAAGACAGTACATATTGACGCACAGTCCTCCCCATGCCCGGCCACCAATACTTATCCCGGAGCGCCTCCAGGGTCCGACTGATACCTGGGTGCCCGGTGGCAGGTGTTGTGTGTGCCCAGGTTACCAGCCTTCCCCGCACTCTCCTTGGAACGTAAACCTTCCCCGGAGGGCAGGTTGCTGGGGTAGGATACATGATGGAGGCAGGATCGGGACGTCCTACCTCGTCTCTGCCCCCCGGTCGTGGATGCGGGAGAGTGCGTCCGCCCTGCCGTTTTTTGTTCCCGGGCGATAGGTCAGGGTGAACTGGAAGCGCTCAAAAAACAAAGTCCAGCGGGCCTGTCGGGGGTTAAGGCGCCGGGCTGCCCTGACGTACTCCAGGTTCTGATGATTCGTCAGGACAGTGAACGGCTCATGAGCGCCCTCTAGCCAGTGTCTCCACTCCTCCAATGCCAACTTTACCGCCAGTAGCTCTCGGTCACCCACGTCGTAGTTCCTCTCCGCAGCAGTCAGCTTTTTGGAAAAGTACGCACAGGGCTATAGCAGGGGAGGGTTCCCCTGCTGCTGGGAGAGGACCGCCCCTACCCTGACCTCCGATGCGTCTACCTCGACCGTGAAGGGCTTAAGCGGGTCTGGATGGCGGAGCAGAGGAGCGGTGGTGAATCGGCCCTTCAGGTCGAGAAATGCCTTCTCGGCACTCGGGGTCCAGGCGAGGCGTTGAGGGTTTCCTTTCAACAACGACGTGAGTGGCGCTGCGATGGAGCTATAGCCCTTGATAAACCGGCGGTAAAAGTTGGCGAAACCAAGGAAGCTTTGGAGTCCTTTAATGTCCCGAGGGACTGGCCATGACCTAACTGCCTCCACCTTCAACTCCTCCATCTTCACCCCCTCCGGAGAAATATGGTACCCGAGGAAGGAGATGGCCGTTTGGTGGAAGGCACATTTTACCTCCTTGACATACAGCTGATTCTGTAATAAACGGCGGAGGACAGCACGAACGTGCGTCACGTGGTCTGAGAACGTCGGGGAGTACACTAGGATATCATCGATATATACGACTACATACCTCCCCGACATATCCCGAAATACCTCATTCAGAAAAGACTGAAATACCGCTGGGGCATTGGCGAGTCCGTATGGCATCACTAGGTATTTATAGTGACCTGACGCCATGCTAAATGCGGTCTTCCACTCATCTCCCTCCCGGATTCGTATACGGTTGTATGCACTCCGGAGGTCTAGCTTGGTGAAGAAACGCGCTCCCCGTAGCTGCTCTATGGCCGCAGGAACGAGGGGCATTGGATATCGGAACTTCGTTGTCACCTCATTTAGTCCGCGATAGTCAATGCACAGCCTTCATCCCCCGTCCCTCTTTTTCACACAAAAAAAGCTAGCTGAAGCAGGGGACGTAGAATGGCGAATATGCCCCTGCTCCAGTGCCTCTCGGATATACGTCTCCATATTATCCGTTTCGACCATAGAGAGCGGATATATACGTTTCCGGGGAGGCACGCCACTAGGCATCAGGTCGATGGCACAGTCCCAAGCACGGTGTGGAGGGAGACATTTAGCTTTTTCTCTGGAGAACACCCCGCGTAGATCTTCATATTCGGGCGGAATGTTCACTCTCCGGACTCTCCACTGATGTAGCCCCTACCGTCGTTGTAATACAGGTCTTCCTACATTTATCCGACCATCCCAGAATCCTCTGTGCGCTCCAGTTGATGGTAGGGTTGTGCTGCTGGAGCCAGGGAAGTCCCAAGATGACCGGATGTATGGACGACGATATCACCAGCAATTCCAGCCTCTCTCGATGGCAGCCGTGTATGGTGAGGGTGACTGGACGGGTAACGTGGGTAATGGAACCGGAACCCACCGGCCATCCATCCAGAGCTTGAACTGGCAGGGAGGACCTCAAACGGCGCAACGGCAGCCGGAGAGCGTCAACTAAAGTCCGGTCAATGAAACTCCCCGCCGCTCCGGAGTCAATCAGGGCTGTGGACACATGATCGGGGAAGTCACCAGACAGCACAACTGAGCAGCAGAAAGGTCTGGCAATTTTCTCAGCCCGTAAAACACTTACTGTGCCCACCTGGGCCATCCGGCCACTTACCCCTTTCCTGCGTCCTGCTGGCACAGAGGGGCATGCCCTCCTGACATGACCCCTCTCCCCGCAGTACAGACAAAGCCCCTGACGACTCCGTCGCTCTCTCTCCTCCGCGGAGAGTCTCGTGATCCCCACCTCCATCGGCTCATGTTCCGGCTCGGATCGAGGAAGGGGAGAATGCGCGCGGCGCGCCAGTTGGTCACGGTCTCGGAGCTGACCGTCGATGGCAATGGCCCGGGCGATGTAGGCGTCCAGGGGCATGGATTGACTCACAAAGGCCAGCTCCATTTGGACCTCCACCCGTAGCCCCCTCCGGAAGGCGGTCCTAAGAGCCGGCTCGTTCCACCCACTGGACGCCGCCAGCGTCCGGAATGACAGAGCATACTCCGAGGCCGTGCCCTTCCCCTGGGCAAGTCGCATAATCCACTCGCCCGCATCGCTCCCCTCCGCTGGATGGTCAAATACAGCTCGGAACTGAGCGACGAATTTAGGAACCGACTGTAACTCTTCGGATCCGCTCTCCCACAGTGACGTTGCCCACTCGAGTGCACGCCCCGTGAGGAGAGTGATCATCGTGTGGACCTTCTCCGAGTCTGGCACTGGCTGATCGCCCAAATACAGCTCGCACTGAAGAAGGAACCCACGACAACCCTCCGGATTGCCATCGTACTTATCTGGGGTGGCTCTCCGGAGTTCTCTTCTCGGGACGTGCCGAGACTCCACACGATCGGGTGCCGGGGGCGCAGTGGCTCCCTGTGAAGTCACCGGGGGTTCCCCGCTCGATCGTGCCGCCATGAGAGACATCATATCCCCGAGAGCAGTAACCAACCCGGCGACCTGTGCCTCCATGGCTTGGAGCCTCTCCTCCAGCTCTGGTGACCTGCCGGGTGCTCCAGCTCCCCCTCCGTGCCCGTCCATGGAGACCTAGGGATTGTAGTGAGCAAAGAAAAGAGAGTTAACGGTGAAGACGACAACAGGTAGGTGAAAAAAAATAAAAGGTGCCTCTGGTTGGGCGGGTTATTCTGTGATATTGCGAAGGGTGAAAGTGAGTGATGAGGCTAAGAATGAGCGAGAAAGAGGAAATATAAGTATTGAGGATTTAATGACACGAAAGACAGCAATACACAAAGAAAGACTAATAACCCGCAAGGGTTGAACAGAAAACATGGTGTTAAATAGTGACCCTGATGACCGATGAGGAACAGGGTCAGGGTGTTGCTCCATCTTCCCCCGACCGCCGGTTAGAACACCGGCGAGGATGATCGCTGGAGAGGAGGAGGGACCGGTGCTCTGCGCGGGGCATTCGTTACAATGTCAGAATAATAGTAGAGAGAATTATTTATTTCATCACATTCCCAGTGGGTCAGAAGTTTAGATAAACTCAATTAGATTTCGATAGCATTGCCTCTAAATTGTTTAACTTGGGTCAAACGTTTCGGGTAGCCTTCCACAAGCTTACCACAATAAGTTGGGTGAATTTTGGCCCATTCCTCCTGACAGAACTGGTGTAACTGAGTCAGGTTTGTAGGCCTCCTTACACGCTTTTTCAGTTGTGCTCACAAATTTTCTATAGGATTGAGGTCAGGGCTTTGTGATGGCCACTCCAATACCTTGACTTTTTTGTCTTTAAGCCATTTTGCCACAACTTCGGAAGTATGCTTGGGGTCATTGTCCATTTGGAAGACCCATTTGCGACCAAGCTTTAACTTCCTGACTGAAGTCTTGAGATGTTGCTTCAATATATCCACATCATTTTCCTTCCTCATGATGCCATCTATTTTGTGAAGTGCACCAGTCCCTCCTGCAGCAAAGCACCCCCACAACATGATGCTGCCACCCCCGTGCTTCACGGTTGGGATGGTGTTCTTCGGCTTGCAAGCCTCCCCTTTTTTCCTCTAAACATAAAGATGGTCATTATGGCCAAACAGTTCTATTTTTGTTTCATCAGACCAGAGGACATTTCTCAAAAAGTACAATCTTTGTCCCCATGTGCAGTTGCAAACCGTAGTCTGGCTTTTTTATGGTGGGTTTGGAGCAGTAGCTTCTTCCTTGCTGAGCAGCCTTTCAGGTTATGTTGATATAGGACTTGTTTTACTGTGGCTATAGATACTTTTGTACCTGTTTCCTCCAGCATCATCACAAGGTCCTTTGCTGTTGTTCTGGAATTGATTTGCACTTTTTGCACCAAAGTATGTTAATCAGGAAGGAGACAGAACACGTCTCCTTCCTGAGCAGTATGACGGCTGCGTGGTCCCATGGTGTTTATACTTGCATACTATTGTTTGTGCAGATGAACGTGGTACCTTCGGGTGTTTGGAAATTGCTCCCAAGGATGAACCAGACTTTTTTTCTGAGGTCTTGGCTGATTTCTTTTGATTTTCCCATGATGTCGATTAAAAAGTTGAAGGTTTGAGGTGTTAGGAGTTTGAAGGTAGGCCTTGAAATACATCTACAGGTGCACCTCCAATTGACTCAAATGATGTCAATTAGCATATCAGAAGCTTCTAAAGCCATGACATCATTTTCTGGAATTTTCCAAGCTGTTTAAAGGCACAGTCAACTTAGTGTATGTTAACTTCTGACCCACTGGAATTGTGATATAGTGAATTATAAGTGAAATAATCTGTCTGTAAACTATTTTGGAAGAATTACTTGTGTCATGCACAAAGTAGATGTCCTAACCGACTTGCCAAAACTATAGTTTGTTAACATGAAATCTGTGGAGTGGTTGAAAAATGAGTTTTAATGACTTCAACCTACACTTGGGGTCAAAAGTTTGGAATATTACTAATTCAAGGGTTTTTCTTTATTTGTACTATTATTTTACATTGTAGAATAAAAGAAAGAGAGAATGCCAAGAGTGTGCAAAGCTGTCATCAAGGCAAAGGGTGGCTACTTTGAAGAATCTCAAATATAAAATATATTTTGATTTGTTTAACACTTTTTTGGTTGCTACATGATTCCATATGTGTTATGTCATAGTTTTGATGTCTTCACTTTTATTCTACAATGTAAAAAATAGTGCAAATAAAGACAAATCCTTGAATGAGTAATATTCTAAACTTTTGGCCCTTCAACTGTACATTTCTCCCTTAGTATTACTTTCTTAGCTACAGTATACATATCTCCCTGGCATATTACATCATTTATGCAGCAGCATACAATACATTTTTTGACTCACCTTGTTCTGTTGTGCTCACTTAAACAGGAAGGTGGAGCAGCAGTCCTTTGTGTGCAAATGTTGTCATCAAACGTTGTCATCAAAGTCTGGCATTCTCTGGATTTATTGTGGGAACCCGTGAAAAAAAAAGCACACAGCCACTCCACTGAATAGCAGGCTAGTGATTGCTTTGCAATCCTTGCAGTTAGCCACTGATTCCTTCCAAACCACTCATTGTTAAATTAGCGATTTCCAACTTCTTGTGTAATGGGTATGTTCATTATTTCTCTTCATATGACAAGGATTAAAAAGGATTTGTCTACAGATTGTCGACTTGATTCATGATGATGACTGCTAGCTAATATTCTGAAAGTAAGATGTTGACATGATCAGTTCAATCAAAGCTACTGTACATATAACGTGATTTGACGTCATTTTATCTGTGGCTGTGAGGGTTTGGCTGTGGTTAGACCTTACTCCCAATAAGGGGAGTGGTAGAACCACAGTCGAGCCCTCACACCCTAACTAGGGGAGGTAATAATCCTCAATCAGAGACAGCTGTACAGGGTTGTCTCTGATTGGGGATTGCATTTAGGCTCCACTCTCAGCCACCTGTGTGTGGGTCATTATTTTCAAGTCACAGTAAAGTAAGTGTGTTTCCGTTTGTTTTGATTGCTTCATTGTTGTGTTTATATAGGTCGTGACATTATTTGTTTATCATTTAATAAACAATGTCGAACTATCGCTGCGCTGCTCCTTGGTCTCTCTCTACACCCACTCGTGACAGTGGCCAATGACCTTGCGCCTTCTTGGACGGGCACTTATAATATAACTCTTCGATGTGTACTCTTACTATGGACTTAGACTGTGACAGAACACTAAGCCAATCAGGCGCACTGCTCCTATTTTCTGCTGGCTTGCCCCACCACCATTGAAGCACTGAGCCAGGCTGAAACACCTGCATTTTGGAGCTGCCTTACTCAAGAAAACAAAAAGAATGTTTGTAATTCAATGATATATATATTTATTTTTTTACATAGTTTGCAAACTGGTATGTGACACGTAATAATGCCAAAATAACATGCACATTTTTTTGTAAAGGTCGACATTCCGGATGAGTTGAAAAGGCGACGGCGTGGATGCAGAGATGGAAGTGTTAAGCAAAGCTGAGGAAGTACAAGCCGGCTATCCCATCTATCATTATGGGCAACGTGAGATCGCTACATAACAAGATAGAGGAACAAAGGGATCACAGAGAAGCTAGTCTAAGCTAGTATGTCTGACTGAGACATGGCTGAATGAAGACATCCCCACAGGGAACGTCACTATCTAGTTAGAGCAGACAGCAATAGCGCTTCTTCCGGTAAGCGTAAGGGAGGAGGGCTGGCTTTATTAGTTAGATGGTGTAATCCGAGCCATATTACTGTTAAGGAAGAGTTTTGTAGCCTGGACATTGAGCTGTTAGCCGTTAGCCTGAGACCCTACTATTTGCAGAGGGAATTCACGGCTGCCATTGCTGTTATTGTTTACATCCCGCCTTCCGCTGACGCAAACACGGCGTATGACGTCATCCACTCTGTTATCGCGAGGTTACAGACAGCGCATCCCAGTGCCTTATTTGACATTTCTGGGGACCATGCCTCTCTCTCTTCAACGTTGCCCAATAATAAAACTTGCTATATGCTAATGTGAAGAATGCATACAACTCCACTGCACTCCCTCCACTCGGATAGATCGTATCACAACCTTGTCCACCTCACCCCACTCTACAGGCCTATGGTCCAACAGCAGCATGCGACCACCAGGACCATTAGGAGATGGTCCCCGGAGGCGAATGGGGCCCTACAGGACTGCTTTGAGACAACAGACTGGGATGCTCTGTGAGGCTCATGGGAAGGACATTGATGGACTTACTGACTGCATAACGGACTATATACATTTTTGTGTAGACAACACCGTACCCACCAGGAAGGTACGCTGTTTTCCAAATAATAAACTCTGGGTCACCAGCGACCTGAAGGCCCTGCAGAATGAGAAGTAGAGGGTCTTCAAGGACAGGGACAAATTGAAATGCGTCCAGAGGCAGAGCCAGGTGAGAGAGGTGTGGAATGGTATGAGAAATATCACTGGCTTCAAAAAGTCAAACAGTGGGCAGGCGGAGGGGACAAAGGACAGAGCCAATGAGCTGAACCAATCTTTTAGCAGATTCGACATGAGCTCTGTCCACTCCCCCTCCAGCTCTCCAGGCCACACACCCTCACGGCTATCCCTCTGTTCTGGTATATACAGTATCTACTACTATCCTTCTGTTCTGGTATATACAGTATCTACTACTATCCTTCTGTTCTGGTATATACAGTATCTACTACTATCCTTCTGTTCTGGTATATACAGTATCTACTACTATCCTTCTGTTCTGGTATATACAGTATCTACTACTATCCTTCTGTTCTGGTATATACAGTATCTACTACTATCCCTCTGTTCTGGTATATACAGTATCTACTACTATCCCTCTGTTCTGGTATATACAGTATCTACTACTATCCCTCTGTTCTGGTATATACAGTATCTACTACTATCCCTCTGTTCTGGTATATACAGTATCTACTACTATCCCTCTGTTCTGGTATATACAGTATCTACTACTATCCCTCTGTTCTGGTATATACAGTATCTACTACTATCCTTCTGTTCTGGTATATACAGTATCTACTACTATCCTTCTGTTCTGGTATATACAGTATCTATAACTCTCACCACTCCTCCCTCTTGACCCATCATCCTCTACTTTCTTCACTGCCTCAGCATATGACACCTTCTGCTCTACTCTAACCCTGTAAACCTCAACCTGCTTCTCTCAGACCCATGGTGCACCCCTACAATTAACACATTCCACTACTTTCCCCAATGCTGGCCTCAGTCAGGACCTGACAGGAACATATTTGTGCTCTACAAGGTATGTGGTTTTATCTATGTAAAATGTACGTTATTTGTTGCTACATTATATTGAGAGGCAGTTCTCATTTTTGTATTCTAGAAATAATTTTGATGCACTATGAGACAAAGAGGCAGTAATTGGCAGGACATATTTGTGCTCTACAAATGCAGGCACCACAGGCTAATAGGGATTTTGTTTATCTTTATTCTCATCAGACTAAAACTTTACCAGTTGAAAGTATACATAAATACAATATATTATTGTATTACAAGTTTTATTTATTTTAACATTAAAATATGCAAATGAGGCAAAACCTCCTTAAATATGCACTAATTTAGATATTACAAGAATCTCTTTTTTCAACACGTTGCTTCTAGGCTGAATGTGTTTTTAAAAAAAATATTATTGTGATAAGACACTCAATGGAAAGACTTTTACAGTTTATCAAAATATTGTATTTTCATGGAATTATTTAAAAAACACTTCACATGTGTCGTGCTCTTTTAGACACTCTAGAAATGATTGGCAACGGAGACTGACTTCTTACTACTACTGGCTCTTTATTCAAAACCCCAACTCCATTCGTACAACCAACCCATGCACGTAGGCATGCTCTGTAACCCACCAGCTCATTAGCATATCCCAGATAGTGATTGGCTGTTGCCACTGTGTAGTCTAGGACTATCCTATTAAAGCAGTATAGTTCCATATACTACAGTACAGAGATGGGACTGAGCTTGGTGGGCGCGCAGCACGCTTTGGGAACCTCATCCGGCTTCAGAAGGTGAACCTGCCATGTAAAAAGGTCAATCAGACTTATTCATACATGCACTTTGATATAATCAATGATAATATCCTGTTTATAAAATATTATTATTATGCAGATCTTTCGGGTGCTCTCCGACCTCAGTGGGCTGTGGCTTTGCCCCCCTTGTCTGAATTTGGCAATATGTTTTAACCCAGGTTGTCTGTGCTCCACAATACTTTATAGCCCACTGAGCCAAAGCATAGACTTTCAGAAGTACAACAACAACATCTTCCATGAAACTAGTTTAAACATTTCAAATGGGCCAATGACCTAGCTAGTGACTTAAAAGACAACATATGGTATTTTTTAATTATTATTTATTTTATTTATTTTTATATTAAACCAACAACATAGGAAAGCCTCTGGTGATAGGGTCCATAGAATACGAATGATGGACAGGAATTCTAGAGGATTCTAATGGGAACCATATAGTTCCAAACTCATTTCTATGGCAACACAGCTGTCCATTTTGTAAACAACAATTTTCAAAAATATGTGTTGCTAAGAGATAGAACATCTTGGCATTCTATTGAATGTTTTCTGTTCGAAAACAAGAACAACGTCAATTTGCTGTTCAACAACAAGAAACTTGACTGATTTTTGAGAGCTGAGATTGAAACATCGACTGGAAAATGCCTGGGTGCTTTTCAAAATTGGTGGAGAGAGTTCGTGGACGTCGGCGACCTACTGCGTCGACAGGTTGTTCACATTCATTTGTGGCTTGTTTGTGTTGTCTTTTTCCGTTTTGCAGGCTTCGGAATAGTCGGGAGGTGGACAGCGACAGATACTTCCAAGAGGGTGTGTGGAGTTTTAAACTTCTTATTTTAACACATTTAACAATGTACATGTCATTTGTGAAATGTGTTAACTTTAGTAACTGTTGCTAAGCGATGCACTTTTGGACTTGACCTAGTATTACTAGCTAGCTTGCTACGTTTTACGTCATAACAATTATTTATTTGTATTCCAGTTGCTAATTTTACAATCAGCTGACCTGGATGAGGTCCAATTGGATGTGCCATTGGATGATGTGCCGGATGTACCACTGCTGCCAGTCATCCTTCATGTCCAGGATGCTGCTATCATCCTTGAGGATGTGCCAGATGTGCCCACTGTCCTTGAGGTACAATTTTAAGAAAGTTTATGTTTGAAAAGAATCCCAGATATTCAATTTGGGTCTCTTGAATGTTCTAAAAATCTTTGTTGTCTGCTTTAGGAGGCCACTGGTAATTGGCAGCTGATACAGATTAGGTTCAGTCCCTTGTACTGTGGGCCTGTTGTGATCCGGGTAAGAGACCCACACACACACACACACACACACACACACACACACACAGTCACATCACTGTTACAATGTTTGCTGCTTCTAACCTGAATGTCTTGTATTGTCACTCCCCTCCTGTGCAGAACAATGCCGGTCCGGTGGCTGAAGCTTGGAGAACTTTCCAGTTCATCAGCCCCATTATCACCTACATGCGTGGGGGATCCCAGGTATGTGTCTATGTAACTACCTAGTCCTAATCTACATGGTCAGAGTCATGTGATCTTGATGTAAACATGTTCCAGCGATGGCTGATGTTTTGTTGATGTTGTCTTGTTGTTACTCTCAACAGCAGGTGGTGGTGAGGATGCACCACGTCAGTAGGGTTCGAGGCCTGGAGACTCAACTGGTGTGGGCCATGTCCAAGGAGACAGCCAGGCTTAGTCCAGAGGGCATACCCTACTGTGCCACCAAGGTGCAGTCCGTCACTTGGATCCAGGTAAGATGTAAATACTACTGAAATAGTATTAGATTAGGCTTTTCTTCACGTATTCCGTTTGGCCTTAACATGTCGTCTCTCTCTGTCAGTGTGTGGCTGGCAGGGTGACCCAGTATGCATCTCACCTCCGCCACGAGACGTCTGTGGACGTGACGTTTGGCTGCTACCAGGTAAATAAATGATTTCCTATGTATATAGAATAGACATTACTGGGCATTACTGGGCATTATTCCATTAGATATGGTCTGTTTTCTATATCGTGTGTGTGTGGTAAATAGGTGTGTTGTATGTTTTGAGCAGCAGACTGATGTCTCGGTGGTGTACGCCACTCTCCACATGGGGCTGGATGGGCTGCTCTCCTCCTCGGCGTGGTCGGAGGCTGCCTCCGTCTCTACCCCCACCACTCAGCAGTTCACTGAGCCAGAGCCTGAGGGCCACAACTGCTATGAGGTCAGAGGTTACACACACACACATACACTTGACTAGTAGCATTAAGATCCTTCTATTGACCCATTGTTTGTCATGTCATTGCATTGGTCACTGATGTTGAATGTTTGTTCTGTTGTTGTAGGGCTGGGAGGAGGACCTGCTGCCTGAGGAGAGGGAGGTTCCTCTGCTAAAGTGAGTTCCTCTAAATGTCTGTGTAGTCTGGGCTTGTCAGATGCTGAAGGATAGTGGTCACAATGCTCTTATCCCCCATTGACTCTAATGGTTGACATGCTCCATTCCCTCCTTCCCACAGCCTCTACCTTACCAGCAAGAGAGTGGAGGACATCTCCCTGAGGCTCGTCTCCCTGCGACAGGCCTTCACTGTGAGTGGACACACTTTGCTTTTTCTCTCTGTGTCTTCTTGTTCTGTCTGTCTCCTGGAGGAAGATGGGTGTCTCACCCTAACTCTTCCCTATTCTCTAGACCCTGCTCGGTTCCACCCTGAGCAGGAACCATCTGTTTGTGGCGGGAAAGGTCCTAATGGGCGCACTGGTTCAGGCCCACCACATGGTAGCTCACTAACTCATTGTCTTTCAAGGGAAAGAGAGCGTCCTTGATGGGAAATGTGTTCTGTGCACTAACATCAATGCTCTTTGCTTTGTGATAGGATGAGGCCGAATTCATCCGTGCCTATAACAACTTTGTGGACTACCTGATGGACCCCTCCAAACAGATTGACATTGAGAGGGAGCTGGCTGAGGCAAAGGTGAGTTCATGAACTCTTTCAAGTCTCACTTTGAGTTCTTCCACATGCATGTCTTTTCTACATCACAGTAGCTGATCTATTTGAAATCTTTCCTATTTTCTCCCAACGTGTGTTTTCTTGTCCTAGATCCATCATGTTAACTTGATAGATGTCCTCTTTGAGTTGGTGCTGTTTGGGATGATGAAAGCTCAGAAGTCCTTGATGGTGGTAAGTAGCATCTCACTGGTACATGTTTGGATGTCTCTCAATGAGCAATTTCACTTCAATTTCTCTTCTCTCCTCCTCTGTTTCCTTTAGCACCCTGGTGGGTTGATGGAGCGTCTGTACGCTCTCCTCTACTCCTTCCTGCCCGCTGCTGCCAGCATTGAGCCAAAGCTGCTGCTGCTCAATGTAAGAGTCAAGAGTTTACTTCCTGTTTAGTTCCTTATTCCTAGTTTATTTCCTGTTTACTTCCTCTTGATAAGCTAGTAACTAAGAGCCATGTTCTATGTGTTGTGTTCTCTTCAGAGCGGGCTGATGGCTCTGCTAGATGACATGTTTGAGTAGCAGCTGGCCTGGTACTTTAACCCAGAGTCTCTGGTCACTGAGCTCTCCAGCCTCCTGGAATACCACCTGGAATTGAGGACTTGAAGTGCTGTGTTGAACCCTGATTAGTTAACACCCATTAAATTAATGTATTCTCTGTTTTCTCTCCCCACAGGATTCTAGTGACACTTTGCCACCCAACAGGGATCTAGACACTAATGCACTACATTACTTTGCACTGATTTTGACATTTTTAAATAAAATAACTAGCAGTTTAAAATCATTTGTCTCTTTCTTTTCATTTACTTGATTATTTCATCACTATTTCCTCTTCCTGGAGTTGTTATGAGGTTAATATTACATGAACAATGATGCTTTATCCTACATATACTACAGTCCCACCCTTTATGGCCTTGTACTGTGATGTGTGATACTGTACTATTCAAAAACATGTAGGCCTACATACACTGAGTGTACAAAACATTAAGAACACCTTCCTAATATTGAGTTGCACCCCCTGTTGCTCAGAACAGCCTCAATTTGTTGGGGCAGGGACTCATGGGCCCATGTTGACCCAGTCCTAATGGAGAGAAATACCATAGAAATAGAATGACAAGATTAGATGAATGACTAGAATAGACTATTTCTATGACATGCAAAGAACATGCACTACAATGCACACTACACTAATTCCTTGCTTCCCTAAAAATACTATTTGTGTGTTACAGCAAATAAGGTGATACAATGTTAGCTCATGTTAGCATATTATCGGTCTGATAGAGAGAAAACGATAGACAGATAGATGGGTACTTTATTGATCCCCCTATGGGGAAATTTCTTTGTCAAGCTGCTACAACAAAACGCAGGTTAGGTGCAAAATGCCACAACGAAAGTACACAAAAGACAGATACACGGTACATGATACATAGAGCGGCAGTATGAAAAAGTATAGAAATACAAGATATCTGGAGTGCAAAAAAAAGCTATAAAAAGACATTGCATAGTATGGGTGGTTGGCTGAATATGTACACTATACATTGGTGGATGTTGGATGGTTAACTATACTATACAGGTCGATGGCAGAGAAATACTTCAATAGCTAAAAATGCGTATGAAATGAGCGAGGGAATAATAGTTTACTTAATAGACAGACTGGGTAAATGAACAGGTAAGTGAAAAGTTTTCATGGTTAAATTTGCTGTACAGTTAGGTATACAGTTATATTTACAGATAAGTGAATACTTGCATGTTTACACAAACTGTACAGGTAAATGACAGGAAGAGATACTTTAATAGCTAAATGTGTGTATGATATCATTTGGGGTAATAATAGTAATTCCCTTAAAATACAATCCTTAGTGCACAGGGTTTAATTACAGATAACTGCACATATTGCACATTCAATATACTTAAGCAATGAAAAAAGATACAACTGACAGGATACTAATATACATTCCTGAGTGAATGACTACGTAAGTTAAGTCCAATAATTACTAACAATATTGCACATAATATGATATAGCAACTGTACATGAGTATGTATATACAGACCTGAGTTAATAAATAAGTCCTGATTGAATGAGTGATTACGGACCAGAGTTATTCACAGATAGATGCACAATTGTTAAACTAAGTCCTAACACCCCAACAGTTCCAGGTCTGTGTTGCCGACGGCACGGCACCCAGGTGAGGCATTAAATAGTATAATAGCCGCCGGCAGGAAGGACCTCCTGTAGCGCTCTCTGGCACACCTTGGTGGGATCAGTCTGTGACTGAAGGTGCTCCTCTGCGTCATAACCATGGTATGCAGAGGGTGGGTGACGTTGTCCATGATGCCCAGCAGTTTGGCCAGGATCCGTCTCTCCGCCACCTCCTCCAGAGTGTCAAGGCTCATCCCCAGGACAGAGCTAGCCTTCCTGATTAGCTTATTTACCCGAGAAGCATCACCGGCTTTTATGTTGGCTCCCCAGCACACCACGGCAAAAAAGATGGCGCTGGCCACCACAGACTGGTAGAAGGTATGCAGTAGTTTACTGCACACGTTGAAGGACCTGAGCCTCCTCAGAAAGTAGAGTCGGCTCTGGCTCTTTTTGTACAGGGCCCCGGTGTTACCAGGCCATTCCAGCCTGTTGTCCATATGGACTCTCAGGAACTTGTATGACCCAACCATTTCCACATCCATCCCCTGTATAGGGACTGCAGTCAGTTGTGCCTTGGTTCTTCTGAAGTCCACCACCATCTCCTTTGTTTTTCTGATGTTGAGCTGAAGGTGGTTCTGCTCACAACACAACACAGAGTCACTGATTGTGCTCCTGTACTCCTCTTCCTGCCCACCCCTGATGCACCCTACAATTGCGGAGTCATCCGAGAACTTCTGTAGGTTGCATGTTTCAGAGTTATATCTGAAGTCCGAGGTGTAGAGGGTGAACAGGAAGGGGGACAGGACCGTTCCCTGGGGGGCCCCTGTGTTGCTCACTGCCCGTTCTGACACACAGCTCTGTAGTCGCACAAATTGTGGCCTACCGGTCAGGTAGTCCGTGACCCAGGAGACTAAGGGTGCTTCCACTTTCATCCTCTTCATCTTCTCACCCAGTAGCAAGGGCTGAATGGTGTTGAAGGCACTGGAGAAGTCAAAAAACATAACCCAGTGTGTGTGTGTGTGTTTGTTTGTGTGTGTTTGAGAGACACAATCTTGAGGTAAATCTAAATTTCTATGTATTTACTAAACAATTACAAATACTATGTGACATTACAGTGTTGAGTCTTAGTTAAATTGCCTTTTTATTCAAAGGCATGATAATCAAGAAATCCACTTTGTGGGGAATACCTTCCACATCTGCAGAGCATTTCCTGACACATAGTCCAAGATGCCAGTTCACGGTTTGCGTTTGTTGTTCTTTCCTGTTTTATTTACAAATGTTTGCAGGTAACTCTCGCTCTGCGCCTCGTTCCATCACCCGAGGCCGTGACAGAACGATCCACCACCATGGGAACCCGCAGCGAGAGGGGACGCGAGGGACACGGAGGAGGTATTTCAGGTGGGCCGAGGAGGACGATGAGAGGATGCGTTCGGTCTCCGGCCCTAGTACCAGATCTCCAGCGCACACCAGGCCTATCCGTCCAGCGTGCCTCCTCAGCCCGGTACGTCCAGCGACAGCTTCCCGCACTGGACATCCAGTGTGTGTGTCCAGCCCAGGGACCCCAGTACCGGCTCCACGTGACCAACCTTCAGTCAGCCACCCCAGGTTGGTAACTCAGCGCCCGACGGCCGATAACCGGAAGACGCCGGTACTGGGAGGAACGCCAGTCGAAGGAGGAACAGGCGAAGTGGTGGAGAGCCTGGATGGCCATTCCTCCCGCGACCGAGCCCAACCCCCACGTTCGGGAGATAGAGGTGGCGGAGAGTTTTGAAGCCAGACTTGCAATCTGGAGGGAGCGTCTGGCTCATCTATTCTACGATGCTTCCAGCGAAGGCCAACAGCACGGAGATTCCAGCGACTGCCCACAGCCCGGAGCCTCCAGTGAAGGCCCACAGCCCGGAGCCTCCAGAGGCGGCCCACTGCCCGGAGTTTCCAGCGAAGAACCACAGCCCGGAGCCTCCATCGACGGTAGCCAGCCCAGCTGGGGAGTCGGAGCTCCTCAGCGTCGGAGCTCCTCAGCGTGTCGGTGCCCAGTCCGGGGTCGGAAGCCAGCCCAGCTACGTGGCTGGAAACATCCTCTGCGTCAGCCCTGCTCCGAGGTTGGGGCTTTCCACTGGACTGGGGTCTCGACAGGACCTGCCGTCCAGCCCTGATCCAGTGCCGGAGCGGTCAGTTCCACCGGTTCCCAGTCCGGGACCGGACGTCTGCCCCGCTCCAGTGCCGGAGAGGTCTGCTCCACTGGTGCCCAGTACGGTACCGATCGTCTGCCCCGCTCCAGTGCCAGAGCGGTCCGTTCCACCGGTGCCCGGTCCGGGACCTGTCGTCTGCCCCGCGCCAGTGCAGGAGCAGTCCGCTCCACCGGTATGCAGTCCGGGACAGGACGTCTGCCCCGCTCCAGTGCCGGAGCGGTCCTCTCCACCGGTGCCCAGTCCGGGACCGGTCGTCAGCCCCTCTCCAGG
This sequence comes from Thymallus thymallus, assembly GCA_023634145.1. NCBI lineage: Eukaryota > Metazoa > Chordata > Actinopteri > Salmoniformes > Salmonidae > Thymallus > Thymallus thymallus. The sequence goes on from CM042410.1 coordinate 47,030,072, forward strand.
GTCGGAGTCTCCCACACCAGGGTCCAGACAGGACTTGGTGCGTCACGGGAGTACTGAGGGGGTGTCCATCGCGCCGGGGTCCGGACAGGATCGGGTGTGCAACGCGGAGGCAGGGAGGGAGCTGCCTTCAAAGCCTGCGTCACGCCCGAAGCCGGAGCCAGAGCCCCTACTAACAACCTCCCCAGTACTCCGCCCTTTTCCCCTTTTTGTGTTGGGACTTGTGTTTTTTGGTTCGGGGGTGGAATATCACGGTTGGGAGCCTGTGCCTTAGGGGGGGTTACTATAAGGGCCTGACTGGCCACAGTCAGGTCCTGACATTCACAGGGTTGGTGTTGGGTTTTGGGTGATCCCCAATTAGAGGCAGCTGTATTGAGTTGTCTCTAATTGTGGATTCTATTTATTTTCAGTTCGTGTGCACCTGCTTGTGGATCATTACTTTGTCTGTGTGCACTTGTTTTGTCCAAGACGCCAGTTCACGGTTTGCGTTTGTTGTATTTATAATAAAACTATGTTTGCACGTAACTCTCGCTCTGCGCCTCGTTCCATCACCCGAGACCGTGACAGAGAGTCTGTTGTTTTTTGGCTAAACCTTTATTACAGCAAAAACTAAAAACATTCACACAAAAATATTTTTTCTCTCAAATTTTGTGCACCAATTTGTTTACATCCCTGTTAGTGAATATTTCTCCTTTGCCAAGATAATCCATCTACCTAACAGGTGTGGCACATCAAGAAGCTGATTAAACAGCAAGATCATTACACAAGTGCACCTTATGCTGGGGACAATAACAGGCCACTCTAAAATGTGAAGTTCTGTCACACGACACAATGGCACAGATGTCTCATGTTTTGAGGGAGCGTGCAGTAAGTTAAAGTCGGGACAATTGTTTGGTTTATGTGCTCTCCCACATTTACCACAAGGCTTTGTTTGCTTCCCACTGGTTGGCAGCTCATTGTACTTGTGCCCTGATTGTGCTCGAGGGCGGTGCCCAGCATGGGGGGGCTTTTTCTCTATAGCATGCACAAACTGCTCCGTGCTGCCGCTAGCAGACATAGCTCTGGCCTGAGCTGCAGTCACTTCTTTTGCACGGCAAACATCAATAGCCTTAGCTAAGGGTAAATCAGAAATGGAGAGTAGCCTCTCTCTTAGCCCACTGTCGGTGACGCTGAACACTATTTTGTCCCTTAGCATTAAATCTTCTGTGTCTCTGAACTCGCAGTTACAAACTTGTCAATACCAGCTTGTTCATTGAATTTATGTTCCCAAAACTGAGGTCTTTCAAAAACAGTATTTCTACGTTGTGCACAATAATTTTCAAAAGCTTTCAGAACCTCAGACAGTTTCTTATCTTCTGAATCAGCATATGGAATATCCAACGTGTTGTACATCTCCAGTGCCTCCTCGCCGATGCAATGTAGCAACACAGCTATCTTCCTAGCTTCTGGCTGGTCATTGAGGCTGCTGGCTAAGTAGTACAGGTTCAGCCTTTGTTCCCATTTCCACCAATTTTCCGCGAAATTCACAGTCAACAACAATGGTGGTGTTGGAGTAAACGACTGCATTGCTGCTAATCACAAAAACGACCGCACGCAGCATCAAAGTCTAGCACGACACTCACCTAACTTAGCGCTAGCCTTTAGCTCGCACGTTAACTAGCCACTCGTTACGATTTGCCCCGAGAAAAAAACGTTTTTCCACTAGTTGCCCGCTACACTAGCTAGACAAGGTCATTTGCATTTACTGTTACTCTTCAGCCACTTCTGACACCATGTCGTGCTCTTTTAGACACTCTAGAAATGATTGGCAACGGAGACTGACTTCTTACTACTACTGGCTCTTTATTCAAAAACCCCAACTCCATTCGTCCAACCAACCCATGCACGTAGGCATGCTCTGTAACCCACCAGCTCATTAGCATATCACAGATAGTGATTGGCTGTTGCCACTGTGTAGTCTAGGACTATCCTATTAAAGCAGTATAGTTCCATATACTACATGGACCTCATCATCACCTTGGTTACTCTCCCCTTTGTCAGAAAGCCATTTTCATTTGAAGTTAAAGCGTACTGTTAGCTATCTAGCTAACGTTAGCTGGCTCGCTAGCTAATGTTACATGTATGATCCGTGTAGTAATATTATTCATATCTCTGAGCCATTTGCATTGCTAATTATAGCTTAATGTTAGCTAGCTAGCTAACATTGAACCTGGTTGGTTAGCTACCTGCAGATTCATGCAGGGTAGTAATGTTGAGTTGGGATGATGCTTCATTGTTTGATTCATTAGTTCATGTCTAAACCAAAGACTCCACTATGCAAGTAACCATTTTGAAAGAATGTTCATGATGTCACTGCGACAACTGTTGATAGCTGGTAAATAACTGACGAACTGACAGCTGGTAAATAAGCGCTAAATAACTGACGAATTGACAAAAGCTCAACGCTGGTTGAATCTGGCCGGTGTCAGTAAACGTTGGCAAAAAAGGGCATTAATGAAATTGTTGTCAGCAGCACAGTTACAGTCACCAACGCTCTGCTGGATAACATAAAAACAGTCTAACCAGCTTTGTTAGAGCGAGTAAACTGTTCTCTCATTTATCTGGAAGGAGCCAGTTAGCTTGGGTCCTTGACTACTGCTGTTAGGTCAGAACGCTCGGATCAACCCTCCTCCTCGGCCAGAGCTTCCAGTGTGTGCTCTGAACACTCCGAGCCCGAAAAGCTCTGAATTTACAAATGAACAATCTGACACTGACACTCTTGCACTCCAAATTGAATTTCCGAACACACCTGTAGTATAAACAAGCCTTAAGTCTTGAAATCTTTGGTTGTTTAGTACATGGCCTCAGTCTTAAGAGGGTGTGAACGATGCTGAATGGGTGTAGACAAAGAAGAGCTCTCCAGTAGGTTTACCAAAACATTCAAAGGCCATTTTCTCAACTTTCTAAGCAGAATTACTTTCCCATTGTTTCCCAAGTGTAGTGTATGTAATACCATTTTCTAGCTCTGAGTCTCTACTTTAATCCAGGGTAAAAAACACTATTTCAAATGTTGCTACATACGACCGAATCGAGGCGGTCGGTCAAAAACATTCTATTGGCTGTAAACGTATGAGCGGTATTTGTTAGAATAAATATAATAGTGTTTAAAGTTGAGGCGAGTTGGTTTAGTTTCAGCTGAGTTAGATTTAGCTCAGTACAAATATATTTCAGCCCATCAGATACTGGCATCAACCAATCTGGATTAAGATCACCTACTATCAGTAATTCAGATTCAGCATAGTTAAATTGCAGGTCAGACAATTTTCTAAGAGCACATGTGGAGGCCAAGTGATGGCGATAAAGTTCCACATTTAGGACTAGACATTCAAATTGCTTAGGGACAGAGGTGGTGATGGATATAGAACCAGCTTTTTATCTATATGGCGACACCCCCTCCTCTACCAACTCTATGAGATCTAAAAACATTATAACCAGTCAGAAACACATCAGTCTGGCATAGACTTCTTTAGCTAACTAGGCAAGTCAGTTAATAACAAATTCTTATTTACAATGACGGCCTGGACAAACCTGGACAATGATGTGATACAGCCTGGATTTGATCCAGGGTGTCTGTAGTGACGCCTCTAGCACTGAGACGCTGTGCCTTAGACCGCTGCGCCACTTGGGAGCCATAACCAGAATGTCCGCATCGGTTTGAGGAGCCAGAGTTACAATAAAATACATTTTCTAATTTCTGGCATTTACATGAATCAATCCAAGCCCGCAGCTACAGGATTTCAGATCAAACAGAGTTTATAATATAAACATTCCTACTAGAAATTACCATGGGGTTGGTTTGAATTGGAATAGATACAAGATTGCCTAGAACTGTACCATTGGGCCGATGCCTCAAACTATTTATTTATTTATTTTTTATTTCACCTTTATTTAACCAGGTAGGTCAGTTGAGAACAAGTTCTCATTTACAACTGCGACCTGGCCAAGATAAAGCAAGGCAGTGCGACAAAAAACAACAACACAGAGTTACACATGGGAAATAAACAAACGAACAGTCAACACAATAGAAAATCTATATACAGAGTGCAAGTGTAGTGCAAAATGCAGTAAGGTTAGGAAGACAATAAATAGGCCATAGTGGTGAAATAAATTACAGATTAGCATAATCACTGGAATGATGGAATGTGCAAATGAAGATGTACAAATAGAGATACTGGAGTGCAAAATTGAGCGGAAGTTAAAAATAAATAAATATGGGGATGAGGTAGTAGGATGGGCTATTTACAGAAGGGCTGTATACAGGATGAGGTAGTAGGATGGGCTATTTACAGAAGGGCTATATACAGGTGCAGTGATCGATAAGCAGCTTTGACAGCTGATGCTTAAAGTTAGTGAGGGAGATAGGAACCTCTAGCTTCAATGATCTTTGCAATTCGTTCCAGTCATTGGCAGCAGAGAACTGGAAGGAATGGTGGCCAAAGGAGGTGTTGGCTTTGGGGGTGGCCAGTGAGATATACCTGCTGTAGCGCATGCTACGGGTAGGTGTTGTGAGGGCCAGCCGACGAGAGAATACAGGTCGCAGTGGTGGGTAGTACAGTGGGGAGAACAAGTATTTGATACACTGCCGATTTTGCAGGTTTTCGCACTTGCAAAGCATGTAGAAGTCTGTAATTTTTATCATAGGTACTCTTCAACTGTGAGTGACGGAATCTAAAACAAAAATCCAGAAAATCACATTGTATGATTTTTAAGTAATTAATTTGCATTTTATTGCATGACATAAGTATTTGATACATCAGAAAAGCAGAACTTAATATTTGGTACAGAAACCTTTGTTTTCAATTACAGAGATCATACGTTTCCTGTAGTTCTTGACCAGGTTTGCACACACTGCAGCAGGGATTTTGGCCCACTCCTCCATACAGACTTTCAGCTCCCTCCAAAGATTTTCTATTGGGTTCAGGTCTGGAGACTGGCTAGGCCACTCCAGGACCTTGAGATGCTTCTTACGGAGCCACTCCTTAGTTGCCCTGGCTGTGTGTTTTGGGTCGTTGTCATGCTGGAAGACCCAGCCACGACCCATCTTCAATGCTCTTACTGAGGGAAGGAGGTTGTTGGCCAAAATCTCGCGATACATGGCCCCATCCATCCTCCCCTCAATACGGTGCAGTCGTCCTGTCCCCTTTGCAGAAAAGCATCCCCAAAGAATGATGTTTCCACCTCCATGCTTCACGGTTGGGATGGTGTTCTTGGGGTTGTACTCATCCTTCTTCCTCCAAACACGGCGAGTGGAGTTTAGACCAAAAAGCTCTATTTTTGTCTCATCAGACCACATGACCTTCTTCCATTCCTCCTCTGGATCATCCAGATGGTCATTGGCAAAATTCAGACGGGCCTGGACATGCGCTGGCTTGAGCAGGGGGACCTTGCGTGCGCTGCAGGATTTTAATCCATGACGGCGTAGTGTGTTACTAATGGTTTTCTTTGAGACTGTGGTCCCAGCTCTCTTCAGGTCATTGACCAGGTCCTGCCGTGTAGTTCTGGGCTGATCCCTCACCTTCCTCATGATCATTGATGCCCCACGAGGTGAGATCTTGCATGGTGCCCCAGACCGAGGGAGATTGACCGTCATCTTGAACTTCTTCCAATTTCTAATAATTTCGCCAACAGTTGTTGCCTTCTCACAAAGTTGCTTGCCTATTGTCCTGTAGCCCATCCCAGCCTTGTGCAGGTCTACAATTTTATCCCTGATGTCCTTACACAGCTCTCTGGTCTTGGCCATTGTGGAGAGGTTGGAGTCTGTTTGATTGAGTGTGTGGACAGGTGTCTTTTATACAGGTAACGAGTTCAAACAGGTGCAGTTAATACAGGTAATGAGTGGAGAACAGGAGGGCTTCTTAAAGAAAAACTAACAGGTCTGTGAGAGCCGGAATTCTTACTGGTTGGTAGGTGATGAAATACTTATGTCATGCAATAAAATGCAAATTAATTATTTAAAAATCATACAATGTGATTTTCTGGATTTTTGATTCAGTCTCTCACAGTTGAAGTGTACCTATGATAAAAATTACAGACCTCTACATGCTTTGTAAGTAGGAAAACCTGCAAAATCGGCAGTGTATCAAATACTTGTTCTCCCCACTGTATATGGGGCTTTGGTAACAAAACGGATGGCACTGTGATAGACTACATCCAATTTGCTGAGTAGAGTGTTGGAGGCTATTTTGTAAATGACATCGCCGAAGTCAAGGATCAGTAGGATGGTAAGTTTTACAAGGGCATGTTTGGCAGCATGAGTGAAGGAGGCTTTGTTGCGAAATAGGAAGCCGATTCTAGATTTAATTTTGGATTGGAGATGGTTAACATGAGTCTGGAAGTTGAGTTTACAGTCTAACCAGACGCCTAGGTATTTGTAGTTGTCCACAAATTCTAAGTCAGACCCGTCGAGGGTAGTGATGATAGTCCGGTGGGCGGGTGCGGGAAACGTTCTTTTGAAGAGCATGCATTTAGTCTTACTAGCATTTAAGAGCAGTTGGAGGCCACGGAAGGAGTGCTGTATGGCATTGAAGCTTGTTTGAAGGTTAGTTAACAGTGTCCAAAGAGCGGCCAGATGTATACAGAATGGTGTTGTCTGCGTAGAGATGGATCAGAGAGTCACCAGCAGCGAGAGCGACATTGTTGATGTATATAGACAATAGGGTTGGCCCAAGAATTGAACCCTGTGGCACCCCCATAGAGACTGACAGGGGACCGGACAGCAGGCCCTCCGATTTTACGCACTGAACTCTGTCTGAGAAGTAGTTGGAGAACCAGGCGAGGCAGTCACTTGAGAAACCAAGGCTGTTGAGTCTGCCAATAAGAATGCGGTGATTGACAGAGTCGAAAGCCTTGGCCAGGTCGATGAAGACGGCTGCACAGTACTGTCTTCTATCGATGGCGGTTATGATATCATAAATACCTTGAGCGTAGCTGAGGTGAACCCATGACCAGCTCGGAAACCAGATTGCATAGCAGAGAAGGTCCGGTGGGATTCAAAGAAGTCAGTGATCTGTTTATTAACTTGGCTTTCGAAGACTTTAGAAAGGCAGGGCAGGATGGATATAGGTCTGTAACAGTTTGGGTCTAGAGTGTCTCCCCCTTTGAAGAGGGGGATGACCGCGGCAGCTTTCCAATCTCTAGGGATCTCAGACGATGCAAAAGAGAGGTTGAACAGGCTGGTAATAGGGGTTGCAACAATTTTGGCTGGTAATTTTAGGAAGAAAGGGTCCAGATTATCTAGACCAGCAGATTTGTAGGGGTCCAGATTTAGCAGCTCTTTCAGAACATCAGCTGTCTGGGGGGGGGTTGGGCAGGTTGCTGCGGGGGGTACAGAGCTGTTGGGCGGGGTAGAGGTAGCCAGGTGGACAGCATGGCCAGCTGTAGCAAAATGCTTGTTGAAATTGTCGATTATTGTGAATTTATCGGTGGTGACAGTGTTTCCTAGCCTCAATGCAGTGGGCAACTGGGAGGAGATGCTCTTATTCTCCATAGACTTTACAGTGTCCCAGAACGTTTTGGAATTAGTACTACAGGATGCAAATTTCTGTTTGAAAAAGCTGGCCTTTGCTTTTCTAACTGACTGTGTATATTTGTTCCTGGTTTCCCTGAAAAGATGCATATCGCGGGGGCTATTCGATGCTAATACAGTGCGCCACAGGATGTTTTTGTGTTGGTCAAGGGCAGTCAAGTCTGGGGTGAACCAAGGGCTATATCTATTTTTAGTTCTACGTTTTTTGAAAGGGGCATGCTTATTTAGGATGCTCAGTTAGTAACCCCTTATTTGAAAATACCATAGGGCAAACTTAAATTGGTATAGATACAAGATTGTCTAGAACTGTACCATTAGGCCGATGCCTGGAACAAGGACATGGGTTAAAAAACAAGAGTCAATGATGGTTACTTGTTGCGGGCCTGCAGTATGATAATGCTGATAATTTATGGTTGGGATTACCTGAGCAGAACTTGGGGTGTTGATCAGTCAATGTCTCAGCGCAGCCTTGAAATGCGAGGACAGGTTCCAGGCACCAAGATGATTTGGATGGACCCCATCCTCTCTGTAGAACATATTCTGTTTCCAAAAGGTGTCAAAGTTATCCACAAAAGTAACTCCAACAGAGCTACAGTAGACTCGTAGCCAGGCGTGTAGTGCCAGCAACCTACTGAATCTTTCGCTGCCACGACTCAGTAAATGGGTTCCCAAGTGGCGCACCGGTCTAAGGCACTGCATCTCACGTCTTATTGTTTATTGGAGACTTCAATCAGTTCTATAAAATAGAGTTTCAGAAGATCTGAGCTAGCCATCCTAATGTCATTAGATCCCACATGGATTACAATAGCGACAGCCCTCGTGTTCTGGCTCAAAACAGTAGGAAGCAGCCTAGTACTTTCGTCACAACTGAGTTGCAGAACAGCCTCAATTCATCGGGGCATGTACTCTACAAGGTGTTGAAAGCGTTCCACAGGGATGTTGGCCCATGTTGACTCCAATGCTTCCCACAGTTGTGTCAAGTTGGCTGGATGTCCTTTGGGTGGTGGACCATTCATGATATATACGGGAGCGTGAAAAACACAGCAGCGTTGCAGTTCTTGACACAAACTGGTGTGTCTGACACCTACTACCAAACCCCCATATTTAGTCTTATCCATGTCTCAATTGTCTCAAGGTTTAAAAATCCTTCTTTAACCTGTCTCCTCCCATTCATCTATACTGATTGAAGTGGATTTAACAAGTGACATCAATAAGGGCTCGTAGCTTTCACCTGGTTTGTCTATGTCATGGGAAGAGCATATGTTCATAATATTTTGTACACTCAGGGTGGGTTGCACCAACATGGTTTGAATGAATTTAGGATTAGAGGTAATCTAGGTTTTGTATATCTATGTTTATCATTAATCAGAGATGTGTTGCACCACTTAAGTTTAAATCTGGATCAGTAAATGTATGATTAACGGTTTTAAAGTTGAAACTAAGTAGCTAGCCTACTTGACAAATGAAGACAAAGTTGCTGTTCCTTAATAAAATAATAACAATGCAACGTTAGAACTACTGCAACTCTGATTTGAAATAAAATCCGTTATTTGCCAGTACTAGACAGAAAACTCATTTGTTAGATAACTCTAGCTACTGTTGCTAGCTAGTTTATACCCCAAACTAGCTAGCATAAAATGTATTATTGTCATTACTTAAAGTTTTTTAGGCATTTATTATTTGTCTACTTGCCACCTGATCATGGCACGTCAAAGTTCAAATTTCTCCTCTTATGAAAAAAACAGACAACACTTCCAAGAAGGAAGACATCTGGGCCGTTTTAGAAGACAGGTTTAATAGAACGACACGGATTAAAGAGAAGAGGGATCCAAATCAGATGAAAGCGTTCTGGAAAAACGTAATAGCGACAGAGGAGAGGCGGGGCCTATTTCAGACCGGTGGGGGCCTCCTTCCAAGGGAATTGATCCTCTCTCCCAGAAGATATGCGAGATGATTCCCCAGCAGTTTGCCCCTCTCCTTAACCCCTATGATGACGACGGACAACTCAACCCACCAATATTTAGTAAGCATAAATGACTGGTAAATATCTATGACTATAATGCACGTTAAAACAAACGTTAATGCTACTTCATTACAATGGTACCGTTATCAGGCCCGTTATCAGCATGTTGCAGAACATCATCATTCGTATTAAGGCTGGGCATATCATAAGGCCAATCCAATTGTTGTAAAAAAATAGCTTACTAATAATGAGTTGATTTTCTTTCTTTTCTTTCCTTCAGTTGAGCTGACATCCTGTTGCCATGGAGAAACAGCAGTGCCTGGATCTTGCATCACCATTACACCAGGAACAACAAACACCAGAGAGGCCAAGGAAACGCCCCAGAACAGACATGAACCAAGCTCATATTGATGTTTTAAACTGGACAGAGAGAAACATCTACTGCAGGTCCTGAATTTACAAACAGAAACTCCTTCAGGGAAACAAATGCCCACTGTGTAAAGAATACTGATCTATTTATGATCAATTTTTTTATTAAAACAATGCTTTCCCAAGCAATTTGGTGTCCTCCAGTCTTGTGTTCTGGTGCTTCCAGTTCCACCCTGTATGGTATTGAGAATAGCAAAGTCTTAATAATACATTTGAATACAGATAGCCTAATTAGGAATTGTACGATCAAAAATATAATATAGTTTTTTATATGTTACCACTGTTAAATTATAGACACCTTAGGCAGAAAATGGTTCTCAATCAAGGTTCTCCTCACAGCATTCCCATTTGCATTGGCAGCATGTTGCACCTGGCCATCTTTTGCATTCTCCTCGGGTAGGTCCTCCTCAGCCTCCTCAGGTAGGTCCTCCTCAGCCTCCTCAGGTAGGTCCTCCTCAGCCTCCTCAGGTAGCTCGTCTCCTTGTCTCTTGCCAAAGTTATACAGGACTGCCACTGCAATAATGATTGTCAGTGTAGTGTCCATCTTCGTGTGGAGCCCCTTTTTTTCCCCACACTCTTGCCAGGATATGAGAGGTGATGTATTGACAGGCATATCCATTGTCACCTAGTAGGTGGCCTTTATATGCTCCCCTTTCCAGCATTGCACACAGACGACTATTGTTAAAGATTCTGCTGTCATGGGTGGATCCTGGCCATCTAGCTACGATGTTGGCGAGCTGACCTTTGTCATCACAGACAGCCTGCGCGTTAATGGAGCAGTGACCTTCCTGATTATGGAATAGTTCTCCATTCTCGCCGCCAGGGTTGGGAATAGGAATGTGTGTACAGTCTATTACCCCGAGTACACCTGGGAATCTAACTCTCCTGTAAAATCCAACTTCTGTTTCCTCTGTAGGCTTCAACCTGATGTACTGGTTCTTCAGACTGGCAATAGCACTGGACACTCTGGCTACAATCCTGCAGATGGTTGACTTGTGGAGTCCAAGAAGGTCCCCATCCACCATCTGGAAACATCCAGTTGCGTAGAACCGTATGGTCACCAAGAGCTGAATTAGTGGGGGTACAGCCGCGTTCCTATCTCTCCCATGCTTAATGGCTGGTCCAACCTTTCTTTCCAGTTATATTACAGAGTCCTTGGAGAAGCGGTATCTCCTTGAAAACTCATCCTTATCATAAAACTCAACCTATCTAATTATTCTCTGAGGAACTGTCGTTTTGGTCTCTCCACAGTAGATATGCTGACATTTGATCAGATAAACCACCTGAAGTGGCAGTTTATAATGAATCTCCAATCTTAAAAATTAAAATTAAAAAAATGCATTGAGCAACAGGCTTAAAATTAATCTAGGTTTAAAGTGAAAACTAAATTTAGATTAGGAAGGATTTAATTTAACTAGGTTTAATTTAAAACTAGGTTTAACATTTGGTGCAACAAGATTAATAGATAAACCTTGATTTAACCCAGTTTAAGAGTTAATCCATGTTGGTGCAACCCACCCTCTGTTTATGTGTTTAACGCCGGGCACACACTACACGATAATAAGCCCGATTTTGTTGCCGATTTCCACCTTCCGACACTGGACAGCAAAGCCTGATTTCTTGATAGCTCTACCGATTTTATTTGCCTCATTATCTGTAGTGTGGGGTATGTTAAGAGTGTTTTTTAAAGATCTGGACCTCACCGATCCGAAATCGCAAATATTAAACATGTTCAATATTTACGATCCGATATCCTGTAGTGTGGGGGGAACTCCGAGGACAGCCGAGTACGCCGGCAAGTGATTGTCACGTGGGAATGACGATAGCCAATTGGGAGCCACGCTGACTTAAAGTAATAATCACGAGAACTCACAACAAGCCATGGCGGCAAAAGCGAAAGTTAGGTGGTCATAATATCGCCTCTGACTCTGTCATGGTTAGTGACATCAAGTTCACTCACCTACAATTCACGATACAGCATGTAAAGTCAATTTTCACGCCGTCTCCACGACTTCGTCCACTGTCTTAAGTTTTATTTCACAACTTTGAGATAAAAATTTTGCGCAAGTTAGCATTGCTAGCTCCCCCTGTTCGTCGTCAACCATGTTTTGTTTAGGCTGAAGTCACTGAAGTCAGTTTATTGCGAGAGATTTGCGAGATCTCCGGTTTTGAAAATCGGGACTGGGTTGTTCGGGAATGGAATCGTTTAGTGTGTGGTGTGTTGTGTTGGCCAAATCGTTACCCTCCACACACTTAACGATCTAAACCGTAAAACATATGTTTATTTGTCGTTAAGTGTGTGGTCTGTTACGATTTGTAAATTGGAAAGATCGTGTTGTGTGTGCCCGGCATAATATACAGTTGTGGCCAAAAGTTTTGAGAATGACAAGTATTGGTCTCCACAAAGTTTGCTGCTTCAGTGTTCTTAGATCTTTATGTCAGTAGTTACTATGGTAACACTGAAGTATAATTACAAGTATTCCATAAGTGTCAAAGGCTTTCATTTACAATGACATTCAGTTTATGCAAAGAGTCAATATTTGCAGTGTTGACCCTTCTTTTTCAAGACCTCTGCAATCCGCCCTGGCATGCTGTCAATTAACGTCTGGGCCACAGAAGAAGAACAATGATTTCAAGCACCACCCTCCTTTTAAAGCTTCCAGTCTGTTTTAAAAGGAGGGTGGTGCTTGAAATCATTGTTCTTCCTCTGTCAACCATGGTTTTTTCTTGACTGATTGCAGTTTGATTGATGTGGTGCTATTGCACGTCATATCATTTGAAAGGGCTGTTTTTCAGCTTTCAAAATATGTATAATGTTTTCATATATGGTTTGACACCAGCAAAGTCTGCTCATTCATGTACACAGAGGTCATGGTCTCAGTATATTCAGGAATTCCAAAATGCTCTTACCGATGATGCAAAAATTCCAATATGTCGATTTACAGTTAGTCATAGAATTAGGATTTTTTTATTTAAAAAAATAAGTAATTTAATAGGGTCTCTATGGTTACAGTTAGCTGGTGTTCTAAAGCCTAGTGTTTCCATTCCCCTTTAACAGAAATTCTGCAATAACCTTCATGGTCTAATAGTGGACCAGAAGATAGGAAATAAGCCTAAACATTCTATATATTAAGAATGACAGGTTATTTCACTGACATAGATTTATTGAAAAATGTACATATTATAAATAATGTAGTTGATGAATACAAACATTTGTGAATAGTAATCAAAAAAGTGCAAAAGATTCAAGTCAGTGCGAAGAATTCCTCATTAGTAGCTTTGATTGTTCAATATAGGTTTAAGATTGGTCTAATAATAACCAAGTATTTGAAAATTCTTATAAAGTCTTATACAAAGGAAATTAGCACTTACATAGATAGAGTACAGTGGCAAGAAAAAGTAGGTGAACCCTTTGGAATTACCTGGATTTCTGCATAAATTGGTCATAACATTTGATCTGATCTTCATCTAAGTCACAACGATAGACAAACACAGTCTGCTTAAACTAGTAACACACAAACAACATGTTTCCATGTCTTTATTGAGCACACCGTGTAAACATTCACAGTGCAGGGTGGGAAAAGTATGTGAACCCTTGGATTTAATAACTGGTTGACCCTCCTTTGGCAGCAATAACCTCAACCAAATGTTTTCTGTAGTTGCGGATCAGACCTGCACAACGGTCAGGAGGAATTTTGGACCATTCCTCTTTACAAAACTGTTTCAGTTCAGCAATGTTCTTGGGATGTCTGGTGTGAACCGCTCTCTTGAGGTCATGCCACAGCATCTCAATGGGGTTGAGGTCAGGACTCTGACTGGGCCACTCCAGAAGGCGTATTTTCTTCTGTTGAAGCCATTCTGTTGTTGATTTACTTCTGTGTTTTGGGTCGTTGTCCTGTTGCATCACCAAACTTCTGTTGAGCTTCAATTGGCGGACAAATAGCCTTACATTCTCCAGCAAAATGTCTTGATAAACTTGGGAATTAATTTTTCCATCGATGATAGCAAGCTGTCCAGGCCCTGAGGCAGCAAAGCAGCCCCAAACCATGATGCTCCCTCCACCACACTTTACAGTTGGGATGAGGTTTTGATGTTGGTGTGCTGTGCCTTTTTTTCTCCACACATAGTGTTTTGTGTTCCTTCCAAACAACTCAACTTTAGTTTCATTTGTCCACAGTAGCGCTCTGGAACATCCAGATGCCCTTTTGCAAACTTCAGACGCGCAGCAATGTTGTTTTTGGACAGCAGTGGCTTCTTCCGTGGTGTCCTTTCATGAAGACCATTCCTGTTTAGTGATTTACGTATCATAGACTCGTCAACAGAGATGTTAGCATGTTCCAGAGATTTCTGTTAGTCTTTAGCTGACACTAGAATTCTTAACCTCATTGATCATTCTGCGCTGTGCTCTTCCAGTCATCTTTGCAGGACAGCCACTCCTAGGGAGAGTAGCAACAGTGCAGAACTTTCTCCATTTATAGACAATTTGTCTTACTGTGGACTGATTAACATCAAGGCTTTTAGAGATACTTTTGTAACTCTTTCCAGTTTTATGCAAGTCAACAATTCTTAGGTCTTCTGAGATCTCTTTTGTTCGAGGCATGGTTCACGTCAGGCAATGCTTCTCGTGAATAGCAAACTAACATTTTGTGAGTGTTTTTTATAGGGCAGGGCAGCTCTAACCTACATCTCTACTCTCATCTCATTGGCTGGACTCCAGGTTAACTGACTCCTGACTCCAATTAGCTTTTGGAGAAGTCATTAGCCTTGGGTTTCACATACTTTTTCCAACCTACACTGAGAATGTTTAAATTATGTATTCAATTTAGACAAGAAAAATACAATAATTTGTGTGTTATTAGTTTAAGCACACTGCGTTTTGTCTGTTGTTGTGACTTTGATGAAGATCAGATCAAATTGTATTACCAATTTATGCAGAAATCCAGGTAATACCAAAAGGTTGACATACTTTCTTGCCACTGTATGTCATAATAGCAAATCTACAACACACAATGTCCTAACACAAATGAAATGTAACTTATGATAACTAAGTACACTTCATCATTCTCCGTCCGATCCCTAATGCACTGCTTGACTGTTCACCCATTTATGATGAGCGTACTGATCTGTCCAGGGAGGGTGTAGACGATGAGGATGAGAAAAACCAACAGGATTGCCAGGATGAGTAGAGCGATGATGTACTTCTTGTATTTTTTCCAAATGAAGAAGACGAAGGTCTTCATGGGGTTGATGAACCAGTTGAAGGTTGTCTTGGGGCGACTAATAAAAAATGTTGAATGAGGAAAGAGACAAAATGAACACAAAAAAAAAGTGAGTAATGCATCACAGTTTCAAGGAAAATGTTGTTGTTTGTTATACAGTAGGCTATGACATGGTGTGAGTAGCAGGACTCAGTTGTAGAGTTTGCACCGATTTCTCCAGGGGGAATAAAAGTGGAATAAAAGGTCAAGTAAAAGTAGAATAAAAGTGGAATAAAAGGTATAAGGCATTAAGGTAAAGAATACATTTATAAATGTTAATGTTTTAGATTTGTTTTCAGTGTAAACTTGCACAAAGTGTGGCCTACGGACCAGATTCAATCAAACCTTCAATACTGTAACAATGTTTAAATGCAGTCTATGACCCAATTTACACCTTGGATAAAACATTTGAACTGTTTGTGCATTTGTATTCGCTTAACAACAAACACATTAATGCCAGGTTAAATGCTCTCAATGGCCCCGATTACGACACTCTATGTGTATTCTGAACTTGAACTTAAGCTATTCACCCGCTATTCGTTCCAGGTGGAAGAGGTGTCTTCAGATAAGCTGTATTCTGACCTTGACTTAATTCTACCACCTTTACGCATGAGGAACCCATGAATAAGGTTTAGCGAACCTATCGGTTCCAAGGGGGAAAAGTATCTACTTTATTTTTTATAACAGCATTCTCCATGCACTGTAATTTATAAATGGATAAGAACTATTGATGAAAGCTAGGTCAATTAATAATCAGTTTGGAGAATGGAGAAAGTAAATACACATAGCAATTGTTTTAAATTATTTTGTGAAACCAGCCATATGGAATGATCACTGTGAAACCAGCCTTATGGAATGATCACTGTGAAACCAACCTTATGGAATGATCACTGTGAAGCCAGCCATATGGAATGATCACTGTGAAACCAGCCATATGGAATGATCACTGTGAAACCAGCCTTATGGAATGATCACTGTGAAACCAGCCTTATGGAATGATCACTGTGAAACCAGCCATATGGAATGATCACTGTGAAACCAGCCATATGGAATGATCACTGTGAAACCAGCCTTATGGAATGATCACTGTGAAACCAGCCTTATGGAATGATCACTGTGAAACCAGCCTTATGGAATGATCACTGTGAAACCAGCCTTATGGAATGATCACTGTGAAACCAGCCTTATGGAATGATCACTGTGAAACCAGCCATATGGAATGATTACTGTGAAACCAGCCTTATGGAATGATCACTGTGAAACCAGCCTTATGGAATGATCACTGTGAAACCAGCCTTATGGAAGCAAACTGAAAGTCATATCAACATGACATTTGTTGTGGCCCTTTTTCTACAGTGAACTAGGCTATACAGTACCTTCAGAAAGTATTCAGACCCATTGACTTATTCCACATTTTGTTACGTTACAACCTTATTCTAAAACGGAATCTACACACAATACCCCATTATGACAAAGCAAATGTATTAAGAATTCAAAACAGAAATACCTTATTTAAGAATTCAGACCCTTTGCTATGAGACTCTAAATTGACCTCAGGTGCTTCCTGTTTCAATTGATCATCCTTGAGATGTTTCTACAACTTGATTGGAGTCCACTTGTGGTAAATTCAATTGATTGGACATGATTTGGAAAGGCACACACCTGTCTATATAAGGTCCCACAGATGACAGTGCATGTCAGAGCAAAAACCAAGCCATGAGGTCGAAGGAATTGTCCATAGAGCTCCGAGACAGGATTGTGTCGAGGCACAGATCTGGGGAAGGGTACCATATAATGTCTGCAGCATTGAAGGTCCCCAAGAACACAGTGGCCTCCATCATTCTTAAATGGAAGAAGTTTGGAACCACCAAGACTCTTCCTATAGCTGGCCGCCCGGCCAAACCAAGCAATCGGGAGAGAAGGGCCTTGGTCAGGGAGGTGACCAAGAACCCGATGGTCACTCTGACAGAGCTCTAGAGTTTCTCTGTGGAGATGGGAGAACCTTCCAGAAGGACAACCATCTCTGCAGCACTCCACCAATAAGGCCTTTATAGTGGAGAGGCCAGACGGAAGCCACTCCTCAGTAAAAGGCACATGACAGCCCGCTTGGAGTTTGCCAAAAGGCACCTAAAGTGTCTCAGACCATGAGAAACAAGATTCTCTAGTCTGATGAAACCAAGATTGAACTCTTTGGCCTGAATGCCATGCGTCACGTCTGGAGGAAACCTGGCACCATCCCTAAGGTGAAGCATGGTGGTGACAGCTGTGGGGATGTTTTTCAGCGGCAGGGGCTGGGAGACTAGTCAGGATCGAGGCAAAGATGAACGGAGCAAAGTACAGAGAGATTCTTGATGAAAATCTGCTCCAGAGTGCTCATGACCTCAGACTGGGGCAAAGGTTCACCTTCCAACAGAACAACAGGAGTTGTTTTGGGACAAGTCTCTGAATGTCCTTGAGTGGCCCAACCAGAGCTTGAACCTGATTGAACATCTCGAGAGACCTGAAAATAGCTGTGCAGCGACGCTCTCCATCCAACCTGACAGAGCTTGAGAGGATCTGCAGAGAAGAATGGGAGAAACTCCCCAAATACAGGTGTGCCAAGCTTGTAGCGTCATACCCAAGAAGACTCGAGGCTGCCAAAGGTGCTTCAACAAAGTACTGAGTAAAGGGTCTGAATACTTATGTAAATAAGGCTGTAACGTAACAAAATGTGGAAAAAGTCAAGCACTGTAGCTGTGCCGGTATTCAGAATTTTTATTGTGTGCCCTCATAATTTGAATGGATGAAATGTGGACACCCAAGCTATAGGCTTCTGTAGGGCTGAACCTGCCGACTGGACCATTGTCAAATAGTTTCATGATTAGGGAGAATTAGGGTTGATTCATATGACTACTGTACAGTTATTTCTATTTCCAATATGTTATGGATTGAACTTGATTATGACAACTTTCAGGATGAATCATACCATTGTATTTTTGATTTATCAACATATTTAGTGCATAAAGGCTCTCAAAAACAGTTTCTTTTTATGATTCATACTTTTCTAACGCAAAAATACTCTACAAAATCAGAGTATTTTGGTTGGCTATTATGCCTGTGTGCTGTGAATTTCCATGTTTGTACAATTGTGTTTCATTGGGCTAGGCCCGGTTTGCAGTGAATAGTAGTAGAACCTTGGATGTTCAGTATTCCTCACTGGTGTGTGTAGTGTCACTTTTAAGCACCTCCTCCGGGTCATAGCAGCACTTCTGATTGGGTTACAGAGACTGCAGGAATCGAGTAGGTCACCTAGCATTTCATGCATGCTGTCCTTATTAAATGTTGTCGTTAATAAATATCATTGTTTGCTATATCTGTATTTACAGTTTTGGTGTCCTTTCCTTTGATGCTGGACCATACCGGTCAAACAAAGATGGTGGAAACATCACTCTACTCGGCTCAATCCTGTATTTTCCCCACCTTTTGGGAGCTTTCTTTACAAGAGACTTTCCCCATCAATTAATTTCATACATTTCATACATTGTGTGTCTTGGCATTAACCGGTAAGCTATAGGCAATGATATTTCTGGTGTTTTGCTATCAGTCTTTTTGAAAGAGACTCGGCCTACTGCAGATAATCTTGTGGCAATAAATAAAGCTATCAGATTATGAAATGACAGGTGCATTGTGTGAGCTCTCCAGGCTGCGCTTCCAGACTCTGGAAAAAAACCTCCCATACTGATTAGGTCTACGTTTTTAGGGACAATCCTACCTACAACAACACAGCGCAATGAATATTCAACCGGTTGTGATAACTGCGTTGTTTTCTCTATATAATACATTAGAGTTGCATTCATACCCCACCGTGATAAATACTGATATATACTGTAAGATCGTTTACAGACCAACTAGCTCACAGTCTCACGTCAGAATTAACGTCACATTTCAAAGTTTTTGCAAACATCACATTTCAAAGTGTTTAAGGTTAGGTTTAGGCATTAATTGTTAAAGTAAGGGAAAGGTGGTTGAACTAGGCAAGTCAGTTAAGAACAAATTCTTATTTACAATGACGGCCTACCTGCAGGGTAAATTAGGGTTAAGTGCCTTGCTCAAGGACACGTCAACAAGTTTTTCACCTTGTCGGCTCTGGTATTCGAACCAGCGACCTTTCGGTTACTGGCCTCACTAAAATGTTACCAAAGCAGCAAGGTTATTCTAATGGGAAATACAACTGCAATGCACTACAACTTTGACAGATTACTGATGGTAACCCGACATTAAAAAAGGCGCACATCTATTGTTTTAGGACCACAGACAGTTACTGTAAGTCATACAAAAAGTGCTGCCTCTGCTATTTCCACACCACTGGTATGGACACTGCGTGCAACGAGCACATTCACACTCATCACAATATGCAATAAACCTATGCAGAATATACAGTGGGGCAAAAAAGTATTTAGTCAGCCACCAATTGTGCAAGTTCTCCCACTTAAAAAGTTGAGAGAGGCCTGTAATTTTCATCATAGGTACACTTCAACTATGAGAGACAAAATGAGAAGAAAAAAAATCACATTGTAGGATTTTTAATGAATTTATTTGCAAATTATGGTGGAAAATAAGTATTTGGTCAATAACAAAAGTTTCTCAATACTTTGTTATATACCCTATACCCCTCTTCACAAGGTTTTCACACACTGTTGCTGGTATTTTGGCCCATTCCTCCATGCAGATCTCCTCTAGAGCAGTGATGTTTCGGGGCTGTCGCTGGACAACACAGACTTTCAACTCCCTCCAAAGATTTTCTATGGGGTTGAGATCTGGAGACTGGCTAGGCCACTCCAGGACCTTGAAATGCTTCTTACGAAGCCACTCCTTCGTTGCCCGGGCGGTGTGTTTGGGATCATTGTCATGCTGAAAGACCCAGCCACGTTTCATCTTCAATGCCCTTGCAGATGGAAGGAGGTTTTCACTCAAAATCTCACGATACATGGCCCCATTCATTCTTTCCTTTACACGGATCAGTCGTCCTGGTCCCTTTGCAGAAAAACAGCCCCAAAGCATGATGTTTCCACCCCCATGCTTCACAGTAGGTATGATGTTCTTTGGATGCAACTCAGCATTCTTTCTCCTCCAAACATGACGAGTTGAGTTTTTACCAAAAAGTTATATTTTGGTTTCATCTGACCATATGACATTCTCCCAATCCTCTTCTGGATCATTCAAATGCTCTCTAGCAAACTTCAGACGGGCCTGGACATGTACTGGCTTAAGCAGGGGGACACGTCTGGCACTGCAGGATTTGAGTCCCTGGCGGCGTAGTGTGTTACTGATGGTAGCCTTTGTTACTTTGGTCCCAGCTCTCTGCAGGTCATTCACTAGGTCCCCCCGTGTGGTTCTGGGATTTTTGCTCACCGTTCTTGTGATCATTTTGACCCCACGGGGTGAGATCTTGCGTGGAGCCCCAGATCGAGGGAGATTATCAGTGGTCTTGTATGACTTCCATTTCATAATAATTGCTCCCAGAGTTGATTTCTTCACACCAAGCTGCTTACCTATTGCAGATTCAGTCTTCCCAGCCTGGTGCAGGTCTACAATTTTGTTTCTGGTGTCCTTTGACAGCTCTTTGGTCTTGGCCATAGTGGAGTTTGGAGTGTGACTGTTTGATAGATAGATAGATAGATAGGTACTTTATTGATCCCCCGGGGGGGAAATTTCATTATCAAGCAGCTACAACAAAACACAGGGCAGGTGCAAAATGCCACAACGAAAAGTACACAAAAGACAGATACACGGTACATGATACATAGAGCGGCAGTATGAAAAAGTATAGAAATACAGGATATCTGGAGTGCAAAAAAAAGCTATAAAAGGACATTGCATAGTATGAGTGGTTGGCTGAATATGTACACTATACATTGGTGGATGTTGGATGGTTAACTATACTATACAGGTCGATGGCAGAGAAATACTTCAGTAGCTAATGCGTATGATATGAGCGAGGGTAATAATAGTTTACTTAATAGACAGACTGGGTAAATGAACAGGTAAGTGAAAATTTTGCATGGTTAAATTAGCTGTACAGTTAGGTATACAGTTATATTTACAGATAAGTGAATACTTGCATGTTTACACAAACTGTACAGGTAAATGACAGGAAGAGATACTTTAATAGCTAAATGTGTGTATGATATCATTGGGGTAATAATAGTAATTCCCTTAAAATACAGTCCTTAGTGCGCAGGGTTTAATTACAGACAACTGCACTTATTGCACATTTGATATACTAAAAGCAATGAGAAAAGGTGCAACTGGCAGGATACTAATATGCATTCCTGAGTGAATGCCTAGGTCCAATAATTACTTACAATATTGCATGTGATATAATATAACAACTGTACATGGGTATGTATATACAGACCTGTATGAATAAGTAGGTCCTGAGTGGATGAGTGCTGACGGAACAGAGTTACTCACGGATGGATGCATAATTGTTAAACTAGGTCCTAGCACCCCAACAGTTCCAGATCTATGTTGCCGACGGCACGGCACCCCGGTGAGGCATTATATAGTCTCATAGCCGCCGGCAGGAAGGACCTCCTGTAGCGCTCTCTGGCACACCGTGGTGGGATCAGGTTGTGGACAGGTGTCTTATACTGATAACAAGTTATACTACAAGTTCAAACAGGTGACATTAATACAGGTAACGAGTGGAGGACAGAGGAGCCTCTTAAAGAAGAAGTTACAGGTCTGTGAGAGACAGAAATCTTGCTTGTTTGTAGGTGACCAAATACTTATTTTCCACCATAATTTGCAAATAAATTCATAAAAGATCCTATAATGTGATTTTCTGGAGTTTTTTTCTCATTTTGTCTCTCATAGTTGAAGTGTACCTATGATGAAAATTACAGGCCTCTCTCAACTTTTTAAGTGGGAGAACTTGCACAATTGGTGGCTGACTAAATACTTTTTTGCCCCACTGTATGCACACAGTTTTAGTACACAATAGGTAAATAGTTCTAAGCCTAAAATGCTTAATTGAATTATATGTAGCCTATTTTAATTTTCAGTCTAAATTGTTAAAAGTAGTTATTGTGCATAGAGTTGTGTTGTTTGTTAAACTCTGAAATCAATGGTTTTTGTTTGGCAAACATTTGAAGTGAAAAATCTGAGTCCTAGCGTAATTCTGTTACCGTGCCAAACATAGGGTTGTTTTGGAAGATGGAAAGATAATGGACCTGAAATATCACTACAACACCATGATGTAGGCCTATACGCTGTATTCAATTTGACTACTTGAATTGTGAGAAAAAAGAAGAAACCTGCTAACTGCTCTTGATGGTATAACTGCTCCTGATAGTATAACTGCTCTTGATGGTATAACTGCTCTTGATGGTATAACTGCTCCTGATAGTATAACTCTCCTGATAGTATAACTGCTCTTGATGGTATAACTGCTCTTGATGGTATAACTGCTCTTGATGGTATAACTGCTCCTGATAGTATCACTGCTCTTGATAGTATCACTGCTCCTGATAGTATAACTGCTCCTGGTAGTATAACTGCTCCTGATAGTATCACTGATCTTGATAGTATCACTGCTCCTAAACGTATCACTGCTCTTGGTAGTATCACTGCTCCTGATAGTATCACTGCTCCTGATAGTATCACTGCTCCTGATAGTATAACTGCTCTTGATGGTATAACTGCTCTTGATGGTATAACTGCTCTTGATGGTATAACTGCTCCTGATAGTATAACTCTCCTGATAGTATAACTGCTCTTGATGGTATAACTGCTCTTGATAGTATAACTCTCCTGATGGTATAACTGCTCTTGATGGTATAACTGCTCCTGATAGTATAACTCTCCTGATACTATCACTGCTCTTGATGGTATAACTGCTCCTGATAGTATAACTCTCCTGATAGTATAACTGCTCTTGATGGTATAACTGCTCTTGATGGTATAACTGCTCTTGATGGTATAACTGCTCCTGATAGTATCACTGCTCTTGATAGTATCACTGCTCCTGATAGTATAACTGCTCCTGGTAGTATAACTGCTCCTGATAGTATCACTGATCTTGATAGTATCACTGCTCCTAAACGTATCACTGCTCTTGGTAGTATCACTGCTCCTGATAGTATCACTGCTCCTGATAGTATCACTGCTCCTGATAGTATCACTGCTCCTGATAGTATCACTGCTCCTGATAGTATCACTGCTCCTGATAGTATAACTACTCTTGGTAGTATCACTGCTCCTGATAGTATCACTGCTCCTGATAGTATCACTGCTCCTGATAGTATAACTGCTCCTGATGGTATAACTGCTCTTGATGGTATAACTGCTCTTGATGGTATCACTGCTCCTGATAGTATCACTGCTCTTGATACTATAACTGCTCCTGGTAGTATAACTGCTCTTGATGGTATAACTGCTCTTGATGGTATAACTGCTCTTGATGGTATAACTGCTCCTGATAGTATCACTGCTCCTGATAGTATAACTGCTCCTGGTAGTATAACTGCTCCTGATAGTATCACTGATCTTAATAGTATCACTGCTCCTAAAAGTATCACTGCTCTTGGTAGTATCACTGCTCCTGATAGTATCACTGCTCCTGATAGTATCACTGCTCCTGATAGTATCACTGCTCCTGATAGTGTCACTGCTCCTGATAGCATCACTGCTCCTGATAGTATCACTGCTCCTGATAGTATCACTGCTCCTGATAGTATCACTGCTCCTGATAGTATCACTGATCTTGATAGTATCACTGCTCCTGATAGTATCACTGCTCCTGATAGTATAACTACTCTTGGTAGTATCACTGCTCCTGATAGTATCACTGCTCCTGATAGTATCACTGCTCCTGATAGTATAACTGCTCCTGATAGTATAACTGCTCTTGATGGTATAACTGCTCTTGATGGTATAACTGCTCCTGATAGTATCACTGCTCTTGATACTATCACTGCTCCTGATAGTATAACTGCTCCTGGTAGTATAACTGCTCCTGATAGTATCACTGATCTTGATAGTATCACTGCTCCTGACAGTATCACTGCTCCTGATAGTATCACTGCTCCTGATAGTATCACTGCTCCTGATGGTATAACTCTCCTGATGGTATAACTGCTCTTGATGGTATAACTGCTCTTGATGGTATAACTGCTCCTGATGGTATCACTGCTCTTGATAGTATCACTGCTCCTGATAGTATAACTGCTCCTGGTAGTATAACTGCTCCTGATAGTATCACTGCTCCTGATAGTATAACTGCTCCTGATGGTATAACTGCTCTTGATGGTATAACTGCTCTTGATGGTATAACTGCTCCTGATAGTATCACTGCTCTTGATACTATCACTGCTCCTGATAGTATAACTGCTCCTGGTAGTATAACTGCTCCTGGTAGTATAACTGCTCTTGATGGTATAACTGCTCTTGATGGTATAACTGCTCCTGATAGTATAACTGCTCCTGATAGTATAACTGCTCCTGGTAGTATCACTGATCTTGACAGTATCACTGCTCCTGACAGTATCACTGATCTTGATAGTATCACTGCTCCTGATAGTATCACTGCTCCTGATAGTATCACTGCTCCTGATAGTATAACTCTCCTGATGGTATAACTGCTCTTGATGGTATAACTGCTCCTGATAGTATCACTGCTCTTGATAGTATCACTGCTCCTGATAGTATAACTGCTCCTGGTAGTATAACTGCTCCTGATAGTATCACTGATCTTGATAGTATCACTGCTCCTAAAAGTATCACTGCTCCTAAAAGTATCACTGCTCCTAAAAGTATCACTGCTCCTGATAGTATCACTGCTCCTGATAGTATCACTGCTCCTGATAGTATCACTGCTCCTGATAGTATCACTGCTCCTGATAGTGTCACTGCTCCTGATAGTGTCACTGCTCCTGATAGTGTCACTGCTCCTGATAGTGTCACTGCTCCTGACAGTATAACTGATCTTGATAGTATAACTGCTCCTGATAGTATAACTGCTCCTGATAGTATCACTGCTCCTGATAGTATCACTGCTCTTGGTAGTATCACTGCTCCTGATAGTATCACTGCTCCTGATAGTATCACTGCTCTTGATAGTATCACTGCTCTTGGTAGTATCACTGCTCCTGATAGTATAACTGCTCCTGATAGTATAACTGCTCCTGATAGTATCACTGCTCTTGATAGTATCACTGCTCTTGATAGTATAACTGCTCCTGGTAGTATAACTGCTCCTGGTAGTATAACTGCTCCTGGTAGTATAACTGCTCCTGGTAGTATAACTGCTCTTGATAGTATCACTGCTCTTGGTAGTATCACTGCTCCTGGTAGTATAACTGCTCTTGATAGTATCACTGCTCCTGATAGTATCACTGCTCCTGATAGTATCACTGCTCCTGATAGTATCACTGATCTTGATAGTATCACTGCTCCTGATAGTATAACTACTCTTGGTAGTATCACTGCTCCTGATAGTATCACTGCTCCTGATAGTATAACTGCTCTTGGTAGTATAACTGCCCTTCATAGTATCACTGCTCTTGATAGTATCACTGCTCTTGATAGTATAACTGCTCCCGATAGTATAACTGCTCCCGATAGTATAACTGCTCCCGATAGTATAACTGCTCCCGATAGTATAACTGCTCCCGATAGTATAACTGCTCCTGGTAGTATAACTGCTCTTGATAGTATCACTGATCTTGGTAGTATAACTGCCCTTCATAGTATCACTGTT
The DNA here is from genome assembly GCA_023634145.1 of Thymallus thymallus. Lineage (NCBI taxonomy): Eukaryota > Metazoa > Chordata > Actinopteri > Salmoniformes > Salmonidae > Thymallus > Thymallus thymallus. The sequence goes on from CM042410.1 coordinate 47,056,024, forward strand.
CTTGATAGTATCACTGCTCCCGATAGTATAACTGCTCCTGATAGTATCACTGCTCCCGATAGTATAACTGCTCCTGGTAGTATAACTGCTCTTGATAGTATCACTGATCTTGGTAGTATAACTGCCCTTCATAGTATCACTGTTCTTGATAGTATCACTGCTCCCGATAGTATAACTGCTCCTGATAGTATCACTGCTCCTGATAGTATCACTGCTCTTGATAGTATAACTGCTCCCGATAGTATAACTGCTCCTGATAGTATAACTGCTCCTGGTAGTATAACTGCTCCTGATAGTATCACTGATCTTGGTAGTATAACTGCCCTTCATAGTATCACTGTTCTTGATAGTATCACTGCTCTTGATAGTATAACTGCTCCTGATAGTATCACTGCTCTTGGTAGTATAACTGCTCCTGGTAGTATAACTGCTCCTGGTAGTATAACTGCTCTTGATAGTATAACTGCTCTTGGTAGTATAACTGCTCCTTATAGTATCACTGCTCCTTATAGTATCACTGCTCTTGGTAGTATCACTGCTCCTGATAGTATCACTGCTCCTGATAGTTTCACTGCTCTTGATAGTATCACTGCTCCTGATAGTATCACTGCTCCTGATAGTATCACTGCTCCCGATAGTATCACTGCTCCCGATAGTATCACTGCTCCCGATAGTATAACTGCTCCCGATAGTATAACTGCTCCCGATAGTATAACTGCTCCCGATAGTATAACTGCTCCCGATAGTATAACTGCTCCCGATAGTATAACTGCTCCCGATAGTATAACTGCTCCCGATAGTATAACTGCTCCCGATAGTATAACTGCTCCCGGTAGTATCACTGCTCTTGATAGTATAACTGCTCCTGGTAGTATAACTGCTCCTGGTAGTATAACTGCTCCTGGTAATATAACTGCTCCTGGTAGTATAACTGCTCTTGATAGTATCACTGCTCTTGATAGTATCACTGCTCTTGGTAGTATAACTGCTCCTGGTAGTATAACTGCTCTTGGTAGTATAACTGCTCCTGATAGTATCACTGCTCCTGATAGTTTCACAGCTCTTGATAGTATCACTGCTCTTGATAGTATCACTGCTCCTGATAGTATCACTGCTCTTGATAGTATCACTGCTCTTGATAGTATCACTGCTCCTGATAGCATAACTGCTCCTGATAGTATAACTGCTCTTGGTAGTATAACTGCCCTTCATAGTATCACTGCTCTTGATAGTATCACTGCTCTTGATAGTATCACTGCTCCTGATAGTATAACTGCTCCTGATAGTATAACTGCTCCTGATAGTATAACTGCCCTTCATAGTATCACTGCTCTTGATAGTATAACTGCTCCCGATAGTATAACTTCTCCTGGTAGTATAACTGCTCTTGATAGTATCACTGCTCTTGATAGTATCACTGCTCTTGGTAGTATAACTGCTCCTGATAGTATAACTGCTCCTGATTGTATAACTGCTCTTGATAGTATCACTGCTCTTGGTAGTATCACTGCTCCTGATAGTATAACTGCTCTTGGTAGTATAACTGCTCCTGATAGTTTCACTGCTCCTGATAGTTTCACTGCTCCTGATAGTTTCACTGCTCTTGATAGTATCACTGCTCCTGATAGTTTCACTTCTCCTGATAGTATCACTGCTCCTGATAGTATCACTGCTCTTTAATAAGCTTTATGTATCAACCTCCAGGCCTTCATATTGGCCATTATAAACTGGGTGGTTCGAGCACTGAATGGTGATTGGCTGAAAGTCGAGATATATAAGACCGGGGATTTGAGATATGGCCAATATACCACAGCTAAGGGCTGTGTCCTAGCACTCCACGTTGCGTCGTCCCTTAGAACAGCACTTAGCCATGGAATATTGGCCATATACCACACCCCCTCGGGCCATATTACTTAAATATACCACACACCCTTGGGCATTATTGCTCAATTATAAACTGGGTGGTTCAAGCCCTGAATGCCGATTTGCTGACAGCTGTGGTTTATCAGATCATATACCACGTGTATGAAAAAACATTTATTTTTACTGCTCTAATTAAGTTGGTAACCATTTTATAATAGCAATAAGGCACCTCAGGGGTTTGTGGTATATGGCCAATATACCAAGGCTAAGGGCTGTATCCAAGCCTTAGCCGTTGTTCCTAAGAACATGGTGTGACTATGAACAGCCCTTAAAAATGGTATATTGGTCATATACCACATCCCCTCGGGACTTATTGTTTAAATATACCACACCCCCTCAGGCCTTATTGTTTAAATATACCACACCCTCTCAGGCCTTATTGTTTAAATATACCACACCCCCTAGGCCTTATTGTTTAAATATACCAAACCCCTCAGGCCTTATTGTTTAAATATACCACACCCCCTCAGGCCTTATTGTTTAAATATACCAAACCCCTCAGGCCTTATTGTTTAAATATACCAAACCCCTCAGGCCTTATTGTTTAAATATACCAAACCCCTCAGGCCTTATTGTTTAAATATACCACACCCCCTCAGGCCTTATTGTTTAAGTATACCACACCCCCTCTGGCCTTATTGTTTAAATATACCACACCCCCTCGGGCGTTATTGCTTTAAGGTCTGCCCACGAACTCAGCACTCACACACAATCTAATCTTTTATATGACCATGAGAGCTTTTTGCACAATTATTTTGATTGATTAGCATATTTTGTGTCCCTTACTTTGGTTTTTCAAGTGGCTCAGGTTCCTTGCGGGCTTTTCCCACAGGAGCCAGCTCTGCCTCCTCGAGAGTCAACAACTGGAACTCTGCTTCCACTTTTCCCTGAACAACAAAGAAAATACAAAGAGGAATCATAAAAAGCCCCTGGACATTACCCTTTTTCATCAAACAGTCCCCTTTTCATTTTATGTCAGATGGTCCAACACCATACTCAAACAATTGCTTTCATTTTTTGTGTAATTATAATTTCTGGATGAGACTTAAAATACAGGATACAATCTTGCTATGTCACATGATTGCGCAAAAGACAGGGCCCTATTCACAACACACATACAGAAAGGTTGTATTCAAGCCCTACACTTATCACTACCACCAATTCTAAACTAACCCACTAACCCATAATACCGTCCCTCTAAGCCGATTCCACTATAGTCATTGGAGGCTCGACCGGAGCTGCTGGATGTCATTAACCTTTAGCTATTTGATTTTGAATTTTAGGACTGCTTTAGGTGTAAAAATATATTTATTTATATTTGAATTTGGCCTTTACTTTACTGAACAAAAAATATAAACGCAACATGTAAAGTGTTGGTCCCATGTTTCATGAGCTGAAATCAAAGATCCCAGAAATGTTCCATACTCACAAAATGCTTATTTCTCTTAAGTTTTGTTTACATCCCTGTAAGATAATCAAGAAGCTGATTGAACCGGTGGATTTTGACGGGAATTTTATAATTATGTTTCTTAGATTATCGCACGGGCATCAATGGAATCTTAAAGGCTAACTTTAAAAGTGTCTGGAACGATCGACAACAGCACAATTAAGGTGAAGGTAATGTATAAAATACGTGCATGGAGTTTGGGCTCACTAGGATCCTCTCCATAACCTCAGCTAACTGTGTGACCCACACCAGGATTTACTCGTGCCCAGCCATACCAGCCCTCCAGGTCCGTTATAATCTCATAATGCCTTACCATAAGGAGATAAGTGCTCCCACTGCTGTCTACAAACTGAAGGTCCTCCGGCTTCATCTTCCTTTTTTTCTTCTTGTTCTTCTTGGCCGCCTCAGCCTCCTTCTCCTCCCTCTCAATGTCCTCCTGACTCTTGAGCTTGATGAGGGGCCACCATCCTTTCATCCTCTTGCTACGGAAGATAGAGAAACGGGGGCCGGCCTTGTCCTTGGCCATCTGTACGCTGCACTGCCCTGAGGTCTTGGCCGCCCGCACCATGTCGTTCAGACGCAGCTCAATGGAGCCTGGAAGAGAGGTGACAGAGGGGCGAGAGCAACCTTTAGCAGGTAAAGAGAATCAATCAAAGTAATAGTTTTCCTGCCATTTTAAATATATAAAATAAAATACTAAATTAATTAGTAGTGACATGAATGAATGGAAACCAATAGGATGCTAATATGAAATGTGTAACAGTTTGTAAACACAGCCTGTTGCCTCGGTCAGTGCCTGGTGTGTGAGATTGCAATTAAGAGTGTGGCCTTCATTATCAAAATGGCTGCTTGTTCATTCAGCAGATCCCATTGCGGTGAGAAGGTTGGCGTGCTCAGGAAAACAGGAGAGGTGGTCAATTGAGTATGTTTCCATGCACACTAGTAATTAGATATTACATTCATTATGGCAGATGTGCCGAATTGGTCAATTGATACATTTTCAAGTACATAACTATCTAGAACATACAACAATTATATGGTCATACAAAATCCAAGTTTACACACTCCCAGGAATGTCATGCATCATTAGCTTATACGCTAACTTTCACACATCTAGATGGCCGGGCGGGGTGGGTGGAGCCAGAGACAGCAGGGGTTCAAACTGTAGAACCCAGTTCCTACATTTGAATATAAACATCGATTTTATCAAACAAAACTGTGGTACATTTAATCTCTGGGACCCTCAGGATGACAGATCAGAGCCAGATTACTGAATGTAAGGTGAAGGTATTTTTGTTGCTTTGCGCTCTCCTCAAACAATAGCATGGTATTCTTTTCACTGTCATTGCTACTGTCAATTGGACAGTGCAGATTGAGCTTTCTGACCATATAAGACATGTCTATGTCCTGGAAAGTTTGCTGTTACTTACAACAGTCACGCTAATCACATTAGCGCACGTTAGCTCAACCGTCCCGTAGAGGTTTTAACAGTGTGTCTTGTATGCATATTTTCATATTGTCCAAAATGTGAGGACACATTTTGAAACTACAGGGGGAATATGTGACATGGGTTGCGCCCAGTTGCCTCTTATTATCGGGTAGTGGGGTTAAAAACGCCAGTGTTTCCATGTGCTCAGCTGTTTAACTTTACCTGTGAAGGTTGGCGTGCCTCGGGAGGACGAGAGCGGTGGCTGTGCCTTTAGTCCAAATTCCACTGTGGCAGCTTGGTAACCTAACCGTGAGTATGTCGTTGGCAAGAGTGTGCCCTTCAGCCAAGATCCGCTCTCCTTCTCCTTGGGCACTTCCTCAACTATCTACTATGTATCAAGTTAATTATGGGGATAGAGTAATTGTACGCATGACAGCACTGAAGATTTAGTTATTTATACTTATATGCGGAGCACTCCGATAATTATTGAAGTGTGAAACTACAAATCTATTGAATACAAAGCTGACGCGAAAACTATTAATTGCTGCTGCAGAAAATAAAATGTCTTCTATTGCAATCTCGTTCCATGTTCCATGGTGAAGAACCTTTGTGCGTTACAGTGTTTTAGATCTTAATGTAATTATCAGAGGACTGATCACCTCTCCAAAAAGGTGACGTAGCGTCATACACATTATGCTAACACGGTAAACTATGGTAAGTAAATCTATTAGTTGATTGCTGTGATAAATCGTTCATGGTCTCCTTCTGCCAAAACAAAATCGCACACAATCCTTTATCTAGTGTATGTTTTGTATATCCCTACAAGTAAATAAATACTAATAGAGAAATTAGCACCATTAACTCTTCATATTTACTTTTGTTCTACTTCATTACAAGCGGAAAATACTTGTTTAAGTCATCATGAAAAGACCTGGGCAGGATCGTGTCCCGTCCTCGGGATGCTTGAGCTAACGTACGCTAATGTGATTAGCATGACATTGTAAGTCACAAGAACATTTCCCAGGACATAGACATGTCTTATATGGGCAGAAAGCTTAAATTCTTGTTAATCTAACTGCACTGTCCAATTTACAGTAGCTATTACAGTGAAATAATACCATGCTATTGTTTGAGGAGAGTGCACAGTTTTGTACTTGAAAATGTATCAATAAACCAATAGGCAGATTGCAACGGTTCATTGGATCAGTCTAAAACTTTGCACATACGCTGCTGCCATCTAGTGGCCAGAATCTAAATTGCTTCTGGACTCCTAAGAAATATTATGTCCTTTCTCTTGCATTTAAAAGATGTGTATTATCTTTTACCAGATCTAATGTATTATATTCTCCTATATTCATTTCCACAAACTTCAAAGTGTTTCCTTTCAAATGGTATCAACAATATGCATATCCTTGCTTCAGGTCCTGAGCTACAGGCAGTTAGATTTGAGTATGTCATTTTAGGAAATTGAAAAGAAGGGTCTGATTCTTAAGAGGTTAAGTGTATACGTTGGTGCCTGGGCCAGTGAATAATTTAAACTGGATAGATTGGTGTCTCTGGCAAATAAAAATGTTGATCGAGGATCTCTTTGTTGATTAATATGATTGCTTTTCTTGAGTGCATCTGTATTTTTGTATTTTCCTGTATTTTGTAAAAGGTGTAAAATTGGAAAATGCAGGGCTCCCTTGTGAAAAATACCTTGGTCTCAATGGGACTCCCTGTTGAAATAAAGGTCAAAAAAATAATATATACAAAAATTAAATGCTAATTAATAGTTTTTGTTTACTAGTAGTTGTTACGTTCATCAGTAGTTCTGGTATTGTTTTCTTAGCCAATATGAGCTGAGAACCGATAAGAGGAAAAACTTAAAAATCTGTACTATACTTAGATACAATAATATGCCATTTAGCAGATACTTTTATCCAAAGCGACTCAGTCATGCCTGCATAAATTACTTTTATGGGTGGCCCCAGTGCAATCGAACACACGACACTTGGCGTAGCAAGCGCCATGCTCTACCGACTGAGCCACACAACAGAACCACAAAGACACAAACTCATCGTGACCTCTCACCCAGGAAGTCGTTTGCGGCGATGAGGTCATAGTCCCAGACCTGAAGCACAAGAACTCCAGGCTGGCGGAACTCCGATTGCTCCAGAGAGAAGATGGACTCCTTTTTCGTATAGGTGATCTCTTTCTCCGTGGGGAGGTAGTCGAATCGGAAGACAAAACGCCAGTTGAAATTCCCCTCCCCAGTCAAGGAGTTGAAGTGGACATCAGTCTCCTGTTTGTTCCCATCTAAGCCTTTTATCCAGCTGTATTCAGAGCGACAAACAATTCAACGTCAATTCACACAACATCTGTCTACAAATCATCTTTATACATCATCCATATAATCAGAATCCAGTTACTGTACATCTGAGAGGCACATCTGGTAAGTACAACACAAAAGGCCCTGTTGTTGCGTCTGCCATTCCATCACTGAATTGACTTACAAAAGATTTCATCCATTTGGATTCCCAGGTCGTTCTGTGTGTGAGTGTGTGACTGTGTGAGTGTGTGAGTGGTTTTTACCGACCCTTTCACGTATATATCACTGGATGGATTTCCAGTGAAGGGGTTGACATCATCCAGAACAACGTCATCAGTATTCCATATGATCACGCGCAACTCGTAGCTTTAATGAGAGAGAAAAGTGGGTGTTATCTTTAGGGTGTAGATCCTAGTATGACATGGTGCCTCACGGACACTGTTAAATTTTACTTTGAACACTAGTCTGGATTACCTTATAGGCAGCCGGGGTTTGATATCGATAGCTGGAGGTGCTGGTACATCCACAGGAAACATATCGATCCACATGTGAACGTAGCCCTGAAAGCACCGGGCACAGAGCAGTCAGGACAAGGACTAGAGAAAGAAAATGCTTCCTGAACCAAAGTGTTCCGGGGTAATCACTGGAACACCAATATCTCCATGTTTAAAACTTGTGGTTACATTAAACACAAAATCAGGGCATCCACTACCTTTGGTCTAGGCCTACATGTGCAGCTATTGTAGCCCTTTCCTGCAGCCAAATGACCTAGTGGCCTGATGGGTGTAATTCTATTAATATTTGGAATTATTTCATAATAAAAATATTTAAACACAGAGGAAAATCCTGTGTTTCTATGTCAAACGGTTGTGTTATATTGCAGTTTTCTGTGATGAATATAAATTGTAATATTGGGATGGAAACTCAGAATGTAATACATTTCAACTTTATATCTGTCTTTTTTTTTTTATCCCATAACCATGTATGTGAGGTGTATGCTTTTGTTTCAAAGTAGATTTGTTTAAGACTACCAAGAAACTCTCTGTGTGACCCTGATTTAGCCCACTGCAGTAAAAGGTTAATGCCTCCCTGGCACCAGGAAGTACTGAGTATGACGCCCCAAAAGGAATGTTGTTTTGGGACTGGATTCACCCTTAAGATACTGGACACTGTATCACGGGGCGTTTAGATTTATAACAAACGCAAGACCACTGACCCGTCACTGTGATCTATCCGTCATAGTGAAGTCGCCCTCCCTTTCTACGAGAAAGACTACTGCCCAATTATCAATAAGGTCATCAAACTCAGAGTCTCTACTACTACTAGCTACTAATCTTTTTCACTGTTCCAGGACTAAATATGGGAAATATTAAATGTTCCTATATTGCTCCTTGATCTTGGAACGATCTGCAAAATACTTTTAAAAACTTAAGTTTCTTCTGATAGAAGAAAATGTTGTTGACCACTGTGACCATGTATTGTATTGTGCTCTTGTGTTACGTACACGCTGACTACTTCCTGCTGACCTCTTGCCAGGTCTCCCTCGCAAAATAGTTTTTTTGCTGGTTAAATAAAGGTTAAATAAATAAAATTATGCCAGAGTGCTGACAAACCTTTCTGTCCAAGCGTTGGGGTCATTTCTCAAAAATCCTAAATAAACAACTTTTAAGCACTTTGTATACCACCTCCTTGATCTGGTCACGTGACATGTGGCTTATCAAGGAGCAGAGGTGAAGAGGTCAAGCGAGGCGATGTATACAAAGTTCTTAAAAGTCGTTTATTTCACACAATTCCCAGACAAGGCTTATTTACATTGCAATTTTCTAGCACTTTGTTTCAGGATTATGTTTTTAAAGCCTTGTTCACACTGCAGGCCTTAATGCTCAAATCAGTTGTGTTTTTTAAAATCCGTTTTGGAATACTGACTGTCCAAACAGCAAGTAACAAGTGACCAGATCGGATTTCTGTGTGTTCAGACTGTAGTAATCTGCTGACATGGCTACGCTACATGTCATGGTAATGGCGGTGTGTGTGCAGTGGTGTAGGCTGAATGGTGGTGGTTCTCGTGCTTTTTCTCACTCAGAAGTTGTTGTGTAGCAAGCTAAGGTGACAACAATGCCTGCCATGGAAGTTTCCCATTTGCATTGCATGTTGAAAATAATAGTGTAAAGGCCTTTGCAGACTGTACGATTTTAGCCGTCTTATGCCACGATTCTGCCGGAACGTCTTGGCTCGTTCAGTGTGACAGGGTCTAGGTCTGCCGATACGCTACGTGCAGTCGTAGGCTCCGGCAAAATTCTAGCAGTTCATTTTTTTTTTGCTTTTATTGTGTAGTGTGGCTGGTGTTACGAGCCGTGGTGACTGACCAATAGGAACACGGCCGGCGCGGAGTATGCGCACAATAATACGATTACATCACCGCTGTATCACCGCCAGGTACGGCAACTGCACCGCCCGCAACCGCAAGGCTCTCCAGAGGGTGGTACGATCTGCCCAATGCATTACCGGGGGCAAACTACCTGCCCTCCAGGACACCGACAGCACCCGATGCCACAGGAAGGCCATCAAGGACATCAACCACCCGAGCCACTGCCTGTTCACACCGCTATCATCCAGAAGGCGAGGTCAGTATAGGTGCCTCAAAGCTGGGACCGAGAGACTGAAAAACAGCTTCTATCTCAAGGCCATCAGACTGTTAAACAGCCATCACTAGCACATTAGAGGCTGCTGCCTATAGACACGGATTATAAATCACTGGCCACTTTAAGGAATAGAACACTAGCCACTTTAATAATGTTTACATTCCTGCATTCCCCATCTCATATGTATAGACTGTTTTCTATACTATTCTACTGTATCTTAGTCCATGCCTCTCGTCCATATGTACAGCGGGTGAAATAAGTATTGAACACGTCACAATTTTTCTCAGTAATTATATTTCCAAAGGTGCTATTGACATGAAAGTTTCACCAGATGTAGGTAACAACCCAAGTAATCCATACATACAAAGAAACCAAAACAAGTAAGTTCAGAAATGTTGTTATGTGTAATAATGTGAAATGACACAGGGAAAAAGTATTGATCACATGAAGAAAGGGAGGTTCAAAAAGGCATGGAAAGCCAAGACAACAGCTGAAAACTATCAGTAATTAAAAAGCAATCCAGCCCCCTGTCAGTGCAAATTAATATCAGCTGGTTCAGTCCCAGCTGATGGCCTACAAAAAGGTCTCATTGCCAAGGTGTCACACAAGACACATCTCATGATGGGTAAAAGCAAAGAGCTGTCTCAAGACATTCCCAAACCTAATTATTGCGCAAAAATAATGATGGCATTGGTTATAGGCGCATTTCTAAGCTTCTGAATGTTCCAGTGAGCACTGTTGTGGCCATAATACGGAAGTGGAAAGACAATAATTTCACCATAAATTTGCCTTTGTATGTATGGATTACTTGGGTTGTTACCAACATGAAGCCTGAGTTCGGACATATAAAGTTTGTATGCGAAAACTATTTCTAAGATGCATTTGTCCAAACTCACTTCACTCACGCATTTGCACAGAGTGAGGCTTGCTGACGTAGCCTTGCAAGCCAATCGGAACTGAAGTAAATTGTACAATCTGGACAGGTTGATAACACGATTTTAGTTAGGTAACATTGCACAGTGTGACGTGATAATCGTTAAAGACTGAATCCGACAGTCTGCAAAGCCCTTAAGATCACTTCTAAACCTAGTTGTTTAGCTTGCTAGAACATTCACTGATTTGTTTGTAAACAATTAACAAGCTTTATAGCTACCACTAGTTATTGTTAAACTGTCAGAGTAACTAACAAGTGACAAGATATGCCAAATAACAGTAAATAAAAATAAATCATATTTGACAGTTCGGACAAGTCACATTGCCAGGAATCAGACACCTATGAAGGTAGTTTAAAATGTGACTTGAAATATCTGATTCCATGTGCGTTTTGGCTGTTCATTCTGCAGGAAAAATATCAGATTCGAATCAGATATGCAAAAAATAGGATTTGAGTCACTTCAAACTGCCAGTGTGAACAAGGCTTTAGAGCTCCACAAGAATTGGGACAGTGACACATTGTTGTTGTTTTGGCTCTGTACTCCAGCACTTTGGATTTTAAATGATACAAAGACTATGAGGTTAAAGTGCAGACTGTCAGCTGATAAAGTTACAGACGCACAGATATCAAACCCCCAAGACATGCTAACCTCTCACCATTACAATAACAGTGGAGGTTAGCATGTTTTGGGGGGGGGTTTGACATTTGTGCATCTGTAACTTTCTCACTCATCATTATTCACAATTCATTCAGGGTTATCTGTAATCATGGTATCATCCACATAATTGTATAAGTGTTTAGAAACATATTATATTCTTATTTACAATAAAAGTGATTCCAAAATTATACAATACATTATTTACCATCCCTTCTATTGGTCACAAAGTAATCTGAAACAAACTAAAACAAACAGCAAATACTTTTGTAGCTCACTGTACGCGCCTGGTCGGGCCCTCAGATCCAGACACTGTACGCGCCTGGTCGGGCCCTCAGATCCAGACACTGTACGCGCCTGGTCGGGCCCTCAGATCCAGACACTGTACGCGCCTGGTCGGGCCCTCAGATCCAGACACTGTACGCGCCTGGTCGGGCCCTCAGATCCAGACACTGTACGCGCCTGGTCGGGCCCTCAGATCCAGACACTGTACGCGCCTGGTCGGGCCCTCAGATCCAGACACTGTACGCGCCTGGTCGGGCCCTCAGATCCAGACACTGTACGCGCCTGGTCGGGCCCTCAGATCCAGATACTGTTTTTTGTTGCTGTTCCAAAGCCAGAACAAAAACATTTGGTGAGGCTGCTTTCAGTCACTATGGTCCTGGCCTTTGGAACAGCCTGCCAGATAGTCCATGGGCCAGCCGGACAAATTTCACATATTGATTATCCCCCAAAGTTGACACATTTTCCCACTGGCCCATGGACTAATGAGGTTTTCGAGAGCTTCAGAAACGATACAGCTTTTCTTTAGCTGTGCTTTTACCAAGGGTGTTTTTAGACTTTATTTATTGCTGCATTAGTCTCTCATATTCACTGTTATGTTATTATTTGAATTTGTCTCCTGCCTATCTTAATATTATATTTGTATAGAAACGTATTGTTTTTTGTTATATGTCTCACCATTTATTTTATTTGTTGTTAAGCACTTCGAACTGGATCTTTTGTAAGAAATGTGCTCTCACCTGAGGCAGTCCTGGCTTGTCAGAGTTGAGGAGGGAGCGCACCTCCACGTGCTCTGGTACAAGAGGACAGGCTCCCTCACAGAACTCCCTCATCTCCCCCCACCGGTGCAACACACTCAGGGCCTTGTGCTCATCCAGCTCACGCAGATCCTCTTCTGTCTGCTTGTTCTTCTTCAGCAACTCTGACGACACAAAGGAAACAGGATTACGATAAGGAAAGGAAGGAAGGAAACAGGATTACGATAAGGAAAGGAAGGAAGGAAACAGGATTATGATAAGGAAAGGAAGGAAGGAAACAAAGAATTACGATAAGGAAAGGAAGGAAGGAAACAGGATTACGATAAGGGAAGGAAGGAAGGAAACAGGATTACGATAAGGGAAGGAAGGAAGGAAACAGGATTACGATAAGGGAAGGAAGGAAGGAAACAGGATTACGATAAGGGAAGGAAGGAAGGAAACAGGATTACGATAGCGCCACTTGTTGCAAAATTGCAAAATTGTGTCTATGACCACTTGATTGTGATCTGTGTAAATTAGTTATGGGTTGTTCCACATGAAACTGGAATAAAAAAAACAAAGCCAAATACTTTTTGGATCATTCTGAAATGTAATACATGAAAATGTCCTCTGGAGCAAGGATATTTGGTATACACTGTATATTTGGATGTAGACTCTAATGTTTCATTACAAGTTTGAAAACTGGAATGTGTGACGTAATCTACACGTCGAATAGGCTTATATAAATCCTTATTATTCTGTCTAATCATTTTCAATTTGAGTGTCATAGTCTCTATACAGCCTACCTTCTAAACTTCTAACGCAGGCAGGATATAAAGACGGTGTGGTTTCCTACACTTTCTCCTTGTAAACTTCTAACGCAGGCAGGATATAAAGACGGTGTGGTTTCCTACACTTTCTCCTTGTAAACTTCTAACGCAGGCAGGATATAAAGACGGTGTGGTTTCCTACACTTTCTCCTTGTAAACTTCTAACGCAGGCAGGATATAAAGACGGTGTGGTTTCCTACACTTTCTCCTTGTAAACTTCTAACGCAGGCAGGATATAAAGACGGTGTGGTTTCCTACACTTTCTCCTTGTAAACTTCTAACGCAGGCAGGATATAAAGACGGTGTGGTTTCCTACACTTTCTCCTTGTAAACTTCTAACGCAGGCAGGATATAAAGACGGTGTGGTTTCCTACACTTTCTCCTTGTAAACTTCTAACGCAGGCAGGATATAAAGACGGTGTGGTTTCCTACACTTTCTCCTTGTAAACTTCTAACGCAGGCAGGATATAAAGACGGTGTGGTTTCCTACACTTTCTCCTTCTAAACTTCTAACGCAGGCAGGATATAAAGACGGTGTGGTTTCCTACACTTTCTCCTTGTAAACTTCTAACGCAGGCAGGATATAAAGACGGTGTGGTTTCCTACACTTTCTCCTTCTAAACTTCTAACGCAGGCAGGATATAAAGACGGTGTGGTTTCCTACACTTTCTCCTTGTAAACTTCTAACGCAGGCAGGATATAAAGACGGTGTGGTTTCCTACACTTTCTCCTTCTAAACTTCTAACGCAGGCAGGATATAAAGACGGGTTTCTTGACAATGACCACAAGAGCAGCAGCTCACCGATTTGACAGTTCCAACGCATTTACACTTACGAAACACCTAAACAAAGCATTGAAAAGCTATGCATTTTTTGGCTAACCCGGGTTACCGCTGATCTGATTGAATCCTGGACATGTTTTTTTTTGGTTTCAGTTTCGTACAGAAAGACCCACGTGTTAAAGGAAACAGACCTTCAGGAAACGCTTCATCAGGCACTTTGAAGATCTTGTTTAGAACTTTGATTTCAAATTCACGGTATTCAGGAGAGGGAATCGCATTTTTCCTGCAGAGCTCTGCCAGAATTGTGGTTGGTTTCTTGGCGTCTCTCCACTTATTGTATCCGTCTCTGCAATCACAGAAAACAGCTCCCTAAAATGACGCTGCAAAGACCAGTGATGAGGTTATTCCATTCTGATGCACTGTAATATCTTGATATGTAATGTCCTGTATGGACAGGAATATCCAACACACTTGTCATAGTAGAGGGCGATGCCACAGCCTGCGTAGTGACGGCTGTAGAAACGGTTCTCCAGGTCGATTCGCGTATCTCCGATGAGGTCATCAGAGCCCACCATGTTGTGGTCAAACACCATCAGAGTAAGATCCGTCTCCAGTGGGAAGGACACGGTCAGCTCAAACACTCTACAGGAGAAGCAAGATGTAAAACCTCCATACATGCAGAACCTGATGAAAAAAGGACCTGTGTAGATCGTATTTTCAACCGGAAAACGGTAAAAAAAATAATAACGCTAATCATATTTTCAGCTGTTGTACAAAGAGGATATGAATCTGAATTTGACTGCACTGGGCCTTTAATGTGTTTGTTAAATATTGATAGTTTCTACAAAACCCCTTGAAAATGGTTCCGCCTTAAAAAAAACACAATGACAGCAACTCGACAAGCAAGAGTTTTGACTCGATATAATCATACTAGGTAGTTTAATATTTATAATTATTCCTGTTGCCACTCACTCTCCAAACACTGGGTGGAGCTGTTTGGGAATGTAGCGGTCCTTGCTGTCCATGCTCTGTCCGCCAACTTTCACCATCACATAGGGATCTGCCTTACCATTGGGGTCAGTAGGGGCGAGGTTGGTCGCCTGGAAAAATCATGGGGTAGATTGGTAACATTGTTCATTAAGTTTCTCTTACACTTATGTAGTAAGGTTGTTATTACTCGAGTAATAACATTGTATTAACATATTAGAAAGTAATTTATTAATTACTTTTAAATTGCATAGCAATTGAGTTGAGCAGAGGTTTTTGGAATTCAGTTCAATTCACATTTCTTGAAAACATATAAGCATCAAAAACATGCTAGCTTATAAGCCTACCTTCACAACATACACCCGCACTAGCACTTTAATGGGTGTATTTTGGGGAATTCCATTGGTAATCTGGCACTCTGCGTGTTCGTCCTCAGGTGAGATTGGGTAGATTAAAAAAGAACCCTGTGGCAACAAAAAAACACTTTTTTTACTAACAGGTCTCCACCTGCCACACGGTCTCAGTACTGAGGAGCGGTTTGACGCGATAGTGTCACTCTCTAAGACACTCGTGACAGCCTAAATGTATCTGATTTGATTTATTGAGGGAGACAGATTTATCTTTTAGGTCTAAAGTGATCACTTGTTCTGATCTCGCTCACCTTGTATTTCCCCATGCTTCTCTCCTCTTCATCATCATCATCTTCCTCATTGGATTTGCCTTTGTAGATGGGGAATGTGTGCAGCCAATCCATGAATTCGCTAAACTCATTCTCCAGTTCTGATTTATAGAGCTGAGAAAACACCCAGGTTATTACTGTAACCTTAATGTGTTTTATAGTTCACATTTTCACAGTATATTGGACAGACACAATGAGGAGATACAAGAAAGTATGGAGGAGGGATGTTGTGTTAGAAGGGCATGGACCAGTTTTGAATCTACGCCGGCATTGGCTACATAGTGCGAGACCACCCCAGGCCACAGCCTTACTGTATTTAACTGTGGATATACTATGGTATAAATCTAACATTTCCAACACTTTAGCTTTATCGTAACGTTACTGTGGCCATAACATGTTTATTTTTTGTGTGAACAAAACTCTAGAAGGGGCTTTTTGTTCACCTGCCATAGTTCCACTAATTCTATACAACATTTGCTATACATTACTTTTAGGGGGGCAGGTGGCCCAGCGGTTAAAGAGTTGGGCCAGTAACCGAAAAGTCGCTGGTTCGAATAGCCGAGCCGACAAGGTGAAAAGCCTGTCGATGTGTCCTTGAGCAAGGCACTTAACCCTAATTTGCTCCAGGGGCTGACCCTGTAGGTAGGCCGTCATTGTAAATAAGAATTTGTTCTCAACTGACTTGCCTGGTTAAATAAAGGTTAAATACAAAAAAATACAAAAAAGTACAGGCTTCATCAGATTCTCACCTGGAGAGTTGCTATCTTTTTCCGTTTCGGTTTGGGTGGCGGCTCGATCTCCACGATCACCCCATCTTCCTCCTCTGCCTCTAATGTGCCAACATCTGTTGAATAAACACGAATTTTAACAATATGCTCGGTGCATTGAGGCCTTCATTGAGACACAGTATGTGCAGATTCCCACACTGAGATGGGTAAAGGATCTCTTGGCACACACGGCTGATGCATTACTGCATTTTAATGCATGCTGGGAAAGTCATTATATTCAACTCTTGTATAAAAGATTAAAGTCCCCTCAAAAATTATGACGAACAGGGCACAAATAAGAAAGTCAAGAATTAATATAATTATTTAATTTCAAAAGCTCTGAGGTGATTTTTTACCAAAAGCTTCATAAGTAAAGAGGTAGTAATTGTATTGATGAACCACACCTGTCACTGGTAGAGCAGCAAAGTACTTAAGATGATAAAATGGTTGCATTCTCCATTTTAGCTATGAGGTTTTTGGGAAACTCACCCCACAAAGTTCACACAATATAGACTTGCAATTCCGAGGATAAGTGGTAAGAACAAAATAGTCTGTGATGATTTTCATTCCCCTATGCATCTGACTAAAACCGGGCCATAGGCATCTGTATTAGACAGACAACAACTCTCAGTACCTGTTTCCTGTTGTTCATCCAAGTCTTCCTCGTTCTCAATCTGTAAATAATACAAATGTGTCTCACTATCATCAAAACAGAGAAACATTACTGGCTTCAATTCTATGATAGTACTGTAGCAAAACCAAATACTGACATTTCTTGTGAATGACAAATGTATTGCAAAACAAATTCAAGAGAGGGATTTGATTGTATTCTGAAGCTGTATAAAGTAGCAACAAACCCCTTAACAACAAATGTTGTCTGTTTTTTTGGGGGGGCACGCAGCTCACTGTTGAGATTACATTTCAGCCCACTCTTGGTACAAAAACATTGCTTAGTTAAACTCACTATATACCTGGTTTCTAAGCTCTTCCAGTGACGCGTAGTACTTGGACCACCAATCCAGCTCCTCTCTCTCTGGGGTCTCCTCTTCAAGCTCCTCCATCTCCTTCTTCCTCTTTAGTTTGTTCAACTGAGACTGAGGATGAGAAAGTTGATTTGAAATGGATTTATTCAGTCACAAATCTCATACTGCACTATATACACACTATATGCCTTTGCAGTAAAATATGTACAGAGGAAATATACTATACTACCATATTACTGTATTGTATTATTCAAAACAAGCTTCCCACGGTGAAATTGCTCTGCCCTCATATTTAGCCTCAGGACAAACATGGCTGAAATAGATTTTTTGGGGGGGCGGGGCATAAACAGCTGCATTCATGAGTTTTATTGACAAACGTCAATAAAAATATTATATACGCAAAAAAAATTAAGAATGCTGTAGGTACAGAAATTGCTCAGTGGGAAATGAATATCCAACTAGTCAGTGACAACTGTGGAGTTTGTGACAGCAACTATGTGAGCTTATTATAGTTTTATAGACTCTGTCCTGGGATTGGAAGATGGCGCCGACAAAGATGGCAGCATCGCGACTAGCTCTTAGGAAACAATGCAGTATTCTTTTTTTTTATGTCATTTTTTCTGGATTCATTTCCAGAGAGACATCAGTGCCAGTAATATTCTTTGTTTCACAGAAACATGGCTCTCTCGGGATACTCTGTCGAAGTCGGTGCAGCCAGCAGGATTCTCAGTTCATCGCGCAGACAGGAATAAATATCTCTCCAGCAAGGAGAAGGGTGGAGGTGTGTGTTTCATGATTAACGACTCATGATGTAATTGCAGTAACATACAGGAACTCAAGTCCTTTTGTTCAGCCGATCTAGAATACCTCACAATCAAATGCCAACCGTATTATCTCCCAAGAGATCCGTCACTGTCACGGCCGTTTATATCCCCCCTCAAGCATATACGAAACGGCCCCCAAAGAATTTCACTGGAAACCACATATCCTGACATATCCTGCATTTACTGTAACAAAGCAAAATATGGAGGAATAGGCTGCCGAAGTTTTATCAACACATCGACTGTGGCGGCTAAAACTCTCGACCATTACTATTCAAACTTTCGGAATGCTTATAAAGCCCTCCCCCGCCCTCCATTCGGCAAATCTGACCACGACTCCATTTTTCTCCTCCCTTCCTATAGGCAGAAACTCAAACAAGGAAGTACCCGTGTCAAGGTCTATTCAACGCTGGTCTGACCAATTGGAATCCACGCTTCAGGATTGTTTTGATCACGTGAACTGAGATAAGTTCAGGGTAGCTTACGAAAATAATCTAAATGAATTCACGGACACTGTGACCGCATTTATAAGGAAGTGTATAGGAGACGAAGTACGTAATGTGACTATTAAAACCTACCCTAAGCAGAAACCTTGGATAGATGGTAGCTATTCACAGCGCCTGGCAATCAAGCAAGCTAAACGTCAGTATAGGGACAAAGTGGAGTCGCAATTCAACGGCTCAGACACGAGACGTATGTGGCAGGGATTACAGACAATCACGGAATATAAAAGGAAAACCAACCACGTTGCAGAGACCGATGTCCTGCTTCCGGACAGGCTAAACATCCTCTTTTCCCACTTTGAGGATAACACAGTGCCACCGACGCGGCCTGCTACCAAGGACTATAGGCTCTCCTTCTCCATGGCCAACGTGAGTAAAACATTTAAATGTGTTAACCCTCGCAAGGCTGCCGGCCTAGACGGCATCCCTAGCCGCTTCCTCAGAGCATGCGCAGACCAGCTGGCTGGTGTGTTTACAGGCATATTCAATCTCTCCCTATCCCAGTCTGCTGTCCCCACATGCTTCAAGATGGCCACCATTGTTCCTGTACCCAAGAAGGTAGAGGTAACTGAACTGAACAACTATCGCCCCATAGCACTCATCATGAAGTGCTTTGAGAGACTAGAAAAGGATCATATCACCTCTACCTTACCTGCCACACTAGACCCACATCAATTTGCTTACCGCCCCAATAGATCCACAGATGATACAATCGCCATCACTCTACACACTGCCCTATCCCATCTGTACAAAAGGAACACCTATGTACGAATGCTGTTTATTGACTATAGCTCAGCATTCAACACCATAATACCCTCCAAGCTCATCATCAAGCTCGAGGCCCTGGGTCTGAACCCCACCGCCTCCAGGTGGTGAAGGTAGGATACAATACCACGACTTTCTTGATCCTCAACACTGGGACCCCACAAGGGTGTGTGCTCAGCCCCCTCCTGTACTCCCTGTTTACCCATGACTGCGTGTCCAAGCAGGCCTCCAACTCAACCAACAAGTTTGCAGACAACACAACAGTAGTAGGCTTAATTACAAACGATGACGAGACAGCCTACAGGGACGAGGTGAGGGCTCTGGAAGTGTGGTGCCAGGAAAACAACCTCTCATGATCATGGACTTCAGGAAACAGCAGAGGGAGCACCCCCCTATCCACATCGATGGGACCGCAGTGTGGGTGGTCACCCACACAGACAGGCGCAACAGCGCTTCTTCAACCTCAGAAGGCTAAAGAAATTTGTCTTGGCACCTAAAACTCACAAACCTTTACAGATGCACAATCGAAAGCATCCTGTAGGGCTTTATCACCGCCTGGTACGGTAAATGCACCGCCCGCAACCGCAAGGCTCTCCAGAGGGTGTTGGCGGTCTGCCCAACGCATTACCAGGGACAAACTACCCGCCCTCCAGGACACCTACAGCACCCGATGTCACAGGAAAGCCAAAGAGATCATCATGGACATCAACCACCCGAGCCACTGCCTGTTCACCCCGCTATCATCCATAAGGCAAGGTCAATACAGGTGCATCAAAGCTGGGACCGAGAGACTGAAAAACAGCTTCTATCCCATCAGACAGTTAAACAGCCATCACTAGCACATTAGAGGCTGCTGCCTATAGGCATAGACTAGAAATACTATAATAATGTTTACATATCTGGCATCTCATGTGTAAGTTTACATACACCTTAGCCAAATACATTTAATCCTAGTAAACATTCCCTGATTTAGGTCAGATAGGATCACTACTTTATTTTAAGAATGTGAAATGTCAGAATAATAGTAGAGAGAATTATTTATTTCAGCTTTTATTTCTTTCATCACATTCCCAGTGGGTCAGAAGTTTACATACACTCAATTAGTATTTGGTAGCATTGCCTTGAAATTGTCGAACGTTTCGGGTAGCCTTCCACAAGCTTCCCACAATTAGTTGGGTGAATTTTGGCCCATTCCTCCTGACAGAACTGGAGTAACTGAGTCAGGTTTGTAGGCCTCCTTGCTTGCACATGCTTTTTCAGTTCTACCCACAAATGTTCTATAGGATTGAGGCCACTGCAATACCTTGACTTTGTTGTCCTTAAGCCATTTTACCACAACTTTGGAAGTATGCTTGGGGTCATTGTCCCCCATTGGAAGACCCATTTGCGACCAAACTTTAACTTCCTGACTGATGTCTTGAGATGTTGCTTCAATAAATCCACATAATTTTCCTTCCTCATGATGCCATCTATTTTGTGAAGTGCACCAGTCCCTCCTGCAGCAAAGCACCCCCACAACATGATGCTGCCACCCCCGTGCTTCACGGTTGGGATGGTGTTCTTCGGCTTGCAAGCCTCCCCCTTTTTCCTCCAAACATAACGATGGCCATTATGGCCAAACAGTTCTATTTGTGTTTCATCAGACAAGAGGACCAAAAAGTACGATCTATGTACCCATGAGCAGTTGCAAACCGTAGTATGGCTTTTTTATGGCGGTTTTGGAGCAGTAGCTTCTTCCTTGCTGAGCGGCCTTTCAGGTTATGTCAATATAGGACTCGTTTTACTGTGGATATAGATACTTTTGTACCTGTTTCCTCCAGCATCTTCACAAGGTCCTTTGCTGTTGTTCTGGGATTGATTTGCACTTTTCGCACCAAAGTACGTTTATCTCTAGGAGACAGAACGCGTCTCCTTCCTGAGCGTTATGACGGCTGCGTGGTCCCATGGTGTTTATACTTGCGTACTATTATTTGTACAGATGAACGTGGTACCTTCAGGCTATGGAAATTGCTCCCAAGGATGAACCAGACTTGTGGAGGTCTACAACTTTTTTGATTTTCCCATGATGTCGAGCAAAGAGGCACTGAGTTTGAAGGTACGTCTTGAAATACATCCACAGGTACACCTCTAATTGACTAAAATGATGTAAATTAGCCTATCAGAAGCCTCTAAAGCCATGACATAATTTCTAAGCTGTTTAAAGGCACAGTCAACTTAGTGTATGTAAACTTCTGACCCACTGGAATTGTGATCTAGTGAATTATAAGTGAAATAATCTGTATGTAAACAATTGTTGAAAGAATTACTTATGTCATGCACAAAGTAGATGTCCTAACCTACTTGCCAAAACTATAGTTTGTTAACATGAAATCTGTGGAGTGGTTGAAAAATGAGTTTTAATGACTTCAACCTAAGTGTATGTAAACTTCAAATGTAAGTATATTTCAAACCAAATACTTTTAGACATTTACTTAAGTTGTATTTTTCTGGGTTACTTTCACTTAAGTCATTTCTACTAAGGTATCTTTACTTTTACTCAAGTATGATAATTGGGTACTTTTGCCTCCACTGAAAACCGGTGAGCGTTCGAGAGTCTCAGCTTTTCATAGATGGGTCATAATAGTTTGTAGTTTACAGACTTCTTTTGTGAGAAGAACTGTTTTCGGGATCCGCCTTGTTTCACAAACACCGCTCTAGCTCCTGTTAAATCACACAGACTAATGAAATCGGAAATGAAAAAAGGGTTAGACGCCCAAAACGCATCAGCGTCATGGTGGGACTACCAAAGCTCCGGTAAACAAACAAGCCTTGACAGTACACTGAGCACAGCCGAGGTGCAGGGCGAGAGAGTGTGTGAATCAGATTGAATCCTCAGCGGGGAGTCAATAGGATGTGATGCAACAGTAATCAGTGATCAGTAATCAGACAATCTACCACTGGAAACGATCAGAATGTGGACAGGATCAGGACAAAGGATGCATGTTAGCACCAGGTATAAACAAGGCTTTGGAGTAAATGGCAACCTTTGTCTTTTTAGTCTTTATGGAGGAGGGGAAAAGCTTTTGTAGGTGGGTTGATTGATCAGTAAAGAGAGGAGCTGCAGAAAGATGAGACAGGCTATGGTACAACTAGGGTCTCCCAAGTGGCACAGTGGTCTAAGACACTGCATCTCAGTGCTAGAGGAGTCACTACAGACAACCTGGTTCAGTGGTCTAAGACACTACATCTCAGTGCTAGAGGAGTCACTACAGACAACCTGGTTCAGTGGTCTAAGACACTACATCTCAGTGCTAGAGGAGTCACTACAGACAACCTGGTTCAGTGGTCTAAGACACTGCATCTCAGTGCTAGAGGAGTCACTACAGACAACCTGGTTCAGTGGTCTAAGACACTGCATCTCAGTGCTAGAGGAGTCACTACAGACAACCTGGTTCAGTGGTCTAAGACACTACATCTCAGTGCTAGAGGAGTCACTACAGACAACCTGGTTCAGTGGTCTAAGACACTGCATCTCAGTGCTAGAGGAGTCACTACAGACAACCTGGTTCAGTGGTCTAAGACACTACATCTCAGTGCTAGAGGAGTCACTACAGACAACCTGGTTCAGTGGTCTAAGACACTGCATCTCAGTGCTAGAGGAGTCACTACAGACAACCTGGTTCAGTGGTCTAAGACACTACATCTCAGTGCTAGAGGAGTCACTACAGACAACCTGGTTCAGTGGTCTAAGACACTACATCTCAGTGCTAGAGGAGTCACTACAGACAACCTGGTTCAGTGGTCTAAGACACTACATCTCAGTGCTAGAGGAGTCACTACAGACAACCTGGTTCAGTGGTCTAAGACACTACATCTCAGTGCTAGAGGAGTCACTACAGACAACCTGGTTCAGTGGTCTAAGACACTACATCTCAGTGCTAGAGGAGTCACTACAGACAACCTGGTTCAGTGGTCTTAGACACTGCATCTCAGTGCTAGAGGAGTCACTACAGACAACCTGGTTCAGTGGTCTAAGACACTGCATCTCAGTGTTAGAGGAGTCACTACAGACAACCTGGTTCAGTGGTCTTAAGACACTGCATCTCAGTGCTAGAGGAGTCACTACAGACAACCTGGTTCAGTGGTCTAAGACACTGCATCTCAGTGCTAGAGGCGTCACTACAGACAACCTGGTTCAGTGGTCTAAGACACTGCATCTCAGTGCTAGAGGAGTCACTACAGACAACCTGGTTCAGTGGTCTAAGACACTGCATCTCAGTGCTAGAGGAGTCACTACAGACAACCTGGTTCAGTGGTCTAAGACACTGCATCTCAGTGCTAGAGGAGTCACTACAGACAACCTGGTTCAGTGGTCTAAGACACTTCATCTCAGTGCTAGAGGAGTCACTACAGACAACCTGGTTCAGTGGTCTAAGACACTGCATCTCAGTGCTAGAGGAGTCACTACAGACAACCTGGTTCAGTGGTCTAAGACACTGCATCTCAGTGCTAGAGGAGTCACTACAGACAACCTGGTTCAGTGGTCTAAGACACTGCATCTCAGTGTTAGAGGAGTCACTACAGACAACCTGGTTCAGTGGTCTAAGACACTGCATCTCAGTGCTAGAGGAGTCACTACAGACAACCTGGTTCAGTGGTCTAAGACACTGCATCTCAGTGCTAGAGGAGTCACTACAGACAACCTGGTTCAGTGGTCTAAGACACTGCATCTCAGTGTTAGAGGAGTCACTACAGACAACCTGGTTCAGTGGTCTAAGACACTGCATCTCAGTGCTAGAGGAGTCACTACAGACAACCTGGTTCAGTGGTCTAAGATACTGCATCTCAGTGCTAGAGGCGTCACTACAGACAACCTGGTTCGAATCAAGACTATCACAACCGGCCATGATTGGGAGTCCCATAGGGCGGTGCACAATTGGCCCAGCGTCGTCCGAGTTTAGCCGGTGCAGGCCGTCATTGTAAATAAGAATTAGTTCTTAACTGACTTGACTAGTTAAATAAAGGTTAAATAAATAAACAAAACAACTACTCACAGTGAAGTTAAGGGGGTTGATGGGAATCTTGGAGGTTTTGATCGGAAGGCCACTCAGATCCATTTTCTTCACTGTATTGAGAACGGTTGGCCTTGTGGGGGGTTTATTCTCTGAAGTCAATAAAGAGAGGACATGACAAATCAATGAGTCCAATCAGTCCTCCATGACAACAACATAATAAACAACAGAGTAGGGCTGGATAATAACTCCTTAGTTTTGGGGTCATGCTCAGGTTAAACTATTTGGCTAAACTTCCATATTTCCAAGTCCTATTCTTGAAGATCAAGGTATAACATTTATTGTAATGATTGGAATTCTGATAGGCTTTGGTTTTTAATGTAAAGATATAATTTAATCGTATATGTAGTAGAAAGTGATGGGTTAGAAGAAGCCTCCATAACCAACCCATAAAGTAACATGTAACATCCATATATGACCAGCTATGTAAACTTTAACATGTATTTATCCTGTAATAGAGGTTGTTCAATCAGTAACATCCATGTTAGTCTTCTTCTAATGTCTCTTAAGGGGAAAGTCATCTAAAAAGTAACGGAATGTAATCAGATTACATTACTGAGTTTGGGTAATCTAAAAGTTACTGATTACAATTTTGGACAGGTAACTTGTAACTAACGGATTACATTTAGAAAGTAACCTATCTAACCCTGCGCTTTAGTATGGACAGACCTCTCCCCATCTTAGCTACTGCTGTTGTAGAAAAGGCCCATGGAGTCGGTGGAATCGCCCTTTTAATTCAAGGCCACTTGGGCAGCTGGGCCAGAGCGCCTTAATTAGGTCGGGTGGAAATGTCAGACAGATCTCAACTAATTAAAAGGAGGCAATCGCCACCGCCCGACCTCGCTGCTCCGTCTACTCCAGACATTCTGGGCATCCACGAATCAACGCAAGTCCACTGAATCTGTTACCTTTCATCTGAACTATCTGTTGCGATGAGGAGAGCGGGCCATCAGTTATTGTTTATAGTTATTACAGCGGAGCGTGGCATGGAGCGAGCACACGCTTCAAACCTATTGAGTTACGTCAATGGACAATGATCACGGCCCTATAGATTATCACAGGCCCTTTATGCCATATGGTTAAAATGTAACGAAATGACATGTATATATGAAGACAAACCTGGAAGGATGAAATAGGAAACGTTATTATTATTTGCTGAATTGATAAACCCTGATAAACGGATTGATATTGTAGATAGAATAATTGATAACTGATTGATTTGTTTGCAGTTAATCATTCTCATAATGGTGATGAATGGTTATGAACCTAAATGACTCCAATCCCGATTCCTATTGAACTGAATTGCTGAAATACCTAATTATGTTAATAATAAGAATGATTGTTACGATTTGATAATTAATGATAATTAATTTGATTGGATACATGTTATTCTGTAACACAGACAAACTACCCTGTAAATAAACCACTTTGTGTTTAAAGGAACTCCTGCCACAGTCTCCTCCATTCCTCTCAGTCACCTGACCCATGGCGACCTGTTCACCTTCACTATTTTCAGTCATCCTACCTGTCTAGCTACCCACACCGATTACAATATTTCAGTTGTATCAATATGGTTTGACCATGACAGTTTACAATCCATTGTTACTCCAAGCAGTTCAGTCACGTCAACTTGCTCAATTTACACATTATTCATTACAATATTTAGTTGAGGTTTAGGGTTTAGTGAATGATTGGTCCCAAATACAATGCATTTAGTTTATGAAATATTTAGGACTAACTGTCACGCGTCGGGACGGTGAGAGACCAAGGCGAAACGCAGTAGTAGTTCGACATTCAGTTTTAATAAACAACTTTAAAAAATGACGAACTAACAAAACAAAATAACAATACTATACACCTCACGCACTAGAACACACTGACTACAACTCCATACATCAAACAGACGGTAAACACTTACTTGGAGCTGAACATATATACAATGACCCACCACCCCGGTGTGGAACATACAAACATATGTAGGATCCATAATTAGAGACAATGCACTGCAGCTGCCTCTAATTAGGGATCCCACACAACCCACCACCAGAAACAGAAATAATAGATCTGTCAGACTCTGACCATGGCTATATAGAGAAGCAAAAGGCTTCTCTATGGCCAGAGCCTGACACTAACTTATTCCTTGCCACAGTTTCTGCAGCTCTTTGTTAAGTGTTGCAGTCATTTCAGCCAGTCAGTCAGTCATCCGCATACATAGACACACTGTCTTTACTCTTCACTCAGTACTTTGTTGAAGCACCTTTGACAGAAATTACAGTCTTGAGTCTTCTTGGGTATGACGCTACAAGATTGGCACACCTGTATTTGGGGAATTTCTCCCATTCTTCTCTGCAGATCCTCTCAAGCTCTGTCAGGTTGGATGGGGAGCGTAGCTGTACAGCTACAGTATTTTCAGGTCTCTCCAGCGATGTTCGATCGGGTTCAAGTCCAGGCTCTGGCTGGGACACTCAAGGACATTCCTGCGTTGTCTTGGCTGTGTGCTTAGGGTCGTTGTCCTGTTGAAAGGTGAACCTTTGCCTCGTCCTGAGGTCCTGAGCGCTCTGGAGCAGGTTTTCATCAAGGATCTCTGTACTTTGCTCTGTTCATCTTTGCCTCGATCCTGACTAGTCTCCCAGTCCCTGCCGCTGAAAAACATCCCCACGGCATGATGCTGCCACCACCATGCTTCACCGTAGGGATGGTGCCAGGTTTCCTCCAGATGTGACGCTTGGCATTCAAGCCAAAGAGTTCAATCTTTGTTTCATCAGACCAGAGAACCTTGTTTCTCACGGTCTGAGAGTCTTTAGGTGCCTTTTGGCAAACTCCAAGCGGGCTGTCATGTTCCTTTTACTGAGGAGTGGCTTCCGTCTGGTCACTCTACCATAAAGGACTGATTGGTGATTGGTGGAGTGCTGCAAAGATGGTTGTCCTTCTGGAAGGTTCTCCCATCTCCACAGAGGAACTCTAGACCTCTGTCAGAGTGACCATCGGATTCTTGGTCACCTCCCTGACCAAGGCCAATCTCCCCCAATTGCTCAGTTTGGCTGGGCAGATAGATAGATAAGATAGATAGATAAGATAGATAAGATAGATAAGATAGATAGATAAGATAGATACTTTATTGATCCCCCGGGGGGGAAATTTCATAACAGCTCTAGGAAGAGTCTTGATGGTTCCAAACTTCTTCCATTTAAGAATGGAGGTCACTCCATCTTCAATGCTGCAGAAATGTTTTGGTACCCTTCCCCAGATCTGTACCTCGACACAATCCTGTCTCGGAGCTCTACAGACAATTCCTTCGACATCATGGCTTGGTTTTTACTCTGACATGCACTGTCAACTGTGGGACCTTATATAGACAGTTGTGTGCCTTTCCAAATCATGTCCAATCAATTGAATTTACCACAGGTAGACTCCAATCAAGTTGTAGAAACATCTCAAGGATGATCAATGGAAACAGGATGCACCTGAGTCTCATAGCAAAGGGTCTGAATACCAAGTGAGGATGGCCTTCACTTCAGCAGTGATTAATAAATGTATTCAACAATGATCATGATCATTAGAAAGCAAATAAACACTTCTCTTTTAATATTATTCTTTATATACATTTTTTTTAAATATTCATTTTATTTATTATATTTATTTATAATGTTTTTTTTTCTTCGTATTTCTCAAACTCAGTTGCTTGAGTCTGACAGAACTGCCAGGACCTCGGATCAATGGAGACACTCACTCAAGTTTTTTAGTCCTGTATCTCTCGCCTCTAAATCTTACAGCTGCATACTGGACCCTATTCCAACTAAACTACTGAAAGAGCTACATCCTGTGCTTGGCCCTCCTATGCTGAACATAATAAACTACTCCCTATCCTTCTGGATGTGTACCAGACTCACTAAACGTGGCAAAAAATAAAGCGTCTCCTGAAAAAGCCCGAACCTTGACCCAGATTTGTTTTATTTATTTTATTAAATCGACCTATATCAAATCTCTCATTCCTCAAATTTTTTTGAAAAAGCTGTTGCTCAGCAACTCACTGTCTTCCTGAAGAAAAATAATTTATACGAAACGCTCCAGTCTGGTTTTAGACCCCGTCATAGTACTGAAGGTGGTAAATGCAGGCTGTATCACAACCAGCCGTGATTGGGAGTCCCATTGGGCGGCGCACAATTAGCCCAGTGTCGTCCGAGTTTGACCGGTGTAGGCAGTCATTGTAAAATAAGAATTTGTTCTTAACTGACTCGCCTAGTTAAATAAAGATTAAAGAAAAAAAAAAAAAAAACTTTTACTGGGCTTCGGACTCTACAACAAATTAATGGGCTCTACACCACATTCCTTTGGAGATATTGGAAACCCAAATTGGTCTACGTGGACAAGTTGTTGCCTGGATAAGATCTTATCTGTGGGAAAGATATCAGTTCGTCTCTGTGGATGGTTTGTCCTCTGACAAATCAATTGTAAGTTTCGGTGTTCCTCAAGGTTCCGTTTTAGGGCAACTATTGTTTTCACTATACATTTGACCTCTTGGTGATGTCATTCGGAAACATAACGTTAACTTTCACTGCTATGCAGACGACACAAATTGTATGCGTACATCTTGATGAAACATGGTGAAGCCCCAAAATTGCCTACCCTGGAAGCCTGTGTTTCTGACAAGGAAATGGATGGCTGAGTCCTAATCCTGAGACAAAACAGAGATGATAGTTCTAGATCGCAAGAAAACAAAGATATCTGCTGTTTGATCTGACAACTAATGTTGATGGTTGTACAGTCATCTCAAATAAAACTGTGAAGCATCTCGGCATAACTCTGGACCCTGATCTCTCTTTTGACGAACATATACAAAATATTTCAAGAAGCATTTTTTCGTCATCGTAACATTGTACAAATCTGAAACCTTTAGTCTAAAAATGATGCAGAAAAGCTTATCCAAAAATCTATTTTAAATTCTGTCTGTAACACAAGTAAATGTGGAAATAGTCAAGGATTGTGAATACTTCCTGAAGGCACTGTAGATGTGGCCACATGCCAAAATACGGATTTATCTGTTGCGGGGATTTACCGCGTTAAGATATTGACTCAGTAATACCACCCATCTTTTCTAAGCATTGTCGTCATACTGTTCTCTATACTGCTAGGGGTGTTGTCAGTTGTTATCTTGTACGCAAAAGAGAAGCCCACAGAGGTCTGCTCACTAAGTACTATTAGTTCAAATGTGAATTCCATAAACTTGAATACCCCCTCAGTTTTCAAATCACGTAGAGGGCTTGGGCTGTTGCAGGATAGCAACCAAAGCCAGTTTATAACATTCCATCATTGGTTACTCTGATAGTTCCTCATACTGACATTGGTTGCGCCCTCAGGCCCAATGGTGCCAACCTTGGAAAAGTAATTTAAATGTCTACTCTCTCCTGAACTGGACTACATCAAGATCTGGGCTATGCAGACGAATCCGGACATTCTGGTATTGACTGAAACTTGGACATGTGGACATTCTGGACTCTGATATTAATATTGAGGGTTATGATGTGTTGAGAGCTGACAGACAGGATAGAGGTGGTGGAGTGGCCATTCTTGATAAAAAAATCATTTATCTGTCTCTTTACTGAAATCCATTTCCCTTGCCCAAAAAATAGTTAGCTACCATCTTTAAAGTGGAACTGGAAGCGTTTTAAATACTTTGCAGATATGAAACAAACAGACAAAATATCAACTTCTTAGTTTATGCTACAAAACCAACTCTATAAGAGGTTTTAAAAATAGGTTGTAATTGACTCATCATTCCACGACGTGCACTTGTTGGCAGAATAGATGGATGCAGTTCAATGGATGATTAATATACTGTAATTCACCAATATATTTCTTGGTATTCCAAAACATATTGTTATCGGGTTTAATGACTGGAACGAATTGCAAAAATCTTTGAAGCTGGAGACTTCCATCTCCCTCAATAACTTTAAGCATCAGCTGTCAGAGCTGCTTATCGATCACTGCACCTGTACACAGCCCATCTGTAAATAGCCCACTCTACTACCTCATCCCCATATTATTATTTTTTGCTAATTTGCACTCCAGTCTCTATATCATCATCTGCACATCAGTCCAGTGTTAATTCTAATTTGTAATTATTTCGCCACTATGGCCCATTTATTGTCCTAACTTCCTAATCTTACTACATTTGCACACACTGTATATAGATTTTCTATTGTGTTATTGACTGTACGTTTGTTTATCCCATGTGTAACTCTGTGTTGTTGTTGTTTTTGTCGCACTGCTTTGCTTTGTCTTGGCCAGGTCGCAGTTGTAAATTGGCCTACATGGTTAAATAAAGTTGAAATAAAAAATACAAAAATGGTACATTGTTTCCTGCCTCCATTCTGGATGCACTGTTTCAGTTTCAATGACTCAATATTTTGGACAAAAACAGACGAATGTAAAGTTACAATGCTTTAACTTCTTAAAGCATTGTTGGTTAAGGTCTGTAAGGTCTACACCTGTTGTATTCGGCACAAGTGACAAATAACATTTGATTTGATAACTAAAGCTTGAAATGTCAATACAATCAAACTAGCAAGGACAATGATGACAAGTCAGTCATAACGTGGCTAATAGGCTAGCATATCTATTTATGTAGCAAGCTGAAAACAGAGCCTAACATTAGCTAGATAGCTGCTAGAAGGATGTCATGTCATTGGAGGAGTGGGTGAGTTACTGACTTTTCCCCCCTGTAAGTTGTTCTGGATAAGAGCGTCTGCTAAATTATGTATAAATGTAAAGAAATGTAAAATGGTCAGTGAGGTTCTCTCATTTGTGTCTGGAAGTAGCTAGCTAGCCAGGTAGGTTGGCTGCTTAGCTGCTGGCCAGCTGCAGAAGGACGAGGAGGCTACAATTCCCCATTGTTTATCAGTGTAATTTTGACGGCCAACTAACTGAAAAAGTTTGAGAGGGTTTATCTAATGTTCCTTCGTTAGATTTTATTTTATCTTACTTTGACTTGCATTAGTTGTTCATTTTCATAGACTTTAAACACTGTTGACCACTCATTATTACATTTGTAAACCGTCTGAAATTGGCCTTGGTCATTTGGTTTGAAAATGTGTTTATTCTGATGCTGTTAAGGTAGGTTTCCTTGATATTACTAAAGGTGTCCCCAAAGGGTCCTGTACTTTTTACTATCTATATAAACAATATTGGTTTATCTGTAAAAAAAAAAACCTGGGGCAAAAGATAAGACTAACATGTTAGTTACCCAGTTCAGGCTCCTCCTCATCGTCTTTCCATTCCTCCAGGTTTTTTGGTGCAAATTGTATCAGATTTTGGACCATGTGTGTGCCCACCAGCACCAGCCTGCCAAACGCCCGCTGCTCCATTACAAAGATGGTGAGAGGAGGGTGAAGGTACGTCAGCTCTGGAAGGTCCTTATAGTGGGATAAAACGAGGAACTGGAGATCAGGGATGCACAACTCTAGTCCCTTGAGGGCCGCAGTTCTGGTTGTCATTTCTCTATGGGACTTAATTGACCAATTAGTGTCATCGACACAGTATAATTTGGTCTCTGATTAAAAGATGCCGGATGGTGACAAAAACCAGCATACAATCTGGCCGTCAAGCATCAGAATTGTTCACCCTTACACTAAATGCATGGCTGGACTAAACGCATCCATCACCCAGTAATCATTCTGGTCATTTTAGCTCCAAAATCTAAGTCGGTTAATAATTCACATCTACAACCTGGAACTACAGTGCCAGTTACGGCAGTGGAAAAGAGGTACTCACCACATCAAAGTATTTGACAACCTCTTTGAAGTTGGGAAGGGCTTGGTAGCTCTCGATATCCTCTGACTCTATCCTTTGTCCGGCACACTCCATTCTCACTTGAGGCCTCTCCACTTCAAACAGGTTGACCCTCTTCAGGTCTCGCACACCCCAGAACAGCACCTGAACACACGCATCATAGGAGGTCTCAACTGACACTCGACACACCATAGCACTGAGGGAGCAGCATCAGATTATAACAAACACACTACAGTACAGCAGCCATCAAAAGGTCTTGTGTCGGTGTCCCACAGAACATTGTTCAGTGATATGGCTCAGTTGGTGAGCTCATGTTCCACAGGGATCACATACTCACAATACTGTACTGCACTCACTGTAATGTACAGTGGGGAGAACAAGTATTTGATACACTCCCGATTTTCCTACTTACAAAGCATGTAGAGGTCTGTAATTTTTTATCATAGGTACACTTCAACTGTGAGAGACGGAATCTAAAACAAAAATCCAGAAAATCACATTGTATGATTTTTAAATAATTAATTTGCATTTTATTTGCATTTGATCACCTACCAAACAGTAAGAATTCCGGCTCTCACAGACCTGTTAGTTTTTCTTTAAGAAGCCCTCCTGTTCTCCACTCATTACCTGTATTAACTGCACCTGTTTGAACTCGTTACCTGTATAAAAGACACCTGTCCACACACTCAATCAAACAGACTCCAACCTCTCCACAATGACCAAGACCAGAGAGCTGTGTAAGGACATCAGGGATAAAATTGTAGACCTGCACAAGGCTGGGATGGGCTACAGGACAATAGGCAAGCAGCTTGGTGAGAAGGCAACAACTGTTGGCGCAATTATTAGAAAATGGAAGAAGTTCAAGATGACGGTCAATCTCTCTCGGTCTGGGGCACCATGCAAGATCTTACCTCGTGGGGCATCAATGATCATGAGGAAGGTGAGGGATCAGCCCAGAACTACACGGCAGGACCTGGTCAATGACCTGAAGAGAGCTGGGACCACAGTCTCAAAGAAAACCATTAATAACACACTACACCGTGATGGATTAAAATCCTGCAGCGCACGCAAGGTCCCCCTGCTCAAGCCAGCGCATGTCCAGGCCCGTCTGAAGTTTGCCAATGACCCTCTGGATGATCCAGAGGAGGAATGGGAGAAGGTCATGTGGTCTGATGAGACAAAAATAGAGCTTTTTGGTCTAAACTCCACTCGCCGTGTTTGGAGGAAGAAGAAGGATGAGTACAACCCCAAGAACACCATCCCAACCGTAAATGGAGGTGGAAACATCATTCTTTGGGGATGCTTTTCTGCAAAGGGGACAGGACGACTGCACCGTATTGAGGGGAGGATGGATGGGGCCATGTATCGCGAGATCTTGGCCAACAACCTCCTTCCCTCAGTAAGAGCATTGAAGATGGGTCGTGGCTGGGTCTTCCAGCATGACAACGACCCGAAACACACAGCCAGGGCAACTAAGGAGTGGCTCAGTAAGAAGCATCTCAAGGTCCTGGAGTGGCCTAGCCAGTCTCCAGACCTGAACCCAATAGAAAATCTTTGGAGGGAGCTGAAAGTCCGTATTGCCCAGCGACAGCCCCGAAACCTGAAGGATCTGTATGGAGGAGTGGGCCAAAATCCCTGCTGCAGTGTGTGCAAACCTGGTCAAGAACTACAGGAAATGTATGATCTCTGTAATTGCAAACAAAGGTTTCTGTACCAAATATTAAGTTCTGCTTTTCTGATGTATCAAATACTTATGTCATGCAATAAAATGCAAATAAATTATTTAAAAATCATACAATGTGATTTTCTGGATTTTTGTTTTAGATTCCGTCACTCACAGTTGAAGAGTACCTATGATAAAAATTACAGACTTCTACATGCTTTGTAAGTGGGAAAACCTGCAAAATCGGCAGTGTATCAAATACTTGTTCTCCCCACTGTATAAGTCACTTGGGATACAAAAAAAAGTTTCTATAAAGTGACATAAATTATAATGTCATACACGTTTTACAGTGGAAAGGTTTTCACATACTTCTATACGAAATGTCTTCAGCACAGGCCTAACCCCGTCTGGGATGATGTAATACTTCTCTTCCTTCAGATACTCAGGCTCCCTAGGGTCCACATCAGCAGGTAGTGATGGCTGGGTATATGGAGAGGCAAAATATAGTCAGAGAGAGTATACTTTTCCAACCACAGCAGCAGTGTAAATATAGTGGGTTAATAACATGAAAGATAGTATTTCTTAGTTAGTCTCTATATGCTTTGACGTTCCAATGTCTCTCGCTCTCCCCCTCCATCTCCCCCTGTCCAGTCTCACTCACTCTCTTGCTATAGTGTTTTTACTTATAAAGAAGGGCTTCTGACCTCTCCAAAGCTTGAGTAGTCCAGCTCTATCAGCTCAAAGGCCGCCAGGAGCTCCCCCGCTGAGGCTTTGCCTCGGCTGATGTCAAAGAACTTCAGCATGGGCTTCTTATATGGCTCCTCCACAAACTTCAACTCCGGCTCAGCGAACGCTCTGCCCAGGGACTCAGGACTCCCCTGTGACATTGTCAACACAAATACATGAGACCTGGGTGAAGTGCCTGATGACCACTTATGTATGGAGGTTTTCAACTGGGATTTTATTGACAAACTGTTTGGCATCATGATGCCATATCATTATTGGGTCGGCAATTGTCCTTGTATATGGGAAAGATGTAACAGGATAGAACTGCTGAATTGTCTTGAACCCATAGAGATCCTATTCTAATTCCTAATTCTATGCTTGAAAAAGAAAGCCATTGTTGATACTAGTCAGATGTCCACAGCTAGATAAGTACCAAACAATTTAATTCACTCTCCATAATCGCATACTGCAAGAGCCAGCCCATAGCTAAATGTTTAGCTAGCTAGACGAACAGTAGGTTTGTCACTACCGGCTCGGCACGCAACAGGTACCACTTTTGTTCTAGCAAGAGAAGGAACGGCCTCCGTCTGTGATAAGTGCCTATCGGCGGTGAGATTCTCTGTGTGTTTCATGCTTTAGGCTTCATAAATCCCTGTTAGTACATTTGAAGATAGTAGATCAGTGACCGGAATATGATAACATTATTGGTTTTAGTAATTCAATTATTTATAGCTAAGGGATCTTTTAACATATGTATTGGTGCATTTAGTTTTAGTATCCGGCCCTGGATGGTCTTAGTTTTAGTGTAGCCTCTGAAGCCTGGTGTGAGCTCTGCATGTTTTTTGGGTGATCAGGATGGAGGTGTCCTGAGGGGCACCTGGCCAGCACTGTTGTGGCCGCAATGGCTGTGCCCTCCTCTGCCGTCCCGGTGTGTGTGGTGCGTGGCCTGGCTGCTAGGTAAGTATGAGTAGGAGGTTCGAGGTGTCATTGATTTTTGTCTTCTAAATGAGAATTGTTTTCATATAAACTTTTGTCCACTCAGTAACCACGCACAAGTGAGCGCAGACATTGTGTCAGCATGATGGAACGCCCCCTTTTTACCCAAAGATTAAAGCCTTGGTAATGAAATGTACATTAGATCAGCCAAAGCGAAGCGTGAGCTAAGCGTTTACAAATGGTTGAAACTCTCAGACCAGAACATTGCCGGGTTGCTACTGGTGTGTAAAATGGTGGGAAACTCTGAAACTCTCAATCTCTACACAAGAAGAAGATAAACTCACTAGACCTTAGCATTACCAGACTACAGCTGGCATGTAAAGTAGTCTAGAACATTTGACTAAAGACGAGGTGGGAAGGAGAATCCCATCTCAGAAAACCGTTGGCACATCTGAAGTATATGTTCTAACGAACACTCCACTCCAAGACAAGCCGAGTTTCACACCGAAGTGGGATAAGACACTCAAACCCTTTTTGAGAAAGTGGTTCAACAGAGAGATGATGATCAAAGAATATATACATTGCACTTCTTATCCGAATGGGCGGTGGTTAGGGTGCTAAATATTCCGATTACTGTGTAGTTTCCAAATGTATCTCCCTCCCTCTTTCTATTGATCCCTCCCTTTTTATAACCAAGCAGTCATGCTGTTGTTAGCCCACTAGGACCTGTTTTCATTGCATTACGTTCCTAATCAATAACCTATACCGTGTGTGTATGTATTC
Source organism: Thymallus thymallus (assembly GCA_023634145.1). Lineage (NCBI taxonomy): Eukaryota > Metazoa > Chordata > Actinopteri > Salmoniformes > Salmonidae > Thymallus > Thymallus thymallus. The sequence goes on from CM042410.1 coordinate 47,092,447, forward strand.
TGTGCTATTATTTAGTTAGCTAGTAAATAAATAATTAAGCCAATTTGTGTATGGCTGATTCATCAGTAAGGTTAGGGTTCTTGAAGATATCAAGGAGTACGTGTCGTTCAGAATGAGACTTATATGAGGTAATGATTAATAAGTGACTGTTATCGATATATAACATATGCATATATTTTGGAGTTTGGGAGATGGTAACTCTATAAACAAATTCTCCCGTGGTACCCCAAATTCCTAATGATTTAATTGTTACATGATTCATTTAATTGAATAACAATTTAACATAGTTAATTGATTAGATAAATAACAGTCATCACATTTATGTAAGTCACATCACAACAGCAGAATGGCTGGCATTTGGATGTACACAGAGAGCTAATATTAATAATATGCATGTCAATCTCTTCTGGCTCAAAGACTATCACTACTTGTATTTATGAGAGGTATTGACTCGGACACTCATGCATACCCCACAAAGAGTTCTGACATGCCACAAGAGGTCTCTTCACAGTCACATGCATACACACACACACACACACGATAACATACGCACTATATACACACGTACAGATTTTATACTGTAGATAAGTGGTAGTGGTGGAGTAGGGGCCTGAGGGCACAGTGTGTTGTGAATGTATTGTAATGTTTTTAAAATGGTATAAACTGTCTTAACTTTTCTGGACCCCTTTCTGGATCCATATTAAATACAATACCTGCATGGGTCACCTTATGAGGGATGGACGCACCTTTTTCCCCTCGCGTCTCCCGCACTCGCTACCGACCGGAGCTCCTTCTCCACGCTCGGACAGCCACGCGAAACTAAACACTATCACAACAGCTAGCTACCAATCCAACAGAACTATCGACAAAATGAAGCGTGGATGGAAGTAAACGAACAGAAGCAGACAGATGGAAGCAGATGGGCGGCCACGTTTACTCCACAAGGAAAAACACCACACTCACTGGGAGCTTGACAGGGCCCGTCAACTCCTGGGCATCTGATGAGCTTATCCAAACGTCTTGTGTGTTGAAGTGTGGAGTCGAATGTAATTGAAGAAGACGTAGCCTGGGTTTTAGAATTACTATAGTTGACTTGTTTCTTTCTTCACGGCATCCTAAAGGCATCCCATCCGAAAGTTTTTTGGACTATTTCATTATATTACTCAATGTATATCATGCCTGCTTTAAGTCTGGTTTTGGGGTGGGGATCTGTTAGAGCATGGGGGTGTTGGGGTGAGTTTGATTTGGTAGGGGATCCGAGTGTTTTGTCCTCTATCGGTTCTGTCGGTGTTATCAAGCTGAAGTTCGGTAGCAGAAGTTGACGCACCTTCATCAGTAATTGGTCAACAGTAGGGATTTTTCAATAAAATGTTGTCATTCAATGAGACGACTCGTTGTCATTTTTCATTTTTTCACTTCTACTGCACCAAACATAAAACGACGCCAGATTCAAAACTGTTGAGTTTATCAATTTAAATTATTATACAAAATTTAGCAGCCAATAGAATGTTCTATATATGGGGGATACAACCATCCCAGCTTTGCAGATTTTGCTGCGAAGAGACAGAATCTTTAGATAATTTGTTTTGGTACTGTCCATATGTAGCTTGTTTTTGGTCGCAGGTTCAGGAATGGCTGAAGAATTGCAACATTCACTTGGAGCCGACTCTGCAGATAGCAATACTGGGTGATTTGAACATTAATAATATAACAATACTCTTAGCAAAAATGTTTATCTTTAATTTACAATCTGTAGAAACTATGAGAACAGAAAGGTTCAGAACTTTTGTGAAACATCGCAGCACAATTGAAAAATATATGGTAAATGGAAATCAAAATGAACGGTGTTGAGAGATAGATGGGAGGGGAGGAGTAGAGCTGAAGGATGGGTTTAAAAAAACAAAAAAAACATAACTATTGTAAAATATACTGTGTCTGTAAAATGTATATAGTGTGTATAAGCTGGAAGTAGAAGTCTAAGTGTTGTTTTCCATTAGTTATCTGCAATTAGTGGAGGAGTTAGATAAACCAAAACATTTATATATGGGGGATTGGAAATGATGCAATTACAGTGATGGAAGCCACAATCTATATTAAAGCTGATCTACAGATTTCTTAAGTTATAGACTGATTTGAGTTATTCAGTGATCAGGCATCACACTGTCACCAGTTTAACATAGACTGATTGGAGTTATTCAGTGATCAGGCATCATACTGTCACCAGTTTAACATAGACTGATAGGGGTTATTCAGTGATCAGGCATCATACTGTCACCAGTTTAACATAGACTGGTAGGAGTTATTCAGTGATTCAGGCATCATACTGTCACCAGTTTAACATAGACTGATTTGAGTTATTCAGTGATTCAGGCATCATACTGTCACCAGTTTAACATAGACTGATAGGAGTTATTCACTGATTCAATACCACCAGATCCAAGGAGCTGGATTGGTCAGGCAGAGCTCACCATGCTCTGGTTACAGTGGCAGCGTCAACAAGGACTCAACATTATTATTGTTGTATTTCCATTGTTTCATTTAATTATTTTTCCTTCAATTATTGAAATACTTGGTAGCATTTAAAATATCAGAACGTCATCCCAGTCTCGGCCTCTTCCCTGCCACCAGATCTAAGGAGCTGGATTGGTCAGGCAGAGCTCACCATGCTCTGGTTTGGTGTAGGATCCTTTACACGTTTATATTCCTCACATATACAAAATAAGAAGTCAGACATCCAGCACTCAACCCAGGCAGTAGAACAAACGCTTCACAACACTAACGTTTACAAAAAAGAGCCATGCTGGATTCCTAGCATAACAGAGCTTACCATTTTGTCATAATCATAGACATTGATGATGACTACTGGGGGGTCAGCTCTTAACTGGTCCTTACTCCCCTCCATGAGGATCTGGTCAAAAAGGAGCAACTCACACCAGGTCGGGGAGAGAGTCTCCTCCATCACCTAAAATACAACCAAGGAACTCGTGTAAACCTACTGTACATACATGGGGTACTTATTTGTGCATGTTTGCGTTTCATTAATAAAGACATTATTAGTGTATTAAAACAGACTTCGAACACATAGTCCAAAAAGCCTATTGTGAACTGCATTGTTCCAGATTATTCCATTGCACATGTATGTGACAGGTGATTCGAAGGTTGAATTTGGGATTTTGTTAGTGGACAAACTGTTTCTTGGAAATACGTTGCTTTTCTATGACAATCTATGACAGTAGATGTAAGTGGAAATATGCAAAATGACTAAAGTTAATATTCAGTTAAGAGTAATTAACACAATGCTTAGCGTATTTATGTCCCTTTCTGTAATACACATGATTTCCTGCGTTCTATTTGTGACTCTCGAGGTTGATGGTCACTAGACTCGATGCCAAACTAATATCTGTTAATACCGATTGACGCCAGACTGGCTGTACTAGGACACCGATACGTTATTGTATTGATGACCTTGTGTGATTCTGAACACTGGGATTATGGAGCAGCTGGCAAAGTCTGTGTCTTTTGTTTCCAGAACATTGGTTCTGTGAGATTAGAATATAAGGGTCTGTTTAGAGAAGGGCAGTTAGACATTTCCCGTGCTTCTGTGCTGGAGTTGTTTCCCTGTTGCAACTTGGATTAAACCAGGTTAATTATGATTGACTATATATTTTGTTCACCTGAAAAATCCCCTTGTCAGTAGATAGGGGAGGAAATAAACTGTTCAATTCCTTCTGTATGCTGTCTGGCCATCCTATAGGTGTTTAATCTTCCACTGCATATCATCTTCAGTGATTAACTCCATACCTCCCACTGAAACCCAGGTGGTACTCTAGTGGTGGGTCCAGTATGTTAGTCACTCACCCGTGAGACCTGGCACTGTGTGGAGAACACCACCTTGGTGAAGGGGTCAGACAGTCCGTTGTTATCTGCTGCTACGATGCCTCGCGCCTGGTAGATATGGGCACGCAACTGGAAGTAGCGACTGTCTGAAAATACAGAGAAGCCGGAAAGACTCGTTAAGATGTCAGCGTGTCGTCTATCCATTGTGAGGTTTGTGTATATAGACGTGGTATCTTAACACCTAAACTATAGCCTACAGAAAGTAATTTCCCATTAGAATTTACATTTGTTATTTAATGTAACCTTTATTTAACTAGGCAAGTCAGTTAAGAACATTCATTATTTACAATGACGGCCTACCCCAGCCAAACCTGGACGACGCTGGGCCAGTTGTGTGCCGCCCTATGGGACTCCCAATCACAGCCGGATGTGATCCAGTTTTTTGTAAATAATCAAATCCTCCTGCTGCAGGATTATTTTACTTGTGCGACCAAACTGGTCAAATTAAGATCTGACATCTGTATGTGTGACCACCCGCGCATGCTAATGTAAGGGTGTGTGTGGGTGAATACCAATATCTTGACCATTAGTCCAAGAGGGAATTTCCCCCTTGGGCCGAGGGTGACACTGATTTTGAAGTTGCAAGGCGGAGGCTCCCTCATCACGAGACCGCGAGTCCAACTCATGTCCACTACATGTGTCAAGCTGCATATGTGAGTGAGTGAGTTTGAGTGTGTGTATTGCATCAGAGGGAGTCTGAGGTAAAGGTGGAACTCTTACCCTCGCAGCAGAGTTTGATGGGGGTCATGTTCATAGCGACAGGGATGATGCCCATAGCCTCCGCGTACACAGGCTTGAAATCAGCTGGCAGGCTCGTAACACAGTTCTTGGAGTATTTGGTGATACCAAGCCATAGATACACCTCCAGCTTAGCAAAGATCTCCCCCACTGGCTCACCCGGAGCCTAAAGACAACAGAGACCTCTGATTTAGAGTTTGTTGATTGTTCTAGATTGTTCTAGTAAAACAAAGTTCTAGAAATTCCATAGAATAACATTCAAATGTAATATGATACTTGTATTAGTTAAACTAAACAGTGATACATACTGTACAGTAATACTGTTGGTATAGAACACCATATAGAGATTCGGGCGATACCTTCAAGTACATGGTGGTGAGTTTCCCACAGTCTTTCCCACTTTCCTCCTCCACCAGAGAGAAGAGGATGGAGTGGGAGGGGATCCTGGCAAAGGCCACCCGTTTCCCTGCACTCATCATCCACACAAACACATCTGGCAGGGTGCTCTGGGGCTGCAGACAGAGAGTGAAAGAGATAAAGACAAAAGTAGAAATAGTTTGAGAAAAAAAAGGTCCTACATACAAAGAGTTAACATCTAGAAGTAAGAGCTGTTGATCACGTGACTGGTGACGCAACGCACTTCCGCGTCTCCTAACTGCTGTACTATTTCTTGCTACTTGGCTACCTGACAAACTTTTTTTTACTCTTAGTAACTATTTAATCAAACTCTGTATTTAACAAAGTTTACCAACGTCTTAGTTTTGTCCTTAATTATTATTTTTTTAATTAAATTTTTTCATCCAGGGCGATGAACATAAAATGCTAAGTAACATTATGTTTTCTCATTGCGGTCGCTGTACTCTTAACATACAGGATAACTAACACCTTATGGTGAGGATAGACGAGTTGCAAGTTCGTATTCAGAAGCAATCGTTAGGGGAGGGCAATTTAAGTGTAGGAAAGGATGATACAGCGTCTGTGCCACCAGTAAGTACAGGTGGCAGTGATAATCCACCCGCACATTCCACGCATGCTCAACTGGTGTCGCTCCTTCAGCCGATAGAAACATTCAACCGGTTTTCTCCACTAAACAAGGAGTCGGTTTCAGAGCCTTCCCAGATCTCAAGGCGGCAGGTAGCCTAGCGGTTAGAGCGTTGGGCCAGTAACCGAAAAGTCGCTGGTTCGAATACCCGAGCCGACAAGGTGAAAAACCTGTGTCCTTGAGCAAGGCACTTAACCCTCATTTGCTCCAGGGGCTGACCCTGTAGGTAGGCCGTCATTGTAAATAAGAATTTGTTCTTAACTCACTTGCCTAGTTAAATAAAGGTTAAAATCTCTCCTCCACCCGTTACAGGGTCTGAGCTGCTGAAACCTCCCACCATTAGTTCTAACATTGAAAACCCTAGTAATTTGCGACTCCATTACCGGCAATATATTGTTTACCAGGGGGCAGGGCTACCGACGTAAAGGCTAATCTGAAGATGGTGCTGGCTGAGGCTAAAAATGGCAGGCGTAGACGGTATAGAGATATTGTTATCCACGACACACACAGCTGTACATTTCGATGAAACATGGTAAAGCTGTCACGTCTATAATAATGTCCAGTTTCTTTGACTTGTGCAGTACAGTTTATAACTGTGGCAATGAACTCAACAAAATCCACCTTTTTAAACACACAGGGTATCTTTAGTCTGGCAACAAACATTTACTACAGGCTGTATTGTATCCACTACCATATCTTCACTAGCATCACTTGTTTTTTCAATTATTTTAATCGCCTCTGCATAGGAGATTCGATTGACCGCTCTAACCTTTGCCACCTCGATGTCCATCACTCTTACAGGTCAGTCCATGAACTCAGGATCATGATCTCCACCACAACTGCAACACCTTCGTCCTTCTACACATCGTTCTTCATTATACTCCGTTCGTCTACACACACTTGCAACATAACAAATCCTTTACAATTCTTACACTGCAGTGGTTTGGGAACGAAGGCTCTTACTGCATATCGTACATAACCAAGCTTCACATGTATTTGCTCTTGATCAAAAAACAATAATACCGATAGACTTTCCTCTTTTTCCCCATTCACCCAGCGGGTCAGACGCCGGGCACCAACCACGCCAGGAATTCTCTTCAGTGATTCAACCTGAACATCCGTCGTCACCCCTGAAATCACTCCTTTAACGGGTGCTCTACTCCGAAGTTCAAAACACAAAACTTCTTTTGGCCGGATTCTTTTGAGGCTCACTGCAATCTTCCTCTGCTCATTAGAAACTGACAGATCCCTCGAAAGGGTTTCCCACATATGTATCCTTGCTCAACAAAAAGCATCCCAACAAGAAGCGATTCATTATCATTTACACACTTATCATTCACTTCAATTTCCTTTTTGTTCCAGTTTTCGACACCACTGTAGCCCATTCAGAACATTAATCTTCACCACATTTACTCGACCCGCTGCTTAAATTCAAACTCTGCATCCACTTCCCCTCTCCGTGTTCGACGTCTCCGGTTTACTAAACCACCGGTCCTGGCAACCATCATTACGCGCACCTGGCGTCAATCATTACGCACACCTGCTCCTCATGATGAACCTGGACTCCATTACGACTCCCAGAGTCTACATTACAAAAGCCCCAAAATTGCCAACCTTGGAAGCCTGTGTTTCAGACATAAGGAAGTGGCAGGCGGCAAATGTTTTACTTTTAAACACTGACAAAACAGAGATGCTAGTTCTAGGTCCCAAGAAACAAAGAGATCTGCTGTCAGATCTTACAATTAATCTTGATATTTGTACAGTCGTCTCAAATCATCGTAACGTTGCAAAAAAAAAATGTTTTGTCCAAAAAGAATGCTGAAAAGCTAATGCATGCTTTTGTCACTTCTAGATTAGATTACTACAATGCTATACTCTCTAGCTACCCGGATAAAAAGTTTTTTGATCATATTACTCCAGTGCTAGCCTCTGGCTTCCTGTTAAGGCTAGGTGTGATTTCAAGGTTTTACTGCTAACCTACAAAGCATTACATTGATTTGCTCCTATCTACACTATATATACAAAAGTATGTGGACACCTGTTCAAATGAGTGGATTCGGCTATTTCCGCCACACCGTTGCTGTCAGGTGTACACAATCGAGCACACACCCATGCAATCTCCATAGACAAACATTGGCAGTAGAATGGCCTTACTGAAGAGCTCAGTGACTTTAAACGTAGCTCCGTCATAGGATGCCACCTTTCCAACAAGTCAGTTTGTAAAATTTCTGCCCTGCTAGAGCTGCCCCGGTCAACTATAAGTGCTGTTGTTGTGAAGTGGAAATGTCTAGGCGCAACAACGGCTCAGCCGAAAAGTGGTAGACCACACAAGCTCACAGAACAGGACTGCCTAGCACAAGAACTGTTTGTTGGGAGTGTCGTGAAATGGGTTTCCATGGCCGAGCAGCTGCACACAAGCCTAAGATCACCATGCGCAATGCCAAGCGTTGGCTGGAGTGATACATTATATCACGGTTCACCATCTGGCAGTCCGATGGACAAATCTGGGTTTGGCGGATGCCAGGAGAACGCTATCTGCCCAAATTCATAATGCCAACTGTAAAGTTTGGTGGAGGAGGAATAATGGTCTGGGGCTGTTTTTCATGGTCCGGGCTAGGCCCCTTAGTTCCAGTGAAGGGAAATCTTAACGCTACAGTATACAATGACATTCTAGACGATTCTGTGCTTCCAAATTTGTGTCATGCCTCAGGACTATCTGGCCTGATGACTCCTGTGTCCTTTGTGACTTCTGCTGATGTAAAAAGAGCTTTATAAATACATTCGATTGAATTTGATTGAAAGACCCAATCCCATCCCCACAAAGCACCCGTTTCGACTCACTTCTTTCATCAGGAATTGTAGCCTTTTTAGGATCCTCTTGGCGTCTGTCAGTCTTTCCTTCACTGTACGTCTGGTCACCTTCCGCTTCACTCGCAGAGACTGCTTAGCTAGGACAATCTGAGGAAAGAGGAGATTTGTGTTTGCATTTATTAGGGGTCCCCATTAGATGCTGCCAAGGCATCAGGGTCCAAACACATTAAGGCACTTATATCACACATAAAACAAAATATAAAACAGTACATCATATAACATTATTACTCCACTCCATATCTACAATCCAAAATGCATAATACCCCCATACAACAATATTACAATGTACGTGTGTGTGTGTAGAGTGCGTGTGTGTGTCTCTTCATAAATACCATATCACAGGATAGAAACATAGTATCGATATAATCAGTGAGAATTGTGTTTGTAATGTGGATTGAGATAATAACGGATGAGTGGCTCATGTTTCGCCTCACTCACAATGTTCTTCTTGATAAACTCCTTGCGACATTTGTCCAGGTTGTTGCGCTTCGCTGGCGTCTTCCTGTCTGAGTTGGAGTTGTACTGCCTTCAGGGCGATGGAGAGACATGGTCATTTAAAAGCATCATGGCAACCGAAGCTTCTGACTAAAACGCTACAGGCTGTCCACTTGTTGATTATAAATGCTGAGACGGTACTGTAGAAACTCACTTGCAACTCGCGACAAACTCCAAAAGCACCTCCTTTAAGCGCTCCTTGGCATTGCTTCTTGGTCGCTTTAAAAGTTTCTCCACCTCATCAATGCCATATTCCTAATGAACAGATCTCAACATCAGTATCTTTGCGGCTTCCAGGGAACCGACGGAGATCAGGTCAGAAGTTAAGCACAGGTTACAGTATTTAGATCTGAGCACTTACCAGCCTATCAGCCATCTTGTGTAACCAGTTAACATTGTGGTAACGGAAGCTGTGGTCCTCAAAGTGGGTCCACAGAAACATACAAGGCTTCTCATATGTCATGGGGACACAGCTAAATGATCTGTAAATGTAAAAAAACAAACAAAAGGTTTACACTGCCCTGGTATCTGGAAGATGACTGGGGTGCATCCATTGTTAGTTTGTCTGTTGATATTTTATCAGATGAATAAGACTTTGAGTTACCTATCATACTCGGTAAACTGTGGTCTTCTTGGAGCAGTGACAGAACTGTCCTGTGGCCCAGGGCTTGGGCTTGGAATCTCCTCCCTCTCCAGTTCATCTTCTGATGATTCCAACAGAGACTGTCTCTCACTGCTTAGATCCTCTCTGCTCTGAGTCTTCTTTGGCTTCACCACCACCTCTGCTACTTTCCCGTAATTCCCTGTTCACGTACCAAAAATACTATCTCAGTGAAAAGACCTTGACAAAATCCATGTTTGATAGAAATACAATTATTGGCAATGTATTTATACTATTAGGTTATAGTTAGATGATTGTTCATGAACTTTGCACTAAATCCCAGCAATGTCTAGTTTCATATCTTGGAAAAAGTGGGCAAAGTGTCACAGTGTTACCAATGGACAACTCAAAGGTCACTGGCTTGCTTCCAATGATGGGGTCAATCATGGTCACTTCAAAGAGGGATGCGAACAGCAGAAATTCATCCTTTTCTCCAAAGAAGTTCTGCAAGGCGAGATAAGACAAGTCGTCAAACGCACCAGAAACAAGAAGAGAGGTCTTAAATACTCAAACCTAAACAAGCAGGCTATAGTAATGCAGCGAATGGTAATGTCAGAGGTGGTTTGTTATAGTGTGAGGTTTCTGGGGGATGTAGGCGGTGCTGACCTCAGGCAGGGGATGAATCTCCTCCACTTCCACAGTCACAGCCCCGGGTACCTCTGTAGCTGCTTCCTCAGACTCCTCTGCAGGCCCACTAGGGCCCGGTGCTGCTACACATCACGACAACAACAACAACATCACCAAAGCTCACAGACCAACCAGCAACAGTAACCCAAAATACAACAACCCTTGTGACTTCACTACCTTCTTTCTCCTTTTCCTTGGACTTCTGGCTCTTCTTCTTGAGGGAGAGCTTGCCAAGGCCGCTCCTTGCAACGGACGTGGCCTTGCGGCTCTCCATGGCAGCAGTGTTGGGGGAGGAGTAGACCTCCACGCTGAGAGACAGCAGTATGCGGCCCCGGTAGAAGATGCCCTCGCTCAGACCTTCGTTCAGAACCTGGTGGATGTCCCCCAGGGTAGAGTTCTGAGGGGAGCCGTAGAGGTTGATCCAGGACGGGCCAAAGGTGGGGTTGAACCCTGGGGAGGATGGAGAGGATAAACCCAGGGAGACCACACCAGAGAGACAGGGGAAAGGTAATGTCATTACTGAAAGATACAGTTTAATTGACAGATGGATTTTTACATCAAATTTGCAATAGACAGGACAAAAGACGGTAACACTTCCTACAAATACCATCTCCATAATGCATTATGATACACAACATAATGATACCGTAATGTAATTATATCATTATGAACAGGCAACATCTTGCCTAATGAACCAAAGTGTTATAATACCCTATATTACATTGTAATTAACATTGTGATACATTTTTGTTGACGAAGAGGGTGGAATGCGAATATATCCCTTGATGAGCATTTTTATAAGGCATCATGACAATACATAATGTATTATACATGGGAGGAAATGGGGGGGAACAGGCTTCTGGGAGTGAAATCCCAGGGAAAACCCTGGGAAAGAATTTTGACATGCAAAAATAAATTGGCATTTTACATTGAATTCAATGAGTGAAATAATTTTGATATCTAAGAATAAATGGTCATTTTACATTGAATTCAATGAGTGAAATAATTTTGATATGTAAGAATTGGCAGGTTCCCAGAGTATTTTTTCCCCTTTTCACCCCTGATTATACAGCCTGGTTGTATACAGCCGGGACATTGGGCTTAGATGAATCACAGTTGATTGTATAAGTCCTACCAACACATTCTTAGTACAGTTATAAAGGTAATAACCGTGGGATTCTGATAAAGGTGTCAGCCACAACTTGACTATTACAGAACCAGAGCAACAGCAGGCAAAATATTTTTTTTTATTGTCCCCATGTTGGGGAATAAAATATTAGGTTTTATTTAAATAAAATATCTCACTAATTTAGGGTGACCACATTTAAAATACCCAAATGTGGGACAACAGGATGATTTGGCGGAACATTCGTGGGACAGTGTATCCGACAAGAATACATTTTTGTGGCACCACTCCCCCCATTGGAGGATGTATAAATTACAGCATCTGCCCAAACATAGTCCGAAAATATGATACCCTCAAACCCCACATTAGGCAAACCTAATTTCAAAATGATCTTAATAATTTTTATGATAATATGCATTTACATCTTCTTGAATTACTGTTTTGTAAGCAAATTAGAGCAGATGGTGTTAACAAAACTGTATAGCCTTTCTGTATTTTGTTTAGAGTTTTGGACGCATGAGAATTTCTTTTTGACTATTCGGCTAACCATCCTAAAATTTCATATGAAATTAGGTGGTGTTTTTGGTGAAACAGCAAGGCTATGCTATTATATTTGGTTCTGTTATGTAGAATACTAATTCATCATTACGTGATCTTCCAAGACATTGATTCAGCTTTGATCTAACTTTACTAAACAAGCACCATTATGAGAAGTGGTGGAGCACCATTGTGAGGGCTCCAGCAGCACTACACCCCAGCAGCACTACACCCCAGCAGCACTACACCCCAGCAGCACTACACCACTGCTCCCGCTGCACCAAACAAGCTAATTGATGAGCACCAATTATTTTGCCTTGCGCAAAATTTGGTGATGCACAAACGAGAGACCACCTGTGTGGCTGTTTTATGAAAATCGGTGAATATCTTGCCAAATAAACATTTCTGGTTGGTCTCAGGGAACGTTAAAAAATTTAGTAAAATAGTAGCAAATATGTTGAATGAGCAACTAGGGAGCATGGAGAGAGCCTCACAAGTTTGACGAAAATACCTTATCGGTTATGTACTTACTTTTGAATCTCTTAGTCAGAAGCACACTTTTTGTAAGTAGTTAGGCCAGCTAACTATCCTCTCCAAATTTTGCTGGAATTTCAACCTAGAATCAGGGTTACGTAACATAGTGAATGTAAATCCGGGACACTTCAATTAGTATGATATTGTATGGTATGAATTAATTTAAGAATGTCCATTTTGTATGATACGAATTACAAATGGGAGTTCAGGTTAGGGGTTAAGGTTAGGGTTAACAACGATTAACATCACCAGTAGGCCTACCTTATGATATATATATTTATAGCGCAAGAGACAGGTTGGAATGTCTGACTTAAATACCAACCTGGGCCCAGATTCACAAAACACTTCTTACGTAAAAAACTTAAGAAGCTTCTTAAGAATAAAAGGAAGTTCTTAAGATAGTTCGTAAGTGCAATTCCTCAACAATATATTAAGATTGAATGATTTTCTTAAGAACTTCTCAAATATCTACTAGGCAAACATTTTAGCTAGCTAGCATATTTCTTACTGAGCTAAAACATGTTCTTGCGTTTAAAATAATCAATACTGAAACTTTCATATGAAGTTTGTGAGCGAATTAAACATGTTAAATTGCTTACTTATGCTTTTTCTCTCACTGAGTTTAAGACAAGGGTTTAGCTATTTTGGAATTAAGAACATTTCCAAGAACTTAATTTTCAAGAATCTAATTTCTTTTTCCACTTTTTGCTTAAGGAGAAACAATTTGTTGTGGCTAAGGGTTAGCTAGGTGGCTAACGTTAGCTGGGCTAGGGGTTAGGGTTAGGGGAAAGGTTAGTAAACATGTTAAGTAGTTGCAAAGTTGCTAATTAGCTAAAATGCTAAAGTTGTTCGTGTTGAGATTCAAACATGCAACCTTTGGGGTGCTAGACGTTCACGTCACCACCCTACTTTCATTTGTGACACTTCTGTAGCTCGGCCACCTTCCACCGGAGGCGCAAGGACGACATAGGCGGATGCGGTGGATTGCCCATGGAAAAACCCTGATATCTCTAGTTTAAACTGATTTTTTTTATTATGTTACTTAGATTGATGCACGGGGGAATTTTAAATGAAGGATTTTAAATGAAGGTTGTAGTGTGGCTAGCCACTGGATGGCTCTGAATGCACTGTCAGCATGCAGCCAAAGTTACTAACCACTTTTGGAGCTAACTGGTGCTCTCAAATCGTATTCATAACATGACTAACTTAGCTCACATACATAAAAATAAAAAAAGTTATATTAACTGGCTAGCTAGCTAGCGTTAGCAACATTGGGTGGTCACAATAAGACTGAGAGCTAGCTAACCAGCTGAGCTAGCAAACAATGTTACAAAAGAAACATTTTGGATTTGAAAAATATTCCATCAACAGGCTCTGTATTTCAGGAATCACAGTAGCAAGTACCCACTGTTGCACTGTTAAATTGTTTAGACATTTAAATTCGTTTTTGGATGAAAACTATCAATTTTTGCAATGCCCTCAATGGCTTCCATGCATTTAAAATGTGAGCTTGTCCAAGGTGTCATACTCAACAACAGTTGCTATCCATTGGATTGCTGCGATTGGTTGCCACAAATTCTGGGGCGGGGCTTAGCAAAGGGTCAATTACCATTCTAAAAGGACTGTAGATTTTTTAAGAGGGAAAATCTATCTTTTAACTAATGTTGGCGGCCCTAAACATGCACAGTTCCCATAGGAACACAGCCATTTTAAAAGTGTAGGGCTTTGTACAACGAGCCATGCATTCATTTTTCGTCTTACAGGAATGACAGTATATACATAGAAGAAAAACTGAAGTCGTAACCTTTTCACTGATGTAATCAGATCTTATGTCTAATTCCCAGCGCGTCCACTAAATCACATGACGTGACTTGGCCACTTGAAACCAGATGTGCCTGGTTTGATCTGGTTTGGGTAGCGACTCACTGTGCGAAAATGGCTGAACTGATTTTGAAGCCTGACAATTTAAAACTGCCTGGTGGTAAGTATTGTTCCTAGAGATTATGGATATGTCTTTGAAATGAAATCATTCACACTTTAGGTCTGTATTGATTTCGGATGGCAGGCACTGGAATCTCAAGCCTAATGTCCCATCAAGATCCTAGTTGTGGTCAGGATCCTACTTGTGGTCCGAAGCTATGTCGATAGTAGTCTGCTAAAAGGAGACTTTAGGTCTCCCGCTACAGAACCTACCATTTCTGTTGGGGTTGGAGATTTGTTGCAGGTCAAGAAAGTGTGTTCCCACTGCCACGTCGCCAATGTTGGCATCGTCCAGGATCTGCACTTTGATTCGCCGGGCAAGAGGAGGAAACTGCTCGATGAAAGAGATCTGCTCATTCCACTCAGGCGTGTTTGTGTTGGACTCTACGGACGTCTCACCCTTTGATAAAAAGCAGCATTTCTCAATTGACGCAGTACATTGATATACTCACATACTGTAGGTCTTACAATTGAATTACACAAATCAGGCTAATTACATTTTAGATAAAGATAAATTATTTGATTTCAATAATAAAACTCCCAAAAGCTGGAGCGGTTCAGTGCTATTGTAATCCTTTCCCTAGTCTTAGTACATGGAGAGAAGGAATGCAGTAAAGGAAATATGGGGTTGTGATGTGAATGAGGTGATAAGGCAGCCACAGTGACACACTCCATTTGTTTGGAAACAGTGGTGTGTTTGCCATTACCTTAGCAGGAATGTCAGAGTGTACTGTACAAATAAAGGGACCACAACCCAGTAAACAAATAGTGGGTGTATTGTAAGAGAGTGAGTGTTGTGTATGTATCAGTGGGAGTTGAGACATAGAAACACAAACATATCCCAGGGAGGACATAGGTGGCTTGTATGAGACCAGACCGGGTATAGGTGGCAGGAACTTAAATAATGGGTCTTGGTAAACATGTCAAAGCATTTCACTGAAGTGACATCCCACATTAAAAAACATTACAGTTTACTATAGTATACTGTTGTAATAGAGAATACTATAGGATACTATAGAATACTATACTCCACACTGTAGTGTCTCTCGATCATGTGTAGTACTTACTATACTATTGACCAATTAGATCCTGGTCTGCTTAAGTGTGCAACGCCCATTATTGTCAGCTAAATAACCCACTTTTTTTTTTAACATTGCTACAAGGAAATGTTCCAAAAGTATGGAAATCAGCTCTTGTGCTTCCACTCCATAAGGGCGGGGAGAGTAGTCGTTGTCTAGCTAAGTTAATTTACAACTTTTTTATCTGAGAAATGTATTTTGAATGTAAACCAATCAGGGTTTAGCCCTGGGCATAGCACTATTAAAGCAATCGCTATAGTTGTTAATGATCTTGTCAGCGTTTTAGACACTAAAATGAAATGTGCTGCTTTGTTTGTGGATCTGTCAAAAGCTTTTGATACTGTCGATCATGCTTTTTTATTGAATACGTTCATGGTTTCATGATTATCTTAGTGACAGAACTCAGGCCATCATGATTGAAGGGATTAAAGGAAAACACCACCCAAAAAAACATATTTTGGTATTTGTTTTGAAAAACATTTTGAAGTACATAAAGGTGTTTCGCAGGGCTCGATACTAGAACCTGTTCTTTTCACTATTTATATAAATGCTATTGGTCAATCTGTTAAAAAAAAAAATACTAGTATGTACGGAATTGCCCCAACTGCTGACCTGGCTGTGACAAGGCTACAGTCCGATGGTGCTGTTGTGCTGGAAGCCCTTACTGATTTCAAACTCGTACTTAATACGTGCAAAACAAATACGTTGTTTTCAAGTTCATGTAAGATTGTCTCAGCTGGATTACATCTTTATTCATTGGATGGTTCTATAATCGAACGAGTCCCTGAATACAAATACCTTGGTATGTTGATTAACAATGATTTATTGTTTAAAAAACATACGACTGAGCTTGTTAAGAAACTTGACAGAAACAGATGTCTCACTCTAGTCAGCAGGAAGCAGATTGTCCAGTCAACCTTTCTACCGGTTCTTGATTATGGTGCTACTATTTATAAAAGTGGCGTTGTTTTTACTCTTAAACCCTTGGATGCCGCTTTATCACAGGAGACAGTTGTATTATTATATTATAACCCACCCCTGTATTCTTTACCAAAAGGTTGGCTGGATCTCTTTAAAGTCACATAGTTTACATCATTACACTTTCTAAAGCCATGCTTTATTGTGTTTTCCTTTTCGTGTATTGTTGTGTACAGTAACGTGTATTTTTGTGTACAGTAACGTGTATTGTTGTGTACAGTAACGTGTATTGTTGTGTACAGTATCGTGTATTGTTGTGTACAGTAACGTGTATTTTTGTGTACAGTAACGTGTATTTTGTGTATTTGAATGTGTAGTTTAATGTATTTATTGTATTGTATTTTGCATTGTGGTGCTATACAGGGCTACTAAGAGACTACTACAGTATTATCCACAAAAAAGCACTGTAGTAAATACTACAGTAATGTCCATAATTGGCTATTTTAGTATTTCTCCAGTAGGTTTCCTGACGGAGAAAGCCTCCACTTCTATGCCACAGATAATAAAACAAATACACTATAGTAAATAATACAGTATTCTACAGTATACTACAGTAATACTACATTAATTACTGTAGTATATATTACAGCTACCTTTTACAAAAGTATTTATACTACAGTATACTACAGTAAATACTACAACATTTACTGTGGTGTTTTTGCGGACTTTAGTATTTACTACTAGTGAATACCACAGTAAAGTCTGCAAAAACACTACAGTACAGCAAAAACACTACAATGAATACTATAGTATTTAAATGCAGGACTCATCTGCAAAACAGGCCATGACTCGCTGGTTAAATAAAAGTTAAATAAATACTGTATACTATAGTATTATTTCATGTGGGCTAGTGAACTGGCACACTAATGACCAAATACACAAAACAAACAAATCCATTTAATAGAATATTTGTGATATGAATGCGACCGAAATAGGTTTGATATACCGTATTTCTAGCATATATCCAACAGAGTTGGGGTCAATTCCATTCAAATTCAGTTTACTTCTTGAATTGACAGAATTTCAATGGAATTTACTAAAACCTTGATATCCAACATCTAAAAGAACCTGTACCTGTTGGCCTGCGAATGTGACCTGCACGTAAGGGTCAATGAAGATCTTCTTGTCCCTCATCATCTTAGAAAGGCTACCCAGGAAGCCAGCGCTCATGCTGGGCAAGCCTTCTGCCTTGTAGATCTTCAGCAGGAACTTGGCCCAGGGCCTCTCCATTGGCATTCTCTTGGGCAAGAGCAGGTTACTACACGGAGAGGAACGTAACATGAGCCCAATTTCAATTCAAATCAATACAACTTGACTTATCCCCTCAGAGACAATTAAGAAAGGTAAGACCAGGAATAGTGAGCAGTTATATAAAAGCTTTCCTGCATCAATATTTTTTTTGAATGAGCGAACAAGACAGGCAGATGGAAAACTAAGTGGGAAATCAGCCAACGAATTCAAGTAATAGCTTAAAGTGAGTTATAAACGCCACTCACCAAGGAGTAGTTTGACTGGCTAATACAATGTTAAGCATTTGTCTTAAGAGGTTCCTTCAAGAAAAAGCTATGACTCACTTCTCAATGTCATTGTTCTGACTACCTAAAGGTGGCAAACTGGGGATTCCCGTTGCGTCTCCTTTCATCACAACACTCAAGGTGCACTTCACAAAACCTTTAATCCCTGTCCGGGTGTCAGTGGGATCAGTAAGGGGAGCCCATTTCTGGTAGAACCTGTGATCTGTTGCGACAGAAAGAGATGAGTTCAACAATACAAGGCTGATATTTTTATTGAATAGTGAAGTCAAAATGAATGACTATCCCACCTCCCTAAAATGACAATATTGAAAGAATAAGGACTATGCCCTTTAACCTTTAAATCGTAGTCTTATAAGGGAACTACAGAGTTTTGCTTCCAGGTTTTCGTGTCATATCCTGTTTACCTTGCTGACTGTAGACAGTGCTGATGTCAATTTTGAAGGTGCCGATAAGTGTCATCATAAACCCCAGCATCTTTTTGTGAACAACCTATTTGGTAAAACAAAGGCTCAGTATATCCAAGGATAACATTACATTATCTCAACAGATCCGGTGAACCCAGGACATTATGTTTCATACCATTCCAGTGTGCAAATGCTGCTTCAAGACAAAGATACCTCCTTTCACTTTACGTTGACATATACTGAATCATATTCTGATTATCAAGAATGTGAAGTCCAGACCTACGACTAACTACTTTTTTTTTTACAACTTACCGTTATCTCAATAACTTTATCGAACAGCACATCTTGTGTCTCCTGGAACTCAAACATAAAGTTCTGAAAGAGGAAAGAAACATTGAAGTAACGTGTGTGGAATTGAAAGTAAGTAATTAAGTAAAGTCATGGATACCTCCACATATAAAGTAAATTATCTTATTATTTTACACTCAAATGTATTTGGGACAGTGAAGTTAACATTTTATATTTGTTTCTATACTCCAGCATTTTGGGTTTGAGATCAAATGTTGAATACAAGGGTATTATTTGAGGGTATTTTCATACATATCGGTTTTACTGTTTAGAAGTGAAAGCACTATCTAGTCCCCACCATTTGAAGAAGTCATAAATATTTCATATTTGGATATTCACTTATGCATTTGCAGTTTGACTTGGTTGTGTTTTGGGTTATGTTTTGTTTTTCCCAATGGGAGCTGATCGGTGAATTATGACTGGAGTAATTTTTTGTAGATAAGATGTTTCTGAACACAAATTAATGCTGATAATGTCATGATTAAGAAACATTTTGAATATTTTTTTTGGGGGGGGGGGTATGTGAATTTGTGCCTATGTAACATTCTCACTAAACATTATTCAGAGTTCATTCATGGTTATCCATAATCATTTAAAAATATATATATTTAACCTTTATTTAACTAGGCAAATCAGTTAAGAACAAATTCTTATTTACAATGACGGCCAAACTCGGACAACGCTGGGCAAATTGTGCGCCACCCTTTGGGACTCCCAATCACGGGATTCGAACCAGGTTGTCTGAAGTAACGCACCTTGCACTGAGATGCAGTGTCTTAGATCACTGAACCACATGGGAGCCCTACTGCCCCCGTCATGGTAGCACTAGCATCCAAATGAATGTAGAAGTGTTCAGAAACATCTTCTATTCTTACTTACAATAAACGTGACTCCAAAATGATACAATACATTATTTACCATTCAGTTCCTATTGAGCAAAACATAATCTGGTGAAAAAGATACATATGAAAATACCCTCAAATAAAAGGTGACATTCTGAACTGTCGCCTTATATGAAACATTTGATTTCAAATTCAAAATGCTGGAGTATAAAGACACATTTAACATTTTAGATTCACTGTCCAAATACATATTGTGTTAAATGTACTGTATATTCTATACCTCATTGTAGAATGGACAGTTGGTGGACTTCTGTGTAGTGGTTTTCTTCTTCACTTCTGCCACTCTGATGTACACGGCTGGGTTTATGTTCACACCCACCAGTCTCTGGGCCTCCAACACATTCACATTAACCTGAGAGAAAGAGCGAGAGAGACTTTAATATGCTGGTCTTGAATTAAGTTTTTCATGGACCAAATAATGGTGATCCAAATGATTAAATTAGATTAGATGGACCCAACTTTGTCCTGCTTTATATTAAGTGCAATTTATGAAGGCCTTATAAAACATTAATAAAGGCTTCAAACGCACTATATAAATGTGTCACAAAACTATAACTGTATGTCAAGCTCTATAAAGGATTCATAAATGTGCCAGAACTCTGTGACATAACCACCAATGTCAAATGTGACATAACCCACTATGTCAAATATGACATAAACCAGTGCTTATTAAAGAGTGACATAAGCATCTCTTAATAATGGTGTTGAGGGAAACCGTTCCTTCGCCTTCTCCTCCACAACTTTCATCACAAACCTGGAAGCTCTGTACTCGAGGTGTGGCGGCAAGCACATGCTTTGAAAGAGGTCTGCAGCGACTAAAACAGATAACACAGACAACTCAGACAACTCAGCATGAAAATAGAAAACCTTTTCAATGTAAACTACCGTGTATTTAAAAGAAAACAAGAGGAAAAAAACTAAACACCTTAAAATGGGAGTGAGCGTTATGTTGGCAGACTCCATGTCTGATATATCATAATCGTCATCATCCTCGTCATCGTCTTCATCATCCTCGTCCCCGGTTTTGACCAGACCGCGTCCTAATTTCCTCGTCTCTCGGTCGAGTTTGTCAGGTCGCAGACCCTGCTTTAACCTGAGAGTCAGAGTATCGTCATTTGCATTTCCATATGACTAGAGTTCACTGAATGTGATCTCATCTCAGAATGACAATCGATCAATCAAATCAAATTTGAGCACTCCTCAATAACAATTCCAGTTACAGTGTCTAGGACTTACCTAGGCTCATCAAAACCTGAGTTTCTGATAACAAGACCTGAGCTGAGAAAGGGGGAAAGGAGAGAAAGGAGAGAAAATTTGAGAAAATATATAATGACATATTAAATCATCAACATCATTAGGATGAACATAACAATGTCGGTGAGCATAAAATCTGTTACCAGGTATAGACAAATATGGTGGAAGAAACATGGTGCATAAAATCTGTTACCAGGTAGACAAATACAGTGGAAGAAACATGGTGCATAAAATCTGTTACCAGGTAGACAAATACGGTGGAAGAAACATGGTGCAGTATTCTGCATACTATTCTTTCACTCACTCATCATTGCCTTCCAGATTGAGGAAATCCTCACCCTCCCATCCTCCGGCAGCACCTTGCACAGGGTGGTATCGTATGTCCAGCTCAATGTATATCTGAACATAGAAAGTATAGATGAATAAAACTGTGTGTGTGTGTGTAGTGTATGTGTGTACCAGGATGCTTTTTTCATACGTTTAAAAAATATACACTACCGTTCAAAAGTTTGAGGTCACTTAGAAATGTTTCATTTTTATTGTTTATTGTTTAATTTCTAAGTGACCTCAAACCTTTGAACGGTAGTGTGCGTTTCTCACACATTACATGGGAGGTTCATTCTCCTCCATGCAGAAGCCTCCTCTGGTGTATGTGTTTGACTTACATTTGTCTGGCTGTAGTTGCTGTCTGTCAGTGGCTCTCTGAGTATCAGTCTCCCAGAGCTCACCACATGCTGGAGACTGATGATTAATTTACCCAGGAGCCTGAGGGAGACATCACAGTCAAACAGCATTGCACCACCGCTCCATATAAGCATTTTATATAAATCAATTGAATTAAAACATTAGATTAAATTCAGCATTTGTCTTTTGTTGGGATTTATTTTTCCCCTCAGTGAAGAAAGTTTGGTCACAAAATCTACTTACTGTAAAACCTTTACACAAAACGTAAGGTTACATGCGTAACCCCAGTTCTCTGATAATAACGTTTGGTATCTCACTATGGGAAACACCTTCATGGCGTGATCCCCATTGAAGCACCAATTACACCACGTCTGACAGGTTGCACTCTCCTTCTGTCCATATAGATGCGTAAAGTGCGCACTGGACAGAAACGATGAAGCCGTTCTTCCTCCAGAGAAGAGAAAGGCGGAGGGTGAAAAGCATTCTAATCTGAGGCAATTGTAGGATAATTTGCTGGGGGGGTAGAATGCAGGGTAACCTTAAATAACCCCAGGGCAGACTGCAGACACGAGTGAGGAACTGCATGCCTCACACACACACTTCTTGCTTTGCAGAAGTAAGGGCTTGTACCAAAGCAGTATTGAAAGAGAGGCACTCACGCTTTCCATCAGTGGCGCAGCGGTCTAAGACACTGCAT
Organism: Thymallus thymallus; assembly: GCA_023634145.1. Taxonomy (NCBI): domain Eukaryota; kingdom Metazoa; phylum Chordata; class Actinopteri; order Salmoniformes; family Salmonidae; genus Thymallus; species Thymallus thymallus. The sequence continues at coordinate 47,114,836 of CM042410.1, forward strand.
CTCAGTGCAAGATGTGTCACTACAGACAACCTGGTTCGAATCCAGACTGTATCACAACCGGCCATGATTGGGAGTCCCATAGGGCGGTGCACAATTGGCCCAGAGTCGTCCGAGTTTGGCCGGTGTAGGCCGTCATTGTAAATTAGAATAAGGAGATGATCGTGGACTATAGGAAAAGGAGGGCCGGGCATGGCCCTATTCTCATCGACGGGGCTGTGGTGGAGCAGGTTAAGAGCTTGGTGTCCACATCAGCTACAAACTATAATTTATTTTATTTAACCTTTATTTAACTGGTCCAAACACAACAAGACAGTCGTGAAGAGGGCACGACAACGCCTATTCCCCCTCAGAGGATTCGGCATGGGTCCTCAGATCCTCAAAAAGATCTACAGCTTCACTATCGAGAGCATCCTGAGTGGTTGCATCACCGCCTCAAGGCGCTACAGAGGGTAGTGCGTACGGCCCAGTACATCATTGGGGCCAAGCTTCATGCCATCTAGGACCTCTATACCAGGCGGTGTCAGAGGAAGGCCCTAAATATTTTCAAAGACTCCAGCCACCCTACTCAGACTGTTCTCTCTGCTACCGCACGGCAAGCGGTACCAGAGCCTAGGACTAAAAGGATCCTTAACAACTTCTACCCCCAAGCCATATACTGCTGAACAGCTAATTAAAAATGGCTACCCGGACTATTTGCATTGACCCCCCCTTTATTTTTACACTGCTGCTACTCGCTGTTTATTATCTATGCATAGTCACTTAACCCCTACCTACACGTACATACAGTATTACCTCAATTACGTCGACTAACCTGTACCCCCGCACATTGACTCAGTATCGGTACCCCCTGTATATAGCCTCATTACTAACCTGTACCCCCACACAATGACTCAGTACCGGTACCACCTGTATATAGCCTCCTTAATAACCTGTACCCCCACACATTGACTCAGTACCGGTACCACCTGTATATAGCCTCATTACTAACCTGTACCCCCACACAATGACTCAGTACCGGTACCACCTGTATATAGCCTCATTACTAACCTGTACCCCCACACAATGACTCAGTACCGGTACCCCCTGTATATAGCCTCATTACTAACCTGTACCCCCACACATTGACTCTGTACCGGTACCTCCTGTATATAGCCTCATTACTAACCTGTACCCCCACACATTGACTCTGTACCGGTACCTCCTGTATATAGCCTCATTACTAACCTGTACCACCACACATTGACTCTGTACCGGTACCTCCTGTATATAGACTCATTACTAACCTGTACCCCCACACATTGACTCAGTATCGGTACCCCCTGTATATAGCCTCATTACTAACCTGTACCCCCACACATTGACTCAGTACCGGTACCCTCTGTATATAGCCTCATTACTAACCTGTACCCCCACACATTGACTCAGTATCGGTACCCCCTGTATATAGACTCATTACTAACCTGTACCCCCACACATTGACTCTGTACCGGTACCACCTGTATATAGCCTCATTACTAACCTGTACCCCCATACATTGACTCAGTATCAGTACCCCCTGTATATAGCCTCGTTATTGTTATTTTAATGTGTTACTTTTTTTTACTTTAGTTTATTTAGTAAATATTTTCTTAGCTCTTATTTTTCTTAAAATTGTATTGTTGGTTAAGGGCTTGTAAGTAAGCATTTCACGGTAAGGTCTACACCTGTTGTATTCGGCGTATGTGACAAATACAATTTGATTTGATTTGGGGTCCCATGAAGGGACTAAACTGGGCATAAACGACGCACAAGTAAATGTTTTTCTACTTGTTTTGTAAAAAGCTTAACACTTCGGATGCAGAGCACTGATAAGGAATGGTCTGTTTCAGATCACGCCAACTCTCAAACACGTGCCATTTATTGTCATACAGTGAACATGTGGAAGGGGACCTGGCACTCGCAACAACCTTAAGTTTCGCATTCAGATGAATCCAGGACCAGAGGGCCAGCTGATCCGGATGAGGATGAAAGATTTATCCAGTAGGAAAATGTGTGGTTTTATAGCAAACTGTATCCCCTCGTAATCGTGGATAGCACCCAGGGATGAACTGCGCATGCACATCAATTCTCCCCTCTGGCAGTGAGCCTGTCCACAAGCCTGATGACTCACACAGAGATGGCGTTCTACAGTCACCCTTTCATTTAAATAACCCTGTGACCTTGGAGTGGGAACAGTGATGTCAGCCAAGCTAGTGTTAGCCTGGGGCTGTTTTAACATGTCCTTGCCCATGGGCGTGGTAACACACAGCGTTTCATTTAGCTAAGCCAGCAGTATTTAGCTAGCTGTCAGCAGTCTGAGATATTTTATTACATACATGTCCGAACAAAAGACCTTGACAGGGACTCCCTTGGTAAACAAAAGGTTGTAGACTTTTTCCTCTGGCAACACAATGCAATGCAAGCAAGACTCAGGGTTATCGAATGAGGCTTGGTCCTGCTCGACCACCAGACAAGCAATACAAAGGGTATATGAATCCTTGTCTGAAATCAAAGACCTACATGCGCACGGACCTTAGCCTTGTTAGAGTCACCTTGTGATGGGGTGAGGGTAGCCATATCGCAGGGAGAAAGTTTGGTAGCTATGTAAGCTAGCCGACGTTAGCTTACATAGCAACTCGACTGCACTCCCTCCCCTCGGTAGATCGGATCACAACCTTGTCCACCTCACTCCACAGGCCTATGGTTCAACAGCAGCCTGCGACCACCAGGACCATTAGGAGATGGTCCCCGGAGGCGAATGAGGCCCTACAGGACTGCTTTGAAACAACAGACTGGGATGTGCTCTGTGAGGCTCATGGGGAGGACATCGATGGACTTACTGACTGCATAACAGACTATATACATTTTTGTGTAGACAACACTGTACCCACCAGGAAGGTACGCTGTTTTCCAAACAATAAACCCTGGGTCACCAGCGACCTGAGAAGAAGAGGGCCTTCAAGGAGAGGTACAAGGACAAGGACAAATTGAAATGCGTCCAGAGGGAGCTGAAGTTGCGGATTGCTGAGGGGAAGAGAGGGTATAAGGAGAAGATGGAGGACAAGCTGAGGCAGAGCCAGGTGAGAGAGGTGTGGAAGGGTATGAGAAATATCACTGGCTTCAAAAAGTCAAACAGTGGGCAGACGGAGGAGACCCAGGACAGAGCCAATGAGCTGAACCAATTTTTTTACAGGTTTGATACTGGTCCTGTCCACCTCCCTTCCAGCTCCCCAGACCACAAACCCTCACGGCTGTCCCACCCCCACTTTGCTCACAACACCTCTGCTGAGACAATCAGTGACCCCTCCTCCACCGCTGCTCCCCCTGGACTGATCCTCAACACCCCCCTTCCCCCCACCTCCCCACTGGGGCTGGCTTTCACCACCAACCAAGTGAAGAGAGAGCTGGAGAGACTACATCAGTGGAAAGCGGCGGGCCCTGATGGCATCAGCCCAAGGGTGCTTAGGGACTGTGCTGACCAACTGTGTGGAATACTCCCGCGTCCCTTCAACCTTAGTCTGAGCCTAGAAAGGGTCCCTGTGCTGTGGAAAACATCCTGCCTCGTCCCAGTGCCCAAGAAGGCACACCCCACTGTCCTGAATGACTTCAGACCTGTAGCGCTAACATCCCACATCATGAAGACCCTGGAAAGGTTAGTCCTCGCTCACCTCAGACCCCTGGTGTGTACATCACTGGACCCCCTGCAGTTTGCATACCAGTGCAACTTCTGCAGAGGGCCTACTCTCACCTGGAAAACGCAGGTTGCACTGTGAGGGTTATGTTTTTTGACTTCTCCAGTGCCTTCAATACCATTCAGCCCCTGCTACTGGGTGAGAAGATGAGGAGGATGAAAGTGGAAGCACCCTTAGTCTCCTGGGTCACGGACTACCTGACCGGTAGGCCACAATTTGTGTGACTACAGAGCTGTGTGTCAGAACGGGCAGTTAGCAACACAGGGGCCCCCCAGCGAATGGTCCTGGCCCCCTTCCTGTTCACCCTCTACACCTCGGACTTCAGATATAACTCTAAAACATGCCACCTACAGAAGTTCTCGGATGACTCCGCAATTGTAGGGTGCATCAGGGGTGGGCAGGAGGAGGAGTACAGGAGCACAATCAGTGACTTTGTGTTGTGGTGTGAGCAGAACCACCTTCAGCTCAACATCAGCAAAACAAAGGAGATGGTGGTGGACTTCAAGAGAACCAAGGCACAACTGACTGCAGTCCCTATACAGGGGATGGATGTGGAAATGGTTGGGTCATACAGGTTCCTGTAATGGGCTGGTAACACCGGGGCCCTGTACAAAAAGGGCCAGAGCCGACTCTACTTTCTGAGGAGGCTCAGGTCCTTCAACGTGTGCAGTAAACTACTGCATACCTTCTACCAGTCTGTGGTGGCCAGTGCCATCTTTTTTGCAGTGGTGTTCTGGGGAGCAAACATTAAAGCCGCTGATGCTTCTCGGGTAAATAAGCTGATCAGGAAGGCTAGCTCTGTCCTGGGGATGAGCCTGGACACTCTAGAGGAGGTGGCGGAGAGACGGATCCTGGCCAAACTGCTGGCCATCATGGACAACGTCACCCACCCTCTGCACGCCATGGTTATGACGCAGAGGAGCACCTTCAGTCACAGACTGATCCCACCACGGTGTGCCAGAGAGCGCTAAAGGAGGTCCTTCCTGCCGGCGGCTATTAGACTATATAATGTCTCACCGGGGTGCCGTGCCATCGGCAACATAGATCTGGAACTGTTGGGGTGCTAGGACCTAGTTTAACAATTATGCATCCATCCGTGAGTAACTCTGGTCCGTCATCACTCATTCACTCAGGACCTATTTATTCATGCAGGTCTGTATATACATACTCCTGTACAGTTGTTTATCATATCACGTGCAATATTGTAATTCTTGGACCTAACTTACGTAGGCATTCACTCAGGAATGCATATTAGTATCCTGTCAGTTGCACCTTTTCTCATTGCTTTTAGTATATCGAATGTGCAATACGTGCAGTTGTCTGTAATTAAACCCTGCGCACTAAGGACTGTATTTTAAGGGAATTACTATTATTACCCCAAATTATATCATACACACATTTAGCTATTAAAGTATCTCTTCCTGTCATTTACCTGTACAGTTTGTGTAACCATGCAAGTATTCACTTATCTGTAAATATAACTGTATATTTACCTGTACAGCTAATTTAACCGTGCAAAATATTCACTTACCTGTTCATTTAGCCAGTCTGTCTATTAAGTAAACTATTATTACCCTCGCTCATATCATATGCATTTTTAGCTACTGAAGTATTTCTCTGCCATCAACCTGTATAGTATAGTTAACCATCCAACATCCACCAATGTATAGTGTACATATTCAGCCAACCACCCATACTATGCAATATCTTTTTATAGCTTTTTTTTGCACTCCAGATATCTTTTTCATACTGCCGCTCTATGTATCATGTACCGTGTATCTGTCTTTTGTGTACTTTCGTTGTGGCATTTTGCACCTGCCCTGTGTTTTGCTGTTGTAGCTGCTTGACAAAGAAATTTCCCCCTCGGGGATAAATAAAGTACCTATCTATCATACAAGAGAGCTAAGCTAGCAGGGTGCTAGCAGAGGTAAACCTCGTGAGTGTTTAGCCTAGCTTAAGCGGCACAGTTCACCTTGACCATTATCTAGCCTGTTTTTCGTAGTCTTGTCAGACTGGATCACCATGTGATGGGACTGGTTCAATTAGTAGGCACAAAGCAACTGATTGCTAGATTAACTAAATATGAGAGCTAAGCTAGCAGTTGCAAGATAGAAGTTAGCTAGCTGACGTTTGCTGTGTGAGCTAGTAGCCTAGCTTAAGCCGCGGGAAAGCAACATGGGTAGCATCTTCCTTATTTTTAGGTGTCTCTCCGACCTTAGCACCATGAGGTGGGAATGGTCAGTTTAGTAGGCGCTTTAATTTTAGCTAAGTTGGTAGTTAGTTAAGCTGGTAGTTAGCTAGCTGGCGTTCGCCTTGTTGGCTAGTAGCCTAGCTTGAGCTAGCACAAAGCTAGCTGAAGAAAGTAGTCTTGCTCCGGTCCCTTTGACCGTAGCACTGTGAGGTGGGACAGTTAAGCACAAAATGAAGCACTTGGTTCCCCTTGACGAGTTAGCTAGCTTGCTTTGCAGCGTTAGCTAGCCTAGTTATTTTAGCTTTGCAGCATGAGCTTTCGAGAGTCTCTGTTTCGCACGCAGCGACATATAAAGGGGGAGGGTCCATCCTGGTCGCAGTGCAGCCTCTCTGTCTTCAACAGAAGTGGTGACACTCCAAAGATGTATCACATAGTGAGATATTTAACGATTATTTGAAAAGTTAACCACTATTGATATGTGTGGCCTTGCATGTCACAGTTACGTCAGATGACCTGTAGACTGACCTGTTGCTGAAAACCTTGCTGCAGTTGTACACACTGACAGAGAGAACCTCGCCCTTGATGACCTTCCCATAGCGTGGCCACCTGAAGTGCTGCAGAAATGGAGACATTCAAGAGTATGGAATAGCTGGGGGTCATTTGTGAGGGGGCGATATTCTCTCATCAATCACATCATCATTGTTCCGCTGTAGATATTTTGTAAAAAATAATAATAATTCAGGAATACAGTAACACCATAAAACGGGACCAAGCATGTGATTGTTCAAATTGCATAATAACAATCAAACATACTTGTAATTAGCAAAAATATAATTAGCAGTCAATAACTGCCACTAACTAACCCTCAACAACTGCGAACGCAAATAAGAAACTGAATACTTTTCTTTACGAGGGACATGGAGACTCCTCATGTTGATTCAGTACCACCTTCAATTTGTGTTTGTGAAAGGTTAACCCCAGTCTCTCTCTCCGTCTCTCTCTCTGTCTGTATTTGTGTGCGCGTGCATGCTTGTGTCACCTAGTACCACTGAGCTTAGCAGCAGTGTTTGCTATGTGCGGAGAATGTCCACCCATTACCAGTAAGGTAAATGACAACTTGATGACTCACAGAGAGAAGAATAGAGCTTTGAACTCCATCCAACCTACAAGTAGTGATAGCATTGCTAATAAAATATCATACAAAAGAACCTGGAAAAGTAAGAAGCGAGAGAGAGCGCAAGAGAGAGAGGGAGAGAGGAATGACCCATTATTTTGAGACTTGGCTCTAGTGTTTTTATGAGGACAGTTCCGAAAATTATTGTAAAATCTCACACAAATTACAGTCCATCCCCTAATTAACCACAATAAAATCGAAAGGTATGTTGCGCTAACATGATCATCAAATATAAAAATACATATCCAAAAAGTGTTGTTGTACAGCCAAGGTTAGTGGCAAAATTATCTTGTGGATTCGACTACAGCCAAGGTGAGTGCAACATCCTGTGAACTTTAACGTATTTTTAGTTGCAAGTGACATCTCAAGCAACTTTGCTGTTACTTATACTGATGATCGATGCTTAATTGCTGTTTGACAAATACAATTATTCTCGATCTTATCCATAATAATCTCATCATGTACACTAGACAACCCGTACTGTATCTGCGAGCTGTTGGCTAGAGCACAGGTGCCAAGACCAGATTAGGCACATTTGCTATTTATACAATTTCTTCTTGGATAGAAACCTACAGCAGCTACTGACTTCCAAACCATGATGATAAACCTTCACTAGCCCTGATGCCAGCATTTATTTACACAGCTCCAGTTTGGGTAATGTCTCTTCTGCACACCTTGATCACGGTTCCGCAGCAGTATTATTGACATGACAAACCTTCGAATGGATCATGTGACAAAAGCATTTTTTTGGTTTTTATTGGCTGTTGCTTGCAATTAGTTGCACTTCAGATCAGAGGGAGCAGGTGCTCCATGCGATGCAACTTGGGGAAATACCTTTATCTTGCTTTGCGCTTAGGTACAGTTGAAGTCGGAAGTTTACATACAGTACACCTTAGCCAAATACATTAAAACTCATTTCCTGACATTTAATCCAAGTAAAAATTCCCTGTTTTAGGTCAGTTAGGATCACCACTTTATTTTAAGAATGTGAAATGTCAGAATAATAGTAGAGAGAATGATCTATTTCTTTCATCACATTCCCAGTGGGTCAGAAGTTTACATACACTCAATTAGTATTTGGTAGCATTGCCTTTAAATTGTTTAACTTGGGTCAAACATTTCAGGTAGCCTTCACCAAGCTTCCCACAATAAGTTGGGTGAATTTTGGCCCATTCCTCCTAACAGAACTGGTGTAATTGAGTCAGGTTTGTAGGCCTCCTTGCTCGCACACGCTTTTTCAGTTCTGCCCATCCAAAGAGAGGCCAGATGTATACAGAATGGTGTCGTCTGCGTAGAGATGGATCAGAGAGTCACCAGCAGCGAGAGCGACATTGTTGATGTATATAGAGAAAAGGGTTGGCCCAAGAATTGAACCCTGTGGCACCCCCATAGAAACTGCCAGAGGATCGGACAACAGGCCCTCCGGTGGGATTCGAAGTGGTCAGTTATCTGTTTGTTAACTTGGCTTTCGAAGACTTTAGAAAGGCAGGGCAGGATGGATATAGGTCTATAACAGTTTGGGTCTAGAGTGTCTCCCCCTTTGAGGGGGATGACCGCGGCAGCTTTCCAATCTCTAGGGATCTCAAACGATACGAAAGAGAGGTTGAACAGGCTAGTGATAGGTGTTGCAACAATTTTGGCTGATAATTTCAGAAAGAGAGGGTCCAGATTGTCTAGCCCAGCAGATTTGTAGGGGTCCAGATTTAGCAGCTCTTTCAAAACATCATCCGTCTGGATTTGGGTGAAGGAGAAGCGGGGGGGGGCTTGGGCAAGTAGCTGCCGGGGGCACAGAGCTGTTGGCTGGGGTAGGGGTAGCCAGGTGGAAAGCATGGCCAGCCGTAGCAAAATGCTTATTGAAATTTTCGATAATCGTGGATTTATCGGTGTATGTAAACGTCTGACTTCAACTGTACAAGGCACCATTGAGGGGAGTGATTTCTGGGGCAGCGTTAAGTGTGGAGGTGGAACAATTCAAGTTGAAGATTCCTGGTGTTCGTGATGCCCACCGTTTGACCCGGTGGGGAGCATGGTGAAACAGAGGAGTCACTGTCAGTCCTTTTGAGTTTTGAGTCTTTACCCGACAAGGTCACATTAGAACATATCAGTGATGCTGTTAGAGCTTTTGTGGCGAATCCACTGCGCTGTTTGAAGTGAAACGTTTACGGTCATGTCACAGAAGTGTCTAGGAGGGAGATTCCAAGATGTGCAGGAGGGCATGGGAGAGAGGATTGTGTAGTTTTGGTGGATAAAATTGTGTGTGTCAACTGCTGGGGATCGGAAGTGTCCGAGTGCGAGAGAGGCAGGTTGAGGTGGCTAGAGTCAGAGTAGTGCAGAAGATGTTGTATGCTGAGGCAGTGAAGAAAGTAGAGGAGGGTGGATTAAGGGTGAGGAGGGGTTCTGAGAGGATCACAAAGTGTAATGGATCTATACTATAGTTCAGTTGGGGGCGGTATTGCAACATATTGGATGCCAACTGCCGTAAAACCTTGCCGAAGAAGAAATTAGAAGAACTAGTTGCAAAAAGTTGAAAAGTTTCAACAGGATGCAACCAAGTTGCAGATGAGCTGCTTATTATTTGCAGGTTTCAGGTAGCAATCAGGAAGCAACTCTGTTAGCAAGCAACTAAAATTGTGTGCAAATTGCGTCGTGTAATATGGTCGATGTCCAACAGATGCATACGCGTTTTCTTTTGCCAGATGTTTAACCCACATTTTCCGTACATGACGCACATGTGCACTAGCTAAAAGCTACCTAGTTGGAGTCTGTGTGTGCCAACGCAGGGTAAAGCAATGCACAGGTTGAAAATACTGAATACATGCGAGCACAGAACGCACCGCGCCGAGTGAGAAGTAGCGTTGTGGACTGCTCCATTGACAATGAATGACTTCCGCCTGAATGCAAAGAGTTTGATGCATCTGGTGGACATGAGGCATTAGGAATGACCCAGTCATTCAGTCTTTTTGTTCTGTATCTACTATAGACGCGACCCAGTTGTTCAGTCTTTTTGTTCTGTATCTATGGACGTGACCCAGTCGTTGATTCTAAATGTTCTAGTTAGATTTTATTGGATACATCCATAACAATGAGTTTATGATGCGCGACTTTGCCTGGAAGAGGAAACGTGCTCTCTTGTCGGGACACTGTTCAGACAAAAGACAATCCTTGACATTCATTTGAGATGATTTCAATAAATGAAACCATACATTGTCTTTGTTATCCACCACAGCTGACATGGCTATAGCTACTTATTGCTTGTCACATGTATCTGTACATTCCCCTGGATTGTATTGGTTGAAATATCTGTCGGAGTCTGTGCTACTACTGTTGCTGCCTTGCTTCAGCCTTTTGGGTGTTGATGGTGCTGCAGTGTCCTCTTTGTTTTCGGGCCAGGATGTTGCTCCATCGTTTTCTGTCTTTCAGTGAGGGACGCCAGTAGCTATGGAACCTTCGCACCGATGCCCAGTTTCTAGACTTTCGTGGTTCGGATTCTGTGATTTGCGTATGTAGTTGTTCCCACTGCCCTGCAGATCTTGGGTATGAGTGCTGCCAGATAGTTCACGCCCATCGGCTTTGACGTGTACCAGATTCGAGTCCCCAATACACTCTCCTCTCCTTAGGTGGACGTCACTGGAGGTCGAACCACACTTTCTGGACCAGACCACTTGGTGTACCGGGATTCAGAGCCTGGGAGTTTTGGAGCTGGGCCATGTCCTTATCGGTGACGAGAGGGTGGCTGTTTGTGATATACAGTATTTTCCATACCTTCTTAGTTGTTTGATGTTGCCCAGAAATACATGATTCAAAGTGGTAAATTCAGTGTCCTGCATAAGGCACCAGCTACAACCGATGGGTGGGTCATTTAGAACCCGGTTGAGACCATTCCGGAATGCCAGGTAGCTACTTATGATGTAATGCTCCCATTTTAGTACATTTGCATAAAACTGTTGGAGAAGGATGTTAAAACTCTTCCTTAGTGACAGTTTTGAAGTCAACAACTTTGGTCATTCAATGCAGTATCCCCCAAATATGCATGCCTGGTAATTATTGCCATCTCTTTTTACCCATTCATCCATAGTCGTGCCGCCAAAAATATCAAAAGAAATGTTCCACTCATTAGTTTTCGCAAACAAAGTATCGATTTAGCCAGTCAACTGAAAACAAGTGTTGTATGTTGCAATGACAACCAGGTCAATTTGCTGTCTGTCTCGTTCGGACACATTCCCTTTATATGGAGATCGCAATTCAATAATGAAAAGGTTGGAGAGACAGACAGCAAGGTTTTTACAAATCTCTGCTGTTGAAAACCAAGTGGAGATTATGTTTATACATTTCCTGGCAGGGTTAATGAGACAGTGGAATGCTCAGTGAGATGGAACAGAGCAAATAGGCATTTCAGCGTCATAGATGTAGCCGGTGGTGACTGAAATAGACACCGGCTGGAATGCGGTTTTAACCAATCAGCATTCAGGATTAGACCCACCCGTTGTATAATTAAGTGATAATGGACGAAAAGCCGGTGTTTGGAGGATATACTGGCACGGGCGTTGTTAGGCGCTTTAGTCTTTTTGTTCTGTATCTATGGGACAGCTGGAGATGGAATTTGAATATTGAAACAATGTTGCAAATGTCGGAGAGACAGACAGCAAGGTTTATACAAATCTCCCCTGTTGAAAACTAAATGTTAGTCTAAAAGAAATGTGATATAATGTCTAGATGCTTTTTATAGTGGAGATCAAGATTATAAATTGCCTGGCTGGGCTGATGAGACAGTGGATTGTGCAGTTAGATGGAACAGATTAAATAGGCATTTTAACGTCATAGATTTAGCCGGTGGTAACTTGTGGAACAGACACTGTCTGGAATCACTTCCTGAATTGAATGATTTAAACTCGAATTGACTCGAACCCTGATAGTGGACCAAATATTTAATTCAAGAAGGATCTTACCTCATTGAAAATGGCAATGTTTTCACACTGAAGAATCTTGGTTTTGTGCGTAAAACCTACACAATGGATAAACATACTGAGAAGACTGCAGACATATTACACACATTGTATGAATATACCGTAGGACATAAACCACAGTAGTTTAATAAGATCATACTGTTTAAAGTAATTAAAGTAATTTAATGGGTCGTTCTTGAATTACGGTGGCATTTGCATCCCTCTCCTTTGCAACCATGAAAAACACTTTAAAAATTGTAAAATAGTTAATCATACATGTTTTTGTTTATACTGAACTGTTTATCATGAACAGAACATTATGCAAGTCCTTTATGTTAGCGCCTTGAAAATCACTTATTACAAAGATATACAAGGACCTTGAGCATTCTCTCTAGTGGCAAACTGTTATCGGGGGAGATGTCTACACTAAAGAGGATTACTAGCTAATAACACCCTGTTAGCATGTCATAAAATGTATCCATTGATCATTTGATGTCTACGTTGAAAGTGTCACTGGTGTTCCTCAATTTAAATTAAGGGAATTAGGTTTGATTATCTGTGGCCTCCATTTAAAGGGGCAATCTCTGCTATTTTAATGCTCTGCGTTTTAACTTAGTTCAATTGTCTAACCCCATCAGAAACCAAAAGTGTGGATAAATAGCATTTACTCCACTGACTATAAATAATGCAAATATAAACAAACACTTCATAGCTTCAAATGCCACCATAATTCAACAACTGTAATTCACAATATTACTAAATGTACAACACCACCCCATTTGAAATAATCCTCTTTCATCTAGTTAATCCTCAGGTTTCATATCCAGGTAAAGCAAACGTTTACTTTCATGTCAATCAAACACAATACATGTTCAGAGGATTAAGTTGCATCCATGGCAGACAATCATAACAAGCATATTCATGAAAGCTCAAAATAACTGCACTTATGTACCTCTAAAGGATAGCTCCACTTTTCGATCGTACGTCCCAGGTAAATTGGTGACCCTCTTCAGGTTGACAGTGATGGACATGTTTCTGTTTGAGTATGTAACTGTATCCAATATATAATCATTGGTACAGCTCTGATCTGTTCCAGTGTGAAGACAAGTAGCTCACATGCTGTCAACTGAGCCTCTAACAAAATGCCCTCTCTCATATCCACATAGGTGTTGATTCAATAGGAGGGACTATAACGGTTGTTCTCTTTCTAAAGGTTCCTAATGTTTGAGAAAGTGAGGTAGGAGTTGCCCAGCCTGTTTAGTCACAACCAGACAGAACACATAGGCTGTGTTTAAACAGGTAGCACAATTCAAATCTTTTACCCAATTTTGGACAAAAGAGCTGGTCTGATTGGTCAAAAGACCAAACAATAAAAATAAATAAAAAAAGAACAGAATTGGGCTGCCTGTGTAAACCTCAAGGGTCTGTCAATGTCAACTGGATCCCAAATGTTTTTAGAATAAATTAAGTTGCTCATATTAGACAGACTGGTGTATACGCATGGGTGTCTTTAAAAAGAAAAAAAGAAAATGACTGGAGATACAGCTTCATAAATATAAATTCGACAATTTCAAAGAATTTACTGAGTTACAGTTCTTTAAAAGGAAATCAGTAAATTGGAATAAATGCATCAGGCCCTAAGCTATGGATTTCACATCGATCTGGGAGGGCATAGGCCCACCCACTTGGGAGCCAGGTCCACCCACTGGGGAGCCAGGCCCAGCCAATCAGAATGAGTTTTTCAAAACAAAAAGGGCTTTAATACAGAAATACTCCTGAGCACCATCACTTCCACTCAGACAATCCCACAGGTGAAGAAGCCAGATGTGGAGCTCCTGGGTTGGCGTGGTTACACGTGGTCTGTGGTTTGAGGCCGGTTGGACGTACTGACAAATTCTCTAAAACGACATTGGAGAGACATTAACTTTAAATTCACTGCCAGCAGCTCTGGTGGACATTCCTGCAGCCAGCAGGCCAATTAAACGCTCCATCAAAACTTGAGACATCTGTGGCATTGTGTTGTGTGACGACAACTGCACACTTTAGAGTGGCCTTTTATTGTCGCAAGCACAAGGTGCACCTGTGTAATGATTATGCTGTTTAAATCAGCTTATTGATATGCCACATTTGTCAGAAGGATGTTTTATTTTTGCAAAGGAGAAATGCTCACTAACAGGGATGCAAAAAAAAGGTTTGCACAAAATTTGAGCGAAATAAGCTTTTTGTGCGTATGGAAAATGTCCGGGATCTTTTATTTCAGCTCATTCAACATGGGACCAACACATTACATGTTGCGTTTATATTTTTGTAGAAGCAAAACTGATTCCATTAATAACAAAACAACTTAGTGAATGTATGTACTGTATATATGTGGTCCCAACAAGTTTAGCATATTCATAGCAGCACTGATTTGGGTGATTAAGCTGTGGCATTACATGTCAGAAAGTGTTTTTTCTAATCTGATGGCTACATACGCTGCCATCACCGTCTACAGTGCATTCGGAAAGTATTCAGACCCCTTGACTTTTTCCACATTTTGTTACGCTACAGCCTTATTCTAAAATCGCTTAAATACCTTATTTACATAAATATTCAGACCCTTTGCTATGAGACTCGAGCTCAGGTGCATCCTGGTTCCATTGATCATCCTTGAGATGTTTCTACAACTTGATTGGAGTCCAACAGTGGTAAATGCAATTGATTGGACATGATTTGGAAAGGCACACACCTGTCTATATAAAGGTCCCACAGTTGACAGTGCATGTCAGAGCAAAAACCAAGCCATGAGGTCGAAGGAATTGTCCGTAAAGCTCCGAGACAGGATTGTGTCGAGGCACAGATCTGGGTACCAAAAAATGTCTGCAGCATTGACCGTACCCAAGAACACAGTGGCCTCCATCATTCTTAAATGGAAGAAGTTTGGAACCACCAAGACTCTTCCTTGAACTCGGCCATGGAGGTGACCAAGAACCCAATAGTCACTCTGACAGAGCTCCAGAGTTCCTTCAAGAAGGACAACAATCCCGTCAGCATTCCACCAATCAGGTCTTTATGGTAGTGGCCAAACGGAAGCCAGCTCAGTAAAAGGCACATGAAAGCCCGCTTGGCTTTTCCCAAAAGGCACCTAACGACTCTCCATGAGAAACAAGATTCTCTGGTCTGATGAAACCAAGACTGAACTCTTGGGCCTGAATGCCAAGCATCACCTGGAGGAAACCTGGCACCATCCCTACAGTGAAGCATGGTGGTGGCAGCATGATGCTGTGGAGATGTTTTTCAGCGGCAAGGACTGGGAGACTATTCAGGACCGAGGGAAAGATGAACGGAGCAAAGTACAGAGATATTCCATGATGAAAACCTGCTCCAGAGGGCTCAGGACCTAAGACTAGGGCGCAGGTTCAACTTCCAACAGGACAACAACCCAAGAAGACAAGGCTGTAATCGCTGCCAAAGGTGCTTCAACAAAGTACTGAGTAAATGGTCTGAATACTTATGGAAATCTAATTTTTTTATATAAATTTGCAAAAACATAAAAAATAACCTGTTTTATGGGGTGTTGTGTGTAGATTGATGAGGGGGGAAACTATTTAATCTATTTTAGAATAACAAAATGTCTCAAAAGTAAATACTTTCCGAATGCACTGTAATGTGACATACAGTATCATTAAAAACTAGATTGCATAAAGTTTAATACGCTGTTCAAACGTTTGAGTGGTGGAATAGATAGATAGATAGATAGATACTTTATTGATCCCCCGGGGGGGAAATTTCATACTGAGTGATGGAGTGAAACATTTTTTTTTGAAAATGATTTGTCAAGGCGTTTGCACTGATAACGTAGAATAACCCTGCCTAACCTCTACAAATATAAGTAGAGGAATACAAAATAAGGGAGGAGAGTGTCTTTGCATTGCAAATAATGATTAAATAAAGTGAAGTTAACCTAACTTTTACTCATACTATGCAATGCCTTTTTATAGCTTTTTGCAATCCAAACTTCTTGTATTTTTATACTTTTTCATACTGCCGCTCTATGTATCATGTATCTGTCTTTTTTGTATTTTGTTTGTGTACTATTGATCCCGGGGATCAATAGTATCTATCTATCTATCTATCTATCTATCTATCTATCTATCTATCTATCTATCTATCTATCTATCTATCTATCTATCTATCTATCTATCTACCCATCCATCCCCAAACACTTGAGGATAGAAACACAAAAAGAAGAAAAACTCCACTATGAAACAAAGATAAATGACAAAGAATGATAGTAAAAAGCTTTGGACCATCTTAAATGAAATTGAGAAAAAAAGCAATCTCGGCTCCATCATTCATTTAATCAGATGGCTAAATTCATCACAAAACCCACTGATATTGGCAACTACTTTAATGATTTTTTCATTGGCAAGATTAGCAAATTTAGGCATGACATGCCAGCAACCAACGCTGACACAACACATCCAAGTATACCTGACCAAATTATGAAAGACAAGCATTGTCATTTGTAAAGTGAGTGTGGAAGAGGTGAAAAAAGTAACAATGACAAGCCACCGGGTCTGACAACTTGGATAGAAAATTACTGAGGATAATAGTGGACGATATTGCCACTCCTATTTGTCCTCAAGCTAATGTCATTCCTCTACCCAAGAATAGTAAAGCCCCCTTTATTGGCTCAAATAGCCGACCAAATCAGCCTGTTACCAACCCTTAGTAAACTTCTGGAAAAAATGGTGTTTGACCAGATACAATGCTATTTCACAGCAAACAAATTGACAACAGACTTTCAGCACGCATATAGGGAAGGACACCCAACAAGCAAAGCACTTACACAAATGACTGATGACTGGCTTGGAGAAATTGATGATAAAAAGATTGTGGGGGTTGTTTCAGTGCGGCTTTTGAAATTGTCGATCATAGTTTACTGCTGGAAAAACATGTGTGTTATGGCTTTACACCCCCTGCTAAGAGTTACCTGTCTAACAGAACACAGAGGGTGTTCTTTAATGGAAGCCTTTCAAACATAATCCAGGTAGAATCAGGAATTCCCCAGGGCAGCTGTCTAGGTACCTTAGTTAAAAAATGTTTTACTAATGACATGCCACTGGCTTTGAGTAAAGCCAGTGTCTATGTATACGGATGACTCAATAAAGTACCTACCTATATACATACAGTGGGGAGAACAAGTATTTGATACACTGCCGAATTTGCAGGTTTTCCTACTTACAAAGCATGTAGAAGTCTGTAATTTTTATCATAGGTACTCTTCAACTATGAGTGACGGAATCTAAAACAAAAATCCAGAAAATCACATTGTATGATTTTTAAGTAATTCATTTGCATTTTATTGCATGACAGAAGTATTTGATACATCAGAAAAGCAGAACTTAATATTTGGTACAGAAACCTGTTTGCAATTACAGAGATCAAACGTTTCCTGTAGTTCTTGACCAGGTTTGCACACACTGTAGCAGGGATTTTGGCCCACTCTTCCATCCAGATCCTTCAGGTTTCGGGGCTGTCGCTGGGCAATACGGACTTTCAGCTCCCTCCAAAGATTTTCTATTGGATTCAGGTCTGGAGACTGGCTAGGCCACTCCAGGACCTTGAGATGCTTCTTACGGAGCCACGATTAGTTGCCCTGGCTGTGTGTTTTGGGTCGTTGTCATGCTGGAAGACCCAGCCACGACCCATCTTTAATGCTCTTACTGAGGGAAGGAGGTTGTTGGCCAAGATCTCGCGATACGTGGCCCCATCCATCCTCCCCAAAAAATTATTTGGGAAAAGCATCCCCAAAGAATGATGTTTCTACCTCCATGCTTCACGGTTGGGATGGTGTTCTTGGGGTTGTACTCATCCTTCTTCTTCCTCCAAACACGGCGAGTGGAGTTTAGACCAAAAAGCTCTATTTTTGTCTCATCAGACCACATGACCTTCTCCCATTCCTCCTCTGGATCATCCAGATGGTCATTGGCAAACTTCAGACGGGCCTGGACATGCGCTGGCTTGAGCAGGGGGACCTTGCGTGCGCTGCAGGATTTTAATCCATGACGGCGTAGTGTGTTACTAATGGTTTTCTTTGAAACTGTGGTCCCAGCTCTCTTCAGGTCATTGACCAGGTCCTGCCGTGTAGTTCTGGGCTGATCCCACACCTTCCTCATGATCATTGATGCCCCACGAGGTGAGATCTTGCATGGTGCCCCAGACCGAGGGAGATTGACCGTCATCTTGAACTTCTTCCATTTTCTAATAATTGCGCCAACAGTTGTTGCCTTCTCACCAAGCTGCTTGCCTATTGTCCTGTAGCCCATCCCAGCCTTGTGCAGGTCTACAATTTTATCCCTGATGTCCTTACACAGCTGTTTGATTGAGTGTGTGGAGTCTGTTTGATTGAGTGTGTGGACAGGTGTCTTTTATACAGGTAACAAGTTCAAACAGGTGCAGTTAATACAGGTAATGAGTGGAGAACAGGAGGGCTTCTTAAAGAAAAACAAACAGGTCTGTGAGAGCCGGAATTCTTACTGGTTGGTAGGTGATCAAATACTTATGTCATGCAATAAAATGCAAATTAATTATTTAAAAATCATACAATGTGATTTTCTGGATTTTTGTTTTAGATTCCGTCTCTCACAGTTGAAGTGTACCTATGATAAAAATTACAGACCTTTACATGCTTTGTAAGTAGGAAAACCTGCAAAATTGGCAGTGTATCAAATACTTGTTCTCCCCACTGTATATATATCTATCTATCTATAGCAACTGAAATGACTGCAACACTTATCAAAGAGCTGCAGTTAGTTTCAGAATGGGTGGCAAGGAAGAAGTTAGTCCTAAATATTTATAAACTAAAAGCATTGTATTTGTGACAAATCATTCACTAAACCCTAAACCTCAACTAAATATTGTAATGAATAATGTGGAAATTGAGCAAGTTGAGGAGACTAAACTGCTTGGAGTAACCCTGGATTGTAAACTGTCATGGTGAAAACATATTGATACAACAGTAGCTAAGATGGGGAGAAGTCTGTCCATAATAAAGCACTGCTCTGCCTTCTTAACAACACTATCAACAAGGCAGGTCCTACAGGCTCTATTTTTGTCACACCTGGACTACTGTTCAGTCATGTGGTCAGGTGCCACAAAAAAGGACCTAGGAAAATTGCAATTGGATCATGACAGGGAAGCACGGCTGGCCCTTGGATGTACAGAGAGCTAATATTGATAAATATCCATGTAAATCTCTCATGGCTCAAAGTGGAGGAGAGATTGACTTCATCACTACCTGTATTTATGAGTTATTGACATGAAATGCACCGAGCTGTCTGTTAGAACTACTTGCGCAAAGTACTACATAGAGCCATGGCTACACGGAACTCGATTCCACATTAAGTAACTGACGCAAGCAGTAGAATTAGATTTGAAAAAGCACCTTACGGAACAGCGGAGACAGTGACGCAACACAAACATGGGCACAGACACATGCACACACACGATAACATACGCATTAATACACACTGTGGTGGAGTAGAGGCCTGAGGGCACACAGTGTGTATGAACCGCCTTAATTCAAATTTGAAATCTGTGGTGCGCCAGACTTTCAATAGTCGAGTGAACAAGAGGGGATTGGGAAGGATGGCCACACAAGACTAAGAAACAATGTAACATGCAGTGCAAGATCTGAGCATTTGAAGCCATTATGTGTTCCATCATCATCATCACCATCGTCATCAGAGGCATATATATAAATAAATATGTACCACCAGTTAAACCTAACTTTTTTTTTGTAATGTGAGTAGCCTACTGTATTATTACTTTATTTAATGCAATGCGTTAAAGCCCTCCTTTTCCCCCAATCACCATTGCTGAACTCCTTGTTGATTCCTGACTCAGACGAATGAAAGAAGGATATCTGAAGTAGCAGAGAATGAGAAATATCTATGATTATAGAAAAATATGGTTACATGTGGTCATAATATGGTTACATGTGGTCATAATTGTCATAAGTACTATCAAAATGCCCAATGAGCACTGACACAGTAATTCCAGGATGTGATTCCCACTTCTGATAGTGGGCCTACTCACATCCCTGTGTGGTGCGCTGGCTCCCTCGTGTGGCTAGGAGGGCGAAATGCTGCAGTTCTGCTTGCTCCACTAAGCCTTGAGGGCAAGAACGTTGACTGGATCTAGTTTCAGCATCTTGAAGTAGGACACAAGTTGATTTGGCACTTCAGCCAAGACGCTCTGTGCAAAGGGCTTCCTCAGAGGACGGAGTGACTCAAGTGTTATGGATCTTCTCAGTGGTACTGACACACTGCACAATGACACAACCACAGACTAAAACAAACATACATTGGCAAACTGTCTGAGGGCCGCACACTGCACAATGTCCCTGCCCACGGGCTCGCCACTCAGGGACTTGAGTATGCCGTCGTCTCCATCTAGCAGCTCCATTGCCTTGAAGTCGGCTTTCGCCCACCCCAATGACGACGATGAACGTGGGCAGCCGTGAGGCCTTGACGATGGCGTCCCGGGTCTGGTCCAGGTCCGTGATGATGAGCAGGACAAAGTATTGCTGAGGGAAACGAAAAGAAGAGGACAGAAGAGTTTGTTGGATTTCATTCAGTTTGATCCTTCTGCTTTCCACTGTGTGTTCATTCTGAGACACTATTTTCAGAACGGTTGAGTAGCCCTGCAAATGTCTGATTTCTACCATGTTTGTACATTAGGGCTGTCCGCAACAACAACAACCAAAATCTTCGGTCGACCGAGAGTCGTCCTATTCTTTCAACCAATTGATTAGTCTAAATGTTTAAACTTATTTTTCCATACACACTACCTTTCAAAAGTTTGGGGTCACTTAGAAATGTACTTGTTTTTGATAGAAAAGTAAATGTTTTGTCCATTAAAATATCATCATAATTGATCAGAAATACTGTGTAGCCATTGTTAATGTTGTAAATGACTATTGTAGCTGATTTAATGGCATATCTACATAGGCGTACAGAGGCCCATTATCAGCAACCATAACTCCTGTGTGCCAATGGCACGTTGTGTTAGCGAATCCAATTTTATAATTTTAAAAGGATAATTGATCATTAGAAAACCCTTTTGCAATTATGTTAGCACAGCTGAAAACGGTTGTGCTGATTAAAGAAGCAATACAACTGGCCTTCTTTAGACTAGTTGAGTATCTGGAGCATCAGCATTTGTGGGTTCGATTACAGGCTCAAAATGGCCAGAAACAAATAACTTTCCTCTGAAACACGTCAGTCTATTCTTGTTCTGAGAAATTAAGGCTATTCCATGGGAGAAATTGCCAAGAAACTGAAGATCTCCTACAACGCTGTGTACCAACTGGCTCTAACCAGAATAGAAAGAGGAGTGGGAGGCCCCGGTGCACAACTGAGCAAGAGGACAAGTACATTAGTGTCTAGTTTGAGAAACAGACGCCTCACAAGTCCTCAACTGGCAGCTTCATTAAATAGTACCCGCAAAACACCAGTCTCAACTTCAACAGTGAAGAGGCGACTCCGGGATGCTGGCCTTCTAGGCAGAGTTGCAAAGAAAAAGCCATATCTTCCTCTGTCCAGTGTGTGTTCTTTTGCCCTTAATCTTTTCTTTTTATTGGCCAGTCTGAGATATGGCTTTTTCAATCAATCAATCAATTTAATGGCTGATTCAGCAGCCTTCATATATTGAAATATAGGCCTAAGTAAGTTACGGTATTAAGACTAAACAGGACGCTGTCTTAGGCCTACAGCTCGATAGTGGTTATACAAGGCTGCTATACAAAGCCTACTAATAATAACAACATGACTTATCATAATGATCATAATAATTGTAATAGCAATGAGATCAAGAAAAAGATGAGTATAGGATTAAGAGCTGCGTGCATATTATGTGTGAAAAACAAGTGCTGTTAGATATGATTTTTCATCCTGTTTGGAACAGTGTAAACACTAACTAAATTATAAGTAAAACCAGTCTGTTCAAATTGGGGGAAAAAATGTTTAGCCTTTATTACAGACATTTTGCCGTTGCATGAGGCTCACGGAATCAGTAGGATATAAAACAAACACTCAAACAGGCAACAGTAGGATCTGTCTTATTTCTGTATATATACACACATGGATGATTTATAAAGCCAAGCACATTTAACAGTTGATTATGGACCTAATAAAGTTGGAGTGTCCTCTCTCCTCAAGTTTCTCAGACAATCAGGCCAAAGGGCTTTTTCCTCGTCTCTGCTGCTGCCTCTACCGCATTGTTCTCCATCCCAATATGCTGGTTAACTTAGTTATTATTCACATAGCAACATAGGGAAAGACGCCAATTCTCCAGCGCACTGAAGATTAGGTATCAGAACCGCGGACAGCGATGGGTTAGTCCACTGAGACAGGTGTCTTGTGCACCATGAAAGAAATTGCCACTCCTATTTACCATATATTCAATCTAAGGCTACAAGAAAGTGTGTGCCCACAGGCCTGGATGCAACAGTCATTCTGCTACCTAAGAATAGTAAAGCCCCATTTACTTGCTCAAATAGCCGACCAATCAGCCTGTTTCCAACCCTTGGTAAACTTGTGGAAATGCTATTTCACAGTAAACAAATTGACAGACTTTCAGCACGCTTATAGGGAAGGACATTTAACATGCACAGCACTTACACACATTACTGATGATTGGCTGAGACATTTATGAAAAAGATTGTGGGAGTTTTCAGTGCGGCTTTTGACATCATCGATTATAGTCTGCTGCTGGAAAAATGTATGTGTTTTAGACCTCCTGCTATATTGTGGATAAAGAGCTACCAGAGGGGTCTGTGTATGCGGATGACTCAGTCAGCTACTACAGCGAGTGAAATCACCTCAACACTTAAAGAGCTGCAGTTAGTTTCAGAATGGGTGGCAAGGAATAAGTTAGTCCTAAATATTTCTAAAACGAAAAGCATTGTATTTGGGACAAATCATTCACTAGACCTCAACTAAATATTGTAATGAATAATGTGGAAATTGAGCAAGTTGAGGAGACTAAACTGCTTGGAGTAACCCTGGATTGTAAACTGTCATGGTCAAAACATATTGATACAACAGTAACTAAGATGGGGAGAAGTCTGTCCATAATAAAGTGCTGCTCTACCTTCTTAACAACACTATCAACAAGGCAGGTCCTACAGGCACTATTTTTGTCACACCTGGACTACTGTTCTGTCAGGTGGTCAGGGGTCACAAAGAGGGACTCAGAACCGGCCAGAACAGGACTGGCCCTTAAATGTACAGGGAGAGCTAAGATTAATAATATGCAGGTATGAATCCTTTCTGAAGGCACTGTAGGTTCATGCCTCTATACAAATCATTTGGTAACCATCCTTAGGACTAAACATTTTCTACCCAACCAGGAAGTCAAGCCAAGTGCTCTTATTCAACTTAGCTGCTGTATTCTGATTATCTTCGCCTTTGTGAACTTTCCCTCTTCCTCTCAGAAAATTAACAGCATTTGATTGGTGTCAGCATTGGCTGGAGAGAGTATCCACCATATTTCTTAAACCAGATGATTCATTAAATGCGTGAGGTGGGGTAAGCCATCTAATTTAGTCATGGTCGCTTCCGTCTGACCAGGTGGCCGACAGGTACTGGTTCAGACCGTCAGGACTCAGGTAATGCAGGGACTGTGGGGAGCGAGGATCGCCGTTTGACCCAGTGAAGTCAATGCCCACCTTAGAGAAAAATAGGAACTATGAGGGATGAAGTCCAATTGGCACAAAAAGCTCAAATAAAGCCTAATTTTAAAAAAGTAATGTTTAAAAGATAGATTTTTTAAGGCTAATTCCGCCACATTTCATACTCATATTTATTAACTCCTGCACCAAATCAGTGTCTACATATGTGAAAACATGTGAAAACATGTGAAACATGTGAAAACAGCGCATTTCTATGATCTGTGGTTAGGAGAAGTCCAGTGGCTGCCCTCTACAAGATAATCAGCAGACTTCATCACTGGGTTAAATGCATTTCAGTTGAATTAACTCAGTTGTACAACTGACTAGGTATCCCCCTTTCCCTTCCCTCATCTACCGTCCTCTGACCAGCAACCGGCAACGAGTTTCTAACCAGAGGGAGGTTATTTGCTTGCTCCCCGTGTCACAGTGAATCTCACAGTGCTGGAGATACTTAAAAGGAAGTGAAAAAGTGAATTTAAAGAAAATAACTTGTAAATACCTCATGATCTTAGTTTTACTCCATTGTTCATAAATCGATGCAATTGTAAACAAAAACTGTACTCAGTCTATGAAGAGGTTACATTTCTACAGCCCCATCCATCAGCTGTTTACCAAGATAAAGGGCGGGGTGGCTGCTTCGTTGTTGTTTTTTATTGTGTCCCGGACTGCCCCTTTAATGTAACTTCATTGGTGCGTTTTTTAATCCATCAAATATATTGCTTGAGTTTTAGATATACATATATGGAAGAGCGATGTCAGAGCGGAACGTACCTCTGCTCTGTGAACCAGCTGCCACTTGCCATCAGCTTCTTGCTTAAAATAACTCTAGGAATGCATCAGATCTCCCAAACAAGTCCTTCAAGAGAGACACAATTATGAGCACTGGGGAATTAATAATAGGTGGGAGAGAATTATTATTATTTTATTTTTAATTACTCCTTAATAATTACTCGTTTCCATTTGAGAAGTGTTTATTTTACCTTATTATCCAGGCCTATAGCCTCCACCTCCGGCCCATTACTTCTCAGCAGTAATCTTTAACACACACACACACACACACATTAAAGCACAAATACTAGGGAATTGTTATCACAACATTTACATAAGTGGGACCATTTTACATTTACACAGCCACTTAAATACTTACAGTTATGACTGCAGGCTTACCCTTCTTCAGTTGTAGAGGTCTGGTAAGCTTCTTGCTGGACACAATCTGAAAGGCAAATGGTTGTTCGTTGAAGCCACACCCCCATTCGTAAAGAAATTTCAAAACAACATTGGGTTAAGTTCACAGGAGGTTGGTGGCGCCTTAATTGGGGAGGACGCTTGTGGTATTGGCTGGAGCGAAATTGTATGAAATACCTAAAAAAACATGGTTTCCATGTGTTTGATGCCATTCCATTTGCTCTGTTCCAGCCAATATTATGAGCTGTCTTCTCCTCAGCAGCCTCTACTGGTTAAGTTTATACTTGAGAAAATAAAAGTATGAATGCATGTTGTGAGACTAATTGGTCCACACATTCTTATATCCTAACCTGTCCCAGTGTGCACTCAAAACCACCCAGGAAGTCATCATCAGTCAGATCGACAGACCAGCTGTCCATGTCATAGACACCCAGCTTCAACTTCTGCACTTTCTCAAAGTGGTAGTCCAGGAGCAGCTTCTTAGAGAACTCAGGGTCCTGGCAGTTCTTCAGCCTCTCTGTGCGGTCCAACTGTATAGTGACCCAGTAAGCATCTTCATGAACAAACCATAGGCCATTTTATTATATACGTTGACAATTATTAGATGTATCAATTAGTTATTTCTCCCTACCTCGGTCCACTTGTCAATCCCGATGCTCTGAGCAGAGTGGGTCGGACTTGGATCCAGCGTCTTTGTTAAGGAGATTTCTGCACGAGATGGAGAGCTCCCCTTTTGACACAGCTTGAGTAGCCATCTGAAAAAAACAGGAAGAAAAAATTTGATTTCGGATCTGCAATTAAAAACGATAACAATGAGGGCCCTGCCACTGAAAATCCTCTCATAGTCATAGATAGTATGTGGACACCTGCTCGTCCAACATCTCATTCAAAAATCATGGGAATTAATATGGTTTGTCCCCACTTTGCTGCTATAACAGCCTCCACTCTTCTGGGAAGGCTTTCCACCAGATTTGGAACATTGCTGCAGGGACTTGCACGAGAGCATGAGGTCGGGCACTGATGTTGGGCGATTAGGCCTGTCTCGCAGTCGGTGTTCCAATTTATCCCAAAAGTGTTCAATGGGGTTGAGGTCAGGGCTCTAGGCAGGCCAGTAAAGTTCTTCCACACTGATCTCAACCAACCATTTCTGTATGGACTTCGCTTTGTGCACGAAGGCATTATTGGGCTCCCGAGTGGCGCAGCGCTCTAAGGCACTGCATCTCAGTGCAAGAGACGTCACTACAGACCCTGGTTCGAATCCAGGCTGGCTGTGATTGGGAGTCCCATAGGGCAGTGCACAATTGGCCCAGGTTTGGCTAGGGTAGGCAGTCATTGTAAATAAGAATTTGTTCTTAACTGACTTGCCTAGTTAAATAAAAAAATTATGTCCCCAAACTGCACAGAATTGTCTAGAAAGTCATTGTATGCTGTAGTGTTGAGATTTCCCTTCACTGGAACTAAGGGGCCTAGCCCAAACCATGAAAAACAGACCCAGGAGATTATTCCTCCTCCACCAAACTTTACAGTTGGTACTATTCATTTGGGAAGTTAGTGATGCCAGATGGTGAAGCGTGATTCATCACTCCTGAGAACATGTTTATACTGCTACAGAGTCCAATGGTGATCTTAGGCTTGTGTGCGGCTGCTCGGCCATGGAAACCCATTTCATGAAGCTCCCGAAGAAACAGTTCTGGTTGCTTCCAGAGGCAGTTTGGAACTCGGTAGTGAGTGTTGCAACAGAGTACTGACAATTTTTACGCTGAAATAGCCAAATCAACCAATTTGATGTGGTGTCCACATACTTTTAGCCAAGTAGTATATTTAAACAATATTTGAAGCAATTTACATTCTTGTATAAAACCTTTTGGGAAAGACAGTTGAACTATGCCAATGAGGCATATATAAATGATGTTCTTCAGGAATCATTAATATAAATTGAAATTACCATAAAAATAGCTTCCCATATCCCAGGATTAGCATTGACGTACACTACTCAGTAAAATGGCAACTTTGCTAATCATGGTGAGAAGCATTCATTCGCAAAAAGACAATTAAAACTGGACAGGTCCAACTAGTTCACATCTGTCAACTTGTTATTGAACCAAACATCCTGCATGCAACCTACCAGGTGCGTATTTTACAGTAAAGACTCGACTTGGAGGAGGGTTTTCTATGAAGGCAACAACCTTTTTCACCAAAACCCCATTTTGAAAAGACTGACAAGAATCCCATGGGCCAATGAAAGCCCATATAAGAACAATCACCGGATTTACCTCACAGAACTCAAATCAAGCATTGGTTTACTTTAGAAAACAAGTAGGCTAACGTTACAAAGATGACATTGTCGCACGAAACGGAAATATATCGGGTCTCCTATGAACCAGCTGTACTTGTCATGCATCTCTGAACTGCACCCTGCCGTAACGCGACATTAATGTCGACATTAAATTCGCAATCGGAGAAAAGGGTGTGGCAGATGGTCAAGTGAGCGTGATAGCTCGACAATTGGATAAGCAGCCAGAAGAAAAACGTTCCTATTGGACAAGAGGCCACGTCACTCACGCTGTGCCCCAGTACAGGAAGTGACTACACACACACACACACACATACCTTGTTCAGGCTGCACTCAGAGATTTCCCCCCCGTAGAGATAATACAAATGTAGCCATTTACAATTAGCCGATACATCCGATGTTCTGGTATACACTGTTAAATGTATAAACTCCGCTCTGTAAACAGCCATAACCACCGTTGGAAACGTAGCTAACTAAACCAGATGCAGATGTACGTGTAACAGCTGCATTTAATATTATTCGGATTTGCCAGTACAATACTTATTTTAGTGTTAGATCACTCACGCCTTGCGAATTTGCAAATTAATACGGTCCTTATGTAAATCATTATTGCACTGCTCATTTAGACTACTCGTCTAAATGTTAAAACAATCGTATCACTATTCATACACTTAACACTGTTATTTGTATGCTATACCACACACGATGGGCACACAATTCACTTTCTGTATATAGCAAATAGCAAGGCTGCATTTCTTATTTTGGCCCATTAACATTGCCACAAATTTTTGGACAAAAATTCTGGCTATCCATTTCTCAACACCTATACATTTGAAAGCTATACATACATTTCTGCCTATATCCTTGGACAGTTGGCCTATTCAGCTCTAATGATACAGTTCAGCCCAGTCTCTGAAGTTCAGCACACAAATTACTTTAAAAATAAGTATAGTTATTAAGTTAATGAATTATCAGCAATACCGTAGTGTTAGCCTTTCACTGCATCACTGAGGAAGTGAATGATTTTCTAGATAATAATGTAGCCATTTTACAACCCAATACATCCAATCTTCTAGTGCCGTAGCCCTATCCACTGCATTCAATAAACAGCCATTAAACATGGTTGGAAACGTTGCACAATGTACACTGAACAAAAATATAAACCAACATGCAACAATTCCAGTTTATATGAGGAAACCAGTCAGTTGAAATACATTCATTATGCCCTTTCACATGACTGGGAATACAGATATGCATCCGTTGGTCACAGATACCTTAAAAAAAATGTACTTCACCATGGTATTTTTGTGCATTAAAACTGCCATAGATCAAATGCAATTGGGTTTGTTGTCTGTAGCTTGTGCCTGCCAATACCATAACACCGCCGCCACCATGGTGCACTCTACTCTGTTCACATTGACATTAGCAAACCGCTCGCCCACATGATGCCATGCATTTGGTCTGCGGTTGTGAGGCCGGTTGGACGTACTGCCAAATTCTCTCAAATTAAATAGAATTCTCTGGCAACAATTCTCTGGTGGACATTGCTGCAGTCAGCATGTCAATTGCATGCTCCCTCAAAACCTGAGACATCTCTGGCATTGTGTTGTGTGACAAAAACATTTTAGAGTGGCCTTTTCTTGTCCCCAGCACAAGGTGCACCTTGTAATGATCCTGCTGTTTAGATAGATTAGATAGATTAGATAGATTAGATAGATAGATACTGATCCCCGAGGGGGAAATCTCTTTGTCAAGCAGCTACAACAAAACATAGGGCAGGTGCAAAATGCCAGAACGAAAATACAAAAGACAGATACACGATTTAATCAGCTTCTTGATATCCCACACCTGTCAGGTGGATAGATTAGCTTGGCAAAGGAGAAATGCTCACTAACAGGGATGTAAACAAATTTGATCACAAAATTTGAGAGAAAGAAGCTTTTTGTGCATGCATAACATTTCTGGGATCTTTTATTTCAGTTCAAACATGGGAGCAACACATTACATGTTGCGTTTATAAAACATTTTCCATTGTAGATTTAATTGAAAATTCTAATTGGGAATGACACAAATTAGGCAAATCAGACAATTTTTACTGAACAAAAAATATGCGTAAAAAAAGATCCCCATTTGAAATCCACTGTCAGCTGTAAGAGATGGAACTATCCGTGGCTTATTCTGCACAAGGCTTTCCTAGTGTCCCATGTCAGATTCAATCCAGATTTAGTCTATCAACAAAGATTAGCTATATGGAAATATCTGATATACACTACATGACCAAACGTTTGTGGACAGATGATCGTTGAACATCGCATTCCAAAATCACGGCCATTAACGAAAATGTATGCACTCAATACTGTAAGTCGCTCTGGATAAGATGACTCAAATGTAAATGTGAAAAATGTTAATATGGAGTTGGTCCCCCCTTTGCTGCTATAACAGCCTCCACTCTTCTGGGAAGGCTTTATACTAGATGTTGGAACATTGCTGCGGGGACTTGCTTTCATTCAGCCACTAGAGCATTAGTGAGGTCAGGGCTCTGTGCAGGCCAGTCAAATTCTTTCACACCGATCTTGACAAACCATTTCTGTATGGACCTCGCTTTGTGCACAGGGGCCTTGTCATGCTGAAACAGGAAAGTGCCTTCCCCAAACTATTGCCACAAAGTTGGAAGCACAGAAGCTTCTAGAATGTCATTGTATACTGTAGCGTTAAGATTTACCTTCAATGGAACTAAGGGACCTAGCCCGAACCATGAAAACCAGCTTCAGACCATTATTCCTCCTCCACCAACCTTTACAGTTGGCACTATGCATTTGGGCAGGTAGCGTTCTCCTGGCATCCGCCAAACCCAGATTCGTCCATCGGACTGCCAGATGGTGAAGTGTGATTCATCACTCCAGAGAACATATTTCCACTGCTCCACAGTTCAATGGAGGCAAGATTTACAACATCTCCAGCCAACGCTTAGCATTGCGCATGGTGATCTTAGGCTTGTGTGCAGCTGCTTGGCCATGGAAACCCATTTCATGAAGCTCCCAACGTTGCTTCCTGAGACAGTTTGGAACTCGGTAGTGAGTGTTGCAACTCAGGATTTTTACGCACTATGAGCTTCAGCACTCTGTGGTCCCATTCTGTGAGCTTGTGTGGCCTCCCACTTCACGGCTGAGCCGTTGTTGCTCCTAGATGTTTCCACTTCACAATAACAGCACTTACAGTTGACCGGGTCAGCTCTAGCAGGGCAGAAATTTGACGAACTGACTTGTTGGAAAGGTGGCATCCTATGACGGTGCCACGTTGAAAGTCACTGAGCTCTTCAGTAAGGCCATTCTACTGCCAATGTTTGTCTATTGAGATTGCATGGCTGTGTGCTCGATTTTATACACCTGTCAGCAACGGGTGTGGCTGAAATAGCCGAATGCACTAATTTGAAGGGGTGTCCACATACCTTTGTATATATAGTGTAGCTCACTGCTTTAGATAACAATCAGGTTGACTGCTTAATTTCAAGTGTGAGATAAAACAGGAAAAGCTGGAATATCGTTAAGTCAAACCACAATAAAGCAAGTCCAGCAAACCTAGATATTAGAAGCATAATGGTTCCAATACTTAATTTGTTACACACCATGTGTCACCTCGCACAATTCATAAAAATAACAAGTACTTACCTTTGCATGTAAATCCAATAGTTAACCAAGTGGCTCTCATTGCCTTATACCCAAACAGCTTGGTACCCAAAAAGTAGTGTAATGCATAATATTCAACAAGTTAAATCCAGAAGCACACTCAGTGACCTTGAAAGGTAGCAAACCAAAATAGGCATATAAGAATACAGAATGACAGGTAAGTTCCAACTTGCTTTGCATTGCAACTCATCAGCTCTTTCCATCAGCTCTCTCCAACAGACACAAAGGCATCTTTCAGGCCATAGCAGTTCACACCATGTCCTAGGTTGTCATGTGTCCACAACAACCCACCACTTCACCCCAGTGCTGTATACTAGGCCCTTCTTAATCCGTGGATTCATTAGGACTCAGTGAGAAATGTCAAAAGAACACCCAGCATTTCACTCTTCTTTTAAAATGTACGAAATAAACAACTTATTCGACGAGCAGCCTATATGATTACGCCGACTGATTTATAAAGACCAAAAATAAAACAAGGCTATACACATTTGACAACATTTAAACAAATATATAATTAAAATGTTCAGAGAACTTATATGAACTCAGTCAAAAACGTTCCATTAAACTGGATTATAAAAACAAGACAAATTTAGCTTAAGCGGCAGACTAGCTTTTAACACACAAGAGACAAAGACTTTATCTTAGCCTTATAGTAGGCATGTTTGCCTCTAGCATCTAAAGTGGGCCTTGTGACACATTTGCCACTCAACACAAACAGAGACAATTTATTAACAGAATAATATAGTGCTCTTTCTTGCCAATTTTACTGCTGAAATGCAACATGTTTGGGACCATAATCAACAGTCGACTACTGAACAAAATACTCTTAAAAAACAACATTGAGTGAAGTGATCCTTAAAGAGATACTTTGGGATTTTGGCAATTAAGCCCTTTATCTACTTCCCCAGAAGAACTAACTCATGGATGGATATCATTTGTATGTCTCTGCATCCAGTATGAAGGAAGTTAAAGCTAGTTTTGCAAGCCAATGCTAACAGCAGGTAGCCTAGCGGTTAGAGCCTTGGGCCAGTAACCGAAAGGTCGCTGGTTCGAATACCTGAGCCGATAAGGTGAAAGAACCCGTCGATGTGTCCTTGAGCAAGGCACTTAACCCTAATTTGCTCCAGGGGCTGACCCTGTAGGTAGGCCGTCATTGTAAAAACAAATTTGTTCTTAACTGACTCACCTAGTTAAATAAAGGTTAAATAAAAAACGTAAAAAGTCTATGGTATCTACTAGCATGCTAGCAGTTACCGTAGACTTCCAGTCATTGCAGTAACGTTAGTTAGCAAATTGTGTTAACTATGGTTAGCAACTTCCTTCAAATCGCACACTTAGACAAAGACAAAAATAGTATCCACGGCTTCATCTGACTATGGGGAAGCAGAAAGGGCTTAATTACCAAGATCCCTAAGTATCCCTTTAAAGGCAGGTGTGTCAAACTAAATTCCCCGGAGAGCCACGTGTCTCATAGTTTTTGTTAATTCCTTTCAATTCTTGTACAATTACGACCTACACAACTAGGTGAGGGGAGTTCTTAACTAATCAATTACCTTAATTGATCAATCAAGTACAAGGGAGGAGGGAAAACCCACAGAGTTTGACACGTGTTTTAAAGTAACTATCCAGTGTTTCCAGATTTCCATGAAATTGGACCTATAATTAAATTACAATATGAGCTAAATAGTTCTGTCCCAAAACAAATAGTAATTGTAGGCCCAGTGCAGTCAAAAATGTGATTTTCCTGTGTTTTATATTTCTTGCTTGAAACGTCAGCCTTTTTTGGTGGGATGGAGTTTAGCCTGCCTGGTGACATCACCAGGTGGTAAATTAGTTAACAGACCAATAAGAAAGAGTTCCAAAACTCTTTTCCCCTCCCCACTCAGACCACTCCCAGACAGTCCTAGCTAAATTCTTGCTTGAGAAATTGCTCTTGGTAAGAAGCTCTTTTTGTCAATTTTAATTGAAAACAATCACAGTAAGGTCCTTATCTGTTACACAGAAATGATTTAATATTGAGATAAAAACAGCTGCATTGGTCCTTGCTAAGAAGCAGTGTTTCTATGTTTGGATTATCTATTACAAGACCATGGTACTTGCCTACGTAGCAACAACAGGAACTGCCTACCTTCAGGCCATGCTCAAACCCTACACCCCAACCAGAGCACTCCATTCTGCCACCTCTGGTCTCTTGCGCTCAGCCCAGTCCAAGCTCTTCTCTGTCCTGGCACCCCAATGGTGGAATCAGCTTCCCCCTGAAGCTAGGACAGCAGAGTCCCTTCCCATCTTCCGAGAACATCTGAAACCCTACTTCTCAAAAAAGACACACCCTCCTCCACTTACCCTCGCCTTACGCCCTTGGGGGAATGCCCACGACCATCTTTGTCGTCGTTCCAAATTATTAGCCAAGCAAGGGAAGTGGGCAACGTAAGCCCTTCAGCCCTCGTTTTTGATTTGAGTTTGCAAGTGTAGAATTATGTTCACTCTGGGGCCCGAAACACCCCATAATTCAATTTGCGATGATTGTACATCTGCTAAGAAAAGTCTGCCAAAACTTAAAAACCAACATTAATATGGAGAAGTCAACATACAAGTGTAAGTAAAAACGAATGTAAATCAAACACGTCTCGTAAAAGTAATGTTTTTGGTGTTAGCTTTTGGAAAAGTTAGCTTGCTCATACAACTTTCCCTGACATCCCACTTATACATTGTAATTTTCGATTTACCTGATGGCTAACATTTGCGTTGTCTTCTAGCCAAGATATGAAATGCAATCATAATTGCCTGTAGCACATATAATGCACACACAACAGCTACCAGTGGTTCCATGATGACTGAAAACACAACCGTGGGACGAACGAGTGACACATTTGCTTTGTCTTGGCCAGGTCGCAGTTGTAAATGAGAACTCGTTCTTAACTGACCTACCTGGTTAAATAAAGGTGAAATAAAAAAATAAAATAAAACATTTCTGGCTTAGAAATAAAATGTATTCATGCCTCCCTCGCCCCTTGTCCTGCAAGTGTCAACTCGTCAGACGTCATGATACGTCATCATTAGTGTCCACTTCATTTGAGGGCTGAGGGTGTGTATTTTAAATGTTTGGAATGCAGACAGTATTTTAAATAATCCCCCCGACTTCTCAAATATTCATGCAAATAGCCCGCTGATTGTCCAGCTCAGCCAATGAGCCAACATGGCATGTTCTATGAGGAAATACCCAGCATTTTTTGAACAGTCTGTTTGAGATACAACTTTGAGGTGTGCATTTGACGTTTTTTTTCCCCCTCTCCAATTTATTCTTTGGCCACAAATACAAGTATAGGACGAGTCAACAACATTATTTGGGTATAAATTAACAGAATTAACTTTTAAAAGTGAGATTTTAATTGCCGACTTACTTTAAAAGGCTGGTTTCTAAGACAGATTAAGCTTGGTCCTATTCTAAACAGAATTGCCATTGTAAAGGCATTTTAGTCCAGGACTAGGCTTGATCTGGATCTGGGAAACTGGGCATATAGGTTTCTTGGTAAGAACAACCACATTTCCCATTCAATATCCTATATGTTCTAGCTATAGACTAGCCTGTATTACCTTTTAAGGTTAGTCTAACCCTAACACCTAGACCTATCTTAACATTCTTTGGAACACGTTTGGGAAAAACTTCCCTTCCAAAACCATTTTATTGTTCATATGGGGGGGAAAAAAAATCAGCAAGAAGTGAAAAAGCATTGGAGAAAAATAGAATGCCTTGTAGATAGATCTATGTCTGGAATGTCATTTTATTGACAAAAGTTTAAGCTAAACAGTAGGCTATATACACACACACACACACACACGTGAAATAATAAACTGGAACATCCCCAAAAATGAAACATAAAAATGTATCTTGTCAGGCTACAAAACTAAGACATTCCAAACAGCTCATACTTTCAAAAAGGAACACATCGCAGTGGGAGGGTTGGTAGACAAACAGTTCTAAAGAGCGCTGCAGACCATTAAACCAAATGCAATGTTCAACATATTTTTCTCAGAAACAAGCAGTACAATTTCTCACACATCATAGCTAACAACATTGATATTTGCATTTATTAACAGTGAAAAACAGCACAGAGCAAATAAGCAAATGCTTTAACCATGGCACAATAAGTGTTCTCTGTACTAACACCATGCATGGCAGCATTTGGCGAGTACTTTATAAGATCACCACGAAGCACAGGTAAAACTAAAGAGAATGTTAAATCTATGGAAGAAATACAAGAACACAAAATGTGTCAGGGCATTTGAAAAATGATACATGCTTCCAAGTGAAAGTGATGTCTCGGCACAGCAATAAGAAACCATCCTCCTACTCCAACCACATTATTTAGACTTTTGAAATGAATTTCAGGGCTCTTGCTCGAAACGTGATTGAACTCAAGCTACATCAACAGTTGGCTTTTAGCCATTTGAAAAGCCAAACACCCCACTTTAGTAATCATATTATACATCAAATCGATATAGGAGTTTCCCATTTCATTCCTACGTTACAAAACTTCATAACTTTGGTAACGGAACTAAACGTAGTTGGGAGATTAAATGCAAGTTCTTACCTTTGCATTAATGAAACCGCATGTTTCACTTAATCATTATTGGTATATGGGGAACATTGGGAGTCTTATCCTAGGGTTATCTTCACTTTCCTTGCCCCAATAGGCCTATCATTTAAATCCATGACAGCAGACGTTGCCTCCTTGTGCGACTCAAAGGCAACCATTGCCTCGCCAGTGGGCAGGCCCTTTTCACTGAACTGCAGACATACTGAACCAGGCAGCACTTGATACCCATAAAAGAAATCTAGAATCTCATCGACTGTTACAGTGAAAGGCATATTTTGGATCTTTACAATGGTAGGTCCACGAGGGTTACCAGGGCCTCCGGTTGACTGGCCTCTCAGAGGGTCAGAGCCAGGGCCAAAGGCAGACTGGGGGCCCCCTCCTGATCGCCCTTGGCCACCTCCTCGGTTGTTGTTGTTGCTGTTGAGGCCTCCGCTCTTTCTAGGGCCGTTGTCAAAAGGTGGCATGCCTCTCAAGCCCTCTGGCACAAAGCCAGGCGGGCCGTTGTTGCTGCCTGGTCGGAAGCCTGGGGGTTCCAGAACTGCTCCAGGCAAGTGACCGCCAACCATGGGTGGTGTAATGCTAAGGGCTACATCGCCTAGACTTGCTGCAAGTGGGGGTAGAGGAGGAGGGCCCGCTAGTCCATTACCTGGGACAGTAAACGGCGTAAAAGGACCATTGCCTAAATTGCCTACAGTGTTTCTGAGGAAGTTGAACTCTTCTCCCATCATACCTGCAAAGGGGTGAGCCTGGGCTTGAACTGGGTTCTGTGCCTGAACGTGGCCGTGTGCCTGGCCTTGAGTGTTCCCTTGGGATTTCTGGCCTCTCTTAACCTGCGGCGGCGGGTTTCTCTCGATTTCCTTCATCTGCTCAAAGGTCACCAAATGTACAAAGGCATCTCTGCCGTTTAACTTCTGCCTGTGTAGCCTCTCAGCATTTAGCGCATCCTCCTCTGCCCTGAACTGCACAACAGCCTGACCTAGACCGTTACCACTGCCGTCAACCAGAACTTTTAGACTTTCATCAAATACTGAAATGCCTTCTAGAAACAGACGGACATCTTTCTTTGACACATTATATGGAATATTTGAGATGTGAGCGCAGTTTCTAGGGTTCTTGCCTGATTCTGAGTTGTTTTTCTTTTCACCACCCTGCATCCTTTGACGAATTGAACCAATCTTTTCAAACATAGCTTTTTTACTGATGGGATGAACTTGTATGAATCGGCTTCCCATATACTGCATGTGACAGCCCAGGGCAACTTTGTAGTCCATTTCATTTTTGAACTCGACAAAGCCCTCGCCTGTAGCTCGGCCAGTGGGTCCATAAGCAATGTAAATGCTGTCTTCCACAATGTCAAGGTTTTTGAAAAACTCACAGATCTGTTTGTTTACTGCTTCGTAGGGCAGGCCTTTCAGGTAAACACAGAACTCCTTGTTGTGAGGGGAACGGGACCTCGCACGGTCTCTGGTTGACGGGGACGCTGAACTCATGTTGCTGCGGCGGTGCTGGTCTTGGGGCTCATTACTGAATTTTGAGTGGGCTTGCTCTCCAACCCCGATGCAACCACTGCCGACACTCATCCACTGCCTCTCTGTGGCCGGAGAGATGTCCACATACCTCTGCCCTAACATTCCGGTGCTTCTTTTGAGTGCCTCAAAAGTGTCCTGAGGGGAAAAGAACTTGGCCAGCGCCCTGCCGCTACTCCGGCCCATGTTGTCCCTGACCAGTCGGATGGAGTCCACCGCTAACCCACGGAAAAACTCCCTAATATCAATTTCTGTACCTGAGAAGGGCAGGCCTTGAAGGTGGACATATAACTCGTCTGAATTACCTATTGCTGCCTTCATGTGTGCCTGGAGATTTAACAGAGGGTTCATATGGCCGAGAAACATGTGGTTTGGGGTCCCTAGAGGCAGCCCTGAGGCCAGTCCACCAGGGGGTGGGATGCCTGGGTTAAATGGTGGCATTGAGCCCATGTGGGACAGATGACTCATCGGAAGGACAGGGGGGCATTGGGTTAGTGACACAGAGGGAACAGGAGGCATAGAGGACACTGGTGGTGGAAGTGGCATG
Source organism: Thymallus thymallus (assembly GCA_023634145.1). Lineage (NCBI taxonomy): Eukaryota > Metazoa > Chordata > Actinopteri > Salmoniformes > Salmonidae > Thymallus > Thymallus thymallus. The sequence continues at coordinate 47,152,408 of CM042410.1, forward strand.
GGGGGTATGGAAGGCATGGGTGGCAGGGATGGCATGGTTGGCAAAGGGGGGATAGGTGGTGGTACAGAGTTGAGGGAGGACATGGCTGTTGTCATAGTGGATCCCATGGTGAGGTTTGGGCTGCTGAAGTTGTTGCTGAAACTGGGGGGAATGTTCCCCATGCTAGTGGCGGCAAACGTGGATACATTTTTGTTGATTATAGTTCCATGTGAAGATGCAGCTGTGGTGGCTGTGGTTGGTGTGGTGTCACTGAAGCCTTGTAAAGTGGTGGGTAAACTGCCCCTCCCACCTGTGCTGACCGTGGGGCCTGGCCTGCTACCGTTTCCTGCGGCTCCTTCCGCATTGCCCGTTTCAAAACGCCTGCGGCTAAGTTCGATCATATTCTGCATCTCGGTCTTGCTGCTCAGCAAAAGTGACACTTTAGAACCTTTGATTGCTCCCCCTGTACGCATCATGCCAAGCCTGGCATCTTCGTCTGTGGCAAAAACAATAAAAGCCTCACCATGTTCACCCCCTACAATATGCACCCCACCATCCGGGATAGTCAATCCAGAGAAGAAATGGCGTATGTCCATGGTCCCCGCCACTATCGGGAGACCCTGCAAGCGGATGACCACAGCCATGCTGCTGAGGTGAAACAACACACACCTGCAGGGTGAAAAAAGGCAACCACCGTAAGACCAGAGGACAGAGTAAAGAACAGACAAAACAAAAAGAGCAGAAAGCATGGTTTAGAAGACAGCTTACGTTTGGAGGTATTCGATGAGAGCCCCAATGCATCAATAGAGCAATTCAAAATACATGCGCACGTATTAGGCTGTCTGTCCACTCATCACCACTCTTACACAGCCATCCACACATTGCTTCATTTACCACATTCATCAGCCTTGGCTCAAGGAGATTATGTAAACCCCAGGTCTAAAACGCAAATCTTGGGAGAAATTTACCTCGTAGGCCTAAATCTTGCTCATAATTAGACCCAGAGTATCACACATTTCAATGCTGTAAATTGGATGAACCTATGGCCCAACTTCCACTTCATGAGGCCTATGTCCAGTAAATGTCAGGTGGCAGAAGGGGCCTGAATTTAAAGGTTGAGTAAGTCATTTTAGAAGCTTGCAGGACGCATTACTTACCAACAACAGCTGACAAATCCTTATAAAACTACATCACGTTTCGAAGTTGACTTTCCTGTCTTTGTCTACACTATCTTGAATCTAGCAAAGAAGTTATGCGGTTCAGAGTGCAGTATTTCGATTTCAGTCAGCAAAGGGAGCAGGCCTGTACAGGAAATTCCCAGAGCGTTGCTTAGCAACACATTCCTCGAAAGGGAGGCAACGCTGGCAGAGCGACAAATTTGTATGATTCTATGCTAGATTAGTACCAAACAATTAGCACGACAGCTAAACCGGCGTTGAAAAAGTAAGACCTCAGCTAATAGGGAGAAGTGAGTAACAACATAACTACACTATGGCAGTCACAAATTATTCATTATTTACATACAATAGGAATGTGGGTACATTTGTGGAGAAAATCCTACTTACTCAACCTTTAAAATATAAAAAACAAGTCAATTTGATATAAATGCAATATCCCTAAGCCATTAGACGACACTGTGCCATCTCAGTAGCAACTGGTAAACATTAAAAAATGCATTTATTAATCATTTAAATACCAGTTAAGAATGATGTATTATCACGACACCAACCATATTAAAAGTGCAAAACAATTAGCCTATGCTTAGGCCTGAGTCTCCAGCATTGTTCGGAGCAGGTGTTGGACAAAACAGCCAATCAAAAAGCAAGAATAGAGAATGTGGTCCACAGAAGGCAGTCAGGTCATGAAGCAGAGACATTTACTTGGGGCTCTGTGGATGCAGTATTTTGCCAAAGAAAGCCTCCAACATACCATGCACTTCCTCTATACCACTAATACCTTGGTAGGTCGTTCTTAGATCTCCTCACCTTCAGAGGTTTCCACAATAGAGTGAACTATGAGCCCAAAAGGGAATCAATAAGGTCAATGAATATAGCCTAACAAAGCGAATAATTACTGGTAAAAAAAACACCAAGAGCCCACAGGAGGTTGTGAGAGTTGGACTGGCAGTCAATTGAATTAACCTATGTTCAGGACACATTTCACAAGCTTACCTGTAATAATAAGTGGTGCTTCGTTAAAACTGTGGCACTGGATATCCAAGCCAATCCTGACGGCAAGCAATTTAAATCAATTCAAGACTGTAACAAAAGAACAGGAAATGGAAGCAGAAACATGAGCAAACAGCAGGTAAATGTAGGCATCCTTAGTGAACAACATGTACAAAAACACTTGATTCAGCCCCAGCGCCATATCAGCTTTTGTTTGGCATCAGGAGATGGTCAAAGAAATGTAGTAAATTGGCATCAACAATAAGAGCAAAGTCTTTGACTTGACCAAAGAAAGCCATACACTAATAATAAAAATTCACAAAAGATCATGCGTCTCATAATTTCTCATGTTGACATCAAGCATGAGACATTTCATTCATCACAGCAATCCATAACAGCAAAAATAATCATGCATGCCATTGAAAAACTTCAGCAGTGAAATACAGAATTCCCCCCCCCCCATTCTAACTGAATAGCTTATTCTTACGGAGGTACATTTTCTAAAGTGTCCTTATGTAAATGATAAGGTCTCCAAATGTAAATGAAGGATGTGCAGCAATCAACAAATTTACATTTTTTTTTAAGCACACTTTTACAAGTCAGTTCATCGTTCGCTGAAGGGAGTAAGGATGGGCATTTTGCTTTTTGTGACCGTTTGAGTACCCCGTGGATTGATGCCAACTCTTTCTGCCAGTTAAGCCCTGAAGCTTAGGCTTATGCACAAAAATACCAGAGAGCCTAAAATAATGAAAGAAAAACCACTTCATAAATTTCACAATAATTATACATTTAGTATTAAAATGTATCGTTTATTCAACCTGCCTATCCTTCAGCCACACAGTACTTAATGACCCTAAACCCACCCGGGCAGATATAACCACGGGGACGGCGGGTTATGAGTCAACCCGCGGATTACTGTTGCGCATGCGTCGGTCTTGTTGCTAAACAACCAGCCAGTCTATGGACAAACCCTAAATCAGGTCTGTTGTGTCAGTCTGGCAATGAGGATTGTATTCAGAGCCTGCCCCATGAAAAACACAAGCCTGGGCCTACAGACATTCCTTATAGCGTATGCAAAATGTTAGATAAAAACAACAACCACCTGCACGTTAATACTAATCAATGTTACCTCATAAAAGCGTCAGCACACTACAATCTCTCAATTGTGTGGGAATCTTTCAACAAAACATACTTGAGACAAAGGCCACTCCTGAGAGCAACTAACCACATGGTACACATCAGTAACAATGGACAATGAGAAGGTCATCAACTGGCTTACTTTTAAACACGTGTGCACTGAAGGAAATAGTAGTTTCAACATGACAAAGCAGAATATAACCCTTCGGATGACAAAATGCGAAATCATTTGCCACTATAATAAGCTAGAAGAGAGAAAGTTAACTTCAACTCACATGACATATTAGCCACACATGTATCGGCCAATATGCAATAATGTACTACTGACTATTTGCATATGCAGGTACAGTTTAGCCTGTGATCTCCGACATGGTCATACAATTTTCAACAAACATTTACTTGGCAATACTTCCTTAACTGTCGATTTGGAAGCCTCCGTCTTATAAACTCAAGATATCTACTTGTCTGGGGAACGTTGATGTTTAGAAAATAATCAGTTACAAATTAAATACATTTTTTGCACCATTAGATAATCCATCAATGCATATGCCGCCATTTTTTGGGGGGATGTAATATTTTCTCATTATGAGAGTCCCACCACTGCTGGAAACATAAGTTAAGATAACAGTGCCTTCCAAATTTTGAAGTATAGCCAATTACTGGAAAACGACTGCTAATGCCAGATGGCAGGGTCTGACATTCAGGGCTGCCACTGGCCCAGAAAACATCTGCCGAGCTCACTGGGCCAGTTAATCAAGCTTTCATATGGCCCGCTTGGGCCAGTACATTTTCAAAACGCCAAAACGTAAAATAATAATGGTGTCCATTTAATCCTTCAACTCTTTCCTACATCTGACACTTCACACACGTTATCAATCAGTGTACGGTTTCTAAACAGAGGCAAGAATGTCAAAGCCTTCCCTCTTTGTCTCAATTGAGTGACGCCTCAGTGCGGCCTGGAAACTCGCTGCAAACCTGAAATGTGTTCTAATAAACCCAGTCACTGCGCAACACTCCTAAATGCTATCACGGGAAAAGACAACAGTTTATATGGCAGTTATTGAAAAGAGCGGGATCCCAGTTCCCCCCGTGCAGTTTTATTTTGCACAATTGGCAGCGTTTTACAATCCGAGTGTCAGGCATGACAAAAAACTAACTAATTTGAGTGTATAAACGGTAGGCCAATAAACGTAAAATTCACACAAATTACACTACTTATAAACACAAAAAAAATCACATGATTTTATTAGGCTAGTGGGAGTTTAGGACATTAAACAAGCAACAAGATCATATTTAGAGTCTGATATCTAGTTAATGATAGGGGAAAACAATGCAGATGAGCATCCCCATGCTTCAGCCATGTAGCCACTATGCTGCAAACCGTAGAATGGCACACCAGCCTGCAATATGGACCATGTACAGGCCCCTAAAGATATTACTTTTCATCAATATGTTATTAGGCTCTGGGGAATAATACATTTTAAACAGTTTCATAGTTTATGGCTATATGTCATCGTTGAGAGAGGGGGGGTATATTAGTTTTCCAAACGATGGTTTGAATTGGTTGTATTTTTTAATGAAAAGAATGTACTGCAAATGAAACCTGAAACCACACATTATTTAAATTCCGGTTCATAATTTGCTTTCCTGTGATCTTGGCCAGGGCCAGTCGTTTTCACTTCATACTGGCCCGGTGTGCCACTGGCAAATGTACCTGAATGTCAGGCCCTGCATGTTAAAATGAAATCATTTCAAAACGTAGGCTTATTCTTGGGGTAAATGGAAGGATACATATTCTCATACCAGTATGTTTCTATCTGTATTTCATCATCTTGATGTCAACGTGGCCTAGAAGAGCCTGTGTATGTGACAATAAAACATCAAGGTTATAAAGGAATTGCCAACACAAAGAAGTGGTAGAGACAACAACCCAGACAGTTGCCCACAAATGAGCAAAACCTTGTACATTGAAGAGGGACCTGGACTATATATATATATGAAGGTTATTCCTCAATCTCTACACAAGACAAACAGCACACACTAAATTAAATAGCAACAATGAAAGTGTATGAGCACACAAACCGCTGCCAACATCAACCCCGCTGTAAGACTTGACCGTAAAACACACTCGCCAGCAACGTACCGTTTAGCTAAAACGCTGCGTCCGTCAAGAGCACAAAGCAGTCGCCAAACCTGAAAGGAATTACACAACTACTACAGGAAGACAAAAGCCATCCAGTAATGTGTAATACTTGTAGCCATGAGTCCGTGTGGACGAGCACCGCTGATAACCACCGGAGGAAAACACAGCTAGTTCTGACTAGTTGGATCCAGTCAAGATGGCGCTGGTCCTACGTTGGAAATAAATGCTATATACAAGTTAGCAAGCTAGCTAATTAATTCATTAACCAGGGCCCGGTTTATCCTCGGGTATATTATGGCTGAGTTCATAGTCAGACCCACTGAATGACTCTTAACTATTATTTAGCCGTAATATCCTTGTGGGAAACCAAGCAATATTGGTAGTTACTAGTAGCAACGTTAGCTAAAGACAGGAGTGTCGTTCTTCAGATTAGCAACGTCGCTAGCTGGCTAAACACAACCAAAACAAAGACACAACCGGTTCCAAACGTAGCCATGTCTAGACCAGAGAGGTAGTTAACGTTATTCATAGCCTGTTTGCAATAAAATAACAGAGCTAGTTACCCCCATTTGGGCAGGCAACCCATCTAAAATGCCGAGAGAAACTTAAGCAGTTAGCTAGCTAACCATTCATTCTCGCCATCGGTCACCGCATGCCTCCAGGATTATACTTCACCGACGGGGAACGCTTTCAACATTACCGCCATTTGTTTGCTGTGGTTATTTATTATTATTATGATGATTATTTTTCTTGTTGTTTGGTTTTTTTTCCAGTCCTTACCGAAATATCTGTTAAAAGATGTTTATTTTATTTAGTGGTGCGTTCTCTCCAGCCCCGTGCTCTTCCTCTCGTCTTGCAGCTAGCGGTAAAATGTCGGCGGCGCGACGAACGCCGCCCGAGTCGTGACGTAGACCCTCTCCGCTCTGCTGACGTAACACCGACCTCTAGTGGACTCGGGGCGTTTCTTTTGGACCGTACCAGAACTCACAATCATTAGGAGTATGTGTAGAAGTAACAACCAATTCAGGGGTTAGGGGGGGGACATGCTGAGTCAATTGTTTATTGGAGAGCTACAAATAGACGTATACATTATGTGAGATTAGATTACTGTTGGGTATTGTGGAAAGACATTCCAGGAATAGTAATACGTCTGCTGTGCTATATACTGCATGTACAAAGCAGAAACAACAAGCCCTGTGAATGTTCTGTCACGGCGGTGGTAGATTATACTGGTCATAATAACTGCTGGCCACGTAAATTGGTTTGCATACTTCCCTTCTTCAGGGGAATCTTCAAATCTGATTAAACGATAACATGAAAGATTCATACAAACAATACACATTTTGCCAGACGGTATATACAAACCAACTGGGGAGAATTTCCATGATTGGAAGACTACTGCCCCAAAAGACTGGCATTCAAATTCCCACATTGAGATTACGGAAATATTTGATCAATTTCCTCCTTTACAGTGACATGAAACCAGTGCCCATGTTACTGTTGACGTTAACCTTGTTGGCGTGCTGTATGTTGTCAACGTATAATGACTTATCCATGAACTAAACAGTATGTAGCACATAAATCTACCGTTCTGTAACTTACTCCATCATGGAAAACTTACTCCGTCATGGAATCCCATGGTCAAAGCAGCTGAAAAATTACTTAAGAGCATTTGTAAAGACCAGGAAGGCCTGCACACTATTCATGCTCCCAATTCAACGCTTTAAGGGCCTTCCTGTTCTTTATTAGCCCGGCATCTACGTTTTTAAGGATGTGTGTATGAACACAAACTTTTCTAACTCCTTAAGAGCACAATTTATGTATCGATAATAATACTTAAAAAAAAAAAAGAAAAAAATAATTATGCCAATACAAAATATAGTCATAGGCCTTCACTAAAATAAGTCAGGAAGTTGTGCGTGTTTCTTGACAGTAGAAATAATTACCAGTCATCACAGGAGTAGCATAGTAAGGAGCAAACTAAGCATGTTTAGTATTCACAATTCTCTTAGGTATATTCCCTTTCCTTAGTGTTGCGTCCACTTGATGCTCTTCAGATCGATTCCTTCTTGCACCATCTCCCACAAGGGGCTGAAGAGAAAAAACAATTTGAACAACAATGAATACATTAACCTGTAAGAGTGCATTGATAATATTGCAAATTAAAAGGCTATCATATTGTATTTCATTAAATCATCAACACTATTTTGTTGACACCAGTCAACTCCTAGTTAAATGACATGTCCATTTCAGGGTGGTTACCTGGACACAGATTAAGCCTTGTCCTGGACTAAAAAAACACTTTCAATGGAGATTCACCATTTAGCGTTTTTTGTAGTCCAGGACTAGGCTTAATCTGAGTCTGGTAAACCTCTATGTATGCTCTTACCTCATCTCTCTCAGGCGTTTGACCTGCTGAATGCACTTGTCCGCTGTATAGTCCACTTCTGCCTCTGTGCTAAATCGTCCGATTCCAAATCTTCAGGTAATTTGACGTAACGACATGAAAACAGACAGGTAAAACACCACAATAATACCATTCAGCTGCTATATGTTAGTCTTGACACTGCTCTTTTCTAATTAGGAATGATAAAAAAGGAACATCTAAATCTTTCTAATCCCATGACCATCCAGATGAGCTTCTTGAGTTGTGTTCCTAACCATTACTCACCTGATTGAGGAGTGGGCCAGGTCCTCATCTGTTCCAATAGCTCTTAGGACATATGAAGGCTCCAATGAAGCAGAAGTGCAGGCACTGCAGGAAGATGGTATCATCAACGTACAGTATTTTAATTTGGATCAAACTTAATAGCATTTATATATATATATATATATATATATATATATATATATATATATATATATATATATATATATAATTATTTTTTTAAGCATCCAATAGCTCTTTATTTGCTACGGACCTGCCGGATGATAGAGCTACATCCTTCAGGGCCATCAACAGACTCTCTCCCTCCACGTAGGCAAAGGACAAATTAATGCATCCTGTGTCAGACCGAAAAACATTCAAGTTAATAATAGAGCATCAACATTTAAGGAATTATTCTCTGATCCGTCAACTGATTACCGGCTCCTGTTGCCCGTGGGCCGTGTGCACAGGCTGCTGCTCAAAAACTACTACGCTGAGCGTGTGGGCGCCGTGCTCAAGTGCAATCCACCAACTATTAAGTGCTTCACTTCCTCTGTAGGCATACGCAACATACTATTGCTCTAATGTGATTATGAAAATGTAGCACAGTACCTGATTAACTAATACACAACTCATAAGGAATAAAGGGATTTATTTATATTAACAGACTACCAGTCAATTACATCTGGATGGTTCTTGTGAAAAATATGAATTCTACTTCCACCCACTTATATGCCTGTGTCTATTATTCTGTCCACAAATCCCCTGCTCTGCGCTTCACCTGGGTATCTTTGCTCTGGATCACCATTCATCACAACATCAGGGATCTCCGACATGATTTTACGCACAAGGCGGTTTGCCAACATGGACACCCGGATGTGATCATACTGGAAAGGAGAGAAGATAAATAAGTAAGAAAAAAAATTATCCACTGCAGTGGGGATTGTTCAGAAAAAAAAAAAAGTACATTATCAGTTTGCTGTGCAAGCCTCAATTCTTAACAGTTTTTTATACAAATAAACAGGTTAAAACGTTGTCTTTTGAAATCAAGTTAAACAAAAAAACAAACAGAAGCAAGCATTGATGAACAACATCCTATGTAGGTTTGTTTCAGGCAGTAATGAGTTGTTTACCTCTAGCTCATGCTGGGCAATATCACAAGCTGCTCCCAGTCCCACAGCCAGAGGAGTGGGCACTGTCCCTGAGCGAAGCCCCCTCTCCTGGCCTCCACCGTTCTGCAGTGGCTCCATTCGAACCCGGGGCCGGCGCCGCACATACAGAGCCCCAACCCCTGTCAAATCATAAACATACTTTACTTGTGATTATTATTATTTATAGCCACTCAATTGCCGGCACAGTCCTTACATAAACACCAACAGTTAAATAATGTAATATTTGGGGAGGCAGGTAGCCTAGTGGTTAGTGCGTTGGGCCAGTAACCAACAGTGCAGTAATATCTAACATTTCACAACAGGGCGGCAGGTGGCCTGGAGGGTTGGATCTGCAACTGAAAGGTTGCTGGATCGAATCCCCGAGCTGACATGGTAAAAATCTGTCGTTCTGCCCCTGAACAAGGCAGTTAACCCACTGTTCCCCGGTAGGCCGTCAATGTAAATAAGAATTTGTTAAATAAGAATTTGTTCTTAATTGACTTGCTTAGTTAAATAAAGGTTAAATTAAAAATAATAATATGTTGGTAGACAGAAGAGTTCACTCAATGTAGTCAATTTAAATTCAGGAAGTAAACAGACATTTCAATTCAGGAAGTAAACAGACATTTCAATTCCATTTCAATTCAGGAAGTAAACAGACTCTCCTTGCTTTTCAGTGAGGAAAATAGGAATTTCTGTGTTCTTCCTAAATTAAGATGGAATTGACCCCAACCCTGATAGTATCTGATATACCTTTGGGACCATATATTTTGTGCCCGCTGATGGACATCAGGTCTACCTTCCAGTCAGATACATTTACAGGGATTTTCCCCACAGCTTGAGCTGCATCAGTGTGGAAGAACACATTCCTTGACCGGCAGATTCGACCTGGAGAAGTGTGTGAAAACAATAGCGGATTAATTAAGATAAAACAAAATGTCTTTATTTCACAGAAGATATACAGTATTTCTGAATATATTTAGGCTAAAAAAAGGTTACCTATGTCTTCGACAGGCTGCCTCACACCAATCTCATTGTTCACGGTCATCACAGACACCAAACTTGTGTCTGGACGAATTGTTTCTTCCAGTAGCTATAAAAAAAAAAGCAACATTTTTATATCAGCATGTGAGGTATTCAAGAAATGCAAACGTATTGAAGAAACAGGCCATGAGAACCTACTATCAAGTTATTTGAACAATGTATCTTATTCTTGGTACAAGAACGCAGTAGTGGATTTATTCAATGGGGCTGTATAAAACAGAGCACATCGGGCACATGTTTAGATAAAACAACCAAACAATTGAACTTGCCTCTAGGTCAACCAGGCCATTTGTCTTCACAGGAAGATAGGTTATGTCAAAGCCCTCTGCCTCCAAGACTCGACAGGAATCCAGCACACACTTATGCTCCGTCTGAGTGGTGATAACGTGCTTCTTCTTGGACTTGTAAAATCGGGCCACACCCTAGGAGAAATGCATTGTACGAAGAAACAAAAATAACCACTCAGTTCCTTTTCCTCTTAAATTGTTAGCATGCATCCTCATTTACAAATAAATTATACAACAGAACAGTTGATTGACCTTAGCTCATTCTTATGTCTTAATCTTTCCATCTGCTGGCAGTTCTTGGTATTATTCACCCTCCCAAATCCTTGCCCTTAATCTGACTGTTAAAGCAGTAAAAGAAAAATTTACCTTGATTGACATATTATTGGATTCTGTGGCACCACTTGTGAACACGATCTCACGAGGATCTGCAGCAATCAGGTCGGCCACTTGCTGTAAGGATAAATCAAATGAAGATACAGTATGTTAGCCTTATAAATCAAATGACATGATGCAATAGCTAGTCAGTTCATTACCTTACCTTTCTAGCTTTTTCCATTGCACTTTCACTTTCCCAGCCATATGCATGTGTTCTGGAGTGAGGGTTACCGTAATAATTCACTTGATAGGGAAGCATTGCATCCAGAACTCTTGGATCCTAGAGTCATGAGATAAAATATATCGAGTTGAATATTCTGTGGTGGTTGAAGTACTCAAAGATGACATTGAAATGAATTAATAAGATCCAATGTTGTACAGATTTGACATGCTTGGAATAACTATAGTGGGAGAGGTTTGAGAGCCACACACCATTGGCGTTGTTGCTTGGAAATCCATGTACAGAGGTCGCAGCTCATCTTTCTCCAGTTCCCTACTTTTGATAAATTCTGTAAAAACAACATAATATTGTGTCATTCGGGTCCAGCAAGCATACCAATGTATCTGTGAATTAATAGACAAACGTCTCATATGCATCCAGGGCAGAAAAACACCGTCCCACGGCTGTGATGTGACAGCATAAAAGTTGGGGAAGCTTGTTTTTACCTAAGTTGCGGCATTATCTAACTGACATTATCCAACTGACATTATGCAACTGCGTCATCGAATGAGTCCCATTAGCTAGTTAGCTAGCTAGATGACAAGTAACTAATAAAACACGGCGTAATAAATAATTAGGAATGAACAGCGCATAACCTAACTTACCTCTCTCAGCAGCATTCAAAGCACTTTGAGCATAGTTCCTTCGGTGGCTGGGGATCCCTCGCATGGATCCCAGAAGCTTCGTCGTAACAGTCTTGCTCATCATCTTCACAGTTGCCTAATGTTTACTCTAACCTTGCTATAAATTAGAGCGAACAGTCACCGGTGACAAACAGGATTCGCAGCGAGGAAAACAAGCAGGTCTCCGACTATGTATAACAGTGTATTTGATTCAAGGGCTGGTTTAATTATTAAGACGCGTCAAATCCTTGTCCACACCGTTATCACGTGAGGCATCGCCAAAATGGCAGCGAGGGAGTTCTATTCACCTGAGCCGCGGTGCGCCGGTCTATGGCCCGTGACGGGAATGGGCGTAAGCGGCGAGGGAGGAGCGCCGTTCTCAAATCGAACAGTAATCTGCACAGTTTGGTCATATTGTGCATAGTCCAGAAACATACAACATCTCTTTTCCATAAACTATATGTTCGAATTTTCGTATTTTGATTGGGAAGGCAGATAAAGCAAAGCCTTTATACGAAAAGCAATCACTTTTGCACGAGTAAACAAAGAATCATGCTCATTACCATACTATGGAACGCCATTTGGGACTTTTCGTGTCAAAAAAATACATCAAATAACCCTGTTTAACGTGTCAGATAACAATATTTGACTTGTCAAATAAGCTTGTTTACCAATCAGGACCTGAATATGACTGCACATCACATAATAATTTAACACCTTAATTCATTTTTATGTTGTAATTACACATTGATTACTATGGGGGGTGACGAGAGACTTATATAAGCCCAGGCAACCATACCACTTTGTGACTGTCGCCTACCATTGAACTCTTAACTGACATGAAATGATACCAAAGCCTTACTAAAGTCTGTGTTACGCCTGCGTGTAACTAACATGTCGTCATACCAACACCTTACTAACGTCTGCGTGTCGTGTTAATGAAAGTCATAATGTGCATAGTTTATATTTATATTAATTAAATCTCAACCATAAATGTTAGAAAAGTACATTTTTCTCGTGCAAGCAGACATTCCGACGTAGCCGCCTTGAATTATAGTGTATTTCCTGTTATCGCTAATGGCCTAGAAAAGATTATGTCGAATCTATAGGTATTGTCTTTCCTCAAAACCTCATGGCATGGTATTCTTCTTCTTTTTCAATGAGATTTAATGGTGGTTGGCATCCAATATGTTGCATTACCGCCACCTACTAGACTGGAGTACCTTCTCCCTTATACTTTGCTTGAAAAATAAAAATAAATAAGAAATACCCTACCATCTAACACTACACTCACAAAAATGTTACAAACATTTTAAAAATAAAATGAACACCACCCTACTCCACTATTTCATCTATATCCAAGATGGCGTAACAGTACAGACGTGTTTTTTTGTCCTGTCCCGTGTCCCATGTAAATAGTCTGTTCTTTTCTGTTTTTCCATATATATTTCTTATTCTCATATACTTTTTCCTGCAACCCGCCTCACCCAACGTGGAACGGATCTACTATTTCTTTCCCATTTAACTGAACCTCAGACAGAAGCTAGCCTGCTAACTAGCTACTAGCCATTGCTAGCCACTGCTAGCAGTCTTCACCACTGCTCTGCCTGAAATACTGTCCCGAAGCATGGACCAGATAGCCTTGAGCTAGCCTCGAGCTAGGCCCATCTCCCGGCTAGCCGACGTGTACTAGCTAGTTCCTGGGCTACAGTACCTCTTTGTCAACCGGCCTGGACCTTCTATTGTCCACACGGAGCCTCGCCGATCCATCACGACTGGTCTGCCGACGTAATCGTCCGACGTGGTTTCAACAGGTTTTTCCATTGCGACGTCGCCGAAGACCCATCTGCTAGCCCCGACCCGCTAGTATTCTGAACGCCGTGCCTCCTGCTCGCCTAGCGCAGTAGCGGCCACTGAACTGCTCCCTGGCTCACCTCTTTGCTGCTCATCACTGCCTGCGGGACTGTTCCCTTACACGGTACCTCATTCTGTTAAGCCTCAACTCCGAACTCAGGTCCTGTGTGTAGCACAACATCTTCTCTAACTGACCCCTGATCTTTGTGCATTCATCGCCATTACCCATTGTTGTCTTAGCTCTCTTGATTATCTCCTGTGATTGTTTTATGCCTCTCTCTTATGTCAATATGCCTTGTCTGTTGCTGTTTAGGTTATTTCTTATTTTTCTATTTCACTGTACAGTCGTGGTCAAAAGTTTTGAGAATGACACAAGTATTGGTCTGCACAAAGTTTGCTGCCTCAGTGTTGATGATGGCAATTTGCATATACTCCAGAATGTCATGAAGAGTGATCAGATAAATTGCAATTAATTGCAAAGTCCCTCTTTGCCATGAAAATGAACTTAATCCCCCAAAAACATTTCCACTGCATTTCAGCCCTGCCACAAAAGGACCAAATGCCATCATGTCAGTGATTGTCTCGTTAACACAGGTGAGAGTGTTGACGAGGACAGGGCTGGAGATCACTCTGTCATGCTGATTGAGTCAGAATAACAGACTGGAAGCTTCCTCTGTCAACCATGGTTACCTGCAAGGAAACACGTGCCGTCATCATTGCTTTGCACAAAAAGGGCTTCACAGGAAAGGATATTGCTGATAGTAAGATTGCACGTAAATTAACCATTTATCGGATCATCAAGAACTTCAAGGAGAGAGGTTCAATTGTTGTGAAGAAGGCGTCAGGGCGGCCAAGAAAGTCCAGCAAGCGCCAGGACCGTCTCCTAAAGTTGATTCAGCTGCGGGATCGGGGCACCACCAGTGCAGAGCTTGCTCAGGAATGGCAGCAGGCAGGTGTGAGTGCATCTGCAGGCGAAGACTTTTGGAGGATGGCTGGTGTCAAGAAGGGCAGCAAAGAAGCCACTTCTCTCCAGGAAAAACATCAGGGACAGACTTCTGCAAAAGGTACAGGGATTGGACTGCTGAGGACTGGGGTAGAGTCATTTTCTCTGATGAATCCCCTTTTCCGATTGTTTGGGCCATCCGGAAAACACCTTGTCCGGAGAAGACAAGGTGAGCGCTACCATCAGTCCTGTGTCATGCCAACAGTAAAGCATCCTCAGACCATTCATGTGTGGGGTTGCTTCTCAGCCAAGGGATTGGGCTCACTCACAATTTTGCCTAAGAACAACACATCCTCCGAGAGCAACTTCTCCCAACCATCCAAGAACAGTTTGGTGACGACCAATGCCTTTTCCAGCATGATGGAGCACCTTGCCATAAGGCAAAAGTGATAACTAAGTGGCTCGGGGAACAAAACATCAACTTTTTGGGTCCAGGGCCAGGAAACTCCCCAGACCTTAATCCCATTGAGAACTTGTGGTCGATCCTCAAGAGGCGGGTGGACAAACAAAAACCCACAACTTCTGACAAACTCTAAGCATTGATTATGCAAGAATGGCCTGCCATCAGTCAGGATGTGGCCCAGAAGTTAATTGACAGCATGCCAGGGATTGCAGAGGTCTTGAAAAAGAAGGGTCAACACTGCAAATATGGACTCTTTGCATAAACTGAATGTCATTGTCGATGAAAGCCTTTGACACTTATGGAATACTTGTAATTATACTTCAGTGTACCATAGTAACAACTAACATAAAGATCTAATAAAACTGAAGCAGCAAACTTTGTGGAGACCAATACTTGTGTCATTTCTCAAAACTTTTGACCACGACTGTAGTGCCCCCAGTCCCGCTCAACATGCCTCAGATAGCTCCTTTGTCCCACCCTCCACACACGCGTAGACCTCACCTGGCTTAACTGGTGCCTCCAGAGATGCAACTTCTCTCATCGTTACCCAATGCCTAGGTTTACCTCAACTGAATTCACATCCTACCATATCTCTGTCTGTACATTATGCTCTCAATCTATTCTACCGCGGCCAGAAATCTGCTCCTTTTATTCTCTGTACCCAACACACTAGATGACCAGTTCTTAAAGCCTTTAGCCGTACCCTTATCCTACTCCTCATCTGTTCCTCTGGGGATGTAGAGGTAAACCCTGGCCCCGTAGCCCCCAGTACTACACCTATTCCCCAGGCGCTCTCATTTGTTGACTTCTGTAACTGTAAAAGCTTTGGTTTCATGCATGTTAATCAGAAGCCTCCTCCCTAAGTTTGATTTATTCACTGCTTTAGCACACTCCGCCAACCCTGATGTCCTAGCTGTGTCTGAAGGCCACCAAAAATTCCCTGGACACCATATGTGAATTGATTGCCCCCCATCTATCTTCAGAGTTCGTACTGTTAGGTGACCTAAACTGTGATATGCTTAACACCCCGGCCGTCCTACAATCTAAGCTAGATGCCCTCAATCTCACACAAACTATCAAGGAACCTACCAGGTACAAACCTAAATCCGTAAACATGGGCACCATCATAGATATCATCCTGACTAACATGCCCTCCAAATACACCTCCTCTGTTTTCAACCAGGATCTCAGCGAGAACTGCCTCATTGCCTGTGCCCGTAATGGGTCCGCGGTCAAACAACCAACCCTTATCACTGTCAAACGCTCCCTAAAACACTTCAGCGAGCAGGCCTTTCTAATCGATCTGACCCGGGTATCCTGGAAGGATATTGACCTCATCCCATCAGTAGAGGATGCCTTGTTGTTCTTTAAAAGTGCTTTCCTCACCATCTTAAATAATCATGCCCCATTAAAAAAATGTGGAACTAAGAACAGATATAGCCCTTGGTTCACCCCAGACTTGACTGCCCTTGACCAGCACAAAAACATCCTGTGGCGCACTGCATTAGCATCGAATAGCCCCCGCGATATGCAACTTTTAAGGGAAGTCAGGAAACAATATATACAGTCAGTTAGAAAAGCTAAGGCTAGCTTTTTCAAACATAAATTTGCATCCTGTAGCACTAATTCCAAAAAGTTCTGGGACACTGTAAAATCCATGGAGAATAAGAGCACCTCCTCCCAGCTGGCCACTGCACTGAGGCTAGGAAACACTGTCACCACTGATAAATCTACGATAATCGAGAATTTCAATAAGCATTTTGCTACGGCTGGCCATGCATTCCACCTGGCTACCCCTACCCCGGCCAACAGCTCTGCACTCCCCACAGCAACTTGCCCAAGCCTCCTCCGCTTCTCCTTCACCCAAATCCAGATAGCTGATGTTCTGAAAGAGCTGCAAAATCTGGACCCCTACAAATCTGCTGGGCTAGACATTTCATTCTAAAATTATCCGCCGCAATTGTTGCAACCCCTATTACTAGCCTGTTCAACTTTTCTTTCGTATCGTCTGAGATCCCTAGAGATTGGAAAGCTGCCGCGGTTATCCCCCTCTTCAAAGGGGGAGACACTCTAGACCCAAACTGTTACAGACCTATATCCATCCTGCCCTGCCTTTCTAAAGTCTTCGAAAGCCAAGTTAACAATCAGATCACCAACCATTTCGAATCCCACTGTACCTTCTCCGCTATGCAATCTGGTTTCCGAGCTGGTCATAGGTGTACCTCAGCCACGCTCAAGGTCCTAAACGACATCATAACCGCCATCGATAAAAGACAGTACTGTGCAGCCGTCTTCATCGACCTGGCCAAGGCTTTCGACTCTGTCAATCACTGCATTCTTATCGGCAGACTCCGTAGCCTTGGTTTCTCAAATGACTTTCTCGCCTGGTTTAACAACTACTTCTCAGATTGAGTTCAGTGTGTCAAATCGGATGGCCTGTTGTCCGGACATCTGGCAGTCTCTATGGGGGTGCCACAGGGTTCAATTCTTGGGCCGACCCAATTCTCTGTATATATCAATGATGTCGCTCTTGCTGCTGGTGACTCTCTGATCCACCTCTACGCAGACGACACCATTCTGTATACATCTGGCCCTTCTTTGGACACTGCGTTAACTAACCTCCAAACAAGTTTCAATGCCATACAACATTCTTTCGTGGCCTCCAACTGCTCTTAAATTCTAGTAAAACTAAATGCATACTCTTCAATCGAACGCTGCCCGCACCTGCCCACCGGACTATCATCACTACACTCGACAGGTCTGACTTAGAATATGTGGACACCTACAAATACCTAGGTGTCTGGTTAGACTGTAAACTCTCCTTCCAGACTCACATTAAGCATCTCCAATCCAAAATTACAAAAATCATTGAAGCTGGAGACTACCATCTCCCTCAATAACTTTAAGCATCAGCTGCCAGAGCAGCTTACCGGTCACTGCACCTGTACACAGCCCATCTGTAAATAGCCCACTCTACTACCTCATCCCCATATTATTACTTGCACACCAGTATCACTATTTGCACATCATCATCTGTATTTATCACTCCAGTGTTAGATAGATAGATAGATAGATAGATAGATAGATAGATAGATAGATAGATAGATAGATAGATAGATAGATAGATAGATAGATAGATAGATAGATAGATAGATAGATAGATAGATAGATAGATAGATAGATAGATAGATAGATAGATACTTTATTGATCCCCCGGGGGGGAAATTTCATTGTCAAGCAGCTACAACAAAACACAGGGCAGGTGCAAAATGCCACAACGAAAGTACACAAAAGACAGATACACGGTACATGATACATAGAGCGGCAGTATGAAAAAGTATAGAAATACAAGATATCTGGAGTGCAAAAAAAAGCTATAAAAAGACATAGCATAGTATGGGTGGTTGGCTGAATATGTACACTATACATTGGTGGATGTTGGATGGTTAACTATACTATACAGGTCGATGGCAGAGAAATACTTCAGTAGCTAAAAATGCGTATGATATGAGCGAGGGAATAATAGTTTACTTAATAGACAGACTGGGTAAATTAACAGGTAAGTGAAAATTTTGCATGGTTAAATTAGCTGTACAGTTAGGTATACAGTTATATTTACAGATAAATGAATACTTGCATGTTTACACAAACTGTACAGGTAAATGACAGGAAGAGATACTTTAATAGCTAAATGTGTGTATGATATCATTTGGGGTAATAATAGTAATTCCCTTAAAATACAGTCCTTAGTGCGCAGGGTTTAATTACAGACAACTGCACATATTGCACATTCGATATACTAAAAGCAATGAGAAAAGGTGCAACTGGCAGGATACTAATATGCATTCCTGAGTGAATGCCTACGTAGGTTAAGTCCAATAATTACTTACAATATTGCATGTGATATAATATAACAACTGTACATGAGTATGTATATACAGACCAGTCATTTGGCGCCGCCCTGAGTGGTCGCCTTTTAAGCAGCTCCCGTTGTTCGTGCATTAATTGTTGTTTTAGTTCGTTTTCTTTCGTCTATTTTCGTCTATTTTCTTTAGCTTTATTTTTTATTTTGCTACAGTCGAACTATAACAGTTCAGGATTATGGATTTTATGGATTTTATCGCAGCTGAACGTCGACAGGAGTCGTCAACTGTTATTGTTTACAACAGAGCCCAGCTCCTGGATTTAGCCCACGCAGCGCTGCTGCTCCCCAGGGAAAAGTTTGATATTCCGGACGAATTGAAAAGACGACGCCGTGGATGCAGGGCGGGATTGAAATGTAAGGCAAAGCGGAGGAGGTTCAAGTACAAGCCGGCTATACCATCTATTATTATGGGCAATGTGAGGTGTCTACATAACAAGATGGATGAGTTGGCGGGACTTGTTCGTGGACAAAGGATTTATCGGGAAGCTAGCCTAATGTGTTTTACTGAGACTTGGCTGAACGACAACATCCCCATACAGAACGTCACTATCGACGGTTTCCAGACCATCAGAGCGGACAGGGATCGCGTCTCTTCCGGTAAGAGTAAGGGTGGTGGGCTGGCTTTATTAGTTAACAACAGATGGTGTCATCCGAACCATATTACTCTTAAGGAAAAGTTTTGTAGCCCGGACATTGAACTGCTAGCCGTTAGCCTGAGACCCTACTATCTACCTAGGGAATTCACGGCGGCCATTGCTGTTATTGTTTACATCCCGCCCTCTGCTGACGCAAACACAGCGTGTGACGTCATCCACTCTGTTATCGCGAGGTTACAGACAGCGCATCCCAGTGCTTTCTTTGCAATTTCGGGGGATTTTAACCATGCATCTCTCTCTTCAACGCTGCCCACGTTCAAACAGTTCGTGAAGTGCCCAACCAGGAATAATAAAACTCTGGACTTGTTATATGCTAATGTGAAGGATGCATACAACTCCACTGCACTCCCTCCCCTCAGTAGATCGGATCACAACCTTGTCCACCTCACCCCACTCTACAGGCCTATGGTCCAACAGCAGCCTGCAACCACCAGGACTATTAGGAGATGGTCCCCGGAGGCGAATGAGGCCCTACAGGACTGCTTTGAAACAACAGACTGGGATGTGCTCTGTGAGGCTCATGGGGAGGACATCGATGGACTCACTGACTGCATAACAGACTATATTAATTTTTGTGTAGACAACACTGTACCCACCAGGAAGGTACGCTGTTTCCCAAACAATAAACCCTGGGTCACCAGCGACCTGAAGGCCCTGCTGAATGAGAAGAAGAGGGCCTTCAAGGAGAAGGACAAGTACAAATTGAAATGCGTCCAGAGGGAGCTGAAGTTGCGGATTGCTGAGGGGAAGAGAGTGTATAAGGAGAAGATGGAGGACAAGCTGAGGCAGAGCCAGGTGAGAGAGGTGTGGAAGGGTATGAGAAATATCACTGGCTTCAAAAAGTCAAACAGTGGGCAGACGGAGGGGACCCAGGACAGAGCCAATGAGCTGAACCAATTTTTTAACAGGTTCGATACTGGCCCTGTCCACCTCCCCTCCAGCTCCCCAGACCACACACCCTCACGGCTATCCCACCCCCACTTTGCTCACAGCACCTCTGCTGAGACAATCAGTGACCCCACCTCCGCCCCTGCCCCCCCTGGACTGATCCTCAACACCCCCCTTCCCCCCACCTCCCTACCTGGGCTGGCTTTCACCACCAACCAAGTGAAGAGAGAGCTGGAGAGACTACACCAGTGGAAAGCGGCGGGCCCTGATGGCATCAGCCCAAGGGTGCTGAGGGTCTGTGCTGACCAACTGTGTGGAATACTCCAGCGTCTTTTCAACCTTAGCCTGAGCCTAGAAAGGGTCCCTGTGCTGTGGAAAACATCCTGCCTCGTCCCAGTGCCCAAGAAGGCACACCCCACTGTCCTGAATGACTTCAGACCTGTAGCGCTAACATCCCACATCATGAAGACCCTGGAAAGGTTAGTCCTCTCTCACCTCAGACCCCTGGTGTGTTCATCAATGGACCCCCTGCAGTTTGCATACCAGCGCAACATCGGGGTGGATGATGCAATCATCTACCTTCTGCAGAGGGCCTACTCTCACCTGGACAACGCAGGTTGCACTGTGAGGGTCATGTTTTTTGACTTCTCCAGTGCCTTCAATACCATTCAGCCCCTGCTACTGGGTGAGAAGATGAGGAGGATGAAAGTGGAAGCACCCTTAGTCTCCTGGGTCACGGACTACCTGACCGGTAGGCCACAATTTGTGCGACTACAGAGCTGTGTGTCAGAACGGGCAGTTAGCAACACAGGGGCCCCCCAGGGTACGGTCCTGACCCCCTTCCTGTTCACCCTCTACACCTCAGACTTCAGATATAACTCTGAAACATGCCACCTACAGAAGTTCTCGGATGACTCTGCAATTGTAGGGTGCATCAGGGGTGGGCAGGAGGAGGAGTACAGGAGCACAATCAGTGACTTTGTGTTGTGGTGTGAGCAGAACCACCTTCAGCTCAACATCAGCAAAACTAAGGAGATGGTGGTGGACTTCAGGAGAACCAAGGCACAACTGACTGCAGTCCCTATAAAGGGGATGGATGTGGAAATGGTTGAGTCATACAAGTTCCTGGGTGTCCATATGGACAACAGACTGGAATGGGCTGGTAACACCGGGGCCCTGTACAAAAAGGGCCAGAGCCGACTCTACTTTCTGAGGAGGCTCAGGTCCTTCAACGTGTGCAGTAAACTACTGCATACCTTCTACCAGTCTGTGGTGGCCAGTGCCATCTTTTTTGCAGTGGTGTGCTGGGGAGCAAACATCAAAGCCGGTGATGCTTCTCGGGTAAATAAGCTGATCAGGAAGGCTAGCTCTGTCCTGGGGATGAGCCTTGACACTCTAGAGGAGGTGGCGGAGAGACGGATCCTGGCCAAACTGCTGGCCATCATGGACAACGTCACCCACCCTCTGCACGCTATGGTTATGACGCAGAGGAGCTCTTTCAGTCACAGACTGATCCCACCACGGTGTGCCAGAGAGCGCTACAGGAGGTCCTTCCTGCCGGCGGCTATGAGACTATATAATGCCTCACCGGGGTGCCGTGCCGTCGGCAACATAGATCTGGAACTGTTGGGGTGCTAGGACCTAGTTTAACAATTATGCATCCATCCGTGAGTAACTCTGTTCCGTCAGCACTCATCCACTCAGGACCTATTTATTCATACAGGTCTGTATATACATACTCATGTACAGTTGTTATATTATATCACATGCAATATTGTAAGTAATTATTGGACGTAGGCATTCACTCAGGAATGCATATTATTAGTATCCTGCCAGTTGCACCTTTTCTCATTGCTTTTAGTATATCAAATGTGCAATACATGCAGTTATCTGTAATTAAACCCTGCGCACTAAGGACTGTATTTTAAGGGAATTACTATTATTACCCCAATGATATCATACACACATTTAGCTATTAAAGTATCTCTTCCTGTCATTTACCTGTACAGTTTGTGTAAACATGCAAGTATTCACTTATCTGTAAATATAACTGTATACCTAACTGTACAGCTAATTTAACCATGCAAAAGTTTCACTTACCTGTTCATTTACCCAGTCTGTCTATTAAGTAAACTATTATTACCCTCGCTCATATCATACGCATTAGCTACTGAAGTATTTCTCTGCCATCAACCTGTATAGTATAGTTAACCATCCAACATCCACCAATGTATAGTGTACATATTCAGCCAACCACTCAAACTATGCAATGTCCTTTTATAGCTTTTTTTTTTTTGCACTCCAGATATCCTGTATTTCTATACTTTTTCATACTGCCGCTCTATGTATCATGTACCGTGTATCTGTCTTTTGTGTACTTTCGTTGTGGCATTTTGCACCTGCCCTGTGTTTTTGTTGTAGCTGCTTGATAATGAAATTTCCCCCCCGGGGGATCAATAAAGTACCTATCTATCTATCTATCTATCTATCTATCTATCTATCTATCTATCTATCTATCTATGAATAAATAGGTCCTGAGTGGATGAGTGCTGACGGACCAGAGTTACTCACAGATGGATGCATAATTGTTAAACTAGGTCCTAGCACCCCAACAGTTCCAGATCTATGTTAACGACGGCACGACACCCCGGTGAGGCATTATATAGTCTAATAGCCGCCGGCAGGAGGGACCTCCTGTAGCTCTCTCTGGCACACCGTGGTGGGATCAGTCTGTGACTGAAAGTGCTCCTCTGTGTCATAACCATAGCGTGCAGAGGGTGGGTGACGTTGTCCATGATGGCCAGCAGTTTGGCCAGGATCCGTCTCTCCGCCACCTCCTCTAGAGTGTCAAGGCTCATCCCCAGGACAGAGCTAGCCTTCCTGATCAGCTTATTTACCCGAGAAGCATCACCGGCTTTGATGTTTGCTCCCCAGCACACCACTGCAAAAAAGATGGCACAGACTGGTAGAAGGTATGCAGTAGTTTACTACACATGTTGAAGGACCTGAGCCTCCTCAGAAAGTAGAGTCGGCTCTGGCCCTTTTTGTACAGGGCCCCGGTGTTACCGGCCCATTCCAGCCTGTTGTCCATATGGACTCCCAGGAACTTGTATGACCCAACCATTTCCACATCCATCCCCTGTATAGGGACTGCAGTCAGTGGTGCCTTGGTTCTCCTGAAGGTCACCACCATCTCCTTTGTTTTGCTGATGTTGAGCTGAAGGTGGTTCTGCTCACACCACAACACAAAGTCACTGATTGTGCTCCTGTACTCCTCCTCCTGCCCACCCCTGATGCACCCTACAATAGCAGAGTCATCCGAGAACTTCTGTAGGTGGCATGTTTCAGAGTTATATCTGAAGTCTGAGGTGTAGAGGGTGAACAGGAAGTGGGACAGGACCGTACCCTGGGGGGCCCCTGTGTTGCTAACTGCCCGTTCTGACACACAGCTCTGTAGTCGCACAAATTGTGGCCTACCGGTCAGGTAGTCCGTGACCCAGGAGACTAAGTGTGCTTCCTGGGCTCAACCTGGGGCAGACAGACAGGCCAACTACAGGGCTGGAGACCACCTCTACGTCGGTGCCCAGGGTGGGCACGGCGTCCAACCCGAGACCTCCGGTGAAGGTCAGCAGCCCGAGACCTCCAGTTAAGGTCAGCAGCCCGAGACCTCCGGTGAAGGTCAGCAGCCCGAGGCCTCCGGTGAAGGTCAGCAGCCCGAAGCCTCCGGTGAAGGTCAGCAGCCCGAGGCCTCCGGTGAAGGTCAGCAGCCCGAGGCCTCCGGTGAAGGTCAGCAGCCCGAAGCCTTCGGGGAAGGTCAGCAGCCCGAGACCTCCGGTGAAGGTCAGCAGCCCGAAGCCTCCGGTGAAGGTCAGCAGCCCAAAGCCTCCGGTGAAGGTCAGCAGCCCGAAGCCTCCGGTGAAGGTCAGCAGCCCGAAGCCTCCGGTGAAGGTCAGCAGCCCGAAGCCTCCGGTGAAGGTCAGCAGCCCGAGACCTCCGGAGAAGGTCAGCAGCCCGAGGCCTCCGGTGAAGGTCAGCAGCCCGAGACCTCCGGAGAAGGTCAGCAGCCCGAGACCTCCGGAGAAGGTCAGCAGCCCGAGGCCTCCGGTGAAGGTCAGCAGCCCGAAGCCTTCGGTGAAGGTCAGCAGCCCAAGACCTCTGGTGAAGGTCAACAGCCCGAAGCCTCCGGTGAGGGTCAGCAGCCCGGGACCTCCACCGGAGCCCAATCCGGGTCCAGCAGTCTGCTCCGCTACAGCGCCAGAGCGGTCCGCTCCACAGGTGTCCAGTCCGGGGCCGGTCTTCTGCTTCGCTCCAGTGCCGGAGCAGTCTGCTCCACCGGTGCCCAGTCCGGGGCCGGTCGTCTGCTTCGTTCCAGTGCCGGAGCAGTCCGCTCCACCGGTGCCCTGTCCGGGGCCGGTCGTCCAGGGTCGAGGGCTCCCACACCAGGGTCCAAAGGGGATTTGGTGCAACGCGGGAGTACTGAGGGGGGAATCATCGCGCTGGGGTCCGGACCGGAGCCGGAACCGGAGCCCCCACCAGCAACCACCTCAGTACCCCGCCATGTCCCCCCTAGTTTTTTGTGCATTTTTCTTTCAGGAGAGGGGGGGATCTTGTGCGATCGGGAGTCCGCACCTTAGGGGGGGGTACTGTGAGGGCTTGGTTGTGGTAAGGCCTCTTACTCCCACCTAGGGGAGGAGAGAGGCACACAATCAAGTCCTCACACCCTAACTAGGGAGATTATGATCCCCAATCAGAGACAGCTGTCTAGCGTTGTCTCTGATTGGGGATAGTATTTAGGCTCCACACAATTCCACCTGTGTGTGGATCATTGTTTGTTCCTGCTTGTCTGCACTGCCAGCAGCCCAGCAAGTAAGTCACTGTGTTTTGTTTGTAATCGTGTTTTTGTTTCTCAGTCATCTCCGTCTGTTTATTTAATGCTTCGTGAGTCCAACTCATTAAATAAAAGAGGAATGACACTCCATCAGCGCTCCGTGTATCGTCCCATTACTCCGCACCGTGACAGGGATGCGCTGTCTGTAACCTCGCGGTAACAGAGTGGATGACGTCACACGCTGCGTTTGCGTCAACAGAGGGCGGGATGTAAACAATAACAGCAATGGCCGCCGTGAATTCCCTCGGTAAATAGTAGGGTCTCAGGCTAACGGCTAACAGTTCAATGTCCGGGCTACAAAATTTTCCTTAAGAGTAATATGGTTCGGATGACACCATCTGTTGTTAACTAATAAAGCCAGCCCACCACCCTTACTCTTACCGGAAGAGACGCGATCCCTGTCCCCTCTGATGGTCTGGAAACCGTCGATAGTGACGTTCTGTATGGGGATGTTATCAGTAAAAAAGTCCCTCCAACTCATCCATCTTGTTATGTAGAGCCCTCACATTGCCCATAATAATAGATGGTATAGCCGGCTTGTACTTGAACCTCCTCCGCTTTGCCTTACATTTCAATCCCGCCCTGCGTCCACGGCGTCGTCTTTTCAATTCGTCCGGAATATCAAACTTTTCCCTGGGGAGCAGCAGCGCTGCGTGGGCTAAATCCAGGAGCTGGGCTCTGTTGTAAACAATAACAGATGACGACTCCTGTCGACGTTCAGCTGCGATAAAATCCATAATCCTGAACTATTATAGTTCAACTGTTCAACTGTAGCAAAATAAAAAATAAAAATAAAGAAAAGAGACGAAAGAAAACGAACTAAAAAACGAACTAAAAACAACAATTTATGCACGAACAACGGGAGCTGCTTAACAGGCGACCAGCAGGCCGGCGCCAAACGTTAGATGATAATGCTAAAGTGTAATTATTTTGCCACTATGGCCTATTTATTGCCTTACCTCCCTAATCTTCCTACATTTGCACACACTGTATATAGATTTTCTATTGTGTTATTGACAGTACGTTTGTTTATCCCATGTGTAACTCTGTGTTGTTGTTGTTTTTGTCACAGTACTTTGCTTTATGGCCAGGTCACAGTTGTAAATGAGAACTTGTTCTCAACTGGCCTACCTGGTTAAATAAAGGTGAAATAAAATAAAATACCTCATGCCCTCAAACTGAAAAGATGGGACTGTAACTCTTCTGATGTCAAGTCTCACACACCCAAATACCTATATGCAGCACAAGTATATCCACCACAACCTCAATTTACTGCGACATCCCTACAGTTAATAACCATTGCTATAAATCAGTGTTACTCACTATTTGGGCCACTTTGGGTTGAGACAATCTTTTCAAGGGCCGCACAGATCTTACATTTGTTGTACTTTAGCTTTCAAAATGATCAATTATCAATAGAAAGATAATTCAAAGCAAAGAACACATGCAATTAATTTAATGTACATCAAATCACAAATATATACATGAACACAACAAGTACATCACATGTATGACCCATATTAAGGGTTAGGCTACATCACATGTATGACCCATATTAAGGGTTAGGCTACATCACATGTATGACCCATATTAAGGGTTAGGCTACATCACATGTATGACCCATATTAAGGGTTAGGCTACATCACATGTATGACCCATATTAAGGGTTAGGCTACATCACATGTATGACCCATATTAAGGGTTAGGCTACATCACATGTATGACCCATATTAAGGGTTAGGCTACATCAGTAGTTGGAACAGCGAAAATGTCCCTTCTGCATTTTGACTGAATTTATTCAAAATTTGTAGTCTGTTGTTGGTATCCTTGTGAGACCATCCAGGTGTCCATTGGTCTGTTTCTCTGTTTTTGTTTCACAATGTTCATTGTTGAAAATGTTGCTTCACATGAATAAGTGCTGACAAAAAATGATGTCACCTTTTGCTGCACTGCTTCAGACATGGATACTCCAGAAATGGGTAACACCTGATCTTAGTTCACCTTGCAATGTGTAATTTGCCTGCAGCTCTACTATCTCGTTATCTATTCCAGCACGGTCAGGACAGAGATGACTGGGGTCAGAGATGACACTGGCACTTGAAAGGGGTTCTCAAGGAAGTTGAAAAAGTCATTGTACTCCATGATGTCATTGAATCTTGATTTAAACTCCAACTTCAACTGTTCCAACACATGGACGAATCCATCATAGCTAAAATGTTGCAGTAGGTCTGTGTTGGATGTGGTGACTGCTCTGAGCTTTGGGAAATGAACAAAATCTCTGTCAGGTATGAACAGCGTGTGACCACACCTAGCATTTTGCCCAGAGTTTTAACCTTCCCTTGGAGCTGGAGATTAACTGTGTTCAGGTGGCAGGTGATGTCCGTTAAAAAAGCCAGCTTTAATATCCACTGTGGATCAACCAGCTCCTCTATTCCTTTGCTTTTAACACGGATTTGAGGGAGGAGAGAGAAATCTTTCTAAAACTCTGCCACTCGAAAGCCATCTCACTTCATTGTGAAATATCAAGTCGTGGTATTCTGTCCGGTAAGGTGATTCAGTGCCCTCACATTAATCATGTTCACTACGCGCAACGTCCTGCATCACATTCTGTAATTCACAGTCTGAGTTTAGCCACAAGTGCTTCCTGATGAATGATACAATGACATCTAACAAACTTGGGAATATCCTCTCTCTTTCTCATCAGGCCTATGAGTCCCTTCTCCTTCCCTCGCATGTTTGGTGCACCGTCAGCGCACACAGATGCAAGATGTGACCAGTCAATGTTATTAGCAGCAAAAAATGTAACAAGGGTTTTCAGAATATCCTCTCCTCGTGTTTGTCCCTGAAGAGGCAGTAAACATAAAAGTTCCCCTCTGAGCGACCCATTTAGCGGGAAGCGGACCCACACACATAATTGGGCGATGTCACTTACAGCGGGTGAAATAAGTATTGAACACGTCACCATTTTTCTCAGTAAATATATTTCCAAAGGTGCTATTGGCATGAAAGTTTCACCAGATGTTGGTAACAACCCAAGTAATCCATACATACAAAGAAACCAAAACAAATAAGTTCAGAAATTAAGTTATGTGTAATAATGTGAAATGACACAGGGAAAAAGTATTGAACACATGAAGAAAGGGAGCTTCAAAAAGGCATGGAAAGCCAAGACAACAGCTGAAAACTATCAGTAATTAAAAAGCAATCCAGCCCCCTGTCAGTGCAAATTAATATCAGCAGGTTCAGTCCCAACTGATGGCCTACAAAAAGGTCTCATTGCCAAGGTGTCACACAAGACACATCTCATGATGGGTAAAAGCAAAGAGCTGTCTCAAGACATTCGCAACCTAATTGTTGCAAAACATAATGATCGCATTGGTTAAAGGTGCATTTCTACGCTTCTGAATGTTCCAGTGAGCACTGTTGGGGCCATAATACGGAAGTGGAAAGAAAATTATTTCACCATAAATTTGCCTCGACCAGGTGCTCCTCGCAAGATTTCTGACAGAGGAGTGAAAAGAATAATCAGAAGAGTTGTCCAAGAGCCAAGGACCACTTGTGGAGAGCTTCAAAAAGACCTGCAATTAGCAGGTACTGTTGTCTCAAAGAAAACATTAAGTAATGCACTCCACCGCCATGGCCTATATGCAAGCTCACCACGCAAGACTCCATTGCTGAAAAAAAAGCATGTTGGAGCTTGTTTAAAGTTTGCTGCACAACATTTGGAAAAGCCAGTGAAATACTTGGAGAATATAGTGTGGTCAGATGAGAGCAAAATTGAACTGTTTGGATGTCACACCATGTTTGGAGGAGAAATGGCACTGCACATCACCCTAAAAACACCATACCAACAGTGAAGTTTGGAGGTGGGACCATCATGGTGTGGGGCTGCTTTTCAGCAAATGGTACTGGCAAATTTACAGGAAGGATGAATGGGCAAATTTACGAGGAAAACCTGGTCGAGGCAAATTTATGGTGAAATAATTGTCTTTCCACTTCCGTATTATGGCCCCAACAGTGCTCACTGGAACATTCAGAAGCTTAGAAATGCACCTATATCCAATGCCATCATTATGTTTTGCAGCAATTAGTTTGCAAATGTCTTGAGACAGCTCTTTGCTTTTACCCATAATGAGATGTGTCTTGTGTGACACCTTGGCAATGATACCTTTTTGTAGGCCATCAGTTGGGACTGAACCAGCTGATATTAATTTGCACTGACAGGGGGCTGGATTGCTTTTTAATTACTGATAGTTTTCAGCTGTTGTCTTGGCTTTCCATGCATTTTTGAAGCTCCCTTTCTTCATGTGTTCAATACTTTTTCCCTGTGTCATTTCACATTATTACACAAAACTTAATTTCTGAAGTTATTTGTTTTGGTTTCTTTGTATGTAAGGATTACTTGGGTTGTTACCAACATCTGGTGAAAATTTCATGTCAATAGCACCTTTGGAAATATATTTACTGAGAAAAATGGTGACGTGTTCAATACTTATTTCACCCGCTGTATATCAGTGCTTTCGTCAAGTGCAAGACTATAACACGGCTCCATAGATATGTCAGCAATCAATTGCTTACCGATGTCCTCCCAGATATCTTCTATGCGTCTTGTTATGGTCGAGTCATAGAGTTGCAGTCCCTTAATTTGCTTTAAAATAGCTTCCTTGTTTGTGAAATCAGCATACAACATTTCGGCTGAGGCCAAAAAACATTCTTTGACAATTTCTGCGTCTGTGAAGGCCTTGTTTCTTGCGAGTATCCAAGCAATCTCATATGTTGCCTCTGTCGTTTTCTCTGCAACAGTGCTAGATCTGTTCATCATGTTGTTGTCCTTTGAGTTGCGATATTTTGTTGTTTCTGAGGTTGCTTTGTGGCGGATATGTTGTGTCAAAATGGGCATGGTGTGATTGGAAATGTCGCTCTAAATTTCCTTGTTTAAAACAATTGACTGCCTTTTGGCAAATAAGACAGAGTGAGCTGGTCGCATCATGCAGTAAAAAAAAAAACATGTCTGTCCATTTCTCTTGGAACTTTCTGTGTTCTTCTTCAATCGACCGTATCCTTCTCTTAACCACCGGAGTCACATTAGCCAGCAGCACTTCCCCGCCACTATCTTCCTGATTTTCCCGGTTCCCCGGTGGTTGCTCGTTCACAGCTGTCATGCTGTTCTCCGGCTCTTCCCCCTCCTTTTCATTGTCAACAGATTTACGTTTCGTTTTAATAATAAACCTATCCATGTCGACCAGACTGCAAAAGTAGACCGTAGTAGCATTAGGAAACTGTGTCGAACGCTCTCTGGCTGAGCACTCACGTTAATCGCTTAATTGCCTTTCTGTTCAACAACTGCTATACTGCCATCTATCTGCCGTCCAGGGAATAATAGATATAACGTGACTCAGGCCTGCATTAAACACATTGCTTTGAAATTCTGTCATTGTCATGTATAATTAGTGGAAAATTGGAAAGTCACAGCTCGCGGGCCGCTTGCCGCGCAAAGAGTAACACTGCTATGAATGCTAAAAATTCTGTATCTTGCACTACTCATCTCATATGTCTAAACTGTACGCTATACTATTCTTTGGTACCTAGTCACCTAATCGTGTTTACATACTGCATCACCAATCTCTTATGTATATGCTGTATACTATAAAGCTTACTAATCCACTGGATCTTAGTCCAATGCCACCCTGACATACAGTATATGTATATATTCTCAATCCTTTCTTACTTAGATTTACAGTGAGCACCATAATTCATTGGACAGTGACCATTTTTTTGTTATTTTGGTTCTGTACTCTAGCACTCTGTCATTGTATCCTTTCAAACTCAATGAGGTTGAAGTGCAGACTGACAGCTTTAATTTGAGGGTATTTTCATACATATCGGATGAACCGTTTACAAATGACAGCACCTTTTGTACATGGTCCACCCATTTTAAGATACTACAAGTATTTGTTGAATTGGCTTCACAGATGTGTGTCGTTAGGCAGGTGTATTCATTTGTTTCGTTAGTGAATGCAGGAGAGCTGTTGATGAATAGTATTGATTCTAGACTTTGCTATTGCCTTTGGAGGTTGTTGTTGTGGTGTGACAACATGAGGAAGACAGCAGTGTCGATGCAAATGAAGCTGGCCGTCATAAGGCTCAGAAATGAAAATCAATCAATCAGGAACATTGCAGAAACCCTGGGCATGCCCAAGTCAACAGTTTGGTTCATCATTAACAAGAAAAAAACAAGCGGTGAACTCAATTATGTCAAAAGACCCGGTAGACCGAGGAAGACCACTGTAGTGGATGACTGGAGAATACTATCTATGGTGAAGAAAACCCCCCTGACAACAGCCCAACAGATCAAAACACTCTCCTGAATGCAGGTGTAGATGTGTCAAAGTCTACCATACGTAGAAGACTCCACCAGCAAGACTACAGAGGGTTCACTACAAGATGCAAACCACTGATAAGCCTGAAGGACAGAAAGGCCAGATTACAGTTTGCTAAAAAGCACCTAAAAGAGCCCCAAGAGTTCAGATGAGACAAAAATTTACATGTAACAGAGTGGTGGAAAGTGTGGAGAGAAAAAAGAAATGCCCATGATCCAAAGCATACCATCTCATCCGTGAAACATGGTGGAGGGGGTGTTATTGCTTGGGCCTGTATGGCTGCCAGTGGAACAGTCTCACTTGTCTTCATCGATGATGTGACTGCTGACAGAAGTAGAACAATGAATTCTGAAGTCTACAGAAATATTTTATCTGCTCAGATAAAACCAAATGCAGATAAAACCAAATGCCTCCAAACTCATTGGACGGCACTTCATCATGCAACAAGACAATGACCCTAAACATACTGCTAGAGCAACGAAGGGGTTTTTGAGGCCAAAAAGTGGAAGATCCTTGACTGGCCGAGTCAATCACCGGATCTGAATCCAATTGAACATGCGTTTTACATGCTGAAGAGGAGACTGAGGGCAATAAGTCCCCGAAACAAGCAGGAAGTGTAAGGGCCTGACTGAGGCCAGGTCTCTGACTCCCTCTAGAGGGAGTGGGATGTCCACAGTCAGGTCCTGACAATCACAGGGTTGGTGTTGGGTTTTGGGTGATCCCCAATTAGAGGCAGCTGTCTTGTGTTGTCTCTAATTGGGGATTCTATTTAGGTTCCACTGTGTGTCACCTGGGTGTGGATTCTCGTGTGTGTTGTTCATTCGTTTATGTACACTCCAGTTCACGGTCACTACCTCTCCTTTGTTTTCGGTTGTTGTTTTAATATCGTTAATAAAAGGAATGTCGCTCCACTACAGCTCTGCGCCTGGTTCCGTATTTCCGCACCGTGACAGGAAGTGAAGATGGCTGCAGTACAGGCCTGGCAGAGCATCACCAGGGAAGATACCCAGCGTCTGGTGATGTCGATTTATCGCAGACTTCAAGCGGTCGTTGCTTGAAAGGATATGTAACCAAATATTAACAATGATTACTTTATTCTACAACTGTCCAATGTTTTTTGACACCCGAAAATGGGGGGGGACCATGTTAAAAAGGTTCTATAATTTCTAAACGGTTCATCCGATATGTATTAAAATACCCTCAAATTAAAGCTGACAGTCTGCACTTCAACCTCATTGTGGCTGTATCCTTTCAAACTCAAAGTGCTAGAGTACAGAACCAAAATAACAAAAACATTGTCACTGTTCAATTAATTATGGTGCTCACTGTATGTATGTTTGGGTATATGTTGTGAAACTGTTAGATATTATTGTTAGATAGTACTACACTGTCGGAGCTAGAAGCACAAGCATTTCGCTACACCCGCAATAACATCTGCTAACCACGTGTATGTGACCAATACAATTTGATGTGATTTGATTTGAATATTGCTGGGAAAACCTGTTAAAGTAAGTGCAGGCTAACTCAAATGAGCTGCTAATGTCCAACTTTACATACACCAGCTACCCAACTTCATATTAGCTAGCTATCTTGATGTATTTATCACTGTAAAAAAACAAACTCCAAATGCATTTGTTGGTAGCCAGCTAACATCCATGGAGGAGGGTGAAAGGATAGCAGCCCCAACTGTCATAGTGAGAGAGAAGGCTATTCTGGAAAGAGCATGTACTTTTGTGTAGTTCCAGTCCCTAGAAGTGAGGACTGAGATAATACTAACATAATATTCAGTGCGGTCTAATTTGAGTATAATGAAGTTTGTTTCTTGTGAGGTTTTCTGTCCTCAGATACAGAGGTTGTGAAAGCCTGTCTGCAGATGAAGAGGTCCCAATGGAGAGCAGTGGTTCTCAGTCCTGGTCCTGGGGACTCAAAGGGGGCCACATGTTTGTTTTTGCCTTAGCACTACACAGCTGATTCAAATGATCAATTCATCATCAAGCTTGAAGTGGTATGTATGTATTCATTTGTGATGCTATTCTTGATATGATCCTACTATTGTCACATGCTACACATGTATCTATCTATCCAATGTTATCATGATTTGTTATAAGGGATATTATACTTTAGTAATCCACAATGACCTGGTGATGTAAAATGACATTATCTTCCATATTCCTCCAGGTACCTTGTGAGAGAGGAGGCCAACCCCCAGTACCGTCATCGCCACCTCACCCGCTCTTAAGATAACCTTCTGGCCGACTGGGAGCCCAAGGCTGGTGTCCTCTTGTCTCCTTTCTGCCAGTTTGGGATCTAACATGAGTGGGGGGGGTGTCCTCTTGTCTCCTTTCTGTCAGTTTGGGATCTAACATGAGTGGGGGGTGTGTCCTCTTGTCTCCTTTCTGTCAGTTTGGGATCTAACATGAGTGGGGGGTGTGTCCTCTTGTCTCCTTTCTGCCAGATTGAGATCTAACATGAGTGGGGGGTGTGTCCTCTTGTGTATCCTAATATAGTGTTGATACAGGAGATGCAGTTCCTTAGACCACTGTGCCACTCGGGAGACAAATCTGTTGAAATCACACTGGATGTGTTAGACTTTGGAATTGCACTGGGGGCATACTTATTTCACTGTACAGCCTTACCTATGACCGTACGTA
Source organism: Thymallus thymallus (assembly GCA_023634145.1). Lineage (NCBI taxonomy): Eukaryota > Metazoa > Chordata > Actinopteri > Salmoniformes > Salmonidae > Thymallus > Thymallus thymallus. The sequence goes on from CM042410.1 coordinate 47,186,830, forward strand.
CATATCCTAACCAGAAGCCATGGATTACAGGCAACATCCACATCGAGCTAAAGGAGCTGCCGCTTCAAGGGTCGGGACACTAATCCGGACGCTTATAAGAAATCCTTGTTGTTCATGTCAATCAGACACCCAGTGTCAACCAATGAACCAAAGAAGCGTGAGGAAACGGGACAAATAATTACTGAGAGAAGAAACAGCATCGGCCCCTGGAAAGTGAGGCAGCTTGTATTTCTGAATGCTAATCTCTCATAAAAGCTAAATGTGGTCAGCATTGCTGTGTGCTGCTGGTTCTAAGATGGCAGTAAAGAAGAGAGATGACAGAGGGACCAGTTTAATGTTTTAAGTGGAATGCTGCAGTTTTGCACATTGTTATTTATTTTTCTTTGATATGGTGCAATATTCTATTATTATACTGTTCAGATTGTATTCATTTTGAATGGTTACATTTAAAGCCACTGTTTATATACATGAAAAAAGTTATACTTTAAATGCAATTTTTTGACAAACCAATGCATTTTAAAATACATTGTGGTTAAGGTAGAGTATGATTTCATTTAATAATTTAATTAGAATAGTTTTAACACCAATCATAGTCAAACTATCGCAAACTGTTTGACTTGAAAAAATACAAAACATATATTTTTTAAAGACCCGTTTGGGAGCCAAAAGAACCGGATCAGAAAAAAAGGTAGCTAGCTGATCCATGCAAATAATGTTCTTCCCCAAAGACAGCAAAACAACATAATCTGTTTCAATAGTTATATATACAGTACACTACCGGACAAAAGTGTTGTAGAACAATAGTGAAGACATCGAAACTATGAAATAACACATATGGAATCATGTACAAAAAAAAATAAGTAAACAAATCAAAATATATAGCCACCCTTTACCTTGATGACAGGTTTGATGACTGGTTGGCATTCTCTCAACCAGCTTCACCTGGAATGCTTTTCCAACTCTTGAAGGAGTGAAGTTCCCACATATGCTGAGCACTTGTTGGCTGCTTTTCCTTCACTCTGCGGTCCGACTCATCCCAAACCATCTCTTGAATGATTTGGTTCTAACTTTTGACCGGTAGTGTATATTATTGGCAGTTATTACATTATGGACTAGTCGTGAATGGGCCTAAGATTGTCCACTCCTGGTTATGGCTGGGAATTGCCAGGGACTTCACAATGCAATATTATCACGATACTTAGGTGCCGATACGATATGTATTGGGGTTCTCACGATTCTATATGTATTGCGATTCGATACTGGGATTTTATTGCGATCCGATGTTCCAAACATATTGCTCACCATATGTCTGCTGCCGAGGGACGAGAGAGAGACATGAGAAAACGAGTTGGTCAGTCATGAAAATAAAAGTGCTGAAAACAAAATGGTTCCCTATTTAAATAGAAAAGGTATGAAGGGAAAATAAAGTTTTGGGGCAGGTACAGCTAACTAGCACAAAATAATATTGCGATATTGTCAAAATGATACAATATATATGAAAGAAAATATCCCAATATATGTAACTGTTGTTCCAGCGCCCCGCCACCAGATGGGGCATGCATGTGAAGAATTCAGGGTGAGGAGGATGGAAGAGGGACTCGATGATGCAATTGCCAATGGAGAAGGTCGCTTGACCTAGCTTGGGGTGGGAGTGGAGGATGAGCTGAAAGAGGAAAGAGAGGAAAGAAGGAGAGGGGAGCTGAAGGAGCGGTGTCGTACGCACCCAGTGTATTCTTGGGTGATATTATTTTGGGAGTAGGACAGAGCTTGGACAGGGTTTTTACTCATGCTTTGAAAAAATGCAAGTCTGCTTTTTTTCACCTCTGTATTTCTGTATATGTTTTTTAATATATAGCAGGGAAGAGTACTCTGCCAAATGTGGATATGTTTTTCACCACGTAGATACAACCAACCACCTTTCCATGGATCTTTTCTTAATTCATATTGGGGTTGTTTTTTCAAGCCAACTTAAATGAAAAGATCTGTGTAAGAGGCGATTTCTAGTGAGAAGTTGTCAGTTGTAACCCATTTGGCTGAGGCTTCCAGCCCTCTGTCAAAATATTACAGGTCAAATTAGCTTAAAATATGCGTAATTAACAATTTCATGCTTAACCCTAACCCTAATATTTCTGAAATATAATATAGTGTTCATTGTTTTCACAGACCTTTTTGTCATGAGAATAAAGACAGGTGTCACATGATGTATTAAACATGTTAATAGAATTTGACATAGTGGTTCAAGTTATTGGACTTTTTTGACACATGCTATTCATCATGAGAAAAATGCAGTTTAAAGCCATTTACCTTTGGATAAAAGTGTTCTATATCAGTCTAAAAGGTTTTCATTGTAATCCATTAGGGAGTTATTCAGATTCGCCAACGTCCCCCTTTCTGAGGCCATGGAGACGCCAACGAAAGGTTGGTTGAACCTTGCAAAGGTCTATAAAAGAACAAGGTATATTTTTTTCATGCTATTTTAACTATTAGGGATTCAACAGTCTTAGACAAGGGCTTCATAAAAGTTGTTTTATTTCATCAGTTACTTTTTCATACAGTGTATGAACTGTTCTCACACACACACATACGCAAACACACACATAACCAGTGGCGATTTTAGCATGTAAATCTTGGTGGGGCAAACCAAAGCCACTACACCACAAAACACCATTTATTTTATTTATTTAACCTTTATTTAAGTAGGCAAGTCAGTTAAGAACAAATTCTATTTTACAATGACGGCCTACACCGGCCAAACTCGGACGACGCTGGGCCAATTATGCGCCGCCCCTACGAGACTCCAAATCATGGCCAGTTGTGATACAGTCTGGATTCAAACCAGGTTGTCTGTAGTGACGCCTCTAGCACTGAGATGCAGTGTCTTAGATCCACTGTGCCACTTGGGAGCCCAAACTATACATTAATTGCACTATAAAGGTGACAAACGTTGCCCACAAACTGATATATGACGTGTTAATGCCAAAATAACATGCAAAACAGGCAAGCCCCCCAAAAATATATCATTTTTGGGGGGCTTGCCTGTTATATTGACTACGTCTGTCCTAGTTTGCTCATTAATGTCTAAATTGAAATTACGGATAGATATATATATATATATATATATATATTTTTTTTTTTTGCTAAAAATATGGGTCTCAAAACAGGTGGGGCTCTGCCAATGGATTTCACATGACTGGGCAGGGGTGCAGCAATGGGGAGTCAGGCCCAGCCAATCAGAATGAGTTTTTCCCCACAGAGGGCTTTTTTACAGACAGAAATAATCCTCAGCACCCCCCCTCAGACGATCCCGCAGGTGAAGTAGTCGGATGTGGAGGTCCTGGGCTGGCGTGGTTACATGTGGTCTGCGGTTGTGAGGCCGGATGGATTGTCTGCCAAATTCTCTATAACAACATTGGAGGCAGCTTATGGTAGAGAAATTAACATAACATAACATTCTCTGGCAACAGCTCTGGTGGACATTCCTGCGGTCAGCATGCCAATTGCACGCTCTCTCAAAACTTGAGACATCTGTGGCATTGTGTTGTGTGACAAAACTGCACATTTTAAAAATGGCCTTTTATTGTCCCCAGGACAAAGTGCACATGTGTAATGATCATGCTGTTTAATCATCTTTTTGATATGCCACACCTGTCAGGTGGATGTATTATATTGGCAAAGGAGAAACGCTCACTGAAGTCTAACAAGACAGCCCCCACAATAATTTTATCATCAATTTCTCTCAGCCAATCATCAGTCATTTGTGTAAGTGCTGTGCTTGTTGAGTGTCCTTCCCTATATGCGTGCTGAAAGTTTACTAAGGGTTGGTAACAGGCTGATTGGTCAGCTATTTGAGCCAGTAAAGGGGGCTTTATAATTCTTGGATAGCGGAATGACATTAGCCTCCCTCCAGGCCTGAGGGCACACACTTTCTAGTAGGCTTAAATTGAAGAGATGTGGCAAATAGGAGTGGCAATATCGTCCACTATTATCCTCAGTAATCTTTCATCCAAGTTGTCAGACCCCAGTGGCTTGTTGAGTTGACATAATTTGAGTCAATTGGAGGTGTACCTGTGGATGTATTTCAAGGCCTACCTTCAAACTCAGTGCCTCTTTGCTCGTCATCATGGAAAAATCCAAAGAAATCAGTCAAGACCTCAGAAAAACAATTGTAGACCTCCACAAGTCTGGTTCACAACAAACAATATTACAAACAAACAATATTACGCAAGTATAAACACCATGGGACCACGCAGCCGTCATACCGCTCAGGATGGAGACGCGTTCTGTCTCTGTTAGAGATTAACGTACTTTGGTGTGAAAAGTGCAAATCAATCCCAGAACAACAGCAAAGGACCTTGTGAAGAAGCTGGAGGAAACAGGTACAAAAGTATCTATATCCACATTAAAACAAGTCCTATATCGACATAACCTGAAAGGCTGCTCAGCAAGGAAGAAGCCACTGCTCCAAAACAGCCATAAAAAAGCCAGACTACGGTTTGCAACTGCACATGGGGACAAAGATTGTACTTTTTGGAGAAATGTCCTCTGGTCTGATGAAACAAAAATAGAACTGTTTGGCCATCCCAACCGGGTGCTTTGCTGCAGAAGGGACTGGTGCACTTCACAAAATAGTATGTTTGGGGTCATTGTCCATTTGGAAGACCAATTTGCGACCAAGCTTTCACTTCCTGACTGTCTTGAGGCGTCTGTTTCTCAAACTAGACACTCTAATGTACTTGTCCTCTTGCTCAGTTGTGCACCGGGGCCTCCCACTCCTCTTTCTATTCTGGTTAGAGACAGTTTGCTCTGTTCTGTGAAGGGAGTAGTACACAGCGTTGTACGAGATTGTGATGGCTTGGTTGTGGTAAGGCCTCTTACTCCCACCTAGGGGAGGAGAGAGGCACACAACCAAGTCATCACACCCTAACTAGGGAGATTATCATCCCCAATCAGAGACAGCTGTCTAGCGTTGTCTCTGATTGGGGATAGTATATAGGCTCCACACATTTCCACCTGTGTGTGGATCATTGTTCGTTTGTGTTTGTCTGCACTGCCTGCAGCATACAACGTAAGTCACTGTGTTTTTGTTTCGTAGTATATTTAGTTTCATAGTGTATTTAGTTTCAGTCATTTCCTTTTCTGTATTTAATGCTTCGTGAGAACACCTCATTAAATAAAAAAGGATGACACTTCACCAGCGCTCCGTCTATCGTCCCTTATATCCGACGCACCGTGACAGAATGATCCACCACCCTGGGACGCAACGGGGGATAACTTTGGGAGACATCCTCCTCGGTATGGGGAAAATTACCGAGGAGGAACACTCCCATTATCGTGCGGTGGAGGAGGGCTGGTGTCCGGAGCAGAGGCGCCGAAGACGGGGGAAACGTTACCGGGCTAAAGCGAAGGACCAGCTTGGAGCCCAGAAAAACCCCCAAACTGATTTTGGGGGGGGGCTATGGGGGTGGTCGGGGATCGAGGGAGAAGAGCCCCGACCACTGCACTCGTGGGGGTTCCAGGAGGAGCCCCTACAGCCGTGGGAGCAGGAGTACAGAGAGGAGTCGGAGGAAGACGACAGCGATGTGCTTCTGTTCCCTCACTCGTGGGGGTTCCCGGAGGAACCCTCACAGGATGGGGATTGGCGTTGGAGTAGGGACGACAGGCACAGTCGTACTCCAGCGTCAGTTCCCAGTCCGGTGCCTCCAGCGCCGGTCCAGAGTCGGAGGAGGAGGAGACCGACTCAGCGCACCAAACCATCGGTGCGCAACAATAGCCCGGTACGGCCCGCGCCTGCTCCGCGCACCAGCTCTATGGTGCGTTTGCCCAGCCCGGCGCGACCCGTGCCAGCTCAACGCACCGACCCAACGGTGCGTTTCCCCAGCCAGGTACAGCCCGTTCCAGCTACTCGCACCAGACCAGTGGTGCGTTCCCCCAGCCCGGTACGGTCTGTGCCTGCTCCTCGCACCCAACCTATGGTGCGTTTCTCCAGCCCGGCGCGACCCGGGCCAGCTCAACGCACCGACCCAACGGTGCGTTTCCCCAGCCAGGTACAGCCCGTTCCAGCTACTCGCACCAGACCAGTGGTGCGTTCCCCCAGCCCGGTACGGTCTGTGCCTGCTCCTCGCACCCAACCAGTGGTGCGTTCCCCCAGCCCGGTACGGTCTGTGCCTACTCCTCGCACCCAACCTATGGTGCGTATCTCCAGCCCGGTGCGACCCGTGCCAGCTCCTCGCACCAGACCTATGGTGCGTGTCCCCAGTCCAGTACGCCCCGTGCCTACCCCTCGCACGGAGGCTACCGCGACGGTCGCCACCACAGGGCTGGAAACCCTCTCTGCGTCGGTGCCCAGGGTGGGCACGACGTTCAGCCCCGCTGTGGGGCAGGAGCTCCATAGCGTGTCGGTGCCCAGTCTGGGGCCGACAGCCAGCCCAACCACAGGGCTGGAAACCATCTCCGCGTCGGTGCCCAGGGTGGGCACGACGTTCAGTCCCGCTGTGGAGCAGGAGCTCCATAGCGTGTCGGTGCCCAGTCTGGGGCCGACAGCCAGCCCAACCACAGGGCTGGAAACCATCTCTGCGTCGGTGCCCAGGGTGGGCACGACGTTCAGCCCCGCTGTGGAGCAGGAGCTCCATAGCGCGTCGGTGCCCAGTCTGGGGCCGACCGCCAGCCCAACCACAGGGCTGGAAACCATCTCTGCGTCGGTGCCCAGGGTGGGCACGACGTTCAGTCCCGCTGTGGAGCAGGAGCTCCATAGCGTGTCGGCGCCCAGTCTGGGGTCGACAGCCAGACCTGCGACAGGGCTGAAAACCACCTCTACGTCGGTGCCCAGGGTGGGCACGGCGTCCAGCCCGAGGTCTCCGGTGAAGGCCAGCTGCCCGAGGCCTCCGGTGAAGGCCAGCTGCCCGAGGCCTCCGGTGAAGGTCAGCTGCCCGAGGCCTCCGGTGAAGGTCAGCTGCCAGAGACCTCCGGAGAAGGTCAGCTGCCCGAGGCCTTTGGTGAAGGTCAGCTGCCCGAGGTCCCCGGTGACGGTCAGCAGCCCGAGGTCCCCGGTGACGGTCAGCAGCCCGAGGTCCCCGGTGACGGTCAGCAGCCCGAGGTCCCCGGTGACGGTCAGCAGCTCGAGGTCCCCGGTGACGGTCAGCAGCCCGAGGTCCCCGGTGACGGTCAGCAGCCCGAGGTCCCCGGTGACGGTCAGCAGCCCGAGGTCCCCGGTGACGGTCAGCAGCCCGAGGTCCCCGGTGACGGTCAGCAGCCCGAGGTCCCCGGTGACGGTCAGCAGCCCGAGGTCCCCGGTGACGGTCAGCAGCCCGAGGTCCCCGGTGACGGTCAGCAGCCCGAGGTCCCCGGTGACGGTCAGCAGCCCGAGGTCCCCGGGGAGGGTCAGCAGCCCGAGAGCTCCGGGGAAGGTGAGCAGACCTGAACCTCCACCGGAGCCCCATCCGGGTCCGGCCGTCTGCGTCACTCCAGTGCTGGAGCAGTCCGCTCCACCGGTGCCCAGTCCGGGGCCGGTCGTCTGCGTCGCTCCAGTGCCGGAGCAGTCCGCTCCACCGGTGCCCAGTCCGGGGCCGGTCGTCCACGTCGCTCCAGTGCCGGAGCAGTCCGCTCCACCGGTGCCCAGTCCGGGGCCGGTCATCTGCGTCGCTCCAGTGCCGGAGCAGCCCGCTCCACCGGTGCCCAGTCTGGGGCCGGTCATCTACGTCGCTCCAGTGCCGGAGCAGTCCGCTCCACCGGTGCCCAGTCCGGGGCCGGTCGTCTACGTCGCTCCAGTGACGGAGCAGTCCGCTCCACCGGTGCCCAGTCCGGGGCCGGTCGTATGCGTCGCTCCAGTGCCGGAGCAGTCCGCTCCACCGGTGCCCAGTCCGGGGCCGGCGGTCAGCCCCTCTCCAGGGTCGAGGGCTCCCACACCAGGGTCCAGACAGGACTTGGTAAATGGCGGGAGTACTGAGAGGGGAACCATCGCGCTGGGGTCCGGACTGGACCGGGCGTGCAACAGAGAGGTAGGAGAGAAGCTACTCTCAGAGCTTGCGCCACGCCCGGAACCAGAACCGGAGCCTCCACCAGCAACCATCTCAGTACCCCGCCATGTCCCCCCTAGTTTTTTGGACATTTTTTTTGTTTTTTCCTTTCAGGAGAGGGGGGAGTTTTTGTGCGATCGGGAGTCCGCACCTTGGGGGGGGGGTACTGTGATGGCTTGGTTGTGGTAAGGCCTCTTACTCCCACCTAGGGGAGGAGAGAGGCACACAACCAAGTCATCACACCCTAACTAGGGAGATTATCATCCCCAATCAGAGACAGCTGTCTAGCGTTGTCTCTGATTGGGGATAGTATATAGGCTCCACACATTTCCACCTGTGTGTGGATCATTGTTCGTTTGTGTTTGTCTGCACTGCCTGCAGCATACAACGTAAGTCACTGTGTTTTTGTTTCGTAGTATATTTAGTTTCATAGTGTATTTAGTTTCAGTCATTTCCTTTTCTGTATTTAATGCTTCGTGAGAACACCTCATTAAATAAAAAAGGATGACACTTCACCAGCGCTCCGTCTATTGTCCCTTATATCCGACGCACCGTGACAGAGATATTCAGTTTCTTGGCAATTTTTCACATGGAATAGCTGTCATTTCTCAGAACAAGAATAGACTGACGAGTTTCAGAAGAAAGGTTTCTGGCCATTTTGAGCCTGTAATCGAACCCACAAATGCTGATGCTCCAGATACTCAACTAGTCTAAAGAAGGACAGTTTTATTGCTTCTTTAATCAGCACAAAAGTTTTCAGCTGTGCTAACATAATTGCAAAAGGGTTTTCTAATGATCAATTAGCCTTTTAAAATGATAAACTTGGATTAGCTAACACAACGTGATGGTTTCTGATAATGGGCCTCTATACGCCTATGTAGATATTCCATTAAAAGCCAGCCGTTTCTAGCTACAATAGTCATTTTCAACAATAACAATGTCTACACTGTATTTCTGATCAATTTGATGTTATTTTAATGGACAAAAAAATAGCTTTTCCGTCAAAAACAAAGACATTTCTAAGTGACCCCAAACTTTTGAACGGTAGTGTACAGACCCTAAGCACCCTTGGGCTGATGCCATCAGGGCCTGCCGCTTTCCACTGAAGTAGTCTCTCCAGCTCTCTCTTCACTTGGTCGGTGGTGAAAGCCAGCCCAGGTGGGGGGACGCAGAGGAGCACCTTCAGTCACAGACTGATCCCACCACGGTGTGCAGAGAGCACTACAGGAGGTCCTTCCTGCCGGCGGCTATTAGACTATTTAATACCTCACCGGGGTGCCGTGCCGTCGGCAACACAGACCTGGAACTGTTGGAGTGTTAGGACCTAGTTTAACAATTGTGCATCCATCCGTGAGTAACTCTGGTCCGTAATCACTCATTCACTCAGGACTTATTTATTAATTCAGGTCTGTATATACATACTCATGTACAGTTGTTATATCATATCACGTGCAATATTGCAAGTAATTCTTGGACTTAACTTACGTAATCATTCACTCAGGAATGCATATTAGTATCCTGTCAGTTGCACCTTTTCTCGTTGCTTTTAGTATATCGAATGTGCAATATGTGCAGTTATCTGTAATTAAACCCTGCGCACTAAGGACTGTATTTTAAGGGAATTACTATTATTACCCCAAATTATATCATACACACATTTAGCTATTTAAGTATCTCTTCCTGTCATTTACCTGTACAGTTAATGTAACCATGCAAATATTCACTTACCTGTAAATGTAACTGTATATTTACCTGTACAGTTAATTTAATCATGCAAAAATATTCACTTACCTGTTCATTTAGCCAGTATGTCTATTAAGTAAACTATTATTACCCTCACTCATATCATACGCATTTTTAGCTATTGAAGTATTTCTCTGCCTTCGACCTGTATAGTATAGTTAACCATTCAACGTCCACCAATGTATATTGTACATATTCAGCCAACCACCCATACTATGCAATGTCTTTTTATAGCTTTTTTGCACTCCAGACATCTTGTATTTCTATACTTTTTCATACTGACGCTCTATGTATCATGTACCGTGTATCTGTCTTTTGTGTATTTTCGTTCTGGCATTTTGCACCTGCCCTATGTTTTGTTGTTGTAGCTGCTTGACCTTGATCTACCATCCTGTGGGTATTCAGTCTAACCCAAACCTAACATACCTGATTCAGCTAGTTGAGGGTCATGTTCCAGTCTAACCCAAACCTAACATAACTGATTCAGCTAGTTGAGGGTCATGTTCCAGTCTAACCCAAACCTAACATACCTGATTCAGCTAGTTGAGGGTCATGTTCCAGTCTAACCCAAACCTAACATATCTGATTCAGCTAGTTGAGGGTCATGTTCCAGTCTAAACCAAACCTAACATACCTGATTCAGCTAGTTGAGGGTCATGTTCCAGTCTAACCCAAATCTAACATACCTGATTCAGCTAGTTGAGGGTCATGTTCCAGTCTAACCCAAACCTATCATACCTGATTCAGCAAGTTGAGGGTCATGTTCCAGTCTAACCCAAACCTAACATACCTGATTCAACTAGTTGAGGGTCATGTTCCAGTCTAACCCAAACCTAACATACCTGATTCAGCTAGTTGAGGGTCATGTTCCAGTCTAACCCAAACCTAACATACCTGATTCAGCTAGTTGAGGGTCATGTTCCAGTCTAACCCAAACCTAACATACCTGATTCAGCTAGTTGAGGGTCATGTTCCAGTCTAACCCAAACCTAACATACCTGATTCAGCTAGTTGAGGGTTTATGTTCCAGTCTAACCCAAACCTAACATACCTGATTCAGCTAGTTGAGGGTCATGTTCCAGTCTAACCCAAACCTAACATACCTGATTCAGCTAGTTGAGGGTCATGTTCCAGTCTAACCCAAACCTAACATACCTGATTCAGCTAGTTGAGGGTCATGTTCCAGTCTAACCCAAACCTAACATACCTGATTCAGCTAGTTGAGGGTCATGTTCCAGTCTAACCCAAACCTAACATACCTGATTCAGCTAGTTGAGGGTCATGTTCCAGTCTAACCCAAACCTAACATACCTGATTCAGCTAGTTGAGGGTCATGTTCCAGTCTAACCCAAACCTAACATACCTGATTCAGCTAGTTGAGGGTCATGTTCCAGTCTAACCCAAACCTAACATACCTGATTCAGCTAGTTGAGGGTCATGTTCCAGTCTAACCCAAACCTAACATACCTGATTCAGCTAGTTGAGGGTCATGTTCCAGTCTAACCCAAACCTAACATACCTGATTCAGCTAGTTGAGGGTCATGTTCCAGTCTAACCCAAACCTAACATACCTGATTCAGCTAGTTGAGGGTCATGTTCCAGTCTAACCCAAACCTAACATACCTGATTCAGCTAGTTGAGGGTCATGTTCCAGTCTAACCCAAACCTGACTACATTGCAGACGCCTGCCAGATCTTGCAAAGCTTGGGCAAGTGTTTAACATATCAGCTAACCACATCATATGCTATAGCAATGTAATGCCCGACAGTCGATGACGTGGCGCACAACCATTGGTTGATGCAATGCCCTGCAAGAGCCCTGCAATAGTGAGAAATAAAAGTAGAGACCAATAAATCATCAAATAATCTGAACCAATTATGCTAATCTGTTATGTTAACTATCCGTTGTGATACACCCATAAATTAAGAAGCAATGAAGTCCACCTGGAATGAACCTGTGTCGACTCGCGGGCTAGCAACGTAACCGCAGCCTAGCAATGAACCCACCTGTGTATCGCGCCCGTGGTCAAGCAAAGCGATTACGGCCTAGCAATGTCAGTCAGGCTAGCCAGCTGGGCCACGAGTTGCCAGAGCTCATTCAGAGGTGACGTTTAATACTACGTTTTAAATGTTTCTGTAAATGTAGGAGCTGCAAATGCAATGCTCACTTATTATGTATTAATTACCATTTGCTTCCTATGGCAAACAAGTGAGGTCTGGTTGTCGGCCATGCTGGAAATGTGATCTCGCGTTGTTGTGTCATTTTCAATACAGTACCTCTACACCATGATATGAAATGTTGATTTGAACCTTCTGACCAACTAGTGGGTCAGGCGGCGCCCCACTGTCTGATTCATATCTGGCGATTTCGGATGATAGTTTTCAATTATATCAGCTTATTGCAATTGTTTGGGGTGACAGAAAGGACAAGACATGGGTATACTGACCGCTTATATGTAGACATTTAATTGGTCCATTCTCAATGTTTTGGTGCGTTTAGGGATGTGGAATTTACCAGAAGTTTATTATATCCACCAATTGAAATAGAGATAAAAATAGATTCGTCCAGAGTTTGTGTGTGTGTGAGAGCAGGAATAAAAGTGTACAGAAGTAAAAAGAGAAGCATAACAGTCAGAGAACTTTGTGATGATATGAGGCTTTCTAAATTTATTCATTATGATATGCCCTTACATGCCATTCATCCATTGTTCCATGGATTTTCTGCGTTATTTTCCATGCATGTCTTTCAAGCTTCCGTTGGTTTATAGATTACCTATTTGTAGACCAGATATGAATATGCTCATTTCAAAGGTCACACTTCATTGCACACGTGTTTAGGCTACATATAACAAAACCATATACCCAAACCAAGTCTTACAATTGAAAGCCTGTGTATAGTCACATTTTGGTGAGGAAATAGCAGCTTCTGACAGCACATTATAATCCTACAAAACAGACCTATCCTACGTTATATTGAGCATGGGAACAAAGTAGTCTACCCAAGTTAAAATATAACCTACAGTAACTGTTCTGTTCTCAAGAACTGCTCAGAGTAACTGTGATCGGCTGCAGCAGTATGAGCCAAATGTCTAATAAGTGTTCTTGTGTATACTTTGTAAATGTATTAGGACATTTAAAACAAGAAAGTTCAAGCTCTGTTAGATACTGGGGTCAATGGAAAATGATGTGGAGAGGATGGGTACAGAACTTCAACTTCAAAATAGTAAAATAAAGTGCCGTAACGGTACACAGAAACGTCAGTTGTTGTCTGTTGCCCCTGCTTACTATTACAGTCTACATGTAGTCTTGTATGTAATAGTCTGCTCATTTCTCAACGGTCAATGGTCAATGTCAATCATTTACACATTATTTCAATGAAAGAAGATCGAGAACAAATAGTTTGGTTAGAAAATGACTTTTGGAAAGAGTATAATTGTTCTTAAATGCATTGGCTGTGTGACCTGATTCTGTCGAAGCCTCTTCCCAATAGCTGAGCAACTGTACGTTAGCCTCTTCCCAATAGCTGAGCAACTGTACGTTCTTCACATGTGCAACGTTACGGTGAAAGGCATGATGCCCTTCAGAGGGTTCGGAGACATAAAGTTTAAATGGAGCGGTGAAATGTTGAACCGGATGTATGAAACAAGACCAGACATCTTGTCGGCCAATGAGTTTGTTAAGATGCTCCCACCTAACTACCACACGCCACCATATCTCATTGCTGAGCCAGAGGTGACACGCCACACACTGAGGCCAAAGGACAAGTTTCTGATCACGGCAACTGATGGACTATGGGAGCTGATGCACAGGCAAACTGAGATGCAGGTCATAGGAGAACATCTGACTGGTCTACACTGGCAGAAACCTGTATCTGGGCTCTCCTTCACACTGGGACAGATGCACAGGTTGCTCCAGGAGAGGAAAAGCAGAGCCATTTCAGCTTTAGAGGATGAGAACTCTGCAACACATCTGATCCGCCATGCTTTAGGGAGTGATGGCTTTGGCTCTGTGGAGCCAAGGCGCTTGTCGAAAATGCTCAGCTTGCCTCAGGACCTGGCAAGGATGTACAGGGATGACATAACAATTGTTGTTATCCATTTAAATAGTGCCAACATGTAAGCCAATCAAAGATCAGACATTTCGGGGCGATAAGTTTTGAAAAGTTTTGAAAAGCGCTAAAAAAAAAACGGTAAGCCATAGAGAACGTTGATTGGCCTGTGAGTGGTCAACCCCTCGTCATACCAGCTATTGCGCCCATGACCGCCGTTCACCACCGTTTTGGTAAAGAGATGAGGGATGGGGCCTGACAGTTGAACTAAACTAAGTTATATTCTTTAAGAATCAAAGGGTTTATATCATTAATTTAAAAGTAAAAAAAATGTGTTAAAATAATTATATGCTACTTACAGTAATGAGCAAGGAAAGAAACTACTTGATTGTAACTAAAACACATTTTAATCAAGGTCTTTATCAAATCTAATCTTGATTAGAAAACAAATACTGAAAAACCAAATGGTCTCTAAACAAGCACAAATTAAATCAGTCATTACGTTTTCAGAGATCATGGAGCTTAAAACATTTAATAAAATTCTGATATATTAATGAAACTGCTATGTTTGAATTTTATTTTCTCTCCAAAAATATTAAATATCCTCTTTTCTTATGTCTGGGTGTCTAAGTTGTACACTTCATAAGCTTGTTATTGGTGTCCTTTTGTAGTGGTTTCTTTGCAGCAATTCGACCATGAAGGCCTGATTCACATAGTCTCCTCTGGACAGTTGAGGTTGAGATGTGTCTGTTACTTGAACTCTGTGAAGCGTTTATTTGGGCTGCAATCTGAGGCTGGTAAAGAATATATTTTGATTTGTTTAACACTTTTTTGGTTACTACATGATTCCATATGTGTTATGTCATAGTTTTGATGTCTTCACTTTTATTCTACAATGTAAAAAATAGAGCAAATAAAGAAAAACCCTTGAATGACTAATATTCCAAACTTTTGGCCCCAGTGTATATATATTTTTAAATGACTCCAATTCATAATTGAGTACCACATTATTTAGTCAGTCCTCTTACCTGCAAAATATCTAACATGTAATGCGTTTACTGCAGCCACGCAGCAGGAACGGTTGGACATTTCACATACATGTTGCCCTAAAAAGAAAAACAATAACTTTATTGAGTTGCTATTTAAGACGGCAACCATTTCGAAGTCTATAGTTTGTGTACTTTCATCAGCTGCCCCCCCTTGAGATACAAAGATGCTTCATTGAACAACTTGATTAAATGTTACTTGATTAAATACTTTCTACTGAGGGTGTTAGACAGCTGGAACATGTTAGACAGCTGGAAACAGTGTGTAGCAAGTGGCTGTGTTGGCAGATTCATAGCTGTATTCATGTTCATATTGTTCATATTCATGTTCATAGCAGGATTCATGGCAGCTAAAATTGAAAAAAGAAAGTGTCAAAATGCGTCATATCACATTAAACTAACTGAAATTTAACATTTATTCATGTTTATTATTATTTATTTATGTTCAATCCAGCCCAATTCTGACACGAGTCTCACAACAGACCAGCTCCTAGCACCATATCAACCAATCAGTGTCTTAGTTGCAAGCCAACAGATTTTGATCAATGCTGGATGCTTTTTGAAGCCAGTGATATTTCTCATACCATTCCACACCTCTCTCACCTGGCTCTGCCTCAGCTTGTCCTCCATCTTCTCCAAATACACTCTCTTCCCCTCAGCAATCCGCAACTTCAGCTTCATTTCAATTCGTCCCTGTCCCCCTCCTTGAAGATCCTCTTCTTCTCATACAGCAGGGCCTTCAGGTCGCTGGTGACCCAGGGTTTATTATTTGGAAAACAGCGTACCTTCCTGGTGGGTACTGTGTTGTCCACACAAACATTTATATAGTCTGTTATGCAGTCTGTAAGTCCATCAATGTCCTCCCCATGAGCCTCACAGAGCACATCCCAGTCTGTTGGGATGTGCTCAGACTGGGAGAGGGCTAGCTAGCTCAATCCGACCAAGACAAGATGTTTTATCTACTGAAAAGACATAGCTAGCTGACATACACTACTTGACCAAAAGTATGTGGACACCTGCTCATCGAACATCTCATTCCAAAGACCCTCCCCCCTTTTCACTAGCTGTTGGAACATTGCTGCGGAGACTAGCTTCCATTCAGCCACAAGAGCATTAGTGAGGTCGGGCACTGATGTTGGACGATTAGGCCTGACTCGCTGTCGGCATTCCAATTCATCCCAAAGGTTTTTGATGGGGTTGAGGTCAAGGCTCTGTGAAGGCCAGTCAAGTTCTTCTACACCAATCTTGACAAACCATTTCTGTATGGACCTCGCTTTGTGCACGGAGACATTGTCATGCTGAAACAGGAATGGGCCTTCCCTAAACTGTTGCCACTAAGGTGGAAGCACAGAATCGTCTAGAATGTCACTGTATGCTGTAGAGTTAAGATTTCTCTTCAGTGGAACTAAGGGGCCTAGCCCGAACCATGAAAAACATCCCCAGACCATTATTCCTCCTCCACCAAACTTTACAGTTGGCACTATGCATTGCGGCACGTAGCGTTCTCCTGGCATCCGCCAAACCAAGATTATTCTGTCGGACTGCCAGACGGTGAAGCGTGATTAATCACTCCAGAGAACACGTTTCCACTGCTCCAATGGCGGTGAGCTTTACAGCACTCCATCCAACGCTTGATATTGTGCATGGTGATCTTAGGCTTGTGTGCAACTGCTCGGCCATGGAAACCCATTTCATGAAGCTCCCGACGAACAGTAATTGTTTTCACATTGCTTCCAGAGTCAGTTTGGAACTCGGTAGTGAGTGTTGCAACCGAGGACAGACTCGGCGGTCCAGAGCTTGTGTGTCCAACCACTTCACGTCTGAGCCGTTGTTGCTCCTATACATTTCCACTTTACAATAACAGCACTTACAGTTGACTGGGGCAGCTCTAGCATGGCAGAAACTTACTTGTTGGAAAGGTGGCATCCAATCCGAACACACAGAGTTGTGTTCACACATTCAATTTATAGTCCTGGACAAGAAGAGGTGAGGACTACCATCAGGAGAGCTATGATTGGCTCAGGTGAGGGTATAGTTCCAATGATTGGTCAGCCCCATTTATCGCCTGCATTGTTCTGTGACTTATGGCAGGGCACGAGTTAATCAATTGTCCACAATAATGGAGGGTACTTTGTGTGAAGACTGTATAATCGCACAGATACAGTGCATTCGGAAAGTATTCAGACTTTTTCCACATTTTGTTACGTTACAGCCTTATTCTAAAATGTATTTAAAAAATAAATAATAATAAAACCAAGTCATGAGGTCGAAGCAATTGTCCGTAGAGCTCCGAGACAGAACCACCAAGACTCTTCCTAGAGTTGGCGCCCGGCCAAACTGAGCAATCAAGGAGAAGGGCCTGGATCATGGGGGTGACCAAGAACCCGATGGCCACTCTGACAGTTCCTCTGTGGAGATGGGAGAATCTTCCAGAAGGACAACCATCTCTGCAGCACTCCACCAATCAGGCCTTTATGGTAGTGGCCAGGTGGAAGCCACTCCTCATTTAAAGGCACGACAGACTGCTTGGAGTTTGCCAAAAGGCACCTAAAGGACTCTCAGACCATGACAAGCAAGATTCTCTGGTCTGATGAAACCAGATTGAACTCTTTGGCCTGAATGTCAAGCGTCACGTCTGGAGGAAACTTGGCACCATCCCTACGGTGAAGTATGGTGGTGACAGCATCATGCCGTGTGGAAAGTTTTTCAGCGGCAGGGACTGGGAGACTAGGATTGAGGGAAAGATTAACGGAGCAAAGTACAGAGAGATCCTTGATGAAAACCTGCTCCAGAGCGCTCAGGACCTCAGAATGGGGGCGAAGGTTCATCTTCCAACAGGACAATGACCCTAAGCACACAGCCAAGACAACGCAGGAGTCACTTCAGGACAAGTCTCTGAATGTCCTTAAGTGGCCCAGCCAGAGCCCGGACTTGAACCCGAACGAACATCTCTGGAGAGATCTGAAAATAGCTATGCAGTGACGCTCTCCATCCAACCTGACAGAGCTTGAGAAGATCTGCAGAGAAGAATGGGAGATACTCCCAAAATACAGGTGTGCAAAGCGTGTAGCATCATACCCAAGAAGACTCGAGGCCGTAATCGCTGACAAAGGTGCTTCAACAAAGTGCAGAGTAAAGGGTCTGAATACGTACGTAATTGTGATATTTCAGTTATTATTTTTTTAAACTTTCCGATTGCACTGTACCAAACAGTATACATTTCAATGGACAAATAAGTGTAATGCGGGTAAGGGTAAGGATATCACACGCATTCAAAAATGCTATCTTCTAACACTTTTTCCTTGAGGAAATAAGAATTTGCATACAGTGTATTTTTGCAGCACTAAAAATAAAATTCTAATTTTTGGAAAAAGAATCCAAGGGGGCCATACTTTTAATAGTCCTGTATTAGCAGAGTTTCTACCAATTGTAAATTAAAGATACTTTTTTGCTAAAAGTATTATTTTATTATTGATTGATTGACTATTACTTTTCAAATCACCCAGTAGTACGGTAGTGCTATCTGCAGAATTAGCTCCAGGTAAATGTTGCAATTCTTCAGCCATTCCTGGACCTACGACCAAAAACAAGCTACATATGGACAGTATCAAAATAAATGATTTAATAACTCTGTCTCTTTGCAGCAAAGTCTGCATAGCTGTACCCCCCATATATATAACATTCTATTGGTTGCAAGAATATCAGTTCATAAACCATGTGCCATGGAATCGGTACATCAAAAATCTCTTCCCAATTATTTTCTATAAGTGGCGTGGTGTTCTAAGACACTGCATCTCTGTGCTTAAGGTGTCACTACAGACAACCTGGTTCAAATCCAGATTATATAAAAAGCTTGCCATTCCTAGGTCGCTAGGTAACACCATAAGCAAATAGGTAAACTGAGAAATGACTAAAGAGTTAATTAGGGGGATTTTTACACAAATAATAGTGATGTTAATTCGGCGCTCATGGAAAACTATTAAAAACACAACCACAATGTGTCATAGTGTCTCTTTAATCTCTCCAACCATGTCTAAAAACATTTAGACCATGCGAATGGAAAACTGTTTTAAAAAGCCACATAGTGGTCCTACAATCAATCATTACAGTGTTGTACAAGTTGCATTCTGGATACCTCCTGAAAACATGACTTTAGACTAGGCAAGTCAGTTAAGAACAAATTCTTATTTACAATGACGGCCTACACCGGCCACTCAAACGACGCTCGGCCAATTGCCCTATGGGACTCCCAATCACGGTCAGTTGTGATACAGGCTGGATTTGAACCGGGTTGTCTGTAGTGATGCCTCTAGCACAGGCATCACAATTGGCGCAGACCACTGCACCAATTGGGAGCCCAAGATGTGATTGGTGTGAAGCCAAATCCAAAATGGCTTCTCTTGACACTTTTTTGGGGGGTTTGCCAAGACCATTCAAAGTAAAGCTCACTCAGTTTAGCTCAACGCTGATTGGCTGCTACAGGTGCCAACAATATCATACTCTTTTTGAGGAGACAGCATCAGATAGATTGGCTACACAAACAGAGACAGAGGGTCGCTGTTTCGCTCGCTGGATGCTTTCTCCTGTGAGATACATTCAGACTCTTGCGAATTGAAGGAAAATTGTGAAACACAGAGAAGAAATACATAATTTTACATTTTTTTGTGGGGGAAGCCTGGTTTCCCTTGGCATCCATGAATACACGCCACTGTTTCATAGTCATGGCATGCTTGGTTCAATAACTATTGACGAGAGAACCGAATATGCAATATAAAACACATTTTTACCTTGGTCTCTCACACACACACACACACACACACACACACTGTTGATGGGCGGTGCTTGAAGCGGCGATACAACTCCACAGTGGACCAAAGTCTGTTCCGTGAAGCGTCAATGACAGTAGGCACAGAAAAAAGACAAGACAATAACCTGATGGTTAAAAAACAAAGCTAGTCTACTTCAAGGGCGATGCGTTATGGATGTACATTCTGGCGAGTCAAAGTGAACGTTTGCCATAGATGACTTGTTTTATTATAATCGGAAAAAACGGTTTTATTCATAGTTAATGATCTGGGTATACAGTCTATGTATGACGAGAGAAGATCATAGTCTTGTTTCCTCTTTCCAATAACTTTACAGTTTTCTTTTGGAACAGCCTACATCACTTTGGAACAACATCAAATCACATGCAAACAGTCGATGGAAACAAAGACGTTTCAGGGTAAGATGTTTTTTCTGTCATAGCCTACAGTGTCAATAAAAAGGTTTTAACTATTATATCCATATTCTGACTTGAGCTAAATTATAAATTGCCTGAACCTGAGTAAGCTCATCAGCGACACACAAAAAAAACAGTCACTCCAACACTCGGATATCATTTACAAACGAAGCATGTGTTTTAGTGAGTCCGACAGATCAGAGGGATGACCAGCGATGTTCTCTTGATAAGTGCGTGAATTTGACAATTTTCCTGTCGAGTACTTTTGTATGTTAAGAAAAATGTATGGAGTAAAAAGTACATCATTTTCTTTAGGAATGTAGTGAAGTATTATGGGCATTATACATTCCTCCATTCATAGCCCAATGCGATCCCTATCTCCTCCTTTCTCTAATATCTCTGGCGTCTAGAGGCTAGAACTTGAGTGACATTGAATAATATTATTCTTCTGTAGTAACATAGTCATTGAGTAGGTTGGGTAGGTTGGGTATACAGTAGGTTATAATAGGATCTTATCTCAATAATGAATCAATTGTCAATTCAGGAAAATGTATTGGCTTTGCCAAGACATTCTCCAATTGTCTTTTTGTCCATCTCTCTCATATTGTCAGTATGAGCATACAGCATATGATGTGACTAAGTTAAAACTGTCAGAACATCTCCTTATCCTACTGTAGCTGATGACTCAAGTTTCCCTAGGCGTCTGTGATTTACTGTCTGTGTCTGTCTATCCACCCAGCAGAGTCCGTCCTCAGGGTCAGACACTGGTGGTCCTCTGGGACGTCTTTAGGAGAGCAAACATAGCATCAAGGTGTTGATGCCTCTGTGGCTTTTTCTGTCGGAATCTTCAGGAATTCCAGCTACTGCTTCTTCTTCACAGTTCCAGTTCTTCCAGTTCTCAGAATGCTCTCTGTTCTATCCTGTCTCGTCCATGTGCTTATGGCTATGTCACATGATGACAGAAAGAAACCATAAAGGAACTGTATGAGTGTTCTTATCGGCCTCTGCCATTCATACTTTTAAATGTCTTTGATTGAGAAATAGGAATGTTTCTCTGTCTAAACTCAGTCGATATTCGAAACAGTCAAAAGCCGTCGTGACAGACGAGGCTACTGGCTTTTCACCCGTCGTATCTTTCTAATCAGCGGGTGTTAAGGGCTCAGCTCTTGAGGCCACTGTTCATTTGAGTTGTGGTAGTACCCTGGTTTTGTACACCGTCTCAGGCTTGTGCACACCAGGATTTGTGTGGTATGTGGGCAAGTCAGGTTTTTGGCTGTGAATACATGATGTGAACTGAACAGAACAGTAGTGGGTGAACCCAGGGATGTGTCCCAATTGGCACCCTATTCCGTACATAGTGCACTACTTTTGACCAGAGAGAGAATAGGGTGCCATTTGGGACCAGCCAGGCAAGGGGAGAGGACCAGCGGACCGTGCTCACGCCTAATCCCCAGCCTAATCCCCTTTCAATGTTTCAGAATAAATCATCTTTTGATATGGACGCGCTCTCGCTCTCTCTGACAGGCCTTCCCTGTGTTTTCTACAGATGGTAGTAGTTCTCACTCTGTCAGGCTTCCCTCAGCTCAGTCAGTCTCTACTTATATGGTTTCTCTCTGTCTCTATTTGCTCCAGTGTAGATAGAAAAGCCCCTATCTCTTCCTCACTCACTGAGTTCAGCATGGCCAGTGAGGTAATGGCAGATTTTGGGGAGATTGTGTGCATGCCTGATTGCATAGTGGTAGTGGGAGTCGCAGAGTGCTGCTGGAAACATTATCTCTCGCGCGTTTTCACTCTTGAAGGACAGAAGGTGGCAGTGTGTTTAGTAACGGGTCTGTAATGCAGTATTCCACTGCTCTTTACAAACAATCCCCATATAGTTATTCATTTTCCGTCACAAATCTCTAAGTGTTCTAATGGACAAAGCATTTCTCTGTGGAAAGAGAAAGGGAGATTATTTTTCTCTATTTGAGGTTGAGGTGAAAGTTCTAACAGTCAGAGACTCCAGATTATGTCGTCACTGTGCCTTACTGTCCTTAATGACAGACTGCTCATGTTGCATGCAGTCTCTATGTAGGGTCTTATTACTATGTATTACTATAGTACTATTATATAGTATTATCATATACTGTATGTTGTAGAGTGAGTCAATCCTGTGTTCCCACAGGAAAATGGAGGCAGAGGGAGTTCTGAGAAAACATTGTGGTCTTTCAATGATATACTGTGTCATGGTCTGGGGCTCGGGGCTGGTCCTCTTAGCAGTTACAGGCAGGAGGGTGTGGGCAGTGTGAATCTTCCCCTCCCTGCCAACTATGGTACACTGCTACTAGGGATTTTTGTACCAAATATTGCGACTGCGGTTTTATTTGCGATTATACACTGAACAAAAATATAAACGCAACATGTAAAGTGTTGGTCCCATGTTTAATGAGCTGAAATAAAAGTTTCCATCAATGTTCCATACGAACAAAAAGCTTATTTCGCAAACATTTTTTAAACACATTTGTTTACATCCATGTTAGTGAGCATTTCTCCTTTGCCAAGATAATCCATCCACCTGACAGGTGTGACATGTCAAGAAGCTGATTAAACAGCATCATCATTACACAGGTGCACCTTGTGCTGGGGACAATAAAAGGCCACACTAAAATGTGCAGTTTTGTCACACAACACAATGCCACAGATGTCTCAAGTTTTGAGGGTGCATGCAACTGGGCGGCAGGTAGCCTAGCGGTTAGGGTGTTGGGCCAGTAACTGAAAGGTTGCTGGTTCAAATACCTGAGCTGACAATGTGAAAAACCTGTTGATTTGTCTTTAAACAAGGCACTTAACCCTAATTTGTTCCAGGGGCTGCCCCTGTAGGTAGGCGGTCATTGTAAATAAGAATTTGTTCTTAACTGACTTGCCTAGTTAAATAAAGGTTAAATAAATACAAAATATACAATTGGCATGCTGACTGCAGGAATATCCACCAGAGCTGTTGCCAGAGAATTGAATGTTGTTTTCTCTACCATAAGCCGCCTCCAACATTGTTTTAAAGAATCTGGCAGTACGTCCAACCGGCCGCAGACAACCGTGTAACCACGCCAGCCCAGGACCTCCACATCCGGCTTCTTCACCTGTGGGATGGTCTGAAACCAGCCACCTGGACAGCTGATGAAACTGTGGGTTTGCAGAACCGAACAATTTCTGCACAAACTGTCAGAACCGTCTCAGTGAAGTGTTCTCGTCATCCTTACCAGGGTTTTGACCTGAATGCAGTTCGCCATTGTAGCCGACTTCAGTGGGCAAATGCTCACCTTCGATGGCCAGCGGCACTGTGAGGGCTTGGTTGTGGTAAGGCCTCTTACTCCCACCTAGGGGAGGAGAGAGGCACACAACCAAGTCCTCACACACTTATCAGGGAGATTATCATCCCCAATCAGAGACAGCTGTCTAGCGTTGTCTCTGATTGGGGATGGTATTTAAGCTCCACACAAATCCACCTGTGTGTGGATCATTGTTCCTGCTTTTCTGCCGTGTTAAACAGAAAGCAAGTAAGTTACCGTGTTTTGTTTGGTACTAGTTATATTTTTTCACTCTCCTTTTTATTTGTTAAATGCTTCGTGAGAACACCCCATTTCCAATAAAAAGGATGACACTTCACCAGCGCTCTGTCTACCGTCCCTTATATAATGCGCACCGTGACAGAATGATCCACCACCCTGGGACGCAAAGGAGCTTAACTTTAGGAGATATCCTCCTCGGTATGGGAAAAATTACCAAGGAGGAACACTCTTATTATCGTTCGGTGGAGGAAGGCTGGGGTCCGGAGCAGCAGAGGCGCCGGAGACGGAGGACACGTCACCGGGCTAAAGTTGAGGACCAGCCTGGAGCCCAGAAAACCCCTCAAACTGATTTTGGGGGGGGGCTATGGGGGTGGTCGGGGATCGGGGGAGAAGAGCCCCGACCACTGCACTCGTGGGGGTTCCAGGAGGAGCCCCTACAGCCATGGGAGCGGGAGTACAGAGAGGAGTCGGAGGAAGATGACGACGATGTGCTTCTGTTCCCTCACTCGTGGGGGTTCCCGGAGGAGCCCTCACAGGATGGGGATTGGCGGTGGAGTAGAGACGACAGGGACAGTCGTGCTCCAGCGCCAGTTCCCAGTCCGGTGCCTCCAGCGCCGGTCCAGAGTCGGAGGAAGAGGAGACCGACTCTGCGCACCAAACCATCGGTGCGCAACGATAGCCCGGTACGGCCCGCGCCTGCTCCGCGCACCAGCCCTATGGTGCGTGTCCCCAGCCCGGTGCGACCCGTGCCAGCCAGACACACCAGCCCAACGGTGCGTTTCCCCAGCCCGGTACGGCCCGCGCCTGCTCCACGCACCAGCCCTATGGTGCGTGTCTACAGCCCGGTGCGACCCGTGCCAGCTAAACGCACCAGCCCAACGGTGCGTTTCCCCAGCCCGGTACGGCCCGTGCCAGCGCCTCGCATCAGACCAGTGGTGCGTTCCCCCAGTCCAGTACGCCCCGTGCCTACTCCTCGCACGGAGGCTACAGCGACGGTCGCCAGCTCAGCTCTGTGGTTGGAGACCATCTCTGCGTCGGTGCCCAGGGTGGGCACGACGTTCAGCCCCGCTGTGGAGCAGGAGCTCCATAGCGCGCCGGTGCCCAGTCTGGGGCCGACAGCCAGCCCAACCACAGGGCTGGAAACCATCTCTGCGTCGGTGCCCAGGGTGGGCACGACGTTCAGCCCCGCTGTGGAGCAGGAGCTCCATAGCGCGTCGGTGCCCAGTCTGGGGCCGACAGCCAGCCCAACCACAGGGCTGGAAACCATCTCTGCGTCGGTGCCCAGGGTGGGCACGACGTTCAGCCCCGCTGTGGAGCAGGAGCTCCATAGCGCGTCGGTGCCCAGTCTGGGGCCGACAGCCAGCCCAACCACAGGGCTGGAAACCATCTCTGCGTCGGTGCCCAGGGTGGGCACGACGTTCAGCCCCGCTGTGGAGCAGGAGCTCCATAGCGCGTCGGTGCCCAGTCTGGGGCCGACAGCCAGCCCAACCAGAGGGCTGGAAACCATCTCTGCGTCGGTGCCCAGGGTGGGCACGACGTTCAGCCCCGCTGTGGAGCAGGAGCTTCATAGCGTGTCGGTGCCCAGTCTGGGGCCGACAGCCAGACCTACGGCAGGGCTGAAAACCACCTCTCCGTCGGTGCCCAGGGTGGGCACGGCGTCCAGCCCGAGGTCTCCTGTGAAGGTCAGCAGCCCGAGACCTCCGGTGAGGGTTAGCTGTCCGAGGTCTCCGGAGAAGCTCAGCAGCCCGAGGCCTCCTGTGACGGTCAGCAGCCTGAGGCCTCCTGTGAAGGTCAGCAGCCCGAGGCCTCCGGTGAAGGTCAGCAGCCCGAGACCTCCGGAGAAGGTCAGCAGCCCGAGACCTCCGGGGAAGGTCAGCAGCCCGAGACCTCCGGGGAAGGTCAGCAGCCCGAGACCTCCGGGGAAGGTCAGCAGCCCGGGACCTCAGGTGAAGGTGAGCAGCCCTGAACCTCCACCAGAGCCACATCCGGGTCCAGCAGTCTGCTCTGCTACAGCGCCAGAGCGGTCCGCTCCACCGGTGCCCAGTCCGGGGCCGGTCATCTGCGTCGCTCCAGTGCCGGAGCAGTCCGCTCCACCGGTGCCTAGTCCGGGGCCGGTCGTCGCCGTCGCTCCAGTGACGGAGCAGTCCGCTCCACCGGTGCCCAGTCCGGGGCCGGTCGTCTGCGTCGCTCCAGTGCCGGAGCAGTCCGCTCCATCGGTGCCCAGTCCGGGGCCGGTCATCTGCGTCGCTCCAGTGCCGGAGCAGTCCGCTCCACCGGTGCCCAGTCCGGGGCCGGTCGTCTACGTCGCTCCAGTGACGGAGCAGTCCGCTCCACCGGTGCCCAGTCCGGGGCCGGTCGTCGGCGTCGCTCCAGTGCCGGAGCAGTCCGCTCCACCGGTGCCCAGTCCGGGACCGGTCGTCTACGTCGCTCCAGTGACGGAGCAGTCCGCTCCACCGGTGCCCAGTCCGGGGCCGGTCGTCTGCGTCGCTGCAGTGCCCGGAGCAGTCCGCTCCACCGGTGCCCAGTCCGGGGCCGGTTGTCAGCCCCTCTCCAGGGTCGAGGGCTCCCACACCAGGGTCCAGACAGGACTTGGTGGATGGCGGGAGTACTGAGGGGGGAACCATCGCGCCGGGGTCCGGACTGGACCGGGCGTGCAACGGAGAGGTAGGAGGGAAGCTACTCTCACAGCCTGTGCCACGCCCGGAACCAGAACCGGAGCCTCCACCAGCAATCACCTCAGTACCCCGCCATGTCCCCCCTAGTTTTTTGGACATTTTTTCTGGAGAGGGGGGATTGTTTGTGTGCGATCGGGAGTCCGCACCTTAGGGGGGGGGTACTGTGAGGGCTTGGTTGTGGTAAGGTCTCTTACTCCCACCTAGGGGAGGAGAGAGGCACACAACCAAGTCCTCACACACTTATCAGGGAGATTATCATCCCCAATCAGAGACAGCTGTCTAGCGTTGTCTCTGATTGGGGATGGTATTTAAGCTCCACACAAATCCACCTGTGTGTGGATCATTGTTCCTGCTTGTCTGCCGTGTTAAACAGAAAGCAAGTAAGTCACCGTGTTTTGTTTGGTACTAGTTATATTTTTTCACTCTCCTTTTTATTTGTTAAATGCTTCGTGAGAACACCCCATTTCCAATAAAAAGGATGACACTTCACCAGCGCTCTGTCTACCGTCCCTTATATAATGCGCACTGTGACAGGCACGCTGAAGAAGTGTGCTCTTCATGAATTAATCCCGGTTTCATCTGTACCGGGCAGATGGCAGACATTTTCTCTCACGACCATTTTAAGTGCATTTATAAACCTTTATTCAACCAAGCTTAATAGGCTTACAATCTCACAATTTTAACCATAGCTGTTTATTAATCTGTCTAAAAATGGTTAATTGATGGTTAAAGTACGCAAGAATGAAAATTAAGAACGGGAAGCATATCATTAAAAAAGCGCACATAGAACACATCTACCGCTTCTTAGACCTGCTTTTAATGCGAATGACAGATCTACAACACACATTTCTATGTGAATTTGGTCAGGTCACCCAAAAGGTTACATACTGCAGCTTTTAATTATTTTGAAATGTAAGGTTGTTTTTATGTGAACTGTTTGTGAACCTTTTTTTCCAGGTCTTTATTGCGGAGTTGTGTCAGTGAGGTGGTCGTCTTTCAATTGGCTTACACTTATCACGCGGTTTGTGCTGAAATATGGTGCGTTGGGATGCTATCGGAAACATTTGTAACAAGCATTAATTGTTACACCGCTGTAATTACAGACTGCAATTAACCACCAGTTACATGTTATTACAGTGTAACTATGAATTAGTTAAAATACTTGTTGCAATGTACCACTATAATAAGGACCCCTTAAAATGAAGTTTTGCCAAAACTCGTTTGTGTGTGTGTGTGTGTGTGTGTGTGTGTGTGTGTGTGTGTGTGTTCGCACACTAATTATTACCAGCTCAGCATTGTACTGCTAATGCATGTGCGAGCAACCCTATAGCCTGATAACTGTCAGTTATGGTCTGTTCTCTCACTGCATTGGTGGGTAGACTGGGCACCACCCAACGTGCACCAATGAGGCCCCACCACAGGTGACGGTTCACATGGATGAGTCTAGTTTATCTCATGTGTCCAAATCCTTTGTCATTAGTTCACTATTGTTGTAGGAGTTGGCTTTATTTCCGCGCCCAGAAACAAATCAGTGAATGTTAAGGCAGTGACGAGAGATTACAGTTTGTCTAAACATAAGCGCATACAACAGATCAGAGATTAGGGCAGGCTATAGCTATGCCGTGTGTGTGTGTCTTGGTGCTGGAAGTGTTTGGACGTCAGTTTCCCTCACTGCGGAAGGGAAGGTGTGTGTTGTTGGAAAGTGTGAGAGCAGCTCCCTCGGGTCTGGGCTGGACGGCCTGCTGACTCACACACATGCGCATGCATGCATACGCCCACTCAAGCTCATGCTTACTCAAACGCTCCCAACATCCAACACACAAACAAGGCCATGTGAGTACACACAACACATGTGGACAGACACACACACACACACACACACACACACACACACACAAATACACACACACACACACACACACACTGAATACTGAAAGTATATTTTTTTAAGATACACATTCAGTCAAGCCAGCCATTCAATTCAATCATATTATTTTACATCCAAAGCCCTTCTATAATTTCCGACCATGTTATTATTGGACCCAGACTGTGAGCGTTGCAGCTACAGGACTGGGGCTGCAGCTGATGTCTTTAGCAGGTGTAGACAAATAGCCATAGAGCATGATCCTAGAGCCATAAAGTAAGACGTCTTCTCCCCTGCAGCTCGTATGAAGCCTAGGGTCCCAGACACTTGATAGCCCTGTATTGCCAAGGCTGTGGATTGGCCTCTATCCCATAATATGTCATATTCTGCCGCTGTGACGAGAGACTTTCTCAGACTGAAACCTGAGAGCTAGGCCAACGCTTTGATATGGAGCTGAGGGGCGAGAGGGGAGGGAAGGAGGGATAAAGGGATGGGAGAGAGGGGGGAGTGAGGAGAAGGGACGCACACTGCTGTATTTCACCTAACAAATATGGGAGTTTATCAATGTTAGATTTAAAAATATATATATATTTGTGGGTCTGTGTGATCTGTGGGGAAATATGTATTTCTAATGTGGTCATACATTTCACAGGATGTTAGGAAGTGCAGCTTAGCTTCCACTTAATTTTTTGGCCAGCGGGCACATCGCCTGTCTTCTCTCAAGAGCCATGTCTGCCTATGGCGGCATCTGTTAATAGTAAGGCTATGCTCACTGAGTCTGTATATAATCAAGGATCTTCTTAATTTTAGGTCAGTCACAGTGGTCAGGAATTCTGCCACTGTTTAGGGCCAGATGGCTGGTTTGGATGGTTTAGGGGCCCCCCAGGGAACGGTCCTGTCCCCCTTCCTGTTCACCCTCTACACCTCGGACTTCAGATATAACTCTGAAACATGCCACCTACAGAAGTTCTCGGATGACTCCGCAATTGTAACGTGCATCAGGGGTGGGCAGGAGGAGGAGTACAGGAGCACAATCAGTGACTTTGTGTTGTGGTGTGAGCAGAACCACCTTCAGCTCAACATCAGCAAAACAAAGGAGATGGTGGTGGACTTCAGGAGAACCAAGGCACAACTGACTGCAGTCCCTATACAGGGGATGGATGTGGAAATGGTTGGGTCATACAGGTTCCTGGGAGTCCATATGGACAACAAGCTGGAATGGGCTGATAACACCGGGGCCCTGTACAAAAAGGGCCAGAGTCGACTCTACCTTCTGAGGAGGCTCAGGTCCTTCAATGTGTGCAGTAAACTACTGCATACCTTCTACCAGTCTGTGGTGGCCAGTGCCATCTTTTTTGCAGTGGTGTGCTGGGGAGCCAACATAAAAGCCGGTGATGCTTCTCAGGTAAATAAGCTGATCAGGAAGGCTAGCTCTGTCCTGGGGATGAGCCTTGACACTCTAGAGGAGGTGGCGGAGAGACGGATCCTGGCCAAACTGCTGGCCATCATGGACAACGTCACCCACCCTCTGCATGCCATGGTTATGATGCAGAGGAGCACCTTCAGTCACAGACTGAGCCCACCACGGTGTGCCAAAGAGCGCTACAGGAGGTCCTTCCTGCTGGCGGCTATTAGACTATTTAATGCCTCACCGGGGTGCCGTGACGTCGGCAACACAGACCTGGAACTGTTGGGGTGTTAGGACCTAGCTTAACAATTGTGCATCCATCCGTGAGTAACTCTGGTCCGTAATCACTCATTCACTCAGGACTTATTTATTCATTCAGGCCTGTATATACTTACTCATGTACAGTTGTTATATCATATCACGTGCAATATTGTAAGTAATTCTTGGACTTAACTTACGTAGTCATTCACTCAGGAATACATTTTAGTATCCTGTCAGTTGTATCTTTTTTTATTTTTATTATTGCTTTTAGTATATCGAATGTGCAATACGTGCAGTTATCTGTAATTAAACCCTGCGCACTAAGGACTGTATTTTATGGGAATTACTATTATTACCCCAAATTATATCATTCACACATTTAGCTATTTCTTCTTCCTGTCATATACCTGTACAGTTAATGTAACCATGCAAGTATTCACTTACCTGTAAATTGAACTGTATATTTACCTGTAACATTAATTTAACCATGCAAAATATTCACTTACCTGTTCATTTAACCAGTATGTCTATTAAGTAAACTATTATTACCCTCACTCATATCGTACGCATTTTTACCTATTGAAGTATTTCTCTGCCATCGACCTGTATAGTATAGTTAACCATCCAACATCCACCAATGTATAGTGTACATATTCAGCCAACCACCCATACTATGCAATGTCTTTTTATAGCTTTTTTAGCACTCCAGATATCTTGTATTTCTATACTTTTTCGTGTATCTGTCTTTTGTGTATTTTCGTTCAGGCATTTTGCACCTGCGCTGTGTTTTGTTGTGGCTGCTTGACAAAGAAATTTCCCCCCGGGGATCAATAAAGTATCTCTCTCTCTCTCTCTCTCTCTCTCTTCCTCCCTCTCTCTCTTCCTCCCTCTCTCTCTCTCTCTTCCTCCCTCTCTCTCTCTCTCTCTCTCTCTCTCTCTCTCTCTCTCTCTCTCTCTCTCTCTCTTCCTCCCTCTCTCTCTTCCTCCCTCTCTCTCTCTCTCTCTCTCTCTCTCTTCCTCCCTCTCGCTCTCTCTTCCTCTCTCTCTCTCTCTCTCTCTCTCTCTCTCTCTCTCTCTCTCTCTCTCTCTCTCTCTCTCTCTCTCTCTCTCTCTCTCTCTCCTCTCTCTCTCTCTCTCTCTCTCTCTCTCTTACTCTCTCTCTCTCTCTCTCTCTCTCTCTCTCTCTCTCTTCCTCTCTCTCTCTTACTCTCTCTTCCTCTCTCTCTCTTACTCTCTCTTCCTCTCTCTCTCTCTCTCTTCTCTCTCTCTCTCTTCCTCTCTCTCTCTCTCTCTCTCTCTCTCTCTCTCTCTTCCTCTCTCTTCCTCTCTCTCTCGCAGTCATGAACATCATCATCTCTCTCTTCGTCTCTTTCTTTTTCTCAACACATACTCTCATCCTAATCCCATTCCTCACACACACACACACACACACACACACACACACACACACACACACACACACACACACACACACACACACACACACACACACACACACACACACACACACACACACACACACACACACACACACACACACACACACACAGTATCATCATGATACTCTACACACTTCAAGACCCAGGTCAGATTATAAAGGCTGTGTAGGGTACACACTTCAAGACCCAGGTCAGATTATAAAGGCTGTGTAGGGTATACACTTCAAGTGTATACCCACAGGTATTATTGTTAGAAAAACAAGGCAGTTCGTGGCAGCTATACTTATTCAAAGAAAGGCAGTCTACGGCCGCTATGGGTTTTATTAATCAGTTGTTTATGATCTGATGAGGTGTGAAGTTGAAGGAGTTATATTGTGTACCTCACGAGGTGTATTGTGTGTTCCCAGGAGTTGCCATGGTGAAGAATGTTGGGTGGGGTTAGGAGGGCACCCATTGCTCAGGAAACAGCTGTAAGGGTGTGTGTGTGTGTGTGTGTGTGTGTGTGTGTGTGAGCTGACTTTCCTTTCCTGTCCCAGGTACAGTGAGCGAGGTCAGGAAACAGGACACTGTGAATCTCTGTGTCCTCCCTTCTCTCGCTCTCTTTCTCTTTCTCTTTCTCTTTCTCTCTCGCTCGCTCAATTCAAAGGGTCTTTATTGGCATGGGAAACGTTTACATTGCCAAAGAAAGTGAAATAAACAATAAACAAAAGTGAGAAACAAACAAATAACAACATCAACAACAAAAACATAAAAAGTATGTACAGTTAACATTGCACTCATAAAGGTTTCAAAAGAATAAAGATGTTTCAAATGTTATATTATCATATATCTGTATCTATCATGTATCTCTAATATGGTCATACACTATATATACAAAAGTATGTGGACACCCCTTCAAATTAGTGAATTCTGCTATTTCAGCCACACCCGTTGCTTACAGGTGTATAAAATCGAGCACACAGCCATGCAA
Source organism: Thymallus thymallus (assembly GCA_023634145.1). Classification (NCBI taxonomy): domain Eukaryota; kingdom Metazoa; phylum Chordata; class Actinopteri; order Salmoniformes; family Salmonidae; genus Thymallus; species Thymallus thymallus. The sequence continues at coordinate 47,219,061 of CM042410.1, forward strand.
TCTCCATAGACAAACATTGCCAGTAGAATGGCCTTACTGAAGAGCTCAGTGACTTTCAACGTGGCACCGTCATAGGATGCTACCTTTCCAACATGTCCTTTTCTGGCCTTCTGAGTGCTGAAGTGTGTGGCGCGTAAAAATAAGCGTAAAACTAAGATCACCATGCGCAATGCCAAGCGTCGGATGGAGTGGTGTAAAAATCACGCTTCACCATCTGGCAGTCGGAAGGATGAATCTGGGTTTGGTGGATGCCAGGAAAACGCTACCTGCCTCAATGCATAGTACCAACTGTAAAGTTTAGTGGAGGAGGAATAATGGTCTGGTCTGTTTTTCATGGTTCTGGCCCCTTAGTTCAAGTGAAGGGAAATCTTAACGCTACAGCATACAATGACATTCTAGACGATTCTGTGCTTCCAACTTTGTGGCAACAGTTTAGAGAAGGCTCTTTCCTGTTTCAGCATGACAATGCCCCAATGCACAAAGCGAAATCCATACATAAATGGTTTCTCGAGATCGGTGTGGAAAACTTGATTGGCCTGCACAGAGCCCTGACCTCAACTCTATCGAACACCTTTGTAATGAATTGGAACGCCGACTGCGAACCAGGCCTAATCGCCCAAATCATTGCCCGACCTCCCTAATGCTCTTGTGGCTGAATGGAAGGAGGTCCCCGTGGCCGGGAGACACTGTGGTCCCGTCCAAAATTACCCCTGGACGGGGCCAACCAGGCAGGATATAACCCCACCCACTTCGCGAAAGCACACTCCCCACTTCACTTAAAGGATATCAACAGACCACTAACTTAACTACCCAGAGACAAGGCTGAGTATAGCCCAGGAAGAAGTATAGTATGTTTTCCTAGATTGGCTTTTGAAACCTGACAGTCTCTTGTGGTCTGTGGTGGGTTAGTTACGTTTTATAGTGAATGTTCAGCTTCCCTCATATGCTGTTACTGGGCCAGGAGTTATTCCAAGTCAGGTCCCCTAGTTAGAAAAAAACATCTGATGATCAGGTAAAACTCCTGGCCCTACTCAATCATAACTGCATAACCTTTTAGTGTAGACTAGAGATGCATTGGTTGGTGTTGTGCACCTTTTGACCACTAGATGGCTCCAGAGGTTTGTTTTTACTGAGGAGATTATCTATAGCCTGGAGGGACATGAGTGAAGTTGTGGCATATCGTGGCATATCGTCTGTCCTTTCTATTCTCATCGGGCCTGTTCTAGCCATCCATTTTCAGGACGCATTGTAGTATCATCATTTTATCTATTAGTATTTTTAAATATCCTTATCTTGCATTTTGAACTGCTTTTTTGGCAAATGTTAATATTCCGCATGATTTGTTAATCTTTAGTTATGGAGCTTTCCATTACTTTGCTTTTAATGGATTATATAAAACATGAAATAGGGGAGTACAGTGGTGTGTATGAGAGGTGACTAAGGGTGTAGTGTACTAGTATGCATGGCTGGAGACTAGGGGAGTACAGTAGTGTGGATGGAACAATGGAAGCAGAGTTCTGAGTGAGTCACAGACAGGGCTTGTTGAGTTTACAGTGGGATCATTAGACCACAGTCCATTTATGGTCATTTCCTGCTCAAGGGCTAGGTGTAAAATAACAAAGGTTAAAAATTAGTCCATTATTAGTCCAGGTTAAAAATTAGTCCATTGTCAACAGAATGTCATCAATCAAGTCTTTCATATGTCATTTTCAAAATACAGAAATCATTTCCCGTATGATCATATGATGCTGCGTGTTTTCTACAGATGGAGAACAGGAGATTGTTGTTGTGGAGTCAAAATCAAATCAAATCAAATTGTATTTGTCACACGCGCCGAATACAACAGGTGTAGACCTTACAGTGAAATGCTTGCTTACAAGCCCTTAACAAACAATACAACAGGTGTAGACCTTACAGTGAAATGCTTGCTTACAAGCCCTTAACCAACAATACAACAGGTGTAGACCTTACAGTGAAATGCTTGCTTACAAGCCCTTAACCAACAAAACAACAGGTGTAGACCTTACAGTGAAATGCTTACTAACAAGCCCTTAACCAACAATACAACAGGTGTAGACCTTACAGTGAAATGCTTACTAACAAGCCCTTAACCAACAATACAACAGGTGTAGACCTTACAGTGAAATGCTTGCTTACAAGCCCTTAACCAACAATACAACAGGTGTAGACCTTACAGTGAAATGCTTACTAATAAGCCCTTAACCAACATTACAACAGGTGTAGACCTTACAGTGAAATGCTTACCTACAAGCCCTTAACCAACAATACAACAGGTGTAGACCTTACAGTGAAATGATTACTAACAAGCCCTTAACCAACAATACAACAGGTGTAGACCTTACAGTGAAATGATTACTAACAAGCCCTTAACCAACAATACAACAGGTGTAAACCTTACAGTGAAATGCTTACTAACAAGCCCTTAACCAACAATACAACAGGTGTAGACCTTACAGTGAAATGCTTACTAACAAGCCCTTAACCAACAATACAACAGGTGTAAACCTTACAGTGAAATGCTTACTAACAAGCCCTTAACCAACAATACAACAGGTGTAGACCTTACAGTGAAATGATTACTAACAAGCCCTTAACCAACAATACAACAGGTGTAGACCTTACAGTGAAATGATTACTAACAAGCCCTTAACCAACAATACAACAGGTGTAGACCTTACAGTGAAATGATTACTAACAAGCCCTTAACCAACAATACAACAGGTGTAGACCTTACAGTGAAATGCTTACTAACAAGCCCTTAACCAACAATACAACAGGTGTAGACCTTACAGTGAAATGCTTACTAACAAGCCCTTAACCAACAATTCAGTTCAAGAAAGAGTTGCTATATACAGGGGGTACCGGTACCGAGTCAATGTGCAGGGGTACAGGTTAGTAATGAGGCTATATACAGGGGGTACCGGTACCGAGTCAATGTGCAGGGGTACAGGTTAGTAATGAGGCTATATACAGGGGGTACCGGTACCGAGTCAATGTGCAGGGGTACAGGTTAGTAATGAGGCTATATACAGGGGGTACCGGTACCGAGTCAATGTGCAGGGGTACAGGTTAGTAATGAGGCTATATACAGGGGGTACCGGTACCGAGTCAATGTGCAGGGGTACAGGTTAGTAACGAGGCTATATACAGGGGGTACCGGTACTGAGTCAATGTGCAGGGGTACAGGTTAATAACGAGGCTATATACAGGGGGTACAGGTTAGTAATGAGGCTATATACAGGGGGCACCGGTACTGAGTCAATGTGCAGGGGTACAGGTTAGTAACGAGGCTATATACAGGTGGTACCGGTACCGAGTCAATAGGTACAGGTTAGTAACGAGGCTATATACAGGTGGTACCGGTACCGAGTCAATAGGTACAGGTTAGTAATGAGGCTATATACAGGTTGTACCGGTATTGAGTCAATAGGTAGATAGATAGATAGATAGGTACTTTATTGATCCCCCGGGGGGGAAATTTCTTTGTCAAGCAGCTACAACAAAACAAAACACAGGGCAGGTGCAAAATGCCACAACGAAAGTACACAAAAGACAGATACACGGTACATGATACATAGAGCGGCAGTATGAAAAAGTATAGAAATACAAGATATCTGGAGTGCAAAAAAAAGCTATAAAAGGACATTGCATAGTATGGGTGGTTGGCTGAATATGTACACTATACATTGGTGGATGTTGGATGGTTAACTATACTATACAGGTCGATGGCAGAGAAATACTTCAGTAGCTAAAAATGCGTATGATATGAGCGAGGGTAATAATAGTTTACTTAATAGACAGACTGGGTAAATGAACAGGTAAGTGAAAATTTTGCATGGTTAAATTAGCTGTACAGTTAGGTATACAGTTATATTTACAGATAAGTGAATACTTGCATGTTTACACAAACTGTACAGGTAAATGACAGGAAGAGATACTTTAATAGCTAAATGTGTGTATGATATCATTTGGGGTAATAATAGTAATTCCCTTAAAATACAGTCCTTAGTGCGCAGGGTTTAATTACAGACAACTGCACTTATTGCACATTCGATATACTAAAAGCAATGAGAAAAGGTGCAACAGGCAGGATAATAATATGCATTCCTGAGTGAATGCCTACGTCCAATAATTACTTACAATATTGCATGTGATATAATATAACAACTGTACATGAGTATGTATATACAAGTATACAAGTACAGGTTAGTAATGAGGCTATATACAGGTGGTACCGGTACCGAGTCAATAGGTACAGCTTAGTCGAGGTCATTTGTACGTGTAGGTAGGGGTAAAGTAGCAGCAGTGTAAAAATGAAGGGGGGGCTACCCAGACTATTTACCCAGACTGTAAATAGTCTGGGTAGCCATTTGATTCATTGTTCAACAATCTTATGGCTTGGGGGTAGAAGCTGTTAAGGAGCCTTTTGGACCTAGACTTGCCGCTACAGTACCGCTTGCTGTGCGGTAGCAGAGAGACCAGTATGACTTGGGTGACTAGAGTCTTTTACAATTTTTTGGGCCTTCCTCGGTCAGGAAGCTTGGCCCCAGTGATGTACTGGGCCGTACGCACTACCCTCTTTAGCCAGATGGCGAGCAGTTGCCATACCAGGCGGTGATCCAACTGGTGGGGATGCTCTCAATGGTGCAGCTGTAGAACTTTTTAAAGATCTGGGGACCCATGACAAATCTTTTCAGTCTCCTGAGGGGGAAAAGTTGTTTTTGTGCCCTCTTCACGACTGTCTTGGTGTGTTTGGACCATGATAGTTTGTTGGTGATGTGGACACTAAGGAACGGGAAATTCTCGACCTGCTCCATTACAGCCCTGTCAACGTTAATGGGGGCGTGTTCAGCCCGCCTTTTCCTGTAGTCCATGATCAGCTCCTTTGTCTTACTCACATTGAGGGAGAGGTTGTTGTCGTGGCACCACACTGCCAGGTCTCTGACCTCCTCCCTATAGGCTGTCTCATCGTTGTCGGTGATCAGGCCTACCACTATTGTGTCGTCAGCAAAATTTATGATGGTGTTGGAGTCTGGTTTGGCCACGCAGTCATGGGTGAACGGGGCGTACAGGAGGGGACTGATCACGTACACCTGAGGGGCACCCGTGTTGAGGATCAGCCTGGCAGATGTGTTGTTGCCTAACCTCACCACCTGCGGGCGGCCCGTCAGGAAGTCCAGGATCCAGTTGCAGAGGGAGGTGTTTAGTCCCAAGGTCCTTAGTCAATGAACAACATTCTCACATAGGTGTTCCTTTTGTCCAGATAGGAAAGGGCAGTGTGGAGTGCGATTGAGATAGAATCCTCTGCAAAGGGTTCTACCCAGCACATAAAAGGGTTCCCCTATGGGGACAAAGGGCGGCAGGTAGCCTAGCGGTTAGAGCTTTGGGCCAGTAACCGAAAGGTCGCTGGTTTGAATACCCGAGCTGACAAGGTGAAAAACCTGTCAGTGTCCTTGAGCAAGGCACTGCTCCAGGGGCTGAACCTGTAGGTCGTCATTGTAAATACACATTTGTTCTTAACTGACTTGCCTAGTTAAATATATGGTATGGTTCTACTTAGCACCTTTTTTATACAGCTCTGTGCAATGATGATGAAAAACAGAGCTAGATGAAGTTAGGTAACAGACTAATATGAAACCATGCAAGGAATCTCACAGCATCAATCCTTTATCCAGGGAATTAGAAGGAGAATCTGGGATAATGATATTAGTATTATAATATTATATTATACACTAAGATCATATCAATAAACACTTACATTACATTATGATTTTATATTTATCTCATAATTAAGTTAACCTTAGGAAAACGAAGCACAAATCTATTCAGCTATACTGAGTAGAAGATTATTACTGTCAAACAGCAGGTTAATGTTCTTCCTGAGTGACTTAATCGTTGTCGGTGATCAGGCCTACCACTGTTGTGTCGTCGGCAAACTTGATGATGGTGTCGGGAGTCGTGCCTGGCCATGCAGTCATGAGTGAACAGGGAGTACAGGAGGGGACTGAGTACGCACCCCTGAGGGGCCACAGTATTGAGGATCAGCCTGGCAGATGTGTTGTTACCTACCCTTACCACCTGGGGGCGGCGCGTCAGGTAGTACATGATCCAGTTGCAGAGGGAGGTGTTTAGTCCCAGGGACCTTAGCTTAGTGATGAGCTTTGAGGGCACTATGGTGTTGAAGGCTGAGCTGTAGTCAATGAATAGTATTCTCACATAGTTGTTCCTTTTGTCCAGGTGGGAAAGGGCAGTGTTGAGTGCAATAGAGATAGCATCGTCTGTGGATCTGTTGGGGTGTTATGCAAATTGGAGTGGGTCTAGGGTTTCTGGGATAATGGTGTTAATGTGAGCCATGACCAGCCTTTCAAAGCACTTCATGGCTGCAGACGTGCTACGGGTCAGTAGTCATTTAGGCAGGTTACCTTAATGTTCTTGGGCACAGGGACTATTGTGGTCTGCAAGAAACATGTTGGTATTACAGACTCAATCAGGGACATGTTGAAAATGTCAGTGAAGACACTTGCCAGTTATTCAGCGCATGCTCGGTGTACACGTCCTGGATGTTGATCTGTTTAAAGGTCTTACTCACATCACACAGTCGTCCGGAACAGCTGATGCTCTCATGCATGTTTCAGTGTTACTTGCCTGGTCTGGTAGGGTGAGCTGTAGAAGTTAGCTAAATACTAAAATATATACAGTTGAAGTCGGAAGTTTACATACACCTTAGCCAAATACATTTAAACTCAGTTTTTCACAATTCCTGACATTTAATCCTATTAAAAATTCCCTGTCTTAGGTAGAGAGAATGATTTATTTCAGCTTTTATTTCTTTTGTCACATTCCCAGTGGGTCAGAAGTTTACATACACTCAATTAGTATTTGGTAGGATTGCCTTTAAAATATGTAACTTTCATCAAATGTTTCGGGTAGCCTTCCACAAGCTTCCCACAATAAGTTGGGTGAATTTTGGCCCATTCCTCCTGACAGAACTGGAGTAACTGAGTCAGGTTTGTTGGCCTCCTTGCTCGCACACACTTTTTCAGTTCTGCCCACACATTTTCTATAGGATTGAGGTCAGGGCTTTGTGATGGCCACTTCAATACCTTGACTTTGTTGTCCTTAAGCCATTTTGCCACAACTTTGGAAGTATGCTTGTGGTCATTGTCCATTTGGAAGACCCATTTGTGGCCAAGCTTTAACTTCCTGACTGATGTCTTGACATGTTGCTTCAATATATCCACATAATTTTCCTTCCTCATGATGCCATCTATTTTGTGAAGTGTACCAGTCCCTCCTGCAGCAAAGCACCCCCACAACATGATGCTGCCACCCCCGTGCTTCACGGTTGGGATGGTGTTCTTCGGATTGCAAGCCTCCCCCTTTTTCCTCCAAACATAACGATGGTCATTATGGCCAAACAGTTCTATTTTTGTTTCATCAGACCAGAGGACATTTCTCCAAAAGTACGATCTTTGTCCCCATGTGCAGTTGCATACCGTAGTCTGTCTTTTCTATGGCGGTTTTGGAGCAGTGGCTTCTTCCTTGCTGAGCGGCCTTTCAGTTTATGTCGATATAGGACTCGTTTTACTGTGGATATAGATACTTTTGTACCTGTTTCCTCCAGCATCTTCACAAGGTCCTTTGCTGTTGTTCTGGGATTGATTTGCACTTTGCACCAAAGTACGTTCATCTTTAGGAGACAGAACGCGTAGCTGACTTGCTTAATGTGTAACCTTTATTTAACTAGGCCAACCATTCTTAACCAAATGTGGTTTCTACTGACAATTGAGATGTACAAACTATGACATAAGGGGACAACAAGCGGACAAGAGGCAATCCGTAGTTTCGTTTAAGACATTAATGAGCGAGCTAGGACAGATGTAGTCAATATAACTGGTTGTTCAGCACTTTTGAAATGTACAGTGACAGAATTCAGAACATGGGCTGTTCTTATTGTGTTCTCCCTGTACACCAAGTCAGAACCGTAGGATAAATAAAGGGGGCATATAAGCAGACAATGAATGCTCTTACAATATTCGATGATTACATTTCTCTAAAAACAGGTTATAGGCTACATGTGCACCACCAAGTCAGAACAGTAGGTGAAATTAAGAGGGGAAAATAGACCAATTTGTTAAGGTGAGGCACATGGGCTACTAACAGCTTACTACACAACATACACTTAGTATTACTTTCTTAGCTACAATATACATATCTCCCTGGCATATTACATAATTTATGCAGCAGCATACAATACATTTTTGTACTCACCTTGTTGTGCTGTGCTCGCTTGAACAGGAAGGTGGCGCAGCGGTCCTTCGTGGGCAGATTTTTTCAGAAAATCAAAACAAGGTCAAATCATGATGACGTCAGTGATCTTCAGGTCGTAGCTCTAGAACAGGCCTGAATTATTTTTCCATGGAGGGCCACATTAGAATATGTTTTTGCCATTGCGGGCCAGAATCCTATTACAGGATTATACATCATGTGTATGACTGTGTTGACAGATATATATTTACTGTAAACCACATCCAGATATGCTACTTTTTGTACTTTTTTAACATGCACAGAAATAAAATAAATAAATAAACCGTTCAAAGCACGCAGCAGCGATGTATATTTCTCCCACTGGTCTTCAGATAGGGAACAGACTAGTAGTGTTTTGGAAGGTGGGTGAGATTGTTGGCTTCTACTTGGCGGGTCAGGAGGAGTAGGCTTTGACAAGGCTGTATGTCTGATGTGCAAAAAGGCCCTTCCCTTGTAGTTTGGAATTCAGTTCATTCATGAGGGCCATGATGTCCACGGTGAAGGCAAAATCAGCCAACCATTCTTTATCTTGCAGTTGAGGGAAATCCACATATTTTCCTTTCATTTGCAAAAACTCAGCAATCTCCGACTTCAGGTCCAACACTATTTTAAACACCTTCCCCAAACTCAGTCATCTCACGTTTGTGTGGTAGGGGAGATCTGCATGACCCAACTCTGTCTCTTCCAACAGTGAGACAAACTGCCTGTGGTTTAAAGATTTTGTGCTTATGAAGTTTACCACTTTAGTGACTGTATCCACAACATGGCTCATTTTCAGAACACATTAACAGAGCACCTCCAGGTAAATTATTTTCTGCTCTGGGTTCAGCTCAGCTGGATAATCTTTTTTCCTGTCAAGTTTGGGCACCCATCAGTGGTCACACTGGATAACTTTTCAAAACTTAGTCCCAGCTTTACCACACACTTATTGAACTCCTCCAATAATTATTTCCCTGTGGTTGTGCTCTTCATTGACTACACTGAAGCAAGCTCCACTGTAATTTCAAAGTCTGGGGTTATGCCTCGTAAGAATATCTCTTGGCGCCGCCCTGCTGGTCGCCTGTTAAACAGCTCCCATTGTTTGTGCGTTAATTGTTGTTTTAGTATGTTTTTCGTCCGTTTTTTTGCAACAGTAGAAATATAATAGTTCAGGATTATGGAGTGCTACTGTTTTATGAAGGTCCTGCTGAATGAGAAGAAGAGGGCCTTCAAGGAGGGGGACAGGGACAAATTTAAATGCGTCCAGAGGGAGCTGAAGTTGCGGATTGCTGAGGGGAAGAGAGGGTATAAGGAGAAGATGGAGGACAAGCTGAGGCAGAGCCAGGTGAGAGAGGTGTGGAAGGGTATGAGAAATATCACTGGCTTCAAAAAGTCAAACAGTGGGCAGACGGAGGGGACCCAGGACAGAGCCAATGAGCTGAACCAATTTTTTAACAGGTTCGATACTGGCCCTGTCCACCTCCCCTCCAGCTCCGCAGGCCACACACCCTCATGGCTGTCCCACCCCTATTTTGCTCACAACACCTCTGTTGAGACAATCGGCGACCCCCTCCCCACCTCCGCCCCCGCTCCCTCTGGACTGATCTGCAACACCTCCCTTCCCCCCACCTCTGGACTTATCCTCAACACCCCCCTTCCCACCACCTCCCCACCTGGGCTGGCTTTCACCACCAACCAAGTGAAGAGAGTGCTGGAGAGACTACATCAGTGGAAAGCGGCGGGCCCTGATGGCATCAGCCCAAGGGTGCTTAGGGTCTGTGCTGACCAATTTTGTGGAATACTCCAGCAAACCTTCAACCTTAGCCTGAGCATGGAAAGGGTCCCTGTGCTGTGGAAAACATCCTGCCTCATCCCAGTGCCCAAGAAGGCGCACCCCACTGTCTGAATGACTTCAGACCTGTAGCTCTAACATCCCACATCATGAAGACCCTGGAAAGGATAGTCCTTGCTCACCTCAAACCCCTGGTGTGTACATCACTGGACCCCCTGCAGTTCGCATATCAGCGCAACATCGGGGTGGATGATGCAATCATCTACCTTCTGCAGAGGGCCTACCTTTTGACTTCTCCAGTGCCTTCAACACCATGCAGCCCCTGCTACTGGGTGAGAAGATGAAGAGGATGAAAGTGGAAGTACCCTTAGTCTCCTGAGTTACGGACTACCTGACCGGTAGGCCACAATTTGTGCGGCTACAGAGTTGTGTGTCAGAAATGGCAGTGAGCAACACAGGGGCCCCCCAGGGAACGGTCCTATCCCCCTTCCTGTTCACCCTCTGCACCTCGGACTTCAGATATAATTCTGAAACATGCCACCTGAAGAAGTTCTCGGATGAATTGTAGGGTGCATCAGGGGTGGGCAGGAGGAGGAGTACAGGAGCACAATCAATTACTTTGTGGAGTGCTGTGAGCAGAACCACCTTCAGCTCAACATCAGCAAAATAAAGGAGATGGCGGTGGACTTCAGGAGAACCATGGCCCAACTGACTGCAGTCCCTATACAGGGGATGGATGTGGAAATGGTTCGGTCATACAAGTTCCTGGGAGTCCATATGGACTTGGGCTGGTAACACTGGGCTGGTAACACTGGGGCTCTGTACAAAAAGGTCCAGAGCCGACTCAGGTCCTTCAACGTGTGCAGTAAACTACTGCATACTTTCTACCAGTCTGTGGTCAGTGCCATCTTTTTTGCAGTAGTGTGCTGGGGCGCCAACTTAAAGGCAGGTGATGCTTCTCGGGTAAATAAGCTGATCAGGAAGGCTAGCTCTGTTCTGAGATTAGCCTTGACACTCTAGAGGAGGTGGCGGAGAGACAGAACCTGGCCAAACTGCTGACCATTATGGACAACGTCACCCACCCTCTGCATGCCATGCTTATGATGCAGAGGAGCACTTTCAGTCACAGACTGATCCCACCACAGTGTGCCAGAGAGCGCGACAGGAGGTCCTTCATGCCGGCTGCTATTAGACTATTTAATGCCTCACCGGGGTTCTGTGCCCTCTGCAACATAGACCTGGAACTGTTGGGGTGTTAGGACCTAGTTTAACAATTATGCATCCATCCGTGAGTATCTATCTATCTATCTATCTATCTATCTATCTATCTATCTATCTATCTATCTATCTATCTATCTATCTATCTATCTATCTATCTATCTATCTATCTATCTATCTATCTATCTATCTATCTATCTATCTATCTATCTATCTATCTATCTATCTATCTATCTATCTATCAACTGTGCCGTGTCACGTGCATCACTGCTCTCATCCAGGGCCAAGGAGAAATAGGTGAAATCCTTTACCGTGTCTTTCAACTGTTGTTCCGTATTCTCTGCGATGTCCTCAACACGCCGTGTCACTGTTCGTCTTGACAGGGAAAAATGTTCAAACAGCTCTTTCTTGTCGGGGCAAAGTATTGCTGTAGATTCAATTAAACATTATTTAATGAATTCGCCCTCAGCGAATGGCTTGCTATGTTTAGCAATTTTTTAGCAATTTTGTCAGACAGTACATAGCTAGCAATTCCATCATTGCTGAATGCAGTTTTGTGAAAAGTTCTTGCTGCTTTTGCAACTGAGAAAGCAACTCTTTACTATCGCAAATTCTTTATGTGATCTGAGCATGATTCCACGGGCCGTATTGAATCAGGTCGCGGGTCGCATACGGCCCCTGGGCCGGCCTTTTCCCAGTCGGAGCTAATTTTTTCCCAGAGTTCCCTGTTTTCTTGAATGATGGCAGAAATCGTGCTGGATTGACAGCATGGCCAGTGTTGAATGTTTATAATTTTAAGCTTGGAAAAGAGACTTGGTCACAGCCACACCACTGAATAGCAGGCTAGTGATTGCTTTGCAATGCTTGCATTTAGTCACTAATTCCTTCCAAACAACTTGTTCTGTAATGTTTATGTTCAATGGCCGATGAGCACCGATACGTTTTATCTATAATTTCTCTTCATTATTTCTCTTAATATGACAAGCATTAAGAAGCATTTGCCTGTAGTTTGTAGACTTGATTCATGATGATGACTGCTAGCTAAGATTTTGACAGTAAGATGTTGACATGATCAGTCCAATCAAAGCTACTGTAGATATAACGTGATTTGACGTCATTTTATCTGTGGCCAATGACCTTGAGCCTTCTTGGAAGGGCACTTCTAATGTAACTCTATGGCAGCACCCAAGGGGCTTGAATTTTTGTGGTCTACCTTTAGACTTGGCGTAGTGTCCCCATGAGTGACAGAACACTGAGCCAATCACGGCGTAACTAGAGAACATTACCAACCCCTAAGCTCTGTATTTTCCTCTGGCTGCCCCACCACAGGGTGGGGGGTAAAAATGTAGGGCTCAAAATAGGTGGGGCCTGAATGACAGGTCGCCATTGAATATATATCCTTACGGGGTGGGCTTTGGTTGCTGGTTCGAATACCCAAGCCGACAAGGTGAAAAAAAACTGTTGATGTGTCCTTGAGCAAGGCACTTAACTCTAATTTGCTCCAGGTACTGACCCTGTAGGTAGGTGGTCATTGTAAATAAGAATTTGTTCTTAACTGACTTGCCTAGTTAAATAAAGGTCAAATAAATATATGTTGGGTTGGGGGTGGGCTTTGCTCAGACCTTGCAGGGGTGGCTTCTGCAAACAGGCTTTAGTGTGTCTGTGTTTAGGAAGCTGCTTCCTGAAGTTCAAAGGGCCACTCCACCAGTGCAGGTTCATCCCCATTACCATGAACAGAGTGGTGATGTCATTTGTTTGGTCTCTGAGGGTCTGACTGGAGTGACTGTGATTAAAGGCTGCTGCAGTGTCCCTAGTGTCTTTGTACTGGGGTTTAATGAACAGAGATTTACACTGTTTTTCTTTTCGTTCTCTCCTACCTTCCTCAGGCAGACACAGCAAAGAAAGAGCTCCTTCTCTCTCCTCCCTTTGCCCGGCAGCTGGATGTTCAGAGGGGTAAGTGGTTTACACAATGTTAGAACTATTGTTAGTCAGCATCCGAATGGGACTGTGCCTATGTGTGTGTGTGTGTGTGTGTGTGTGTGTGTGTGTGTGTGTGTGTCATTCATACTCTCCTGGATCTTCCTTAGAGAACATGTATTGATTATAATGGGGAGTGGGGATGAGAGCTGCATAACGATGGATCCCTCATCCCCACTCAGGAAATGAAATTGAGTAATGTTTTTTTTGTTTTTTTTATACCAGTAGGATATTGTCATTTTATCATGCAAATCCTCACCCAGGATTCCCTGCAATTGTCTCTCCCCTGTATGTGTGTCTGGAGTTAGATTGAAGGACTGGCTTTTAAAAAAAAAAAGTGTTATTTTATTTAACCTTTATTTAACTAGGCTAGTTAAGAACAAATTCTTATGTACAATGACGGCCTACCCCGGCCTCCCCTAACCCAATCATGGCCGGTTGTGATACTACCCGGGATCGAATCAGGGTCTGTAGTGACGCCTCTAGCACTGAGATGCAGTGCCTTAGACCGCTGCACCACTCAGGAGCCCGAGGCTCTGCCTGAGAGACAGGTGCCCCGATGTTCCCTGGTCAAAATTAGTGCACTACTATGTAGGTAAAAGGGTTCAATTTCGAAGTGTGAACAGACTGGATTGGTCTTTAAAGCATTTGATTGCTGTTTATATTTCAAAGCAAACCTGACACTGGAGAGCAGAGGAATGAAGAACTTTAGAGAGTGTTCAATATATTACAGCTACAGGTATTACTGTTGAGAGTGTTCAATATATTACAGCTACAGGTATTACTGTTGAGAGTGTTCAATATATTACAGCTACAGGTATTACCGTTGAGAGTGTTCAATATATTACAGCTACAGGTATTACCGTTGAGAGTGTTCAATATATTACAGCTACAGGTATTACCGTTGAGAGTGTTCAATATATTACAGCTACAGGTATTACTGTTGAGAGTGTTCAATATATTACAGCTACAGGTATTACTGTTGAGAGTGTTCAATATATTACAGCTACAGGTATTACTGTTGAGAGTGTTCAATATATTACAGCTACAGGTATTACTGTTGAGAGTGTTCAATATATTACAGCTACAGGTATTACTGTTGAGAGTGTTCAATATATTACAGCTACAGGTATTACTGTTGAGAGTGTTCAATATATTACAGCTACAGGTATTACTGTTGAGAGTGTTCAATATATTACAGCTACAGGTATTACTGTTGAGAGTGTTCAATATATTACAGCTACAGGTATTACTGTTGAGAGTGTTCAATATATTACAGCTACAGGTATTACTGTTGAGAGTGTTCAATATATTACAGCTACAGGTATTACTGTTGAGAGTGTTCAATATATTACAGCTACAGGTATTACTGTTGAGAGTGTTCAATATATTACAGCTACAGGTATTACTGTTGAGAGTGTTCAATATATTACAGCTACAGGTATTACTGTTGAGAGTGTTCAATATATTACAGCTACAGGTATTACTGTTGAGAGTGTTCAATATATTACAGCTACAGGTATTACTGTTGAGAGTGTTCAATATATTACAGCTACAGGTATTACTGTTGAGAGTGTTCAATATATTACAGCTACAGGTATTACTGTTGAGAGTGTTCAATATATTACAGCTACAGGTATTACTGTTGAGAGTGTTCAATATATTACAGCTACAGGTATTACTGTTGAGAGTGTTCAATATATTACAGCTACAGGTATTACTGTTGAGAGTGTTCAATATATTACAGCTACAGGTATTACTGTTGAGAGTGTTCAATATATTACAGCTACAGGTATTACTGTTGAGAGTGTTCAATATATTACAGCTACAGGTATTACTGTTGAGAGTGTTCAATATATTACAGCTACAGGTATTACTGTTGAGAGTGTTCAATATATTACAGCTACAGGTATTACTGTTGAGAGTGTTCAATATATTACAGCTACAGGTATTACTGTTGAGAGTGTTCAATATATTACAGCTACAGGTATTACTGTTGAGAGTGTTCAATATATTACAGCTACAGGTATTACTGTTGAGAGTCTTCAATATATTACAGCTACAGGTATTACTGTTGAGAGTGTTCAATATATTACAGCTACAGGTATTACTGTTGAGACTGTTCAATATATTACAGCTACAGGTATTACTGTTGAGAGTGTTCAATATATTACAGCTACAGGTATTACTGTTGAGAGTGTTCAATATATTACAGCTACAGGTATTACTGTTGAGAGTGTTCAATATATTACAGCTACAGGTATTACTGTTGAGACTGTTCAATATATTACAGCTACAGGTATTACTGTTGAGAGTGTTCAATATATTACAGCTACAGGTATTACTGTTGAGAGTGTTCAATATATTACAGCTACAGGTATTACTGTTGAGAGTGTTAAATATATTACAGCTACAGGTATTACTGTTGAGAGTGCTCAATATATTACAGCTACAGGTATTACTGTTGAGACTGTTCAATATATTACAGCTACAGGTATTACTGTTGAGAGTGTTCAATATATTACAGCTACAGGTATTACTGTTGAGAGTGTTCAATATATTACAGCTACAGGTATTACTGTTGAGAGTCTTCAATATATTACAGCTACAGGTATTACTGTTGAGAGTGTTCAAGATATTACAGCTACAGGTATTACTGTTGAGAGTGTTCAATATATTACAGCTACAGGGATTACTGTTGAGAGTCTTCAATATATTACAGCTACAGGTATTACTGTTGAGAGTGTTCAATATATTACAGCTACAGGTATTACTGTTGAGAGTGTTCAATATATTACAGCTACAGGTATTACTGTTGAGAGTGTTCAATATATTACAGCTACAGGTATTACTGTTGAGAGTGTTCAATATATTACAGCGACAGGTATTACTGTTGAGAGTGTTCAATATATTACAGCTACAGGTATTACTGTTGAGAGTGTTCAATATATTACAGCTACAGGTATTACTGTTGAGAGTGTTCAATATATTACAGCTACAGGTATTACTGTTGAGAGTGTTCAATATATTACAGCTACAGGTATTACTGTTGAGAGTGCTCAATATATTACAGCTACAGGTATTACTGTTGAGAGTGTTCAATATATTACAGCTACAGGTATTACTGTTGAGAGTGTTCAATATTTTACAGCTACAGGTATTACTGTTGAGAGTGTTCAATATATTACAGCTACAGGTATTACTGTTGAGAGTGTTCAATATATTACAGCTACAGGTATTACTGTTGAGAGTGTTCAATATATTACAGCTACAGGTATTACTGTTGAGAGTGTTCAATATATTACAGCTACAGGTATTACTGTTGAGAGTGTTCAATATATTACAGCTACAGGTATTACTGTTGAGAGTGTTCAATATATTACAGCTACAGGTATTACTGTTGAGAGTGTTCAATATATTACAGCTACAGGTATTACTGTTGAGAGTGTTCAATATATTACAGCTACAGGTATTACTGTTGAGAGTGTTCAATATATTACAGCTACAGGTATTACTGTTGAGAGTGTTCAATATATTACAGCTACAGGTATTACTGTTGAGAGTGTTCAATATATTACAGCTACAGGTATTACTGTTGAGAGTGTTCAATATTTTACAGCTACAGGTATTACTGTTGAGAGTGTTCAATATATTACAGCTACAGGTATTACTGTTGAGACTGTTCAATATATTACAGCTACAGGTATTACTGTTGAGAGTGTTCAATATATTACAGCTACAGGTATTACTGTTGAGAGTGTTCAATATATTACAGCTACAGGTATTACTGTTGAGAGTGTTCAATATATTACAGCGACAGGTATTACCGTTGAGAGTGTTCAATATATTACAGCTACAGGTATTACTGTTGAGAGTGTTCAATATATTACAGCTACAGGTATTACTGTTGAGAGTGTTAAATATAGTACAGCTACAGGTATTACCGTTGAGAGTGTTCAATATATTACAGCTACAGGTATTACTGTTGAGAGTGTTCAATATATTACAGCTACAGGTATTACTGTTGAGAGTGTTCAATATATTACAGCTACAGGTATTACTGTTGAGAGTGCTCAATATATTACAGCTACAGGTATTACTGTTGAGACTGTTCAATATATTACAGCTACAGGTATTACTGTTGAGACTGTTCAATATATTACAGCTACAGGTATTACTGTTGAGAGTCTTCAATATATTACAGCTACAGGTATTACTGTTGAGAGTGTTCAATATATTACAGCTACAGGTATTACTGCCAGGCAGGGAGGAAACGGAGATATCAACATTTCTGTTGTGTAACGTTTTAGAACACAATGTCCTTATGTAAGAGCAGTTATTATGACATTGCGATACGATAGGTAGGCCTTTTATTTAGGTTAAATCCAAGTCTACTGTCCCCATGAGTGACAGAGTGGCCACACCGGTCTTATATAAGGAATATGTTTGGAATATCTACATGTTTAGTTGATAGTAGCTTAATAGTATCTTGAGGACTCGTGTCAGTCAATATGAAGACATTCCTGTCCTACCTGTCAGTCAATACGATAAAGAGAGAGATTCAGTACCCTTCCTTTCCTCCTCCTGGCTATCCTGTCCATGGCTTTCGGCCTCAGCTCAGTTCCCACTCCTGCACATTGCTCTGACGCTAGCGCTGGGAGCGAGACATGGTTGGTTGCGCGAGTAGACAGCGAGTCTGGTGGTTGGAACAGCCAACACAAACAAAGGCCAGGGGCTGGCAGCTCTCTCGCACCTGGAATCCTGGACTGATTCAGTAAAACAAGAACCTTGGCCTTGCTTCCTTACTTAGGTTAGGGCCCAGCATCTGGTCAGGATGATGTAGAAGATGAACGTTTGTTTGAAATATCAGTGTTTTATTGTTAAACCCAACACGTTTTGGCAAATGCCTTCTTTTGGGTCTGAAGTGTCAGAAGGTTGTGTTGCACTTCAAGGCTTTGAAGTTCCAAACATTCCAGAGATTTCAGTTGGAGCCACAGCGGCTCTAGATACTGTGTCTTTCATGTAGATATCAAACACACTTTATGACTTTATTTTTTGATCTCTTCAGTAATTACTGGCTTGTTACTCATTTGTTAATATATTATTAATGTAACATGAAAAGAAAAAGTCTGCCGGTTTCAAGTGGAGCTATAACATTCTTGAGTCCTTTACAATAGCTCTGAAGCACAGACCAGCACTTTGTCTTGCTTGTATTTGCTTGATTCTCCTCACAATTGCTTTTGATTGCATACAGTTTATTGTTTGGGTTTGTATGGTTAGAACAACTTAGCCTGACTCTGGTGTACATTGGCAGTGAGCGGATGTTTGATGGTATCAGACTCAGAGGCCTTATTGTACCAGTGACTGTGCCAGTCCATGCCTGGAAAGCACACTGTGTTGTGAGGATAGGAGCTGGGTTTGTCTGGGACTGGGAAGCGGTTTTGCCGGACGAGCCTTGAACACAAATAAAAGCAGTTTCCCCAAATATGATGTTTTATAGACACAGCAACATCATTTACAGCAGCCAACATCGTTTACAGCAGCCAACATCATTTACAGCAGCCAACATCATTTACAGCAGCCAACATCGTTTACAGCAGCCAACATCGTTTACAGCAGCCAACATCATTTACAGCAGCCAACATCGTTTACAGCAGCCAACATCGTTTACAGCAGCCAACATCGTTTAGAGAACGTTCCAATCACAGTTCTACTGTTAGCTTTTTCTATACAACTGTGTTCCTTCATATAAAATAAAATGTTTTCATGAGATGTGTTTTTATCTAGCTGAAGAATAAGAGTTTGAGTGCAAGGGGATTTGGAGAACATTGCAGTCATTAACACTTGTCTTAGACTAGGGCCTCCTTATACTAGCTAGGCCTACAGTTTTATTTATTTTTGCTTGTCAATGTCACATTTGGCAGAGTTCTCTCTCAGTTTTGTCATAGTCAGGAATCAGGGGGTCAGAGCAGGGCAGCAGGGTGGACCTTCCCTTGGTCTGGACCTATTCATACTGCTGTAGCGTTGGTTTCTGTTTGGTCAGCTCCTAACGGACAGAACAACGTGTCCACTGACCGCTTCTCCTACCTGGCTCCCTAGCAAAGCCTTTTGTCTTCAACACGCACACATGCACACCAAACTGACCAATTTCTCAGTGGTTTTATCCCAACTCCAAGGTAGACAAAGCAGCCAAGTTGAGCGTGAAGAGAATAGAAAACGCAGTGACGAGATAAGGGGCCTGGAGGCATTGTGAGGGTTTGGCTGTGGTTAGACCTTACTCCCAATAAGGGGAGTGGTAGAACCACAGTCGAGCCCTCACACCCTAACTAGGGGAGGTAATAATCCTCAATCAGAGACAGCTGTACAGGGTCTCTGATTGGGGATTGTATTTAGGCACCCTACACATCCACCTGTGGGTGGGTCATTATTTCAAGTCACAGGCAAAGTAAGTGTGTTCACATCTCGTCTGTTTATAAAAAAGTCTTTATTGTTTTTGTATAAGTTCTGACAAGGTATAGTTTATGTTAATAAACAAACGTGTCGAACTATCTCTGCTCTGCTCCTTGGTCTCTCTCTACACCCACTCGTGACAGGCATCCTGCGTCTAAAACATGGTAACCAGAACAGCTGCTCTCTCTTTCTGCCAGCAGCAATCTAACTGTTGAAATGAGATGAATAATAGAAGGAATTAATAAAACAAAGTGTTTCAGTGTGTATACTTCCTCAGGGTGTTATTGTCTGATATTTTAGGGTCCCATCACATTGTTAGCTGTTATAAGTGCCTTTGTGATCTGAAGGATGTACGTCATTGTATACAATAAGTATCCTTGCTAGAAGACACAGAGTGGGAAAAGACTTGTATAGTATCACCGCTTAAAGACACAGGGTGGATAGAAGACTATTGTATAAGTGACTAAGTAACTGACGGGGTATTCTTGGTTTATTTCAGTCTTTCCTGGCTCCTGGTACATAACGGCACAGAACATGGGAGTAGTCCTGCCTCCCTGTCTCCTCCCTGCCTTATTCTGCCTGTTATGTCATAGCAGGGAGAGCTGGAGGTTGAGAAGATGCTGTTTTTTTTACTCATCAACTCACCCTTTATCCAAGAGGTTTTCTGATTTGTTCATTTTTGAATGACCTGGCTTTGTGCCCAAAATTAGAATTGCACACGTAACAAATGTTCATCCAAATTCATTAGCACATAGTTTGTACACTAAATCTCATTTGAGTGTTATTGGAGCTGGAGCTGTCTGACACATTGGTTTGGCCTGTTCCTAAGAGTGCAATAGACACTGTTGAATGCTCCCATATTCTCTCCCCAAGGAGAGTGGAATTACGCTCTGGGACGTGTGCAGTCCATAATGACTTCAGCAACAGTAGACTCTACCTGGCACCTTCTGAAATGTTTTGCACCCTCTGCACCTGGATAATTGGTGGCTGTGTGCACACTACAGTTGAACTGTGTGCCCTGTTCTTAACCTTCAGAGTAACATGCAGCCTGTGTAGCCTCTTACCTCGCGGCAAAGAACACGACCGTAAATCTTGAAAAGTATTCTTGTAATCTCGAGCCACAAGACTATGACAAGACTATGACATTTTGTTTCCAGTAAGGTTATTTCATGATTTTCTAACACCATGTCTATGTTGTAGTTTATAAGCCTCCTAGGCTAGGGGCTCTATTCAATTACTGTGAATGCAGTCTCTGTTAATGCGGAAATATTGCCTTTTAAATTGAAATCACGCTGTAACGCTGAACTTCCGCGATACGGCCTGTATAGAGCCCTGTCTATAGCATCAGCTCAAAAAGCTACTTTTCTTATATTGATCAACAAACACCTTAAGTGTGTCTTTCAGAGAGGAATTGGATTAAAGCAAAGTAACAGGCGGTCGATGTGATGACATCGTTAACGGTAAAAAACAGTTGGGGTTATTATATCCAGCAGCTATTTTCGGTCATAAGAGACGGTAGCAGCAACATGATGTACAAAATAAGTTACAAACAATGCGGGAAAAAAAATAGCGCAGTTGGTTAGGAGCCCGTAAAATGGCAGCCGTCCCCTCCGCCATTAACAGAGCACCTATTATTGACTAAATACTTGACCATCCACTGTACTGTATGAAGTTGGCTTTATATGGCCTAGCCCTGGTATGTGTAAATAGGATTTGATAGTCAGTGAGATGATAAAATTTAATGTGCGGGTAAACATTGATTTGCAGGCTATAAAAGTATTTCATATTATCACACATCACCAACAGCATGGATGTTTCTGTGGAAATAAAGCTTTTAAGGCCTGTAGTACTGCCAGATTTTTATTGACCCCAGTAGTGGCCTACAGAACCTAATGGTTGCATTGTACTGGTCATAGAGAGAGGGCAGTAACACGGCACCACAGGACTTCTCACACTACTGAACCAAACAGAACTGAGCCATACCAAGCTGTAGTTACTGGAACTGTGCTCCAAATGACAATGCGAAATGAAAACAATGAACCAATTACAGTGAGGTTCAGGTTGGCAAGAGAGTGTGAAAGAGGGTATCTCTGGGACCAGGGACAGCTCTGTCTGTCTGTCTGTGTGTCCAAGAGGTTGCATCATCTCCGGACGATGAAAATAAGAAAAAAACATGGCTGTCTACCGGGCATTGTGGCTCCACAGGCCCGATATAGCATCAGCTCAGTTTCCCCTCTCGCTAGCATATCCTGTTGCGAAGCAGCGCAACTCGGCCTTTCTCTCTCACACACACACACATATAGATTCAGACACACACCTCCGCGGACCCTGTGTGTGAAGAGCAAGATGGATGTGGGCTAACGGTGGTGCAAGGCTGGATTTGAGTCTGTGTGGCCTGGGCTAACGGTGGTAGAAGGCTGGATCTAAATGTGTGTGTCCGTGGACGAGCTGAGGAGCTGGATCAGTGTGTGTGTTGACGTGACTTTGTGACTCTGGGGAGCAAACCGGCTCAGGGTTCCCTCATGATGGGGTGCTGTCTATTTGTGCATCAGAAGGTGAGTGAGAGACTCCTAGCAGAGCTGCTCTGTTGTTGAGTACAGCTATTGTCCTACAGTAGTCTGCCAACGCTGGTAACACTGACAAAATGGTCCTCCTGATGTTTGAACCAGAGCATATCATGTAATTACCATGTCTTTTATAGGTTTCTGTTTCAGGCTGCATTATAAGGTCAGCAGTAGTTGGATTGCATAACTTATTAGTAGTAGTCAGGCAATGTTAGTACATGATACTCCTTAGCTGAGGGAATGCATAAAAAAGCATGTTTCAAAATGATCAATTATTCATTCAATCTTGAACTGTTCTATTGGTAGGTTATGCAATTTTAGCTGACCTGTTTTGGCTTTTACTTACTACCTTTTAGGACTAACCTGTCACATATTAGTGAGACAAACAGGTCTGCTCAACATCCTCTGGTCTGGAGGGAAAAGAGGTCATTTCACTGTACAGATGTAGGATCTTAATTTGAATCAGTTTGTTACAGCAGGAAAATAATGTGTGTAGGGGTTGATACATTTTTTTATGAGGGAAAAATCAAGTGTGAAATGTCAAAGTGGAAACCTCAGAAGCAACAGGGTGATCAAATTAAGATCCTACTTCTGTATAGTGAAACAGAGAGCTAGAGTAGTCACCATCTGTGTCCCCATGCACTCAGTGCCCTGTGTGTGTGTGTGTGTGTGGAGGAAGGCTCTTGTCGCCTGTTACTCTGCACAGGAAGTGTTGTTGCATGTTCCCCGGGACGGCTGAACCTGCTGTGCCTCTGCAGCAAAGACCTGAGTTACTATAAACTAGGCTGAGTAAAAGTTTTGAAACTAAGTCAGGTCAACCAGTTCTATGTGTATGATTCCTTTCAGATATTGGGGCTGGCTGTTATAGGGTTGGGTGTTATAGGGCTGGGTGTTATAGGGCTGGCTGTTATAGGGCTGGGTGTTATAGGGCTGGGAGTTATAGGGCTGGGAGTTATAGGGTGTTATAGGGCTGGGAGTTATAGGGTGTTATAGGGCTGGGTGTTATAGGGCTGGGAGTTATAGGGTGTTATAGGGCTGGGAGTTATAGGGCTGGGAGTTATAGGGTGTTATAGGGCTGGGAGTTATAGGGTGTTATAGGGCTGGGTGTTATAGGGCTGGGAGTTATAGGGTGTTATAGGGCTGGGTGTTATAGGGCTGGGAGTTATAGGGCTGGGAGTTATAGGGTGTTATAGGGCTGGGAGTTATAGGGCTGGGAGTTATAGGGCTGGGTGTTATAGGGTGTTATAGGGCTGGGAGTTATAGGGCTGGGAGTTATAGGGTGTTATAGGGCTGGGAGTTATAGGGATGGGTGTTATAGGGCTGGGAGTTATAGGGTGTTATAGGGCTGGGAGTTATAGGGCTGGGAGTTATAGGGCTGGGTGTTATAGGGATGGGTGTTATAGGGCTGGGAGTTATAGGGCTGGGAGTTATAGGGTGTTATAGGGCTGGGTGTTATTGGGATGGGAGTTATAGGGCTGAGTGTTATAGGGTGTTATAGGGCTGGGTGTTATAGGGCTGGGAGTTATAGGGCTGGGAGTTATAGGGTGTTATAGGGCTGGGAGTTATAGGGCTGGGAGTTATAGGGTGTTATAGGGCTGGGTGTTATTGGGCTGGGAGTTATAGGGCTGGGTGTTATAGGGATGGGTGTTATAGGGCTGGGAGTTATAGGGCTGGGAGTTATAGGGTGTTATAGGGCTGGG
This sequence comes from Thymallus thymallus, assembly GCA_023634145.1. Classification (NCBI taxonomy): domain Eukaryota; kingdom Metazoa; phylum Chordata; class Actinopteri; order Salmoniformes; family Salmonidae; genus Thymallus; species Thymallus thymallus. The sequence continues at coordinate 47,243,069 of CM042410.1, forward strand.
TGTTATTGGGATGGGAGTTATAGGGCTGAGTGTTATAGGGTGTTATAGGGCTGGGTGTTATAGGGCTGGGAGTTATAGGGCTGGGAGTTATAGGGTGTTATAGGGCTGGGAGTTATAGGGCTGGGAGTTATAGGGTGTTATAGGGCTGGGTGTTATTGGGCTGGGAGTTATAGGGCTGGGTGTTATAGGGTGTTATAGGGCTGGGTGTTATAGGGCTGGGAGTTATAGGGCTGGGAGTTATAGGGCTGGGAGTTATAGGGTGTTATAGGGCTGGGAGTTATAGGGCTGGGGGTTATAGGGCTGGGAGTTATAGGGCTGGGTGTTATTGGGCTGGGAGTTATAGGGCTGGGTGTTATAGGGTGTTATAGGGCTGGGTGTTATAGGGCTGGGAGTTATAGGGCTGGGAGTTATAGGGCTGGGAGTTATAGGGTGTTATAGGGCTGGGAGTTATAGGGCTGGGAGTTATAGGGCTGGGAGTTATAGGGTGTTATAGGGCTGGGAGTTATAGGGTGTTATAGGGCTGGGTGTTATAGGGTGTTATAGGGCTGGGAGTTATAGGGCTGGGAGTTATAGGGTGTTATAGGGCTGGGAGTTATAGGGCTGGGAGTTATAGGGCTGGGAGTTATAGGGCTGGGAGTTATAGGGTGTTATAGGGCTGGGAGTTATAGGGTGTTATAGGGCTGGGTGTTATAGGGTGTTATAGGGCTGGGAGTTATAGGGCTGGGAGTTATAGGGCTGGGAGTTATAGGGCTGGGAGTTATAGGGCTGGGAGTTATAGGGCTGGGTGTTATAGGGCTGGGTGTTTAAGGGTGTTTTAGGGCTGGGTGTTATAGGGCTGGGTGTTATAGGGCTGGGAGTTATAGGGCTGGGAGTTATAGGGCTGGGAGTTATAGGGCTGGGAGTTATAGGGCTGGGAGTTATAAGGCTGGGAGTTATAGGGCTGGGAGTTATAGGGCTGGGAGTTATAGGGCTGGGAGTTATAGGGCTGGGTGTTATAGGGCTGGTTGTTTAGGGCTGGGTGTTATAGGGCTGGGTGTTATAGGGCTGGGTGTTATAGGGCTGGGTGTCAGGCTCTGGCCATAGAGAAGCCTATTTGCTTCTCTATGTAGCAAATGTTTATTTTCTGTTTCTGTGTGGGTTTTGGGTTGGATCCCTAATTAGAGGCAGCTGCACCGCATTGTCTCTAATTAGGGATCCTATATATGTTAAGTCTGTCCTTCACTCTGCTGTGGGTCGTTGTCGTTATATGTCGCAAGTCACGGTGAAGTAAGTGTGCATTAGTTACGTCTGTTCATTTCGTGTTTGTTTGGTGAACGTGACGTTTTGTGCTTAGTGTTTGTTTGTGCTCTTTAGTTCGTCTTTCGTGGTTTTGTTTATACATAGTATTTATTTCATTCATTACATAGTATAAATAAAAGATGACCAACTATAATCCCTGCGCTGCGTCTTGGTCTCGCTATGCACCCGATTGTGACACTGGGTGTTTAGGGCTGGGGAAGATGCACTGGAAAAGGAAACGAGGTTGTGATGCTGAATTGTTTCCAGGCTCTGCAGTTAGAGATTTTTTAACTGATATCTTTGATTGCATACCTGTAAATATCAGATGCAGAGCTCTGACTTAAAATGTTAATCATAAAGAAATATCTCTGATACAGATGCTATTTAAACCTTCATATATATTAGTAAGCCAGTGACCCTCTCTTCCATGAACTATTACACATTTTATTTTCAGTCTAACTTATCAGTTTGTTTTTCTCTGAATGCTCAATAAAATAAAACATTTACTCCAGAAAACTACAGTAAGCCTATGGGCACCAGTCCTTCCCTGTTAATCCCTTGTGTATTTCCTGAGCAAATTAAATAGACCTATGTCACAGGAGGTTGGTGGCACCTTGTTCGGGGAGAATGGGTTTGCGGTAATGAGTGGAGCGGAATAGTGGAATGGTTTCAAAATACATCAAACACATGGTTTGAGGCCATTATTATGAGCCATTCTGCCCTCAGCGGCCTCCTGTGACCTATATTTAGAACCAGATTTGTTTGGGTCTGTTGTATGTTGTGTTCAATCAGCAAAAAATTGAATTCTGGAATTGAGTTTTTTAGCCAGTCTTCAGCGATCAGAGAAATGAATGTAGCTTTATGTGGACGTCAGAGTTCTTTGAGCTCACATACGTTAGCGAAAAGTAGCATAAGTGTAACAAAGCCCCTTTACGTAAGGTTTCCATACTTAACACCCTCCAACCAACACATCTGTCTGTGTTGAACTCCACGTAGCCCATTGTTCAGACTGGAAGATCCGTTGGAGAGAGTTCTGTTGTTGGAAGGATGTGTCATTGTCTGTGTTCAGCTCCGTAAGACTTGTGTGGGTCAGCTCTGCTGTTAGAAGGCTATGCAAAGTTGTGTTCCATTAGGGAAGGACTAGAGCAAGTAGTCAGGCCTCAGAAAGATGCAGATTTATCTCAGAGTTGTTCTGGGCTCATATTCACCAAGAGTAGGACTGCTGTTTTAAGATACATTTTGACTTCTTGTTTGCCTATTCATACATTATTTTTATCATAATGAATATGATTATATGGACAGAGCTGATCCTAGCTCAGCACTCCTAGTCTGAAATATATTTTTAACACAGGACCTGAGATCATACTGTAAACATAACTCACCTCAACACAACTCTAACATCTCTTTGCTTCCCATGTCCCATTGTTCAACTCTTCTCCCCGACCTCAGAGAAGCCTCCCGGTAGCCAGGCAGGAGAATGCTTGTTGTCATGGGAATTTAACTGTTATACAGCAACAACAATAACACACTACAGCTTGTGTAGAGAACACAATGGCAAGTAGAAGGAAACATTAACTGCTGCTAGGGCTGTAAATATAGCAAACTACTTTTTCTACTAAAAGGTTGGAGGCGAGCCAAAGCTAAAGAGTGCTCCAATGATTGGCTTACTGTATGTTGGATTTATGTTAGCCTAAAGGCGTCAGCATGCTTCGGGTTCGGCTGGCGGCTAGCCGAAGTCTGCAAGGTGAACCGAACGAGTGTGCTTGCATTCTCCCTTAAAAGACCGCTTGAAAAACTAGAAAAAAAAGTGTCAATAGTACTATTTGTCCATTTTGAGACGCCATAGCCAGTATATGCTTCCTCAAAATAGTCAGAATGAATCGGAGATAATGTCATTCGTTTTTACATTTTTGCCTAGGAGATTTTTGCCTTAGTCGTGCAATTTTACATCTAACTAGGATGTTTGGTGCAGTGTTTCTCAATGAAAAGATTTGAAAAGTATTCAAATACTTTATTGAAGAATCCCTACTGTTGACCAATCACAGATGAAGGGTCGAAGACTTCGGCTACCGACTTCGGCTTGCCTCCAGAAACATTTTGTGTGTGTCCGAACAGCCAAAAAACCCCTCACCGCCAAACTGTTCCGAACTGTTTCGGCTGGGAAGCATGAGGACGTTTTTAGGCCCTTGCATTTCATTCCTATCCAAACTCCTAATCTGAATATGCAAAATATCCAAAGAGGCTAGCCCTCTCTTCTTCGTACTGGCCTCATAGCCTCCTGTACCTTAATTTGACCTTTATTAATCAGGAAAGACCCTAGAGGTTAGAAACCTCTTTTGGTTTTCACAGGGCAACCTGTAGCTTAGCAACTGGGTTGAGTGTGTGCCAGTAAATTAGCTTCTCTGTTACCTAACCTTCTCTATAAAAACTCACCCTTTGTGTTGTTGTTGTGTGTTTACAGAAGAAGAGGAAACAGAGGAAGAGGGATGTGGACTCTCTCAGCCTGTGCAGCCTGGACATCAACGTGAGTACAGCTGATTCTCAGAATACCTTTCCCCTCCCACTGTTCCTAATGCCTCTGACATGAACTTGTAATGACCATCTTAGCGTCCATCTTTGACTTATGGTCCCTCCGTTTTTATTTCTGTCTGTTTTTAACCTTCGTGCAGTAACCCCCCTCTCAACGCTCCTCCTCCTACCAATAAGTGATGTTGAAAATTGGTGATAATTGAGGAACCTGCAGAAAGGATGATTGAACAACACTGATCAGGTGGAGAACACTCTGTCTGGCTCTCGAGCCCCTCCCATCCTCTCTATGGGCTGTGTGATACAGACAACCACTTGCATTGCGAGACTCTGCTACACAGCAAATTCTTCAATGTAAAAACAAAAAAAACACTGAAAGACACAGGAAGTGTTAAATTAAAACACTGCTTAGTGTAAAGCCTTATTCAAATAGAGTTACGATGCCTTTTGAGTGAATTGTAGAATCACCACCCATGACTGAATTTGTTTGTGACAGAGACATAGCTGTTGCATTCATCCATTTTTCAGTGAGATCTTAAGTGAATATGTTGCCATGGAAAAAATATATTATTTAACACAATGCCAAACATATTTCATAAAGCCTTTTTGAGGGCCTAGTTTTACCCTATTTCAGGGGCCTGAAACTCATAAACATCACTTTGAATCAACACCATGCACATCATTATTTCCCAGCATGCTCTATTGCAGGTTGATTTTTAGAATGGTTTGTTTCAATATCTACGTTTGTGCATGTACACTGATTAATTGATTCATCCAATTACTTAGTTAGATTTTCTGCACCCGTTTCTGAAATGTTTGTTCCAGTTTAAGGTAGTCCTGACAATGTTCCTAACCTTGGCACTAATTCTGAATAGAGAACGACCGATATGTTTTAGTTTTTTTAGGGCCAATATTCAATATCATTAAATTAGAAAATGTTGATGACCAAATGTTCCAGAGACAGCAATGTACGCATTTTAATGCATCAATTTTGAAATCAAAACAAAATATTTGACTTTACCAATCTAACTACATACTGTAGAAACATAATGGTAATAATTGTATTTGAATGGTAAATCTCTTGATAAACTGGGTAAATCAAGATAGTACCCTAAGTCTATTCACAACACAGGTGAATACATATTCAATAGGAGGTTGTGCATGCATTGCTTCCATTTGGGACTTATACAGCGGGTGAAATAATTATTGAACACGTCACCATTTTTCTTAGTAAATATATTTCCAAAGGTGCTATTGACATGAAATTGAAGGTTTACATTTTTTTTTTTTTTAATGTACAGTTGGAATTTCGATTAACTTGCAACCTGCATTCAGAATAACAGAACGACCGATAATCTGCAGAGCCGATATTAGTCTATCGGCTATCGTTGTTTCTCTATCGGCTACGTAGCAAAGCTGTTGCTGTCAGCCACCACTCACCGCACGACGAGCATTGCACAATGCTGAGGGATGTCTAGCTGGGAAAATCACCAGCAGCAAGATAGCTCATTCTCCAACAGAAAAGTGCAGTATTGAGAAATTGATGAATTGACACAGTGACCAAATATTAGTTTAGTTAATTCACTAATAAGAAGGCTTGTGTCGATATTCTCGGACATGCATGCAATAAGCAAGCTAGCTAAGCAGATAGCTATGTGACCTGTTGGCTAAGATTACAATAACTAATCCTTTCATCTGTGGTGCTAGCTAGCTAGATAGACATGGTGCTAAGATATCAGATAGGAGTTAATAGTCAACGTAGCTAGCTAATGTTAGCTTGTTATCATTTTGAACATGCACTATTTTCGGCAACGAGCCATCTGACTTGCGGTGTAACGTTAGCTACGTATTTACTGGTGTGCTGATCTGACCAGCTGCAATCGTATCCGTAAATTGACAATTGATAGTCGGATTAGATGATTGTCGTAATAGGGAAAGAAGGAAGTGTTTTAAAACGCTTAAATAAAGGTTGGCAATAGGTTTAGCTACCTAAGAATCTTCCTGCATGTTTATGGACCAAGCAAGCAGAAGATCAGTGTGTGTGTGTAGCTGAACTAGCCTGTTGATTTGTTTCCTGGCAGCTGAGTTGTTTTGTGAAGTCCATAGGACCAGAAATGGATGAATGCAACAACCATGTCACTAGCAAGGTTTACATCCAAATGGCAACAGATTTTAAAAACATTTTGCACCAGAGATGTTTCCATCAAATTGACTCGTTGCTGATAAAAGGCTGTACGTGATGACGTAATGCACATAAAAATGACTTTTGCAGTTAAATCCCCATGTACTGAATTAAAAAAACTAGTTAAATGGTTTTTCCATCGCATTTAACACTACTGATGGTTTTGTCACAAAAACATTTGTATTATAGCATCACTCTAGCCAACAGCTTACAGATACAGTGCGGTTATATCCTACAATTATGATATTATAATATTTAATCTGTAGCCTAATAAACTGCATGCTTTGCCGAACATATCATGACATGACTCCAAGTTTACTTCAATATGTCACGATCCCTGTTCCCTGAGTCTGTGTTTGTCTGTCTTGTTTGTTTATTGTCCGTCTCTTGGTACCGGGGTCAGTTGCCTGGTTACTGATGAGTGGGCGGGGCTACATTCATCCGGAGCCTGTCATGTTATTCCTGAGCACTACACACCTGTTCCAGATCTGCGGTCATCACTATTTAAGAGACGACCTGACATCCAGTCCCCGCCGGATCGTTAAGTCACATAGAATCCTGCCTGGATATACCCATCATCACGCCGCCTCCTACTCATCTCTCCCTCCACTCACCTAGGATACGGATTCGAACAATCACGGACCACTTATCTGCCACCTACCTGGAAACTCAGCCACCAACCTACCAACTCCCTATTCTACCACATCCTCTTCAACAATTCCCGATTACCACTCTTCAATAAATATCACCATATACTTACATTGCCGGTCTGCGTTTGGGTTCCTATCACAAATCCTGACAGTACGATCCGGCCAAACATGAATCCAGCGGACCTGGACAATGTTCGTCAGGCTGTCTCACACCAGGGAGCCATACTGGGTCAGCATGGTTCAGCACTCCAGGAGATCATGACGAATCTGCAAGGTCTATCGGTTAGCATTTCCGCTATTCAGACCCAACTCGGCATTCCTACTGTTCCACCTGTCGCTATACCAACCCCTGCACATTCGGAGGCCACCCCAAGTCCTGTCACTGATCGAGAACCCTGGGTACCCCCTCCTGAAAGGTATGATGGGGATCTTGGGCACTGTCGATCGTTCCTAATGCAGTGTGGTCTGGTTTTTGAACAACAGCCCCGTACTTACGCAACGGATAGAGCTAAGATTGCATATATGGTCGGTCTGCTTCGTGGTGAAGCCTTGAAGTGGGCATCTGCAGTGTGGGAGAAACAGGACCCGATTACTAATTCGTACCTTGCCTTTACCGATGAGATGAGGAAATTATTTGATCACCCGGTCCGTGGTAAGGATGCATCCAAGCGATTAATGTCACTGCGCCAGGGAACACACAGTGTGGCCGAATATGCAATTACCTTTCGCACACTAGCCGTGGAGAGTGGGTGGAATGAAGAATCACTACAAGCAGTTTTCGCCAACGGACTGAGTGAACAAATCAAGGATGAATTAATATCCTACCCCGAACCTTGTAATTTAGAAGAATTGATCACGTTGGCTATGCGTGTGGATAACAGGTGTAGGGAGCGCCGGAGAGAGAAGCGACGAGTAGAACTCACGGCTCAACAACCAATCAGAACAACGGGACCCGAGAGAGGAGCGAATTGTTCCCCAAACCATTCATCACGGGAGACGACTAAAGAGATGAGAGAATCCGATCCTGAACCCATGCAACTAGGTCGTTTTCGCCTTAATGAAAAGGAACGCCAGCGCCGGAGAGACAACAATAGCTGCCTATATTGTGGTAATCCGGGACATTATCTGGCGTCCTGCCCACACAGGCCGGCAAACCGGCAGGCTCGTTAGACGTGGGGAGGATCCTAGCGAGCCAAACTGCCGATATCCCCTACTCTCGTTCCAGAACTCTATTCCACGCTACTATATCCATTAAAGGTCAGTTTTTTAAATTTCAAGCATTGATTGATTCAGGTGCAGATGACAGTTTCATCGATGCAGAGTTGGTGAAACAGCTGGGGCTCTCCACAGAAATCCTAGAGGAGGTCATTGAAGCAAATACCTTAGATGGCAGGTTACTAGCCCGGGTCACGTCTAGAACTGAGCCGGTTCAGTTGTTACTGTCGGGCAACCATTCGGAGGAGATCAGTTTCCTTATAATCCACTCTCCTCATATTCCTCTCATTTTAGGTCACACCTGGCTGGTCAGGCACAACCCCACCATCGATTGGAGGACAGGCCAGGTAACCAGCTGGAGTTCTGCATGTCATGCTAACTGTTTGAAATCTGCATGTTCACAATCTATGCGCAGCCAGGTAAATGACACTCAGCTCCCTGACTTGACCCACGTGCCAGTGGAGTATCACGACATCGGTGAGGTATTCAGCAAACAGCGAGCTCTCTCCCTACCACCTCATCGTCCCTACGATTGCGAGATTAAGTTGATTCCTGGCTCCACTTACCCAAGGCCCGACTCTACAGCATCTCTAAACCGGAACGGGAGGCTATGGAGAGTTATATTAAGGAATCTCTGACGGCTGGTCTCATCCGCCCTTCATCCTCACCTTTTGGAGCTGGATTTTTCTTTGTGGGTAAGAAGGATGGAACCCTTAGACCTTGCATTGATTATCGGGGATTGAATGATATCACTGTAAAGAACAAGTACCCTTTGCCCTTGATGAATACAGCTTTTGACTCACTTCAAGGTTCAACTGTTTTTACTAAACTTGACCTTCGTAACGCATACCATTTGGTCAGAATCAGGGAGGGGGATGAGTGGTTGACAGGCTTCAACACACCCATGGGTCACTTTGAGTATTTAGTCATGCCATTCGGACTAACCAATGCCCCTGCTGTTTTCCAGTGTCTGATCAATGACGTGTTGAGGGACATGATTGGTCAATTTGTTTTTGTATACCTGGATGACATCTTGATTTTCTCCAAGGATCCCTCTGAACACATACAGCATGTTCGACAGGTACTCCATAGGTTGCTTGAGAACCGGTTATATGTCAAAGCTGAGAAATGTGAATTCCACGCACTCACCACCTCCTTCTTGGGATACATCATCTCCGAGGGACAGGTTCGGATGGATCCGGCGAAGCTTGAGGCGGTTCTGGAGTGGCCGAGGCCGGACAGCAGAAAACAGCTGCAGAGGTTTTTGGGGTTTGCAAATTTCTACAGACGGTTCATTCGTGACTATAGCCGGGTGGTTACACCATTAACTACTCTCACCTCCAGTGCTAGATCCTTCACATGGACCCCGGAGGCTGAACAGGCATTTTTGGATCTTAAAGGACGGTTCACCTCAGCACCCATTCTCTCCCAACCAGATCCTGCCCGGCAGTTTGTGGTCGAAGTGGATGCTTCAGACGTGGGAGTAGGAGCAGTCCTGTCTCAACGATCCATCGAGGACGGTAAGCTTTATCCCTGTGCTTTTCTTTCTCGCCGTTTGTCCCCAGCGGAGATGAACTACGATGTAGGTAACCGAGAGCTGCTTGCGGTCAAGATCGCCTTAGAGGAGTGGCGCCATTGGTTGGAGGGGGCAGAACTACCATTTGTGGTCTGGACAGACCACAAGAACCTAGAATATGTGCGATCTGCCAAGCGACTTAACTCACGACAAGCCAGGTGGGCTCTATTTTTTGGACGTTTTAATTTTTCCCTAACCTACAGACCCGGTTCTCGGAACATTAAGCCTGATGCTCTGTCCCGCGTGTTCAACAAAGAGGAGGAAGTATGTCCACAACCGGATACCATCATACCTAAGAATTGCATCCTCGGGGCTGTTATGTGGAGGGTTGAAGAGGAGGTTAAGACTGCTCTCCGGAATAATCCAGGTCCAGGTAATAGTCCACCGGGCTGCCTTTTCGTTCCCGAATCTGTCAGATCAGCCGTGTTACAGTGGGCACATTCCTCTAACCTTGCATGTCATCCTGGTATAGCTCGAACCATGTCCTTTCTTAGGAGACGGTTCTGGTGGCCTACCATGAGAGAGGATACCAAGACTTTTGTTTCTGCTTGTCCTACCTGTGCACAGAACAAGGGTTCCAACCAGCCCAGTGCTGGTCTTCTGCGTCCTCTACCCATACCTCGTCGCCCCTGGTCCCACCTGTCTTTGGATTTTGTCACTGGTCTACCGACTTCAGAGGGTAACACAGTCATACTTACCGTGGTTGATCGTTTTAGCAAATTTGCTCACTTCATTCCCTTACCTAAGCTCCCCTCAGCCAAGGAGATGGCGGCCCTGCTGGTCAAGGAGGTATTCCATGTCCACGGTCTCCCTTGTGACATCGTGTCCGACCGTGGTCCCCAGTTTACATCAGCTGTGTGGAGAGATTTCTGTTTGGCCATTGGTGCAACCGTGAGTTTGTCTTCTGGATTCCATCCTCAGATCAATGGTCAGGCGGAGAGGGCTAACCAGAAGATGGAGACGACCTTACAGTGCATGTCCTCATCCAATCCCACATCTTGGTCCTCTCAGCTTCCCTGGGTGGAGTACGCCCACAACACACTCACCACATCAGCCACAGGTATGTCCCCATTTCAATGCCTCTACGGCTACCAACCTCCCCTGTTTCCGTCCCAGGAGAGGGATCTGTCCGTGCCATCCGTCCAAAACCACATCCGTCGATGCCATCGGACCTGGCATCGTGCCCGGGAGGCACTACTCAGGGCTTCCGACCAATACCAACACCAAGCTAACCGTCACCGTGCACCTGCTCCATCCTACACCGTAGGAGATAAGGTATGGTTATCCACCAAGAATCTGCCACTTAAAACTGATTCTCGAAAACTGTCCCCCAAACACATCGGGCCGTTCGTGGTAGAGGAAGTAATCAACCCTGCGGTGGTCCGATTAAAACTTCCTCGTACCCTCAGAGTTCATCCTACTTTCCACGTGTCCTGCATTAAACCGGTTCGCCTCAGCCCTCTTCTACCTCCGCCACCTCGACCTCCTCCTCCCCGCATCATTGATGGTAGCCCCGCCTACACGGTGCGACGAATTTTGGACTCTCGACGCCGGGGTCGGGGGTTCCAGTACCTGGTGGACTGGGAGGGTTATGGTCCTGAGGAGAGGTGCTGGATTCCCCAACGCCAGATCCTGGATGCGGGCCTGATTCGTGAGTTCTACCGCCGTCAGCCTGGGGCTCCAGGTGGTCCGCCCGGAGGCGTCCGTCGGGGGGAGGGTACTGTCACGATCCCTGTTCCCTGAGTCTGTGTTTGTCTGTCTTGTTTGTTTATTGTCCGTCTCTTGGTACCGGGGTCAGTTGCCTGGTTACTGATGAGTGGGCGGGGCTACATTCATCCGGAGCCTGTCATGTTATTCCTGAGCACTACACACCTGTTCCAGATCTGCGGTCATCACTATTTAAGAGACGACCTGACATCCAGTCCCCGCCGGATCGTTAAGTCACATAGAATCCTGCCTGGATATACCCATCATCACGCCGCCTCCTACTCATCTCTCCCTCCACTCACCTAGGATACGGATTCGAACAATCACGGACCACTTATCTGCCACCTACCTGGAAACTCAGCCACCAACCTACCAACTCCCTATTCTACCACATCCTCTTCAACAATTCCCGATTACCACTCTTCAATAAATATCACCATATACTTACATTGCCGGTCTGCGTTTGGGTTCCTATCACAAATCCTGACACAATATGGTTATTATATCAATATTTGCGCAGAAAGGCATTTCCATTTCTCACATAATACATTTTACTGACACATAAAGATCCCACCTTGTCTAACGTATTTTGTTTTGTTTACATTTGGACATTTTCCAGACAATTTTGCTGTTTCCATCAGGCCTGTCATGGCATTTATTTTATTTATCCAACATCTACTTCACTCACATATAAAAGGTTGGCTGGAAACCTGGATTATGTCACTAACAAATACAGTCATGGTTGGTATCTTTACAATTTACTTGAAAGGCAAATATTTGAATAAGGCTTTACAATAAGTGTGTTAATTTAACTTTCAGTGTTGATTTAAGACTCTCAGTGCTAAATTCTACAAGAATTTGCTGTGTAATAACGCTGAAGTACCATACCATGCTGTTGGCTCTTTGGCTGCTTGTGTTGACGTGGACATTAATTGGCAGACATTTCCAAATTCTTAGAAGTAAGCTAACTCTACTTAGCTAACAGCATAAAACCCACAACAACAACATCAGTTTGCTCAAAGGCTGTACTGAAGAAGCCTTGTCTTTCCATCGCAGGCAGCAGCACAGTCAGAGAACAATATAGCTTTGGGTGGTGTCAGGAAAATGCTTCCAAGGCATCAGTGATAAATTATATGCCTTGAACTTGTGTTGGGCTGTTGGCTGTTTCCACATAGTACATTGAGCGTGTCCTAACACAAAACCAAGCTGTGGAATCTGGTTCAAAGTGTTTTGCTACTTAGTTTTTAAGTGTTGAGGCAGAGGCAGCAGGGAGAAAATAGTTAAGGTCTGGGTGATAATGGAAGATGTGAGTGTCTATGGGAGGGGTGTCAGTTGATTGACAGGTCCAGAGCTGGGTAAGACAGATCTGGGTGTTTTACTGACACAATGAGGTCAGATGTGAGGTGGAACCGTGGTATTTAAATGCACTGTGATGAGTACCATCCGATCACTGTGTTTTAAAACCGCACTCCTCCTTTTACTGATTCTAATGACTCAAGGGTATAAAAACTCAGACAGAAATAGGAAAACATTTCTCCATGGAATAAATTGTTTATTTTAGATACAAACTGTTTCTAATAGAATGTCAGATTATCTTGTAAACTCTTCAATATGTTATTATCATCAGCTATAGATAGTCAAATGTGTGCTGTTTTCAGTGCTCTAGTCATGTCCATTGTATTAAAAAGGTACCTACTATTACCAATACTAAACTATTATTTTAGGATTTACAGCCAGGCCAGGTCCTGTGTACTGTAATCTGTAGGCCCAGTATTAGTTTGACTGGAGTCCAGGGCACACAGTGACTGTAGAGCCAGGCCAGGGCTAGAGCCTGGGGTAGGGGTAGGTCGGAAAGGGGGTGTCACATGCCTGCTTGGGGTGTGTTCAGCAGGGTGACTGACTGACTGACTGGCTGGCTGGCTCACACAATGGCCGGTCTCATACCCCACTGCTGGAAAAGAAGGCTAATGCTATTGTTTCTCCCCTTGCTCCTTCTGTTGAGGAAAATAACCTATTGATTGCTATCAAACGATAGCAAGAGTAGTCTATATAGGACTCTGGACTCTATAAATCTCCACTCTCCAGGCCGTCATTGTACATACAAAGTTGTTCTTAACTGACTAACCTTGTTAAATAAAGGTTAAATAAATGTATGTACTTTTTTGGACAGGGTTCAACATGAGCATTCATCCACTCTTTGAGGACAATTGAAAAACTCTGTAGATAAATTGACCCTTATTTTTTATTTAACTAGGTCAGTTAAGAAAAATATATTATTTACAATGACGGCCTACCAAAAAGCAAAAGGCCTCCTGCGGTGACGGGGGATTCAAAATAAATAAAATAAAATATAGGACAATTTGCTACCATACTTTCAAGTTTCATTTTTTGCTCGGCTATTGGAACAAACTTGAGAAAGCGGGAAATTGAGGTTAATTTGGCCCATAAACTGGTGTTTACCTGTCTTGGGGCACCGGTAAGTAACAACAGTCTATTTAGGAATAAACACAACCTTCAACTGTTTTTACCATTTCTACAAACAGAATAGTCTCTCTCTGTGACTAAAATATATGGATGTGTGAGAGAGACAACAGATTAAATATAGAAACATTTATACGAGTGGAACCATTTACAGTGCGTCATATTGTATACTCTATCCAAATTGGTCCAAGCCCTCTGTAACAGACTCTCTTGGTATCATGACAAACCAAAATGACAAACGGAACTTCAGCGCAACAAGAAGCAGAGCAGAAAAAAACACGGTAGTAAAGACTACAGTAATGTCCACAAAAACACTACAGTTAATAGTATTTATGATCTTATACCTTTGTATTTATACCCATTCTATTATAGCATTTGTTTATGTGGGACAAGCCCAAGAGGTAGCCATACCTCTGGTGGAGTGAGCCCTCAGGAGGATGTAACCCCTTGCTATGATAGGCCAATACAATAGCTTCCACAATCCAATGGGACAACCGTTGACAGGAAAGGGGCCTCCCATTGTAGGGAGGCGCTCAGGACACAAAGAGTTGTTCGCTCTCGCGCAAAGTTCTCATCCTATCCAAGTACAGTATATGTACTGGACAGAACAACGCGTGTACTGGACAGAAACGGTGCAGGGTGTAAAGCCACAAGCTCCAAGGCAAGACAATTGTAATTGCCGCTAACCTTAGGTATAAAAGAGGGGTTGGGCAACAAGGTAATCCAAGGCAAAATGTAAGCATTAATGGTGAACTGACAGCGCATGTAGCTCACTCGCTTTGCAGGCGTAAGGGCGACCAGGAAAGGGTCTTAAAGAAGAGATGTTTCATCTCCACACTTTCCAGCGGCTTAAAAGGCTGCTGTGAAATAGCCTCAAGCACAACACACAAATCTAATGACGGGACTAAAGGCTTGGGAACTGGACGTAAGCGACGCGCCCCCTTCATGAAGCGACATAACAAGGGGTGTTTTCCCGCCGTGTTCTTGTCGAAGCTTATATGACAAGAACCTAGATAGACCTCAACAGTGAAGAAAGCCTTCCCGCTTGTCACAAACAGAAGGAATGGAAGACCAACATTCAGCGCTGATATAGTTAGACATCATTTATTATAACCGAACTTGAACCAATAACAACAAAGCGGAAATACACGAACGCAACACGATAGGTTTCCTACACCTATTTCCCAACAATGAACCACACAAAGACAGAGAAATACTGAACTTTAATATGGCCCCCAATTAGAGACAAATGTGAAGCAGCTGCCTCCAATTGGGGACCAATAAAAGAATGTCTGGTGCGTGGAGCTGGCACCGGATTGGACACACGCACTGGAGGTCGGGTGCGGGGAGCCAGCACAGGTTGCACTGGGCTGGGGAGGCGCACTGGAGGTCTGGTGCGTGGCGCCGGCACAGGTTGCACCGGACTGGTGACACACACTTCAGGGCAAGTGTGGGGAGCCGGCACAGGTCGTACCGGACTGGTGAGACGCACTTCAGGGCGAGTGGAGGGAGTCGGCACAGAGGCGCACCGGAGGTCTGGTGTGTGGAGCCGGCACTGGACGGACTAGACTCTGGATGAGCACTGGAGACCTGGTACTGGATGCTGGTACTGGATGTAACAGACTGAGGGTGAGCACTGGAGGTCCACCGTGGGAGGCTGGTAGTGGATGTACCGGATTGGGGATGCTCACCGTGGGCACCATAAACTCCACATCCTCCGTCTCTTCTTCAACCTCCTCCTCTAGCTGCCTCATTTCCTCCAGAAACTCCCCGAAATACTCCTCCAGGTACTCCTCCTCTTCTCTCATCCTTTCCCCTCAATGGAACTCCGGCTCTAGCCTCTCAGACCCCACCCATAGCCCCTCGCCCAAAAAATGTTTTGGGGGTTCAGATGTATTATAGGCTGGGTCTGCCTCCCTCCTGTCCACCGTAGGCCCCACCAATGTCTCCTCCTCCCTGGATCCCGTGGTGGGTCCGGAACCGGACTGTAACTGTCCTCCTCCTCGGAGTCCGTCTCAAATCCTCCTCGGATTACCGTAAAGCGCTGCTTGGTCCTCGCTTGGTGGATCACTCTGTCATGTCCGGAAGGAATGGCAGAGTAACATACAGCGCTGATATAGTTCGACATGATAAATTATAACCGAACTTGAACAAAAACAGTTTCCTACACCTATTTCCCAACAATGAACCACACAAAGACAGAGAAATACTGAACTTAAATATGGCCCCCAATTAGAGACAAATGCGAAGCAGCTGCCTCTATTTGGAGACCAACAAAAAAAAAGAAACACAGAATCAGAATACATAGATCTACATAAACTAGAGGGAGCCAAAGGCTTCCCTATGACCAGAGCCTGACACCACTGCCCAAAAGGTCCTGCAGAAAGCATAAAGCCTTGCATACAGAGCATTGGTAAGGAATTGTCTGTTTTGGTCACACCACTCCTCAAAAAAGCACCACTTATTTCCATACAGTGAGCATGCATGAGAATGGGTCACTGCATAAAGGGAAGGGTTTTAGGATGTGCCTCCCCCATAGTGGTGGTGGTGGGTGGGGTCTGTGCTCCACACGAGAGGTGGCAGGCCAGAACATGGGGTGAACCCTAGGTCGGGTGCCATGGCTTCCCTGCAGGGGAAATCAAATTGGCAGGACCTCGATGCAGCCGCAGCGAAGGACCGTTTCTCCCACTATTGACCCCTGTTTGGAGATCCAAACTGTAGGGTCGATGCCCTTTGCATCGCTGGTAGCTTCCCGTGGAAAGCACTGGTGCAAAATTGCACATCTCCCTGTCATGAAGACTTGGCTCGTGGAGGTGTAGGCTGGGTAGGCATGATTTCCTGGTCTACGGGGCAGGCAGAAGTTGAAGGCTTTGACCTCCTTTTTTAAAAATTGATACAGTTCTGCTACACGGCGGTGACATTCGGCCAAGACAGGTCCTTCGGCTCGACAGCAACTAAAAGGAAATCTGTTTTCTCCTTGTCCAACAGACTGGACAAGTTGAGCCACTAGGCTCTCTCCCTTATCAATGCAAGGCTCATGGCACGTCCACAGCCCTGAATGGCGCCCCTTGCGGCTCGGAGATTGAGGTCTGTGACAACACAGATCTCATCCCAAAGGTCTGGGTTAGGCTTGCTGATCGCTTGGAGATTATGCATCTCTAGCCACAAATCTGCCTGCTAAGCCAATAGCAGGGACGTAACATTCAAAGCCAGTACAGAATTTGCAGTAGCCCTTTTGGTAGATAGACACAGAGAAGCGGTTTGTCTTATCAGGGAAGTACCTGTAAGTGTCGAGGCACTGGGGTTGAGGTGGTTGGCCAGCAACAGCGTGACCAACGGTGGCTTGCTGAGGCCTAGCTCCTCCATGTCCTTGACATTCATGCTGACAAAAAGTCCAGTTTGGACCTTGCCAATCAAGGGTTTGTCCCAATTGCGTTTGGCTTCCACCACGCAAGCTGGAATCCCACAAAAACAAAAAAATACTACTTTACTATAGAATACTGTAGTATACTGTAGAATACTACACTACACACTGCAGTATCCCTCATCTGTAGTGCTTAATATATAATTTTGAAGTATACTGTCAAATACTATAGTAAATACTACAGTATTATACTCAACAAACACTGTAGTAAATACCATAGTAATGTCAGAAAAAACACTACTATGGTAAATACTGCCGTATTTAATTTGTACATATACTTCCACTTCCCCTCCCCCATATCCAAATATGTGCCACCCAGAAGTTAAAAACGTTCATGCCATATGTAGTTCCATACAGGTGAAAGAAAAGAGAAAAAGCTCTGATCTATCTGGTTAGACCCCCCAGTCCTACCAACCGGTTAGAGAACATTAGCTATTTTGGATTTTTTTCTAATAGGTTTCGTCAAGGAGAAAGCCTCCTCTTTTATGTCAAAGATCATAAAACTAAAACACTATAGTAAATACTACAATATATAACAGTCTGCAAAAACCGAAGCACCTCTGCTCGCATTATATTTTGCAGCGAAGGCTGCAGCAGAGGCTGGGGAACGACGAGGGAAACTTATTTAAAAGCACCACCGGCCAACCAGGAGTCCCATAGGATGGCACACAATTGCCCCAGCGTCGTCAGGGTTAGAGGAGGGTTTGGCCGGTGGTGCTTTATTGGCTCATCTCGCTCTAGTGACTCTTTGTGGCGGGACGCATGACTCCACCTTCGCCTCTATCAAGCCCGTTGGGGAGTTGCAGTGATGAGACCAAAAAAGGGCGTAAAATACAAAAAAAAAGCCTACTAATACATGAATGAATTAATAAAAAAACAAACATATAAAGACAAGTTATTTCAACCTTGTAATAATACATTTTCTTTCAATTTGCTCTAGAGAATATAATGATAAATGTAATAACACTAGGCGATGATATTTACTTGATATCTCCTTCCGACTCCTTATGGGTGATCAGTGGGACAAAAGATGAATCTATAAGATGGTGCGCTATTAATGGCAGCACCGCTCTATCAAATGTTCATATTGATATTTTAGGCTACACCATGAAAACAGCTTTCATAGGCAAACAAATCCTAAATGATGTATGCGATTGCAAAATCGAATGCTTCTAACCGAAAGAGTCTAGCTTGGTTCTTCAATAGGCGATGCATAGGCTAATAGACCTACTGTATGTTGGTAGGAGAAAGCCTCCACTAATATGTCAAAGATCATAAAACATAAACACTATAGCAAATACTACAGTAAATACTACTAAGTATGTACTACAGTTCTTTTACAACATTATTTATACTATAGTGAACTGTAAGTACTACAGTCCACAAAACACTACAGTGAATACTACAGTATTTATACCATAGTGTCACGACTATCCCCCCCACCACAGGTTTATGACGTTCGTAAATACCTCAACTCTCTTGAACCATTCTACCAAAATGAACGTTTGGAAAGCCCTTTGTTACCACAGAGAAAGACTTTGCAGTACAGTAACATCAAAAGGTTGGATAATGAAACAATATGTCTGTAATCCAAACAGTTGGAAGGGTCCGTTGGTTACAGTTGTTGTTTTGGGATATTATTACGGATGATAAAACTAAATAACTCTGAGGGGGGACACATTCTAGTTATCAGATTTACATCTAAATGTTGTAAAACTTATATGATTAAATGTGAAACTATTTGTGAGAAGATGAAAGGTGATTTTAGTCTTCTAAAGGAGAGAATTGTTTTCATTAGTATGCTTATGCTCAATCAGTAACCCCGCCCACAGGAGCAAAGACATTGGAGCAGCTCGATGGAACGCCCCCTTTTGGCCAAGTGCTTATAAAGGACTCTTAACGAAATTTACATTAGACCAGATAACGTGGAGGTGCTGATCCCCATATTGATATGGTGAATTTCTACTAGACCAAGTAGGCATCACGAATGATTGGACAATAGCCCAGTACATTGCCGGGAATCTACTGGGGTGTAAAATTGTTATAGCCCTCCGAAACTCTTGAGTGAAGATGATGGGAGACTACACAGAAACATTCAGTCTGCAGCTGTTTAAGTACTGTTTAACCTAGTAAACTCGACCAAGGGCCACTGCGTGTGTACCTTTGAAGGATCCAGTCTAACAAAGACGTGAGGAGAACAAACTCTCACCACTGGGTGACACTTTGATGTAACCATGTTTTAATGAACACTTCCAGAACGAAAAGACGTTCTAACAAACACTCCACAGACTGATTGGGTGTTAACAGAGCGAGACGACAAAGTCATAAGCGTAAATATATGTGTTACATTTCTAAATCTGAATGAGTGGTTGTTAGGGTGCTAAATATCCATATTTACGATGAGCGTATTATTCAACTGTATGTACGAGTTGAATTCCTTTGTCTCTCCTCCTCCCGCTCTTTCTTTCCCCACCCCATTCCTGTGTGTAACCAGCCGTCATATCGGGTCCACTAGGGACTTTTCATGGCATAATTAGTAATCAATGTGTAATCTATCCTGTTTGTGTATGTGACTAGTTAGTTAGTTAGTAAATAAATAATTAAGCCAATTTGCGTATTGCTGATTTATCATTTAGACTAGGGTTCATGCAGATAGATTTTACGACGTTCAGATGAGACTGATAGAAGGTAACGATTAATTAATGACTGTGACACAACGACAGATATACGGGACCCAAAAGCGGACACGGAGGCAGAGATATGATTGACTGTTTAATGGGAAGAATGGGACAAGACAGGTTCGTAGTCAATGACAGGCAATGTTCGTAACCGGGAGTCTGAATGGCAGTCGTCCAATAAGGGGAGTCAGGCTCGTAGTCGTAGTTCAGGCAGCGTTCGGTACCGGGAATCAGAAGACTGGCAGTGCAGAGGAGTAGACAGGCTCGTAATCCGTAATACAGGCAGAGTTCGTTTGGCAGCAGATCAGATGGTCGAAGGCACATGAGGGGGCTAGACAGGAACGTAATCCAACAGGCAGGTAGAGGTCCAAATACCGGGAAACAGACTGGCAGAGTTAATAATACGAGAGAGTGCTGGAAACGACTGACTAAGCAAGACGATCTGGCAAATGCCAACAGCACCCAAGAGACTAAATACCCACACTGATTAATGCTGGTGATAGGGTGCACCTGGTGTGGGGAGGGGACAAACACAGACAGGTGAAACATATCAGGACATGACAGTACCCCTCCCCCTACGGGCGCCACCTGGCGACCGACCCGGGTGCATACCTGGCTGACCGGGATGTCCCTGGTAGAGACCCAAGACCGCTCCTCCGGCCCGTAGCCCTCCCAGTCAACCAGGTACTGGAAACCCCGGCCCCGGGGACGGACTCTCAGGAGGCGACGCACCGTCCAAGCAGGTTGGTTGTCAATAACCCGAGGAGGAGGGGCAGGCCTGGGAACAGGAGACAAAGGACAGTGAGAGACAGGTTTAACACGGGACACATGAAAGGTGGGATTAATGCGGAGGGACCGGGGCAACATGAGGCGTATAGCTGAGCGATTGATAACCCGGGAGATCTGATAAGGGCCGATGTAACGGGACGAAAGCTTGCGACTTTCCACCCGAAGGGGCAGATCTCGGGTGGACAGCCACACCCTCTGGCCAACACGGTAGTGGGGAGCCTGGGTCCTGCGACGGTCGGCCTGCCGCCGATACCTGGTATTTGTTTGTAGAAGAACAGCCCGGGCCTTTCTCCAGGTCCGACGGCAGCGCCTAACAAACAGCTGGGCTGACGGGACGCCAACCTCCTCTTCCTGCTCCGAGAACAGCGGAGGCTGGTAGCCCAAGGAGCACTCGAAGGGTGAAAGCCCAGTAGCGGAGGAAGGCAGGGTGTTGCGGGCGTATTCCACCCAAACGAGTTGCCGGCTCCAGGTGGTGGGGTTGTCCGAAACCAGGCAGCGTAGCACAGTCTCTAGATCTTGATTGGCCCGCTCTGATTGGCCGTTAGACTCTGGGTGGAATCCTGAGGACAGGCTGATAGAAGAACCAATAAGGGTACAGAAAGCCCTCCAGAACTGGGAAGTGAACTGAGGACCCCGGTCGGAGACGATGTCAGTTGGTAATCCGTGGATCCTAAACACGTGCTGCACCATCAGTTGGGCCGTTTCCTTGGCCGATGGCAGCTTAGGCAGGGCGATGAAGTGTGCCGCCTTCGAGAACCGGTCCACAATGGTGAGGATAGCGGTATTGCCGTCGGATTGCGGCAGGCCTGTGACAAAATCCAGGGAGATGTGCGACCATGGACGATGAGGGACCGGAAGAGGCTGTAGGAGACCAGCCGGGGCCTGGCGGGGCGTCTTGTTTTGGTTACACACTGTGCATGCAGAGACAAAAGAGGGAACATCCACTCCCATGGTGGGCCACCAAAACCTTCGACGTATAAATGCCAGGGTCCGCCGTGAGCCGGGGTGGCAGGTCAGTTTGGATGAATGACCCCACTCCAGGACTCGGGATCGGACAGAGTCAGGCACGAACAGGCAGCCTGGCGGGCCCCCTCCGGGGTCAGGGCTCAACTGTTGTGCGTTACGTACCTCCTCTTCAATACCCCAGACCAAGGACGTAGCCAGACAAGAGGCAGGGAGAATGTGCTCACTACCTTGGGCAGCAGCAGGACTGAACACACGGGAGAGGGCGTCCGGTTTAGTGTTCTTGGAACCAGGTCGATAAGATAGGGTGAAATCAAAGCGGGTAAAAAACAGAGCCCACCTGGCTTGTCGGGCATTGAGCCTCCTGGCTGAGCGTAGATACTCCAGGTTTTTGTGGTCTGTCCACACAAGAAATGGCTGTTCCGCCCCCTCCAGCCAATGTCTCCACTCCTCCAATGCAGTCTTGACCGCCAGCAATTCCCTGTTGCCGACGTCGTAGTTAACCTCAGCAGGTGTCAGACGACGAGAGAGGAATGCGCAGGGGTGCAGCTTCTGGTCGTTGTCCGACCTTTGTGACAAGACGGCCCCCACACCGACATTGGAGGCGTCCACCTCCACCACAAACTGCCGGGCCGGATCTGGATGAATCAAAATCGGGGCTGAGGTGAAGCGCTGTTTGAGGGCAGCGAAAGCCTGGGCGGCTTGGGGGGACCATACAAAGTTCACCTTAGTCGAGGTTAAGGCAGTGAGTGGGGCTGCCAAAATACTGTAATTACGTATGAATCGCCGATAAAAATTGGCGAACCCCAGGAAACGTTGCAGATCCAGGCGTGAAGAGGGTTGTGGCCAATCAGTGACGGCTTGGACCTTGCCTGGATCCATTCGGATGCTACCCGCAGCCACTATGTAACCCAGGAAAGGAATGACAGATCGATGGAATTCACACTTCTCTGCTTTCACAAACAGTTGGTTCTCTAATAATCGTTGAAGGACCTGTCTTACGTGTGCCGTGTGTTCCTGGGCTGAGTGGGAAAAAATCAAGATATCGTCCAAATACACAAAAACAAACCGATTAATCATGTCCCGGAGTACGTCGTTTACCAGAGCCTGGAAGACAGCGGGAGCGTTAGTCAACCCGAATGGCATCACCAGGTATTCATAGTGCCCACTAGCAGTGTTAAACGCTGTCTTCCATTCATCCCCTTCTCGTATCCGTACCAGGTGGTAGGCGTTTCGGAGATCCAGTTTAGAGAATATAGTGGCTCCTTGGAGCAGCTCAAAGGCGGAGGCGAGCAGTGGAAGTGGGTAACGGTTTTTCACCGTAATGTCGTTCAGGCCCCGGTAGTCAATGCATGGGCGTAGGGTCTTATCCTTCTTGGCCACGAAGAAAAACCCCGCCCCAGCAGAAGAGGATGATGGCCGAATAATCCCAGCCCTGAGGGAGGTTTCCACATAATCCGCCATGGCCTTAGTTTCCGGACCGGACAGGGAGTACAGACGTCCACGGGGGGGTGATGTGCCTGGATGGAGATCTATGGCGCAGTCATAAGGCCGATGAGGTGGTAACGAGGTAGCCCGAGACTTATTGAAGACCTCCCTTAGATCCCAGTATTCGGAAGGGACAGACGACACATCGATGTCCTCTGTGGAATGTGAAACCTGTCTGTTCAGAACATGCGGAGCAGCCTTCAGACAATGAGCAAGGCAAAAAGGGCTCCAGTTAATAACAGAACCAGTAGTCCAGTCGATGTGAGGGTTGTGCTTGACAAGCCAAGAATGGCCTAACACAATCGGAGTGTTAGGAGAATGTAAGGGCAGGAACTGGATCTCCTCCCTGTGGTTACCAGACAGGATTAGAGTGACGGGCACCGATATCTGAGACATCCGCCCAATAGAACGACCGTCCAGGGCTGTGGCCTCGATGTGCGTGTTTAGAGGGCGTGAGGGAATGCCTAACTTAACCAGAAGTGAACTATCAATGAAGCAATCGTCAGCCCCTGAATCCATAAGGACATTTACTTTCAGGGTTTGGGAACCCCAAATAATAGTGGCTGGAAAAGGAAAACGAACCGGGGATACCCACGGGGTTTTAGTTTGACTCACCCGTATTCCTGCTGTTACGGATGAGCCCGCCCTTTTTAAAGGACAACCGGCTGCATAATGTCCTTTCTCTCCACAGTAGAGGCAGCTGCGACTGTCTATCCTGCGTCGACGTTCCTCGGGCGTCAGCTGTGCCCTCCTTATTTGCATGGGTTCAGACGCAAGGACCTCGGACGCCCTCGGTGGTTCCCGGAAGAATTCGGGTGATTCTGGCAGTCCCGGTGACGCTCTACCACCCGGTCCGCCGAAATGCGGAAGTGCCTGAGCATGACGACGATTTTCTCTCTCTCGATTTCGTTCCTGAAGTCTACTTCCTATACGCATGACAATGGAGATGAGGCTGTCTAAACTGGGAGGCACCTCTCGGGCGGCGAGTTCATCTTTGATGGGATCACATAATCCGTCATAGAAGGCGTCGAGCAGAGCCTCGGAATTCCATGAGCACTCCGCTGCCAGGGTACGGAATTTAATAGAGTAATCCGACACGCTGCTAGTCCCCTGTCTTAGATGTAGCAGCTGACGTGCCGCTTCTCTTCCGGATAATGGAGCATCAAAAACTTTTTTTTTACCTCCGTAATGAACGCTGCTAGACTGAAACAAACGGGAAGCTGCTGGTCCCATATCGGCGTAGCCCATGCCAGGGCTCGCCCCGTCATCATGGTTATCATATAGGCGACCCGTGACTTCTCTGTGGGAAAGGAGGATGGCTGCAGCTCGAAAATACGCGAGCACTGGGACAAGAAAGGACGACAATAACTCGAATCACCAGAGAACCGTTCGGGGGCAGGTAAGTGCGGCTCTCTAAGGGATACCGGGGAAGGTGTTGGGTTGCTGGGTATAGGTGGGACAGGAGACGGGAGGGGAGCGCTCTGTGCCGGTAGTGCCAGTGTTAATCTCTCCAAGTGTTTGAGCAGGCATTCGGTGGCTCGCTGCTGGTTCTCTCTCTGCTCACTGAGTTCCTCTGCAATTGAACGTAGCACCTCCTCGTGTCGACCCACAACAACCCCTTGGTGGGCTATTGCGTTCTGTAGACGGGTCAACTCCGCTGGGTCCGTCATGGCCAGATCGTTCTGACACAACGACAGATATACGGGACCCAAAAGCGGACACGGAGGCAGAGATATGATTGACTGTTTAATGGGAAGAATGGGACAAGACAGGTTCGTAGTCAATGACAGGCAATGTTCGTAACCGGGAGTCTGAATGGCAGTCGTCCAATAAGGGGAGTCAGGCTCGTAGTCGTAGTTCAGGCAGCGTTCGGTACCGGGAATCAGAAGACTGGCAGTGCAGAGGAGTAGACAGGCTCGTAATCCGTAATACAGGCAGAGTTCGTTTGGCAGCAGATCAGATGGTCGAAGGCACATGAGGGGGCTAGACAGGAACGTAATCCAACAGGCAGGTAGAGGTCCAAATACCGGGAAACAGACTGGCAGAGTTAATAATACGAGAGAGTGCTGGAAACGACTGACTAAGCAAGACGATCTGGCAAATGCCAACAGCACCCAAGAGACTAAATACCCACACTGATTAATGCTGGTGATAGGGTGCACCTGGTGTGGGGAGGGGACAAACACAGACAGGTGAAACATATCAGGACATGACAGACTGATTGATGACTGAAATGTAAGAGATCTTTAGATCTTTATGAGTTAATTCGGAAAACACCAAACTCTATAAACAACTTTTCCGTGGTGCCCCACGTTATTAATAAGTTAATTGTTGTATGATTTAATTCAATCACGTAATAATTAAACTAGACACGACAATAGTATACTATAGTATTTTTTCATGTGGGATAGGAGTTGTTTGCCTGGGACGGTGCGAGAGGGGAGTTTCCTCCCATTGTACCAGTTCCTCTCCCCCACGAGTTTGGGCCACTCAATACTGAGTCTGGTCGCTGTCCCTTTACAGATATCAATGAGCAAATATCTGTCATCCGCCATCGATGCCCTGATAAGGGCAGAAGAGGGCCTAGCGGTATTGGTGCAGGTCATCTGGATAGCCATCCATGACGTCGGCCCATTTGGGCTTGGGCTGGGTCTGTGTTCAGTGTGGGAGACGAACCACATTGGGATGTCCTGCGCACTCTAGTTAGCACAAACACGTTTGCTCTTTGCCAAAAGGCATGTGGGAGACTCCCCAAACATATGGACGAAGGTACTCTGGTCAGATTAGACAAAAATTAAGCTTTTTGGACAACAAGAAAAACGCTATGTCTGGCGCAAACCCAACACCTCTCATCACCCTGAGAACACCATCCCCACAGTGAAGCGTGGTGGTGGTATCATCATGCTGTGGGGATGTTATTCATCGGAAGGGACTGGGAAACTGGTCAGAATTGAAGGAATGATGGATGGCGCTAAATACAGGGAAATCCATGAGGGAAACCTGTTTCAGTCTTCCAGAGATTTGAGACTGGGACGGAGGTTCACCTTTCAGCTGGACAACGACCCTAAGCATACTGCTAAAGCAACACTCGAGTGGTTTAAGGGGAAACATTTAAATGTCTTGGAATGACCTAGTCAAAGCCCAGACCTCAATCCAATTGAGAATCTGTGGTATGACTTAGACTGCTGTACACCAGCGGAACCCAAAAATCTATTTTAATTCCAGGTTGTAAGGCAACAAAATGCCAAGGTGGGTGAATACTTTTGCAAGCCACTGTATACATATGAGATGAGTAAAGCAAAAATATGTAAACATTATTAAAGTGACTAGTGTTCCATTATTAAAGCGGCCAGTGATTTCAAGTCTATGTATATAGGGCAGCAGGGTTGCGTACCCGGGTGGTAGCCGGCTAGTGATGGCTATTTAACAGTCTGATGGCCTTGTGATAGAAGGTTTTTCAGTCTCTCGGTCCCAGCTTTGATGCACCTGTACTGACCTCGCCTTCTGGATGATAGCGGTGTGAACAGGCAGTGGCTCGGGTGGTTGATGTCCTTGATGGCCTTCCTGTGACATCGGGTGCTGTCGGTGTCCTGGAGGGCGGGTAGTTTGCCCACGGCAATGCATTGGGCAGATCGCACCACCCTCTGGAGAGCCTTGTGGTTGCGGGCGGTGCAGTTGCCGTACCAGGCAGTGATACAGCCCGACAGGATGTCAACTGTATTTTTTCTTCCTGAAATAATTATGTTTAACTTGCTATCTAGAATGACACTGTATGATAAAGTTACTGTACTTTTATATTCGTATGAGAGGTGTAAACGTTCAGTTTTTATATGCAGTAGCTAGCTAGCTCTGTGCGGTTTTGTCTTGCAAGCTAGCTACATTTAATGTGTGTACGAAAGAGAAAATAAACCATTTAATTGTCTGCACATGGTTGTGAATTATTGCATTATTCAAGAGTGTAATATGGTTTGGTTGGTGTAGCTAATATGTTTTTAGAGGAAAAGTTGCTTGCATTCTTGAATAATGCTTACTGGCTAGAGGGAGAGAGGGAGAGACGAGGGTGAGGGTTGTAGTTGCTCACCAAATGGAAGAAAACTGAGAAAAACATGTAGGGACTAATTACATTTTCCAGTAACAAATATACATTTTATTTTTCCTTTTGACATTTTGTAACACAACCTGGTATGAGCTGTCAGCCAGGTGTGCGTTTAGGTCAACCCTGGGTTAGCTGGCTTGCTAACTGGTTAAGGTGAGGCCAGTTGTGTGCTTGTACCTGTGATATCTGGTCTCTGGGGGAGTTGCCTGGGAAATTGAAGGTTATAAAAGCAGAGTGCTGGGCAGGCAGCATTCCTGGGTCTGCCTAGCGTGCGAGGAGTGTGTGTGTGTGTGTGTGTGTGTGTGTGTGTGTGTGTGTGTGTCAGCTGCTTATCATGGCCCAGGGGAGCAGCTGACTAGTTCTAGTTCTCTTCAGTGGAAACACTCTGACTGAGGCCTGTTACAGCAGAAAGCTCTGCCCAGTCACACACGCAAACAAACACATAATCAAACACGTGTTCCCTCAGACCTGTCTGCCCAGTGAAACAGCAGTGATGGACAGTAAGGTAATTTGGTCAAAATTCCTGTTCTGAAATCACTTCCTGTCCCCGCTGAACCCCCCCCCCCCCCCCCCCCCTCAAGTCACATGCTGGTTTACAAAGTGATAGTTCCAATTATAATGCAGCCTGAGTGGGGATATCTAACAATGTGATATTTTACTCACAACCCACAACCCGCATTCAGAAAGACTGCCAGGGTTAGAAAGATGAATACATGACACCTAAAACCATCAACTGGAAAACCCATTTCAGTAAGAAATATGATGTGCCTGGTTTTGCGGACCATCTTGACCAACATATACTTTGTCAGCGCTGAGTGTGATATTGTGTAACCACACATTCTTTACTGCTGCGAATGGTTGTGAAGAACCATCCTGTTATTCCCCTTTCCACCATGTTTTCCTTTTATGCTGCTGAATGCTGGTTACTTGAGTCTATACTTCACTTGGGATTTGAACTCACAGCCTCTTGGTTGCTAATGACCTGAATTCCTGCTATGTCATCAAGTCTGTGTGGGGATGCTAGAGGTTTAATGGCAAGAATACATGTCTGCACTTTTCTAAAAGTTGCCCAGAATCAAGTCGATAATTGTTTGCTTATTAAAGAGCTGCGCTATTAAGAGGTTACTGTGCATTTCACAGATGATTGTAGGGTATTAAAACGAACAACTTACCGCTGTGCCACAGAGTTTTGATGAAAACTGAGGACAAAAAAATATGTCTATCTGATAATCACACATTGCTATTTTTTGCTGACCAGCAGACGTCACTAATGTGCGTCGTGAACGGATAATGAATCTCTGTGTCATGAACCTATTTCGACACAATTGGCTGGAAAGCCTCAATGTTTCAGGAAGCTTAATTTCTCGATCACTACCTGCCTCACCATCAGGTCAGTGAGCTTGTCAGAGATCAGCCACAGTAAAATACTATGAATTTTACAATAACTACTTGCAGCAAGCTGAGAATAAGTTATTGAAATTAAACAGTAACCTCTTAACTGGCAAATCTCTTACAAAGATTGTAACTGGGGTTAGACCAATAAGATGCAGTGTGTACCATAAGCACATCTGAAGTATCCTTTAAGTTTAACTGTAGAACCTGTCATTGGTTCTACCTGGAACCAGAGGGTTCTTCATGAGTGTTCTAATTTAGAACTCTACTAACCTGGTTGTCTAGGTCATAATTAAAAGGAAAACACAAAGCCCTGAACTAGGTCCTTCATGGAATGAGTTTGACACCCCTGTCCTACAGGGACAAAACTGAGAACTAAGGAGTGTTCCTTGTGAGAAAGTTTTTAAAAAATCTATGAGTTCTACGTGGAATCCCAAAAGGTAAAAATTACAGAATGTGTATTAGTTAAAATCTTTTAACAATCTTTATCATATACACAGATCCAGTGGAAGCTGGCAACCAAGAAGTTGTGAGGTTAACCCCCAAGTAATCTGAATTTTGCCACACCCACCATTATCATATTTCCTACCTTGCTCTTATGCAGTTAGATTTGTTACAGAAATCCCTCATTTGTTGAGGAAAAACATTCTCTATTCCCTCAACCCTTGCTCTCTTTATGTGAAACATGTTTGCATCGCATGCACTTGACCAATACGGCCTGACCTATAGCATAATAATAATTTGGTTGTAACAAACTCCGAACAATGTAACAGCAAAATGGATTTGAAAAAGAAACTCGAAACGGGCAAATGTTTACTGGTTGTTCAGGAGGGAAAGGCGAAGTCAGATCTGTGGAAGACATTTGACTTAGTTGTGGAAACTACTGGAGATCAAGAAAAAGCTATTGTTGCATGATTATTAGATTACAATATAATTTTTCTGCCCGTTTGGAACCGTGTAAACAACACTAAATCAATTATAAATAATAGCAGAGCGTCTGCTTTAACGGCACAAAGATTGTAATGCCTTTATTACAGCAGAGCAAAAACATACAGATTTGTGAAATTGCAGTTGTGTTAGGCTTGGTGCTCACGGGATCAGTACGCTATTAAACAAACAAATAGGCTACAGAAGCAGGATCTGCCTGTCAGGCTCTGGCCATAGAGAAGCAAATAGGCTGGTCAGAGTCTGACAGGTCTATTCTTTCTGTTTCTAGGTGGTGGTTTGTGTGGGATCCCTAATTAGAGGCAGCTGTAGCGCATCGTCTCTAATTAGGGATCCTACATAGGTTTGTAGATTTTCACACTGGGTTGTGGGTCGTTATCGAGTATAGTTCGCAAGTCACGGTGACAGTAAGTGTGCTTTGTTTATCACGTTTGTTATTTTCGTGTTTGTTTGTTTCGTAGTTCGACTTAGTTGTTATACTTAGTAGTTATACATAGTACTAATAAAGAAAAGATGTCAAACTACTATCCCTGCGCTGCGCCTTGGTCTCTCCATGCACCCTCTCGTGACACTGCCTTATTTCTGTAGATATATATGGATGATTTTAGAAAACCAGACACATTTAACAGTTAGGCTATTGATTATAGACCTAATTAAGTTGGGGTTTCCTCTCTCCTCAATTTTCTTAGACAATGAAGGCAAGGGCTGTTTCCACGTCTCCTCAGTCCACTGCTGCCTCCACCGCATTGTTCTCAACACCATAGCAACATAAGGAAAGGCGCCAATTCAACAGAGCACTAAAGCTTATGTTTCAGAATCGCGGACAGCGGCCGCTGTCCATCACAGGAGAAAGCGCATTTGTTATGAAATAATATTACATTTATTAGTGTTTCACCATTATTGTTTACATAATATAACCATATATTTCAATTTCAGTATCACATCTTAGAGTGATGGACTGTGCCATCCCCGTGGCCTCCGTAATGGATTTGTCCTTTGACATCTCGGTCGACCAACAGCCTATCGACCAAACAATCGACCAGTCAACTAAAAATGGGCTCAACTTGTCCAACTGCCGTAAATGATCTGTCTTTCACTTAAACAAAGGAAATGAACCAGAAAGATCACTTGTAGGCTAGGAATACTTTGCAGTTTGGTTGTTTTTATATTACTTGCCCAACTGCTCAGTTCACCTGCCCCAGGCAACCCTTAATGTCACTTATAATGACAGCCGTGATGAGAGAGTGTCTGCAATAGTAAAATATCAGGCTGTCAGACATGGACAGAGAACAGAGAGAACGCCCAGTCAGTCCTGCCCTTTTCACTACTGTAAAAAAAAAAAACATACTGGATGTAACAGGCTGTCATTTGATTGTCGGAACACAGAGCTGCTCTCCTGGTGTGAGCCTTGTTTGTAGAACACCAAGTACACTGACACACTGT
Source organism: Thymallus thymallus (assembly GCA_023634145.1). Classification (NCBI taxonomy): domain Eukaryota; kingdom Metazoa; phylum Chordata; class Actinopteri; order Salmoniformes; family Salmonidae; genus Thymallus; species Thymallus thymallus. Next base: position 47,273,902 of record CM042410.1, read on the forward strand.
GTTTCAGACACACACATGTTGCCTCTAATTAAATTAACGGAGAATGAAGGATTAAGCATCCTATATATGGTTCAATGAGTCTTCCTTTCACCCCCAACAACACCCACACAATGCCATCTATAATACACACACACACACAAACACGCAGACAAGCACGCACGCACGCACAATCTCCACTCATCAGAGCATCAGACCAGTGTAATATGCAGGAAGTTCAGTCGACTGCTTCACTCTGCTCCTCGTCAGCCTCACAGCATTACTCAACCCTGCCAGACAAGCTTGACTGAGCTGAGCTGAGCTGAGCCCCCGTCAGTGTTCAGAACTCAGACCATAGAAGTAGGATATTGGGTTGGATAGGTTAGAAATGACATATGACTCACATCCAGGTGTCCAATACTTTATTTTTTCCGAAAATAATCAAATGATAGAAGCATGAATCTTTCTTGTGTTCCCTCATTCAATGTTGTTTGAAAGTCACTTTCACATTAATATAGGTGCAGAGGGCGTGGGGTGTGAAGAGTTATCGTGATCTGCTCGGATTGACATGGATCTACAGAACTGCCATTTGATCTCTCGGGTGGGTGGAAGGTTATGTATTAATACCTTCAGAACACCATCAGATCCGATGAGATTTTCCTTTCTCGCTGATAACAAATTGACACAGGGATCAGTCAGGTCTGCTCTCGTATGTTGTTTAATAAGGGAAAAAACATCTCTCGCTGAAAATAGTAGTCATGGAATATCTAATAGATCTTTGTTAACCCTGATGAAGGATGGAAAAAGCCAGAAAAGACTATACTGTAATCATCAGACATCATTAATACTATTCACACTTCTTTTTTTAGTCACACATAATTTACCCACTTTTAGGGAAATTTGGTTAGCAGACTTACACAAAAGTAATATACAGTATATAACATAAATACTGCTTTGCTTATAACCATGATGTAATATTAATGTCATTTTCTTTAATAAAACAGCTGAGGTCAGATGTTTATCATAAGTATATCAAAGTCTCGGAGATATCACATGTGAATGCCACCAACCATAAAAATCGTATGTTTTTTATTTGATTTGCTGTATTGACATAACTCGATTTATGTATTGATTGTCCATATTGACAAACTTTAAAGTTCACACTGGCCATCTAGTCGAGTCAAGTCCTATTAAAACGTGATACTGAGAGCTAGATGGATACTATTCTGACTTTACAGAGTCGTTGACCCATGTAGCAGCCCTGACATCTGACCAACACACAGACACACAACCAGACCCCCCCCCCCCCCCCCCTCCCCGGCCCTGTGACAAACACATTGTTTATTTTGCAGTCTACTCATCATCATCGGCAGTAGCTTCCTCTTCTCCTCTCATCTCAACTCTAAACTCTTTCTCCACCTGAAAACAGGATGTAATCGCAGGCTGAATCTAGCACGTCACCTCAGCACGTAATTTCCTGTCGCAAACTTGGATACCTCCTGCACCTCGACCTGTTCTTTCGGCCTGTTTTTTTGCTAAGTTGTATTTATTTTGTTCATAAAAGTTTGTGTCAACAACTGCTACCTGCTAGCTAGCTAGGTTGCAATGGAGCTCGCTTCACCTGGAATAGATAACTAACATTTCCCGCGCTGTAGAAGCGGTGTTTATTATGCTCTTGTCCAGAACAATATTGACAAACCGGAATTCCCTTGCAGCAATTCTTTGTAGCGGAGGATTTCAGGAATCCAGACCAAGCACATTTCTATTCTGGCAAACTTATGGGGAAAACGCAAATTGGAACTTTCCCGTTATTTCTCCTCCCCCTTCTCTGGCCATTGTATTGGGCAGTTCAATGGGGAGAAATGTCTCAGTCAATGGAGCAAAAACGTTGCGCTATCCAGGAGCAGGAGTACAGGACATCAATCAAGCTGCTCCCAATAACTTTTTACCTGCATCAGGAAATGGAGTCTATCATAGTTCATGTGGGGTTCAATGACATTATGAAGGGCAGCTCAGAACAGCTGAAGATGGACTTTAAAAGAACTCATTGGGTCTCTACTTGACACGAACAAACACCCCATAATATCTGGCCCTGTAACCTCCCTAAATCATGGCATTGAACTGTTCAGCAGACCTTTAGCCCTCCTTAACTGGCTACCAGACTATTGCAGCTCTGTGGGTGTAACATTTATTGACAATGTTGATACCTTCTAGAAACAAAACTTGTTTTATAAGGAGGATGGTATCCACCCAAATGGGTTCCTGGATCCTTTCACAGCATTATAAGGCTGCGATGAGACAATGGCTTATTCGGAAAGTATTCAGACCCCTTGACTTCTTCCACATTTTGTTACGTTACAGCCTTATTCTAAATTGTATTAAATAATGTTTTTCCCCTCATCAATCTACACACAATACCCCATAATGACAAAGCAAAAACAGGTTTTTAGAAGAGAAAACTAAAACATCACATTTACATAAGTATTCAGACCCTTTACTCAGTACTTTATTAAGTATTCAGACCCTTTACTCAGTACTTTATTAAGTATTCAGACCCTTTACTCAGTACTTTATTAAGTATTCAGACCCTTTACTCAGTACTTTATTAAGTATTCAGACCCTTTACTCAGTACTTTATTGAAGCACCTTTGGCAGCGATTACAGCCTCAAGTCTTCTTGGGTATGACGCTTGGAACACCTGTATTTGGGGAGTCTCCCCCATTCTTCTCTGCAGATCCTCTCACGCTCTGTCAGGTTGGATGGGGAGCTTCGCTGCGCAGCTATTTTCAGACACTTCTTACAAAAGCAAGTAGTGATGAAGTCAATCTCTCCTCCACTTTGAGCCATGAGAGATTTACAGTATGTTTATCTTAAAGGAACAGTGCAGTCAAAAACGTGATTTTCATGATTTTTATCTACACTCAGTGGCCAATTTATTAGGTAAATCCAAATTGTTCGCTCCTACAGACAGTGTATATATGGATGGATGCTTCTCCCTCTCTGTCACGGATGCCATGGTTACCCTTCGTTTGAAGATGTAACCCGGAGACGGGTGTATTATACAACAGCCTTCTGGGTGTTCTCTTTTCGACTCCGTCTGCATATTTGCAATCAAACGCCATTAGTTTCTCCATCTCCTTAGCTGTCATAATCTAATTCCACTGATTTCAAAACTCAGTCCTCCAGAAAGTGGAGAGCAACACTTATGCAGTTCTACTACGTGGTATCTTTCAAAAAAAATCTGAGTTAGAAAGGATTACCTACACATACTGACCAGCTCATATTATAGACAGAAGCGTGCTACATGGCAGACCAATCCGAACTCATCTCTCGGTATGTCCAGCCCCCTCATTATCTCAGCCAATCATGGCTAGCAGGAAGGTTGCTGTCCAAATGTTGGCAATTGGCATGTAGGCTATTTGGCATACATACAGTTAGGCCCCTAAAGCTTAGGCTTACACACTAATGCCAGATAGCCTAAAACACTCAAGAAAAACCTCAATGTAGCCTATAGATATAAATAAAACAAGAATTATACATTCATGTATTTTTAAAGGTATTGTTTTCTCTTTATTCACCTACATATCTGCGGGGAAAAACACACTTGACCTCCTTATAGCCCGGTTAAGAGTCAACCCGCACCTCACTACCATGGATGGAACTGGAACTGGAACTTAGGCCTCCAGTGTTTTTAAACATCCAGGCCAGGGGCCTTTTGGTTTGAGTGACACTTCACTGAGTGACAATATGAAAGCCAGTGTTTGTTTATAGGCAGGCAGTAACTTTAGAGGTGAGGACTGTCCTGGGCCTTGGCTGGTCCACACATCCACACACTTATGCACACGCACACACACACACTCACACATACACACACACACACACACACACACTCACACATACACACACACACACGCACACACATGCAGGCACACATGCACAGACAAACACACGCCCGCACACACCTGCACACACACACTTTCCTCACCACTGGCTTAGGATCACCACTTTATTTTAATAATGTGAAAGGTCAGAATAATAGTAGAGCGAATGATGTTTTTCAGCTTTTAGCCTACACACTTTCCTGGTCTGATAGGAAAACACTAAGCCAGGAACTTCTCAGCGTTCCTGGCTTAAACAAAGATTTAAAACTGGTATCAATTTCCTTCTGGCTGGAACAGGAGCTGCATGGGGATTGGCCACTGGGGATTGGCCACTGGGGATTGGCCACTGGGGATTGGCCACTGGGGATTGGCCACTGGGGATTGACTAATAGTTGTTATTTTCACTCTTTTAGGACATGGGGATTGAATTAATACATGTTGTTGTTTTCTCAGCTTTTATTTCTAGAATAATTACTGTACCAAATCATAAAATGAAACATGCAAGGCAAGTAACCCCAATTGGAGGCGTCAGATTAAGGTTTATGTCTCAAGAGGACAGACTATATGTAAACATAAATGGTACCATAGTTCTGTCATGACACAAGGGGACACGTGAGGTAAGAGGAGCATAGTTCCAGTACTTTTCCAGAGCTGACAAAACAACATTTCCCAGGTGTTAACGTCTTTCAGATTTTGGAAAGGGCGGGGGCGGGGACATTTGGCCCATTGACTTGCGGTAACTTGCAAAGAGAGTGTGGAGCTTTTAACTTCGCTTCCGATCCTTGTTCAATTAATCTGATCAATTACACTAAACTTTAGTTCTGGGTTAACCGAGATTACTGTTAATGTGATAAATGGCTTCCCCATACAACACAGAACACACTGAAGTTATTAGGTGTGCATAATTCTATCATAACAGAGGGTATGTTTCAAATGGTGCAAATAGAAAAACGAATGTTTCATGAGCATCACATGAGCACCTGCAGTGCTTTAGAAGTATAAACACATGGGCTTGACGCATGGTTGGGCAAATTCTGCAGCTCAGTTTAGCTGTATTCAGATCGGATGTGGTGAAGGAGACATTTCTCTCCAGTGCGCGACGCCGTCACACGCTCTCTGTGAGCGCATAGAGCAGGAGGACTTTTACTAACTCGCTCACACACACGCAGAGGCACTGGCTCCTGGCAGTCGCAGTTTGCACAACAGCCGAGTAGTAGGACACAACTCGCATGGGATGAGTTGGCAGGAAGAGCGGTTTGATTTTACAGTACTGGAACTTGACTTCGCGCAGCCCTGCCGAGCACCGTAACGGCTGGACTTCTAGCCGGTGCCTACCCTGCCGCGTTTGCAACCTCAGTGGACGGGAAAGTGACAGCAGCATGGTGGCAAAGGATTACCCCTATTACCTTGTCGTGAAGAGGGTGAACTGCTCGCTGGATGTGCAGACAGTCAGCAGCAACATTCACCCAGCTAAAGAAGTGGCGGTAGGGCGTTTCGTTTTGCGATATAACTCTTATCGATTGCATTCAATTGTTGCAGTTTGTACACCGTGAAATGTTTTTTGTCTAAAGGGCAATTTGTGTCCATGCATGTACTTGCGCAATAAGTGGAGGCAAACTGCACACAGTGAGTGATGTGCAGACTGGGTACAGTTTATAGGACGGGCACTGCACTTCTACTTTGTTGCGCGTTTGTTGTGGATAATTAATAAAACAATGTTGCAAAAGTTGGAGGCCTAAGGAATACATGTAGTCTGGTATGGAATGTTGACTAAACAATATATAGTGAAGAACCACGATAGAGCACGTTTAATGGCGCGCGGCACTGGTTTACAAGTAAATGTCATGATTGTAGGAGTACATTACGTTAATGACATTGGTAGTGTTATTATTGCTTTTGAAGTGTGTATGTATGTATGTATGTATGTATGTATGTATGTATGTATGTATGTATGTATGTATGTATGTATGTATGTACAGTTGAAGTCGGAAGTTTACATACACCTTAGCCAAATACATTTAAACTCAGGTTTTCACAATTCCTGACATTTAATCCTAGTAGATCAGTTAGGTCAGTTAGGATCACCATTTTATTTTAAGAATGTGAAATGTCAGAATAATAGTAGAGATAATGATTTATTTCAGCATTTATTTATTTCATCACATTCCCAGTCGGTCAGAAGTTTACATAAACTCAATTTGTATTTGGTAGCATTGCCTTTAAATTGTTTAACTTGGGTCAAACGTTTCGGGTAGCCTTCCACAAGCTTCCCACAATAAGTTGGGTGAATTTTGGCCCATTCCTCCTGACAGAACTGGTGTAACTGAGTCAGGTTTGTAGGCCTCCTTGCTCACACACGCTTTTTCATTTCTGCCCACAAATGTGGATTGAGGTCAGGGCTTTGTGATGGCCACTCCAATACCGTGACTTTGTTGTCCTCAAGCCATTTTGCCACAACTTTGGAAGAATGCTTGGGGTCATTGTCCATTTGGAAGACCCATTTGCGACCAAGCTTTAACTTCCTGACTGATGTCTTGAGATGTTGCTTCAATATATCCACATCATTTTCCTTCCTCATGATGCCATCTATTTTGTGAAGTGCACCAGTCCCTCCTGCAGCAAAGCACCCCCACAACATGATGCTGCCACCCCCGTGCTTCACGGTTGGGATGGTGTTCTTCGGCTTGCAAGCCCCCCCCCTTTTCCTCCAAACATAACAATGGTCATTATGGCCAAACAGTTCTATTTTTGTTTCATCAGACCAGAGGACATTTCTCCAAAAAGCACGATCTTTGTCCCCATGTCATGTTGCAAACCGTAGTCTGGCTTTTTTATGGTGGTTTTGGAGCAGTGGCTTCTTCCTTGCTGAGTGGCCTTTCAGGTTATGTCGATATAGGACTTGTTTTACTGTGGATATAGATGCGTTTGTACCTGTTTCCTCCAGCATCTTAACATTCAGCATTCTTCTGCACGGCAAGCGGTACCGGAGCATCAAGTCTGGCACCAACAGGCTTTTGTACAGCTTCTATCCCCAAGCAATAAGACTGATCAATAGCTAACTAAATATATCTCTATGCACACTCACAGGGCCCTACACACACACACACACACACACACACACACACACACACACACACACACACACACTCACTCCGTGGCATAATATGCACATACATTTATACTGACTCTACACACACGCACACCCACTCACATACAAGCTGCTGCTACTCTGTTCATCATATATCCTGTTGCCTAGTCACCTTAGCCCTATACACGGGTCAAAGATGAGACGTGTACATTTGGTGTCCGAGGCCTTTCATTTAACATAAAAAGATAAATATGTATAAATATTATATTACTCAACTCTTACCCTTCTTTCGACCCTTAAGGGAGTAATTGAGCTCTAAAGTGTCAAAATGTCCTTCAGTGTAACTGTCCGGGTGAAACTTCAACCTAAAAATATAAATGAACACCCATGGCATAATTGTGTTAGTGTTTTGTAACAATATATAGAATAATGGCCGACATTCTGTATCTAAAAAATATTTAAAAACTTGAATACATTTTATCCGGCCTTTTGCGTGTCGTCAATGTCATTCAGTATAACAAAGGTAAAAAGCCATTTTTTAAACATATCACATGATGGTAATCATGGTAATCAGGTGACAGTGTGTGACATCACAAAGAAGACCCATTGAAGACCCTCTATCAATGTGATGAGGTGAGTAAATCTCTCTGAAATATTTGATGATTTCCCCTTTTCACCCTCTAGTAGCCTTTGTAACTAAAACGCATGTCCTTTAGTACAACACAGAAAACATACTTTTAATGTTATTATTTTATAAAAAGCTATATTAAATATGAAAAGTAAGGATAATCTTTATAGGTCAAGGTCATTACTTTATATAGGTGGCCAAGGAACTGCCTGTTAAATATGCTTATGTATGAAATCCGTCCTTCAGTATCACGCTTTTGTCCTTCAGCACAACAAAAGTTTCATGTTATCCCACAATGTCACCCGTTATGCTGAATGACAGTAGCGTCGTTATCCCATGTTTTCACTAGTTTACAACATTTAATCATGCAATTCATATTAAGTTGTTGTATGAATACTGAACATTATCATTTTAAACTATTTGATGTCATTTGAAGGTATTTCAAGGCACATTGTCTTTATACTGTCGATGCCGTTGTCTAATGAGGAGAGGGCTGCACGGCACAGACAAAAGGTTAACGCAGATCCAGTTGCTAGGAAGGAAACATTAGCCAGAAGAAAAGCAAGGTGTTGTTGTCATGTTTTCATGCTAGGATATAAAGCTGGGTGGATTTAACACTTAACATTAAGTTGCACTATTAGACTGTAGTTAATGTTTTATTGCACTGCAGTTCATGTATAAATGGATTATATTAGTTAATATAATAGTACACACACACACACACACACACACAGACACACAGACACACAGACACACAGACACACACACACACACACACAGACACACACACACACACACACACACACACAGACACACAGACACACACACACACACACACACACACACACACACACAGACACACACACACACACAGACACACACACACACAGACACACACACAGACACACACACACACAGACACACACACACACACACACACACACACACACAGACACACAATTATGTTCAGAAAACAAATGTTTTGATTATTTTTTATGCATTTTCTTTCAAATGCCTGTTGTGATGTAATGTCATGATATTACTTTGAGAAAGATATCCACTGTTTCGTGGTGATTTTAAGCAAAACTACAGTTTTATTGCAGAATGTTTATGGAATGTTTTTTAATTAATGCTTTGTTTGAAATGTTCAATGCTGATTTAACCCTACATTAATTAAATTGTACCTCATGTGTCAGTTAAACTATGTTGCATAGTAAAACCATGTTCTTTATGCGTGTGGCGTGTGGGTAATCTCTCTCTCTCTCTCTCTCTCTCTCTCTCTCTCTCTCTCTCTCTGTCTCTCTCTCTCTCTCTCTCGCTCGCTCGCTCGCTCGCTTGCTAGTATGGAAGCGAGATATAAGTTCAGCTAGCCTGCACGTTTTAAACATCTTATCCTGTTTTTTTTCACAGTTTTATAACATAGCTAAAAGAAAAATACTATATCTGCTACTTATAATAGTTCATAGGATCATTATTGTTATTGCTGAAGGAATCACATTTAATCAATATTTGTGAGCCGTAGTGATATGTGTCATTCAGGGTAACAAAATATTGTCATACAGTATAACACCAGTATTTTATATCAAAATACAATAACTTTGTTTTGTTGACTCAGAGAGACAAAAACAAATCTCAAAGGATGAAGTGAAAGATATTTTCTTAGATTTTTGCATTTTTTTCAGTGTAAGGCAGGAAGGTTTTGTTAAAAACCTTCAACAAATGTACCCGTGACAAATCAAATATGTGATATTCAAAATAAAATAATGTCATTTTTCTGGGTAGTTATATTTCTGTCAGTCTAAGCATGGATATACTGTATAACCTTGTGATTATGAAAAATGGGCATAAAAAGCATTATACTGAATTACATTTTACTATGGTACATTCATATGAATCACAATAAAAATGTATTATTGGCTTTATTCTTGAATATAACTAAATATAAGGGCATAGGTGACACTCCAATGAACATAAAAAAGCCTTTTAGGGAATTGTAATTGCGGTTTTTTGTTACTTTGAAAAGCTTATACGTCTTTGACCCACATATCTACCTCCATGACTCCAGTATCCCTGCACATTGTAAATATGGTATTGGAACTGACCCTGTATATAATATGCTTACTTACTTGTATTACATTGTTATTGATTATTGCGTTGCTAGGTTTTGAATTGTCAGGAAAGACATTTCACTGTATTAGTGCATGTGACATTGAAACTTGAAACATTCGACAACATACACAATAGCCTAGGCTGGCTACTTGACTACAGGACATTTTGAGTGCGTCAATACAGCAATGCTGCATTCAACTGCACCGGTGATCCATGCGGTGCCACAAAAATTATTTATATTTTCTTTTGTTTGAATGTTAAAATGCTATATGCAACATCCTATGTACATCCGTGGACATTATAAAGGGTCATATATTTTTTCAAATAAAACTTTTTTTTTTTTTAACAAACGGAATAGACTATGTCTGGCCCGTGATTTCGTAGTTTTTTCAATATGGCCCGTGCGCTGATTGAGTTTGACACCCCTGCTTACCCTGTGATAATCTAATAAAAAATGTTATGAAAAGCTGTTATAAAATGTATTTTTTGTTTATCTATCTCAATGATTATGTTGTTTTTTTATGCTCAAATTAAAAAAGATTTGCTAAAGCCATCCAAACCTCAGGAAAGGGGCATTCATGCCTTCCCTCTCCTCCTTTCAAATTCAGTCACTGTTGATGGACAGGGTCAGCATAGGCCTCGCTGCTTTGCCTAGCTTCATTCATTGCATTGAGACAATTTTCATGCGTGTTGCCTAAATATGTTGTGTGGGTACTGTAAGTTCTGCACATTTTGAGCATATCTACATAATTTGCCACTTGCATCCCTTGAACTGAATGAAGCGAGCTAGCAGGTGCATTGGAAGGATTGTAAATCCATTGTGAAAGGCTATGGAGTTTGCGTTGCAAACCATTTGGATGAAATGTGTCCGCATTGGTCTTTTAGTGGCAGCTATTGGTTGTACCTGTGGATGCTACATAAATCATCGTTCTATGGCTGAGCTGAGTTGAGGCGTGTGTCATTTTGTCAGATGATATGAAATATGCCGTCATGAGATGCTGTCCCTACATTGGTATTTACATTTGGTGATTTTGTTGTTGTTGTCAATCTTGGATAATAGCCTATGCCAATCTGAATGTTGAAGCTATCTGATGTATGGTGAACTTGGGCTTCATCAAGGTTTATTCGTGAGTAAATCTGCCGTTGATAATGGCCAGTGCCTACTCAGCCACCGACCTCAGGGACACACACACACACACACACACACACACACACACACACACACACACACACACACACACACACACACACACACCAGAGAATATGTTAAAGAATGACGATCAAAAACTGTTAAGAACAAATTCTTATTTACAATCACGGCCGGATTGTGATACAGCCTGGAATCGAACCAGGGTCTGTAGTGACACCTCTAGCACTGAGGTGCAGTGCCTTAGACCGATGCACCACTCGGGAGCCCTTGTTGCATCAGAGAAGCAGCGTAGAGATGATGAGTTGTAGAGCTTAGACATTCATATAGCTGAATGATGGTAGTGACCAGGAATATGTTTGATCCTGATAGGTGAATGGACAGGGATGCACCTGGACCAGAAATCGTCCCTGTCATTTCTAACACACCAACCATTTTTTTTTATTAGCCAGATCATGGCTGGGCTAAAAATTAACTAGGCCATTTGCCAGAAATACCAGATGGCCAGTCTGCCCCTGTGAAAGACAGAAGCCAACAACTCAGGAATACAGCTGTTAGGATTAACAGATTATTCCTGATAAATGCAATGGCATGTTGGGAAAGGACTGAAATAGCTGCATTCTCTTTAGTGCACTATTATATTCTAGCTACCAGGAGCAATTCAATTGTGACTGAAACTGTACTCTGGTGCACGTAAACAGAGTGCACTAATCCATGTATACTTATCAGGAGTCAACATTATTCCTTTGCTTGGCTGCTACAGTATGCAGCACCATGTCTGTGAATGCTATGAGAGAACATAATGTGCTCATTCCACTTTTACACTGCAGACAACAACAAGGTGGAAGCCCAATGCTAAATTACTGTTGTTATCATATGGTGAATGCTGCTGTTGGAGATGCGAAGCTCTGACTCTGAAGTCTTTGTTTCTGGTATAAAAGAGGGTCTGACTGGGATGGAGTGAGTAAGTGCAGTGATTTACTGTACTAATCCAAGCTGTCTGCCCCCAAGGCTTTGTACTGTCCTTAGGTCACTACTGTTACTGCATTGAGAAGAACAGTCATGCTTTTTACAGAAAGGAAAGTGACTACTAATACCCTGGCCTTTCTAACAGTACAGAGAACACCACTGTGGCAATGGTGGGACGGGGGCTTGGGCCCCGCATAACAGGAAGAAGCTACTGTGGAGCCCCATGTGTTAGCATTCTTTGACATGGGACTCATGCAGGGCAAATTGCAACCACTGATGGCTATTAGATTATTACCAGATAATCTCTTGTTAAACCATAAATACAAGCTAAAAATCAACCCGCACAGCTGTTCTCAATTGCAATCATCATCCGCCATCGATTTACTGGTCATTAACGCAAATGTCAAGGTTATCTTTTAGTGCTGATTGCAACAACAAAAAATTCAAGATGATTTCGCTCTCTGGTTGGTGTTATAATCGGAACATTTTAATCTTGCTATTTGATCAGATTACAGTCATTCTGTACAACTGAAATTAAGTATTTCATTACAATTTGTTACCCATTTAATGATGTGCAAAGCTGTCCATCAAGGCAAAGGGTGGCTACTTTGAAGAATCTCAAATATAAAATATATTTGTTTAACACTTTTTTGGTTACTACATGATTCCATATGTGTTATTTCATAGTTTTTATGTCTTCACTATTATTCTACACTGTAGGTGTGTCCAAACGTCTGGTACTGTAGCTCCAGAGCCTCTTCAGTCTGTATATCTTATCTACACTACGGGACCAGATGTTGGAATATTGTTGCGGGGACTTGCTTCAATTCAGCCACGAGTAGGGCTGTTTCAGTAAATTACCGCCACACCGGCGGTCACAAGTCAGAAGGCAATCAAATTCCACATGACCGTTTAGTCACGGTTACTAGGCTTCTCCAAGCTCTGATACTGCTGATGGTCATTAGTAGCCTACCAAACTTTATAACTGCCTGGTACTCAGCACTCTATTGTCCCTCTAATCACTCTGACATCAATGCAGATGTAGTCGAAAATCTAATCAAACACTTCATGAGAGCCCATGAGCTCATGTTGCGCAACATTTCTATAGGCTATGCAATTGCGTGAGAATGATGATGGCCTCTACTAAAAAGAGGAGGATCCCATCAGCTTTCTATAGGCTAGGCCTACTATATTTATTTCTCAACTTTCCTAATATTAAGCACATTGCTTCTCTTTACAACAGCAGTATAGTCTACCTGGCTGGTATAAAAATAAACCACAGGGAAAAGTGTCCTCCATTCACTATTTAAGTGCATAGATGACATGTATTTTTTCTCGCTGCCCCTGTTTCGATACAGGTGCATGATAATAGTTAATTTTTAAATCAAAACAAATGTCACACATACTGTATATTATTTAGTAAATGTAAAGACCAGTTTAAATCAAGAATAGTCTGATGGGTGATAATATTATCCTATCACTAGTGAATTATATATTATCTGTTGATGAAGCCCAGAATAGTCACACCTCATGTAGCCTAGCCCATAGACCTATATGTTTTAATAAGGTTAGTATCACACCTCATGTAGCCTAGCCCATAGACCTATATGTTTTAATAAGGTTTGTATCACACACCTCATGTAGCCTAGCCCATAGACCTATATGTTTTAATAAGGTTAGTATCACACACCTCATGTAGCCTAGCCCATAGGTCTATATGTTTTAATAAGGTTTGTATCACACACCTCATGTAGCCTAGCCCATAGACCTATATGTTTTAATAAGGTTAGTATCACACACCTCATGTAGCCTAGCCCATAGACCTATATGTTTTAATAAGGTTAGTATCACACCTCATGTAGCCTAGCCCATAGACCTATATGTTTTAATAAGGTTTGTATCACACACCTCATGTAGCCTAGCCCATAGACCTATATGTTTTAATAAGGTTAGTATCACACACCTCATGTAGCCTAGCCCATAGGTCTATATGTTTTAATAAGGTTTGTATCACACACCTCATGTAGCCTAGCCCATAGAATTATATGTTTTAATAAGGTTTATATCACACACCTCATGTAGCCTAGCCCATAGACCTATATGTTTTAATAAGGTTTGTATCACACACCTCATGTAGCCTAGTCCATAGACCTATATGTTTTAATAAGGTTTGTATCACACACCTCATGTAGCCTAGCCCATAGACCTATATGTTTTAATAAGGTTTGTATCACACACCTCATGTAGCCTAGCCCATAGACCTATATGTTTTAATAAGGTTTGTATCACACACCTCATGTAGCCTAGCCCATAGACCTATATGTTTTAATAAGGTTTGTATCACACACCTCATGTAGCCTAGCCCATAGACCTATATGTTTTAATAAGGTTAGTATCACACCTCATGTAGCCTAGTCCATAGACCTATATGTTTTAATAAGGTTTGTATCACACACCTCATGTAGCCTAGCCCATAGACCTATATGTTTTAATAAGGTTAGTATCACACCTCATGTAGCCTAGCCCATAGACCTATATGTTTTAATAAGGTTTGTATCACACACCTCATGTAGCCTAGCCCATAGACCTATATGTTTTAAGAAGGTTTGTATCACATACCTCATGTAGCCTAGCCCATAGACCTATATGTTTTAATAAGGTTTGTATCACACACCTCATGTAGCCTAGCCCATAGGACTATGTTTTAAGAAGGTTTGTATCACACACCTCATGTAGCCTAGCCCATAGACCTATATGTTTTAATAAGGTTTGTATCACACACCTCATGTAGCCTAGCCCATAGACCTATATGTTTTAATAAGGTTTGTATCACACACCTCATGTAGCCTAGCCCATAGACCTATATGTTTTAATAAGGTTTGTATCACACACCTCATGTAGCCTAGCCCATAGACCTATATGTTTTAATAAGGTTTGTATCACACACCTCATGTAGCCTAGCCCATAGACCTATATGTTTTAATAAGGTTTGTATCACAAACCTCATGTAGCCTAGCCCATAGACCTATATGTTTTAATAAGGTTTGTATCACACACCTCATGTAGCCTAGCCCATAGGACTATGTTTTAAGAAGGTTTGTATCACACACCTCATGTAGCCTAGCCCATAGACCTATATGTTTTAATAAGGTTTGTATCACACACCTCATGTAGCCTAGCCAATAGACCTATATGTTTTAATAAGGTTTGTATCACACACCTCATGTAGCCTAGCCCATAGACCTATATGTTTTAATAAGGTTAGTATCACACCTCATGTAGCCTAGCCCATAGACCTATATGTTTTAATAAGGTTAGTATCACACCTCATGTAGCCTAGCCCATAGACCTATATGTTTTAATAAGGTTTGTATCACACACCTCATGTAGCCTAGCCCATAGACCTATATGTTTTAATAAGGTTAGTATCACACACCTCATGTAGCCTAGCCCATAGGTCTATATGTTTTAATAAGGTTTGTATCACACACCTCATGTAGCCTAGCCCATAGACCTATATGTTTTAATAAGGTTAGTATCACACACCTCATGTAGCCTAGCCCATAGACCTATATGTTTTAATAAGGTTAGTATCACACCTCATGTAGCCTAGCCCATAGACCTATATGTTTTAATAAGGTTTGTATCACACACCTCATGTAGCCTAGCCCATAGACCTATATGTTTTAATAAGGTTAGTATCACACACCTCATGTAGCCTAGCCCATAGGTCTATATGTTTTAATAAGGTTTGTATCACACACCTCATGTAGCCTAGCCCATAGAATTATATGTTTTAATAAGGTTTATATCACACACCTCATGTAGCCTAGCCCATAGACCTATATGTTTTAATAAGGTTTGTATCACACACCTCATGTAGCCTAGTCCATAGACCTATATGTTTTAATAAGGTTTGTATCACACACCTCATGTAGCCTAGCCCATAGACCTATATGTTTTAATAAGGTTTGTATCACACACCTCATGTAGCCTAGCCCATAGACCTATATGTTTTAATAAGGTTTGTATCACACACCTCATGTAGCCTAGCCCATAGACCTATATGTTTTAATAAGGTTTGTATCACACACCTCATGTAGCCTAGCCCATAGACCTATATGTTTTAATAAGGTTAGTATCACACCTCATGTAGCCTAGTCCATAGACCTATATGTTTTAATAAGGTTTGTATCACACACCTCATGTAGCCTAGCCCATAGACCTATATGTTTTAATAAGGTTAGTATCACACCTCATGTAGCCTAGCCCATAGACCTATATGTTTTAATAAGGTTTGTATCACACACCTCATGTAGCCTAGCCCATAGACCTATATGTTTTAAGAAGGTTTGTATCACATACCTCATGTAGCCTAGCCCATAGACCTATATGTTTTAATAAGGTTTGTATCACACACCTCATGTAGCCTAGCCCATAGGACTATGTTTTAAGAAGGTTTGTATCACACACCTCATGTAGCCTAGCCCATAGACCTATATGTTTTAATAAGGTTTGTATCACACACCTCATGTAGCCTAGCCCATAGACCTATATGTTTTAATAAGGTTTGTATCACACACCTCATGTAGCCTAGCCCATAGACCTATATGTTTTAATAAGGTTTGTATCACACACCTCATGTAGCCTAGCCCATAGACCTATATGTTTTAATAAGGTTTGTATCACACACCTCATGTAGCCTAGCCCATAGACCTATATGTTTTAATAAGGTTTGTATCACAAACCTCATGTAGCCTAGCCCATAGACCTATATGTTTTAATAAGGTTTGTATCACACACCTCATGTAGCCTAGCCCATAGGACTATGTTTTAAGAAGGTTTGTATCACACACCTCATGTAGCCTAGCCCATAGACCTATATGTTTTAATAAGGTTTGTATCACACACCTCATGTAGCCTAGCCAATAGACCTATATGTTTTAATAAGGTTTGTATCACACACCTCATGTAGCCTAGCCCATAGACCTATATGTTTTAATAAGGTTTGTATCACACACCTCATGTAGCCTAGCCCATAGACCTATATGTTTTAATAAGGTTTGTATCACACACCTCATGTAGCCTAGCCCATAGACCTATATGTTTTAATAAGGTTTGTATCACACACCTCATGTAGCCTAGCCCATAGACCTATATGTTTTAATAAGGTTTGTATCACACACCTCATGTAGCCTAGCCCATAGGACTATATGTTTTAATAAGGTTTGTATCACACACCTCATGTAGCCTAGCCCATAGACCTATATGTTTTAATAAGGTTTGTATCACATACCTCATGTAGCCTAGCCCATAGACCTATATGTTTTAATAAGGTTTGTATCACAACTAAGGTAGTGGCACATTAATCTGCTTTACAAGGGGTTTAGAGCCGAACTGGCATACATAAGCAGCGCGTGAGTTTCAAGTTTGAGGAAGTTGATTTTCACCATAAAAATTCTCCTTTTTAATAAAAGCATTACATTGCTAATGGTATTTTCACGCTAATGGAACATTCACACTTATATCCTACTACCATGTGCACATTGCTGCTATTATAAGTTGAAGAAATAGCCTGATAGTTTATCAACATTTTAAGCTAAACGTTCTGATCTGTTGCGTCAGCCACATTGCGTAAAAAAAGTTTTTTGATGCTAGTGGTTGTATTAATTTGGGATCTATTTCATCCCACAACTGTCCCAGACTATGTTTGGAATATTTATTTCTCGCACAGAATAGAATAGGTTGATTTTTGTACTATGGGGGATAGTAGATTTACATAGGCTAGTGCTTTTGCTCGATAGGCCTACTCATCTTGTTGGCTGACAAAAAGTAAATATCTTCAATATGCACCTCGGAATTGGGTAAGACGCACGCAGTCCCTGTCTTCACTTGTAGCCTGTGAGAAAGACCCGATCACGTGACGGAGAGCCATGTGAGTGAGAGGTCTTCGGATTGCGCAACACACTCAGGGAGAAGGGCACAACGCTGCACTCCAGGCATGGATATTTTTAGGGTGTATTACGGCCACAAAGGGGACGCCGCCATGTAATTCTAGGCACTATCAAGTGCTTGTCAAATTGTGAATGACAGACTAATGTAGTGAGTTCAGCCTGCGCATAAAAACTAAGCAGAGCTCATGCCTTTTAAGATACTTTTTTCAAATCATCATTAGCGTCTCATCATGCAGCCTTACAATGTATACATAAAAATAAAATAAAAATAACTCTAAATTAAGCATATAGGAGGACCTATTTCTTTGTTAACTGCTCAACACAGAATAGCCGCATGTGTGCACTCCCTCGAATCATTTGGAGAAAATATTATTTTATTCGGCTTTGTTCAATTGTATTGTTGATACTATAAAAAGAATGCCACGGAATTATAAGCAAATCTTGTCTGCTAAATGAACCAGTGTAGCCACATCAGGACCTTAACATCAGGACAACTCAGAGTATGCTATTATGTTCTTCTGAAACATACATTTTCTTCATACCATGCTTCTTTAGACATGTCTAAAATAAATAATGCATTTATTGTGAAGGTGTAGGCTATATTACATTTATTTATTCAACTTTTTAAAATGGTTTGTAGGCTACGTGTGGAAGCCAGGAGATACTAAATGTGTTTATGTTAATCCAATTCATTCCAAAGGTGTTTAATTGGGTTGAGACCATTTGTACAGTCGGATTTGTGACTCACTTCTCTCCAGTTTAGAGAATATAAGGAATAGATAGATTCATAAGTAACTGCCAAAATAAAATACCAACAAAATGCACCTTCGCATAGATTCTACAAGTGTTTGGAACTCTATCAGAGGGATGCGACACCTTCTTCCACCAGAAATTCAGTTGTTTTGTTGATGGTGGTGGAAAACGCAGTTTCAGGCACCGCTCCAGAATCTCCCATAAGGGTTCAGATCTGGTGATTGAAACGGCCATGGAATATGGTTTACATCATTTTCATGCTCATCAAACCATTCAGTCACCACTCGAGCGCTGTGGATTTGGGCATTGTCGTCCTACGGGGCCATGGTAGCCAAAATAATTATCTGCACAGCGTTTTTATACATGACTCTAAGCATGATGGGATATTAATTGCTAAATTAACTCGGGAACCACACCTGTGTGGAAGCACCTGCTTTCAATATACGTTGTATCCCTCATTTACTCAAGTGTTTCCATTATTTTGGCAGATACCTGTATCTTGCATGAGGGCACAATGGCTCTCTGCTTTTTTGCTGCATAACCAGACCTATCGTGCATGTGTGTGTGCGTGCGTGCGTGCGTGCGTGCGTGCGTGCGCGCGTGCGTGTGTGTGTGCGTGTGTGCAGGCATGTGTGAATTGTGACGAGGGGGTACCCAGTCTGAAAAGACTGTGTTCCCAGAATGCTGATCTAATAGCTGCAGTGACGTCACAGGGGTGCCTATGTAAAGGCACCGACAAGGAGAGAGCAGGAGAGGTGGAGAGGAGAATAGTGAGAATGCCGCTGCCAAGGGGGTTTTTCCCTGACGGTTCTGACTGACTGCAGCAACTGGAGGTTGGATCTCTTCTTCAAATGTTATCCTGCTGCAGAAGGAAATGAAGGGCATTCTTAACCTCTTTTCCCTGCTGTAAGGTCAAATCGTCTGTTGTGATAAGAACAGAACAGGATTTTTGTCAGCTTAGACTGCGAAGCCAAGGCACAGCCTGAGAAACCTGGAGAGGGGAGAACGAGGGAGGGAAGGAAGGAAGAGGGAATGGGGAATCACAGAAAAAGGGAAACGTACACATCCCATTGGTTAAGATGCTGGCGTTGCGGACAAGACATCCTTAATTTCTCGCTCACCCTACCGGAGACCTGTGTCTGTCTTCTGATTACAGGAAACCTTTTGTCTGTCTGTCTGTCTGTCTGTCTGTCTGTCTGTCTGTCTGTCTGTCTGTCTGTCTGTCTGTCTGTCTGTCTGTCTGTCTGTCTGTCTGTCTGTCTGTCTTTTGGATGTGTGTAGATGGGACGGGCTCCCCTGGTTGACCGTGCAACAGCTGGTCAGGAAGGCTGAGTCTCCGTGGTTGTGGTCGTGACTGGGGGGGATGGGAGGGGGGGATAGATAGAGAGAGAGAGAGAGAAAGAGAGAGATGACTAGGTGCGATGAGGACGAATGTTATCCTCCTGGTCTCAGATCTGGTCAGTACTGCTGGTTCACCTAAACTGGCTCCAGTCTCGAAGCTTTGGTGTTGATGGGATTCAATGGAGATTGTAAGGCAGAAGGTATTAACTCCTGCATCTTCAAGCTGCGCCGCCACCACCTTTTCTTCACCTTTATTATCTGCTGTGTCTCCCCTCTGTCGTTTTAATGTTTGTATCTGACTGTGTGTTAACCACAAGGTGTCTTTGGTCCATCCAGGAGCCCTGTAACAAGCGGGTGAAGCCTCTTTCTCGGGTTACATCGCTGGCCAACCTAATACCTCCAGTCAAGGCTGCACCTCTGAAGCGCATCGGACAAACACTGCAGGTACAACAATACACAACATTATAGTCTACTGAAATAACTATTCTGACAAGTACGAACACATAAGACAAACACTACAGGTACAGATACAGTGTCAAATATCATTGGTAACAATACATTGATGCGGTAATAATGCATTGTAAGTCTTCAGAAGTGTTTTGTTACAGCCTGAAAATTTAAATTGGCCTACACTCAATACCCTATAATGTCAAAGTGGAATTATGTTTTTCAAAATATTTACAGATGAATACAAATGAAAGCTGAAATGTCTTAAGTCAATAAGTATTCAACCCCTTTGTTAGGGGAGCCTAAATAAGTTCAGGAATAAACATTTACTTAAAAAGTCACATACAGCACATTCGGAAAGTATTCAGACCCCTTGACTTTCTCCACATTTTGTTGCGTTACAGCCTTATTCTAAAATAGATTTTAAAAAAAACGTTTTTCCCTCATCAATTTGCAAATGTATTAAATATAAAAAACGGAAATATCACATTTACATAAGTATTCTGACCCTTTACTCAGTACTTTGTTGAAGCACCTTTGGCAGCGATTCCAGCCATCTTGTGACATTTATTTGGGGAGTTTCTCCCATTCTTCTCTGCAGATCCTCTCAAGCTTTGTCAGGTTGGATGGGGAGTGTTGCTGCACAGCTATTTTCAGGTCTCTCCAGAGATGTTCGATCGGGTTCAAGTACAGGCTCTGGCTGGGCCACTCAAGAACATTCAGAAACTTGTTCTGAAGCCAATCCTGCGTTGTCTTGGCTGTGTGCTTAGGGTTGTTGTCCTGTTGGAAGGTGAACCTTCGCCCCAGTCTGAGGTCCTGAGCGCTCTGGAGCAGGTTTTCACCAAGGATCTCTTTGTACTTTGCTCTGTTCATCATTTCCTCAATTCTACCTAGTCTTCCAGTCCCTGCCTCTGAAAAACATCCCCACGGCATGATGCTGCCACCACCATGCTTCACCGTAGGGATGGTGCCAGGTTTCCTCCAGACGTGACGCTTGGCATTCAAGCCATAGTTCAATCTTGGTTTTATCAGACCAGAGAATCTTGTTTCTCATGGTCTGAGAGACTTTAGGTGCCTTTTTACAATCTCCAAGCAGTCTGACCAAGGCCCTTCTCCCCCGATTGCTCAGTTTGGCTGGGCGGCCGGCTTTAGGAAGAGTCTTGGTTGTTTCAAACTTCCATTTAAGAATGATGGAGGCCACTGTGTTCTTGGGGACCTTCAATGCTGCAGA
Source organism: Thymallus thymallus (assembly GCA_023634145.1). Lineage (NCBI taxonomy): Eukaryota > Metazoa > Chordata > Actinopteri > Salmoniformes > Salmonidae > Thymallus > Thymallus thymallus. The sequence goes on from CM042410.1 coordinate 47,295,426, forward strand.
AATGTTTTGCTACCCTTCCCCAGATCCGTGCTTCGACACAATCCTGTCTCTGAGCTCTACAGACAAATCCTTCGACCTCATGGCTTGGTTTTTGCTCTGACATGCACTGTCGACTGTGGGACCTTATATAGACAGGTGTGTGCCTTTCCAAATCATGTCCAATCAATTTACAACAGGTGGACTCCTATCAAGTTGTAAAAACATCTCAAGGATGATCAATGGAAACAGGATGCACCTGAGCTCAATTTCGAGTCTCATAGGCAAAAGGTCTGAATTCTTACGCAAATAAGGTATTTTATTTATTTTTTAATAAATGTACAAACCTGTTTTCGCTTTGTCATTATGTGGTATTGTGTGTAGATTGATGAGGGGGAAAAGTTATTTAATAAATTGAGAGAATAAGGCTGTAACGTATCAAAATGTGGGAAAAGTCAAGGGGTCTGAATACTTTCCGAATGCACTGTAAGTTACATGGACTCACTCTGTGTGCAATAATAGTGTTTAACATGATTTTTTTAATGACTACCTCATCTCTGTACCCATCACATACAATTATCTGTAAGCTACCTCAGTTGAGCAGTTAATCGTTACCCAGATATGATTTGATATTGAGACCAGGAAGGTTTTCCAATGCCTTGCAAAGAAGGGCTATTGGCAGATGGGTAAAAATAAAAATAAAAAGCAGACATTAAATATCCCTTTGAGCATGGTGGAGTTATTAATAACACTTTGGATGGTGTAGCAATACGCCCAGTAACTACAAAGACACAGGCGTCCTTCCTAACTCAGAACTAAAGTAATACTGCAAGAAATGTGGTAAAGAAATTAACTTTATGTCCTGTATACAAAGCGTTATGTTTGGGGCAAATTCAACACAACACATCACTTAGTACCACTCTTCATATTGTCTAGCATGGTGATGGCTGCATCATGTTATGGGTATGCTTGTCATCGGCAAGGACTAGAGAGTATTTTAAGATAAAAAGAAACGGAATAGAGCATAAGCACAGGCAAAATCCTAGAAGAAAACCTGGTTCAGTCTGCTTTCCAACAGACACTGGGAGACAAATTCACCTATCAGCAGCACAATAACCTAAAACTCTGATGCCAAATATACACTGGAGTTGCTTACCAAGACGACATTGAATGTTCCTGAGTGGCATAGTTACAGTTTTGACTTAAATCGTCTTGAAAATCTATGGCAAGACTTGAAAATGGCTGTCTAGCAAGGATCAACAACCAACCTGGCAGATCAACTTGACAGAGCTTGAAGATTTGGGTGTGCAAAGCTCTTAGAAACATCTAACATGTATTGATGTAGGGGTGCGAATACTTATGTAAATAAGGTATTTCATTTTCAATGAAATTTGAAAGACTTTCTAAAAACCATGTTTCCACTGTCTTTATAGGGTATTTATTGTGTGTCGATGGGTGAGAGAGAAATACATGTAATCCATTTTCAACACTGTATTATTGACCCTCTTATATCTTATTATAATGACTAAATAACAGCCATTTTGAGTCAATGCAATTGAAATTACACCACATAATTATGAAGAGCGTGATTGGTCGACCTAGAAGGCCCAGCTCATCTGTTATGTTCTACGTACCAACCAATCACTTTCCAGACCTGCCTATGGTGTCATGCTGTGATGTGATAGTGTTCTGGATTGTTCTGACCTCACTATCGTCGCACTGGGTTTGAATGGAATAGCATTACAGATCATCTAGACACAATAGTACAGTAACATCCAGATATCAGAACTAAGCCATATGAGAACAAACATGTGTTTTATGTCTTTCCTAGTTTGTGATGTGAAGGAGAATTGTTTCAATCTTTGTCTTTTCGTACTCTTTTCTCAATCAATCACCTTCCTGTGTGTCTCTCTCTATTCCGCAGCGTTCCATCAGCTTCCGCAGTGAGAGTCGGACAGAGCCGGTCATGCCTCCCAGACCATGGATGCGGCCGGCCCCGCCTGCCAACACCAAGCGGCGTGACAGCAAGCTGTGGAGTGAGACCTTTGACATGCGGCTTGGACACCAGATGCTGTCGTCCAAGGAGATCAATCGTCAGGAGGTGAGGAAAGCTTTTCAACAGGGGTAGTATGGAAGGTTACTATGTCAGAGCACTACGGTAACCTTGTCTCCAGAGAGTCGGCTTATGAGCGAGACTGTCTGAGTTACAAAGGGAGTACACAGTTGCTATCAAAGGAATAGTAATACTGTCAGACTGTTGCATATGCACCTGTATAGTTTATGGCAACGTTTTGACAGGAAGGTTTGTCTGGCTTTGATTTCAAGGATTTCAACTGATATTAAAATGGAGGCCAGATTGAGGGGCCATAGCAAAATCTAAAAGCAGAGAGATAGAAAATCCCTAGATCCTAGTCCAGGGATGAGCAACTGGCAGTGTTTTATAGCCACACAGATAACCAAAATAACAGGCCCTCGACCCCAAGAAATGAAAATATATTTTTTAGGAACAGTCAGGTCTCAACTTACTGTTGAGAGTTAGAATAGTAGAAAACACAAGATGCAATTTTCATCAGCAGTTTTCTCGTTATGTCAATCACTGAAAGTCACTCAATTAGCCATGTCGTCAACAATTTATAGATTTTGTGCCAGCTATCTAAACTTGTTGTAATGATGACCGAATACTGACCAGGCAAGCAGGGCATGCGACCTCAAGGGGCCCTGACCTCAAGGGGCCCTGACCTCAAGGGGCCCTGACCTCAAGGGGCCCTGACCTCCAGGGGGGCTCCTGGCTCCAATAACATCCTCACTGATTCTCTCTCTGGTTCACCACTCCCCCAGGGCAGACAATTAGCTTTAAAACAACAAATAATTATCTCCGCCCCATGGGAGAATGTGTAGAATTACAGAAAATTGCTTTAAAACTGCAACGTTTTCTCTATGCCCCATAGCAAAATGTGTAGAATTACAGGAAATGTACTTTAAAACCTAAAATAATGATCTCCGCAGACAAGACCGGAGCCAGTAACATGTATTGCACGCAAATCTCGCTTAGGGCCCCCAAAAAGCCTGGGCCAGCCCTGGCTACTGGCATAATGCATTTAGTTCAAGGTCTAATGCAGCCGTTTTTATCTCGATATCAAATCATATCTGGGTAACGATTAAGTATTTTACTCTGATTGTTTTCAAGTAGCCCTTTACACTTGTACGGGTTGAAAATGGCAGATTTGGACACTAATAAGCGCTTACATTGGAATGTAGTGGCTGTACTCTTTTCAACGCTGTATGGATTTTGACTGACAGACTTTAAACTTGAGCACTGCATGCGTCAAGAAGTTGCCCCATCCCTCCCGGTAATTATGCAACTTTTGTGAGTGAGGGAAATGTTGTAAATTAAGATAACAACATTTTATTTTGAAAGATGAGACATTGAGGATTATATAGTAAATACAGCTTTGATGTCAAGCAAGACAAAAACACCTGTGAGTCCAAATGTGCGCTTCACATCTCCAAATCATCACAGTGTCAACATTTACGATCACTACGTATGTCGTCATAGCCCGCTCTGAACAGAATGAGCCTATGTTTGTTTATTGTGAAGAAAAGTTGCCGCTGAATGCACCGATGACTCCTTCCTATGTGCACCAAAATTACGATCTGTTTCTCTGAATTGCCTTGTGAAAACCTAACACTGTAAGATCGTATTTTACAACATAGCTAGTCATGTTGGCAATAGAACAAGCTTTCTAATCACGCCCACCTAACCCAGAATGTGACTTATAATGGTCGGCATAAACAACAACAGTAATTGTGCACGCTCTAGAGCATGTGCATGCTCTAGTTCCCGAAAGGCACAGCTAGGAGAGCTTAAAAAAGTAACCTTATAGTTGCAGACTATTCTTTGAGTCATAAAAGTACATTGAAATTATTTAGGAACTGTGTACAGTTTGGAAAGTTGTGTGGCCACTTGGAGAACTGTTGTCCTCACCTGCCATCTAAAGCCTTTTCTTTTGGGGTGTTGCTATAGACTACCAAGTGATAACAGTCAGTATCTAAATAATATGTTTGAAATGCTTGATAGTGTATGTGATGTAAACATAGAGTTCTACTTTCTTGGGGACCTGAATATTGACTGGTTTTCAAAAAGCTGTCTGCTCAAGAGGAAGCTTCTCACTGTAACCAATAATTAATAATCTGTAATCTGGTTCAGGTTATTAATCAACCTACCAGGGTGTTTACAAACACTACAGGAATAAGATCATCCACATGTATTGATCTAATACTGTAGAACTTTGTTCTAAAGCTGTATCCGTACCCATTGGATGCAGTGATATAATAGCTATATCCAGGAAAGCCCAAGTTCCAAAAGTTGGGCCTAAAATAGTGTATAAGAGATCATACAAAGATTTTAGCTGTGACTCTTATGTGGAAGATGTTAAAAATATTTGTTGGTCTGATGTGATTAATAACGAGCATCCAGACGCTGCACTTGATGGATTTATTCAATTGCTTCTTCCAATTATTGATAAACCCGCACTTGTTAAAAAACTGACTGTTAGAACTGTTAAGGCTCCATGGATTGATGAGGAATTTAAAAAAAGTATGTTTGAAAGAGACGGGGCAAAAGGATTGGCTAATAAGTCTGGCTGCACATCTAACTGGCTGGCTTACTGCAATTTGAGAAATTACGTGACAAAATTATGAAGCCAAGATCAATGATATAAAGAACTTTGGAGTACTTTAAATGAAATTATGGGCAGAAAGACAAATTTGATGTTGCCAATTATTTTAATGATCACTTAGGCAGGAAATGCCAACAACGAACAGTGAGCCATCGTATTCATGCATAAAAAAAACAAATAATTAAAGAAAAGCATTGCAAGTTTGAAGTTATTGTTATCGATCAATAATGACAAACCTCTTGGCATTGACAACTTAGATGGAAAGCTACTGAGGATGGTAACTGACTCCATAGACACTCCTATCTGTCATATCTTTAATCTGAGCCTAGAGGAAAGACTTTGTTCTCAGGCCTGGAGGGAAGCCAGTCATTCCGCTACCCAAGAGTGGTAATGTGGCCTTTACTGGTTCTAACAGCAGACCTATCAGCTTGCTGCCAGCTCTTAGCAAACTGTTGGAAAGAATTGTGTTTGACCAAATACAATGCTATTTCTCTGTAAACAAATTAACAACAGAGTTTCAGCATGCTTATAGAGAATATCACACAACATGTACTGCACTGACACAAATAATTGAAGATTGTTTGAAAGAAATAAGATGATTGTGGGAGCTGTACTGTTAGATTTAAGTGCAGCCTTTGAAATTATTGACCATAACCAAAAACGTATGTGTTATGGATTTTCAACCTCTGCCATATTGTGGATTCAGAGATATCTATCTAATAGATCTCAAAGGGTTTTCTTTAATGGAAGCTTCTCGAATGTCAAACATGTAAAGGGTGGTGTACCACAGGGCAGCTCTCTAGGCCCTCTACTCTTTTCTATTTTTACCAATGACCTGCCTCTGGCATTAAACAAAGCATGTGTGTCCATGTATGCTGATTATTCAACTATATACCCAACAGCAACCACATCTAATGAAGTCATTGAAACCTTTAACAAAGAGTTGCAGTCTGTTTTGGAATGGAACATCTCTAAAACTAAGAACATTGTATTTGGTACAAATCCTTCCCTAAATTCTAGACCTCAGCTGAATCTGATAATGAATTATGTGGCTGTTGAACAAGTTGAGGAGACTAAATGACTTGGCGTTACCTTAGATTGTAAACTGGCATGGTCTAAACATATCGATTCAATTGTTGTAAAGATGGGGAGAGGTCTGTCCGAGATGCTCTGCTTCTTTGACACCACATTCCAAAAAGCAAGTCCTGCAGGCGCTAATTTAGTTTTGTCTTGATTATTGTCCAGTCGTGTGGTCGAGTGCTGTAAGGAAAGACCCAGTTAAGCTGCAGCTGGCCCAGAACAGAGCGACACGTCTTGCTCTTCATTGTAATCAGAGAGCTGATATAAATACTATGCATAGTCAGAGAGGGGAGAGACTAGACTAGAGGATCAAGTGCTATATCACAGTTTTCACAGTTCAATCTAGTAAGGCCTGTCTGAAACAACATGCCTAAGGAGGTAGACATAAAAGGACAGGGGGGAACAAACCCATCTGTATACTGGAAAGTATTGAGTTGTTAGTCGTCAGTGGGGTCCTGTGTTTTCTTCTCTGTGTGCACAGTAGAAGTCTGGTGGCTTTTGATTTGTCTGTCTACGGTTTGTTGTGAAACACACATGTTTCGTATATGTATGTTTCCATATGTTATCTTTTAAGGTGATACATGAACTGTAGTCTCTCACTGAGATGTTTGTCTACGTGGGGACCCTTGTTTCACCGTTCTCTCTTTCTCTCTCTCCTGTCTTTTGTCTCTCTCCTCTCTTTTTCTCTGTGTGTTTGCAGGCGATCTTTGAGCTTTCTCAGGGGGAGCAGGATCTCGTTGAGGATCTGAAGCTGGCCAAGAAGGTACGATCTGCTTTTCCAATAAAGATAATTTCCCTTTTCATTGAGCGTGTCACAGCTGAGTTATTCTACCCTGCTGATCAGCCAGGCTCCAGTACCCCCTACACTCCCACAATCACACACTTGAGACCCTTGTGGCTCAGGGCCATTCTCAAGTTTTTACTCACAAAGCACTTTCTATGCTGAATATGACCATTACAGTAGACGTTCTCTGTTGATGTACAACAAGATGCCAACAGATGTTTAGTCCATTTATAAGTCTTAATACTGTTGCTGGAGTGAAAATATATTTTATATCTTATGAACATGTTCTATTTGACGGCCGTTGCCTTTTTTTTTGTGCTGTTTGGTCAAGGGGAGATATTAGTGTTTTCCACTAATATTGGATGTGTTGTTTATATTCCATCTGATCTGTGATTAAGTAGCTTATGAAACACTAGTTTATTTAGTAGCTTATGACGTGGAGGTCTACTTTCGAGGGTTTTTCCCCATCTTCACGGCTCACTCTTGATTAAGCTTTAATTGCTTCTTAAACGGCTTTTAATGTGTAACAAGTGAGTAATATAGTGTTGCATTGTACCGTTCTTCTTCCTCCGTACCCGTAGGCGTACCATGACCCAATGCTGAAACTGTCCATCATGACAGAACATGAGCTCAACCAGATCTTCGGAACCCTGGAATCTCTCATTCCTCTGCACGAAGGTGAATATGAACGCTTACAAAGGACAGAAACACAAGATGGTGGGGGGGGGAAATTTGCAAAGAAACACAGTTGCTCACACAAACACAGAAGTCAACACACACACAGTCACACCCACCCAAACGAGCTGTTAGACAGAGGTTGAGACCGCTCCTTCTCTACTTCTACTGTTCAGATCTGCTGAGTCGACTGCGAGAGGCCAGGAAACCAGACGGCTCCACAGAACATGTGGGACACATCCTAGTGCACTGGGTAAGACCATCCGTTATAATCATATGTAGGGGGGTGAGGTTTTCCTGACCATGTGACATATACAGGAAAAAACGGATTATATAACAGTTTAATCTATTCATCTGGTTGACAGGCCTGTCAAATGTCCTGGCCAGGAGTAGTTGCACAGGGTTTGTTTGTAGCAGAACGTGCCTCAGGCCATTTGCATTGGTTTAGAGCATTGTTTTTTGGGGTCCGATACTGATTCTTATGGGGACTATAATAAAAAATCCTAAAGGCACTCGCACGTCTGAGATATCTTTTTTTTTTGCAGGTACATGGTTACAGTTGAATAAGATGAGAAACCGTCTCTTGCTAGTATCACTGCTCTTTAATAAGCTTTTACGTATCGACCTAAAGTCCGTCGTAAAGCTCTGACGAAGGCCTTGAAGCCGATACGTCAAATCTTATTGGAGAGCATCGATTCTTTTGGGTACAAAACTGGGAACTTTTTAAGTGTCATTATTCCACAATGAATTCTCATAAAATGCCACCCAAAAGAGCAATTGTCCAATAACTATTCTATAAATGTTATGCTATGAAACAGGACCCGAGGCGCAGAGCTGTAGTGCGAAGACATTCCTTTATTCAAGTATAATAATCCCAAAACCGAAAAAAGGAGAGACAGCGACTATGAACCGGCGTGAAAACAAAAGGAACACACAGACAAAAACCCACAAAACACAGGTGGGAAATAACTGCTACTTAAACAGGCTCCCCAATTAGAGGCAATGTGGCGCAGCTGGTCTAATTGGGGACCAATTCCAAACTGAACATAGAGATTTCCAGAGAGGTCTCTGGACATAAACCTTACAGTGACAATAATGACACATCTTAAGAATTGCCTCAAGTGTACAGATAAGCATGAGATTCATTTTTTTTTTTTTTTTCATCCTATTTATTGAAATCGGTTATCGGTGGAATTATCGACCGATTTAGCGGTAAAATGCCAATATCGTCCGATAATATCCGTGAATCTATATATCGGTCGGGCTCTACATTTGTTCTCACTAGAGCTACAGTGCCTTCAGAAAGTATTCACACCCCTTTGCTTTTTCCACATTTCATTGTGTTACAAAGTGGTATTAAAATGGATTTAACAATCTACACTAAAAACTAATATACATCTTGATTACATACAGTGCATTCGGAAAGTATTCAGACCCCATGACTTTTTCCACATTTTGTTACGTTACAGCCTTATTCTAAAAATGTATTTAAAAAAACGTTTTCCCCTCATCAATCTACACATAATACCCCATAATGGGGAGCCTGGCCCAGCCATTCAGAATGGGTTTTTCCCCACAAAAGGGCTTTATTACAGACAGAAATACTCCTCGGTTTCATCAACTGTCCGGGTGGCTGGTCTCAGACGATCCCACTGGTGAAGAAGTTGGGTGTGGAGGTCCTAGGCTGGCCTGTGGAGAGAGAGGGAGATAGATTTGTCCTTGTGTCACTGACAAACATCACTTCAACAGCATCAATTTACTCAAGACTTTTCTGAGGAAGGATTCTGCCATCTAGAACCCCTAAAACAGCTAGTTCATGAGGCAGCCTGAGATGTTTGTTTTTCATAGCGTAGCTAGCTTATGAAAACAGAGTCTTCCTGTGTCTTATTGACCTCTTGGCCCAGTGTACTTCTTCAACGATCCCTCTGTGTGTGTAATCAGAGCTTTGTGTAGTGTGTGCACTCAGAGTTGACATCTGGGGGTTCACACACCCACAGTAGCTGTTGTTGCAACACCCAGAGAAACCTCTACTGGTGTGGAGTTAGGTTACCCTGTGGGAAGGTTAAAACGAGGCTCTTAGGTAACACGTAATGATAGCTTACTCATGCAGTACTCGTGCAGTAACACTTAAGCTGGACACTTAGCACAGAGCCGGAATCAGGCAGGTTCTGCAGTGCTGTGAAGTGAGTTAGTGTGTCCATGGCTGTTTGTTAGTGTAGGGATGCTGAGCAGCTACATCCCTCCTTCCCTTCATCTCTACTTCCTGTTTACACTAGGTAGTTATGAAGGAGAACAATGCATGCCTGACAAGGATGCGGAGAGCCTCCTCCGCTCCCCTGCTTCTCAGCGATTTACTTGGCTTTCTCCTCTGAACTCTGCACCACCACAGAAAGATGTCAATGTGATTGCGTAATAGAGTAAATATTTCCCAATTCCACTTCATCTCCAAGGCAGATGGTTTAAGCCTTAATCGATCTGTCGGCCACTCTCAACAATGCAACGTGAAACAAAGCAAGTTCTCTGTCTTATATTTCCTCATGCTAGAACTTCAGATCAACCCATCATGAAAATGGACCTTCAAAGATTCAATTATTATTCCCCATGAAGAATGAGGTGATTGTTAATGGTGTTCCAATGAAAGGGGTTGGGAGTCTAATGCTGCCTCCAGGTTAGTCATGGGGATGTATGAGTGTGAACATGCGTCAACCACTCTTTCTCTTCCATCGACATCACCTCCCAATACACTGCACAGAGTGAAGCAATAGAAATATAAGTACTATTTCATATTTCTTCTTCAACCGTATTAGAGGAGGTCCAATGTCCTTCCATTCAGGCCTTCTTTTCCAAACCAGTGATTAATGATTATTTGAGGAATCAAGGAAAGATTAATTGAGGAAGAGCCTCTAGCTCACAATAATAGATGATACAAACTCTTTGACCTGTAAAATTTTTAGATGATACCAAGAAAGCTTATCTAATTGTTTACTTGGAAGAGCATGATCGATGTCAGGGCCTACATGTCAGGAAAGTATTCACACACCTTGACTTTTCACACATTTTGTTACGTTACAGCCTTATTCTAAAATGTATTAAATAAAAAATAAATAATCCTTGTAATAATTTAGATGATACCAAGAAAGCTTATCTAATTGTTTACTTGGAAGAGCACGATCGATTCCCCAGAACAGTCAAAATGATGCTATGGTTAACATCAGGCCTCTCCCCTCTCATCAGGCCTCTCCCCAGTATAGAGTTCAGTATAGAGTGATGGTTTTGACTGTACATTCCTGCCTGCTTCCAGAGTTGGTCTCAACATACTTCACCTACTGTAGGTAGTATTAAACACGCTGGACGATTCAGTGGCCGTGGGATGGCCTGCTCCCCCTCCCTAATGTCCTGGTTCTCAGAACTGCCTGGGAGACACACACCCAGGCCGTTTCCGTATACCCGTACTTGTATACTAAATAGTAGGCTGATTGGGTATGTGAAAATAGAACGTTTTATAGTATGTGAAATTGAGAAAATTCTATATGCTTTAAATGCCATTTTGTCTTTTCATCTATTCCAATTCTCTGCACACTATTGATGAAGAGAAACGTATTTTCAGACACACGTGTGTTTGACAACAGCTGATAGTCATCTGACAATTAGATTAAGATGACTTTATTGGTCAATTGTCAAATCCCTCTGAAAGACAGACGTACACATACACGTTTTTGAAGAGGTGTGGGGGGCTGCCACACTGGGCGCCTGTTGTTGTGGGGGGTACAGTGCCTTGCTCAAGGGCACAACGACAGACAATAGCATGTAGGATTTGATGCAGCATACCCCCCAGTTGCCAGCTCACTTCCCGACAGTTTTTTTCCTTCGGTCCCAGGATTCGCTACCTGACGCCCCTTCAGATAACAAAATGAACAAATGGGGAAACAGCGGAATTGCCCATTAGATGACACATTTTCAGTATGGGTGAGCATACCCTCTTAGCCTAGTTACATTCCTATAGGTTTCAATGTGATGTAGTCCAGGTACATGGAAGACTCCAGCACACTGGTACTCTATTCTTGTATTCACAATATATAAAAACTATTCTTGTATTCACAATATATAAAAACTATTCTTGTATTCACAATATATAAAAACTATTCTTGTATTCACAATATATAAAAACTATTCTTGTATTCACAATATATAAAAACTATTCTTGTATTCACAATATATAAAAACTATTCTTGTATTCACAATATATAAAAACTATTCTTGTATTCACAATATATAAAAACTATTCTTGTATTCACAATATATAAAAACTATTCTTGTATTCACAATATATAAAAACTATTCTTGTATTCACAATATATAATAACTATTATTGTATTCACAATATATAAAAAACTATTCTTGTATTCACAATATATAAAGACTTGGAGTCTTTGGTCGTTTGGGAGTCTTTGGTCGTTTGGGAGTCTTTGGTCGTTTGGGAGTCTTTGGTCGTTCGGGAGTCTTTGGTCGTTCGGGAGTCTTTGGTCGTTTGGGAGTCTTTGGTCATTTGGGAGTCTTTGCTACACAGAGTTAGAACAGGAACGTATCGAGGCCTAACATCTGTACCATTTGCACAATAAATAAGTGATACTTTTCAAGTGTGCACTTCACTGAAGCAGAAACACCATTACTGACCTCTTCCTCTACCTCTTCCTCTACCTCCTCTTCCCATCCTCTCCAGCTCCCCTGTCTGGACTCCTACAACTCGTACTGCAGTAACCAGGTGGCAGCCAAGGCTCTGCTGGACCATAAGAAGCAGGACCACCGGGTGCACGACTTCCTGCAGCGCTGCCTGGAGTCGCCCTTCAGCAGGAAGCTGGACCTGTGGAACTTCCTGGATATACCCAGGAGCCGGCTGGTCAAATACCCCCTGCTGCTCAGGGAGATCCTCAAACACACGCCTAACGGCCATCCGGACCGTCAGCACCTGGATGAGGCAGTGAGTAGAGTGGAGGGAGAGACCCACATACGCAAACACACACACTGACACCCCCACACGAATGTAAACACACACACACAACCCCCTCCCCCCATCTCTCCCTTTCTCCAGATCAACATGATCCAGAGCATCGTGGCTGAGATCAACACCCAGACGGGCGAGTCCGAGTGTCGTTTCTACAAGGAACGTCTCCTCTACCTGGAGGATAGCCAGAGAGACCTGCTCATTGACAGCTCCCGCATCCTCAGCTGTCACGGGGAACTGAAGAACAACCGGGGCGCTGTGAGTAGTGCTGTCTGTCAATCATAATAATAATAATAACACCACAATGCTTTGGAGTGCCAGGGCAATAGGGAGGGAAACAGAAGGATATTTGCCTTTGTAGTGTCACTCACACAAATAGTACTGACAGCACTTTGCAACACTGCACCGAAACACCAACTGACAGCAAATGAAAATGCCACTGCTAGTTACGTCTGCTGATGGAAGTAAAGGTCAAAGGTGAGAAGATGTTTGTCTCCCTCTAATAGATGTACTATATTACCGTTTAGACATATGAATAACCTCTGAATCCACACAGACCCGAGCAAACCCTTTGACCGTGACCCCTTAAAGCACCTCACTCTCGCCACATATCAATCTGCCTACTGGAGGTCAGGGGTCAGCTCTAGGCCCTCGCTGGGTCCTCTTTCCTGCTGAGAAAACAGCAACCCGAGTAGAGGAGAGGCGTCCTGACCTGGGTTCAAATACTATTTGAAATCATTTTAAAAGCAGGGCAGTCCATAAGTGCAGATGGATCTGGAAAGATTATGGTCTAAGATCACTTCCAGTGCGTTCTCCAATCTCTTTTAGCTCAAAGAGGTTGGCCGGTTAGAGCGCTGTGCCAGCAACCGAAATGTTGTTGGTTCAAATACCCGAGCTGTCAAGGTGAAAAATCTGTTTTAATGTGCTATTGAGCAAGGCACTTGCACTATGGCTGACCCTTTAAAACAACACATTTCACTGCACCTAATCCGGTGTATGTGACAATAAAAAATAAATTATAATTTTAGAAAAAGGCTGTGTTGTTATTTTATAGTTGTTTTTGCTTACCTGACTATATCTCTGAGACTTGTGTATGAAATACAGCATGGCAACTGGAGTGTATTTAAAGTAAAGATACCTTCCACACTGGTGTTGTTTTAACAATGTTCTAGTCTGAGGAGTTTGATTTCCAGGTACAGTTTATATAAAAACTAGCTTGACCTTCTGCTGAAATACATGTATCTGTCCCTGTTTGGTCCAATTACATTATTTCCAATTGTATTATGATGTATTGCATTTTATTTTTGGATTGCTTACTGCTGCCTCCAAGGCTGCCTTAATATCTAGTGGACAGATGACTACGTCAATGAGCATCTGACCAAATTACCCAAGATATTAGTTCTAGGTTAACTGAGATTAGGGCTGCCTTTTAAAAAAACAGATTCCTACCTCAATGAGAAACCTTGATAAATATATGTTTTAAATGAGCCAAAAACACCATACCTTAACACCCTCCTCTCCCGTCTCTCTCCAGAAGCTACATGTGTTCCTGTTTCAAGACGTGCTGGTCATCACCAGAGCGATCGCCCACAATGAGCAGCTGCACTACCAGCTGTACCGCCAGCCCATCCCCGTCAGAGAGCTGCAGTGGGAGGACCTGCAGGACGGGGTGATACGCCTGGGAGGCTCCATCAGAGGAGCCTTCAGCAACAACGAGAGGAGTGAGTGTTTACTCCATAGAATGACATATAGAACCTTTTAATATTAATCATAGGATCTCCATGGTTTGTTCCTAGTGGATAAGGACTGTTGCCGCTGATGACTGGAGCTTTGACAGTATTAATGCTGTGGTCATTAACTTGCAATCTGCTTGTATCTAATTTGTATCTAATCTTCATCTCTCCTCTCCTCAGCCAAGAACTTCTTCAGAGTGTCGTTTCATAGCGGTGGCCAACTCCACTCCCACTCCTTCCAAGCCAGCAATGCATTCGACAAACAGCAGTGGCTCAATTGCATCCGGCAGGCCAAAGGAGCCACTGAGTCGGCCGTGGGGGTAGTGGGGGTGGGGATTCCTGTCGGGGTGGGGATCAGTAGCAGTGACCCAGAGCCCCCTCCAAGCCCACCCAGTCCCCAGGGCCCTCTGAGCCCTACAATACATCCCCTCTCAGGACCACTGGCCCCCCAGCCAAAAAGCATGGACCATTGCGACAGTGACTCTGTAGACTCTCCAGACTGTAGCATGGACACAAGCGAGCCTTTGACCTCCACCACAGGCTGCCCTGGCTCTGCCCAGATGGACCAAACAGACTCTAGTAGCAGCAGACCATCAGAAGTGTGACCTTTGGGGTGTCATGGCCTCTCTGGGTTAGAGAGGCTAGAGGCTGAACCTAGGCACTACTGGTGGCAACAAGGCAATGCTCCCTATATACAGGAGGGGGACAAACACGGTGGATATTGGAGCACTGCTTTAATCTACCCTTTTTTAAATTTGTTAGTTTTCATTGTTGCTAAAACTCTCATTCCCTCCCTCTATCCCTCCCTCTATCCCTCTGTCCCTCCCTCTGTCCCTCCCTCTGTCCCTCCCTCTATCCCTCCCTCTGTCCCTCCCTCTATCCCTCCCTCTGTCCCTCCCTCTATCCCTCCCTCTGTCCCTCCCTCTATCCCTCCCTCTGTCCCTCCCTCTATCCCTCCCTCTGTCCCTCCCTCTATCCCTCCCTCTGTCCCTCCCTCTATCCCTCTGTCCCTCCCTCTGTCCCTCCCTCTGTCCCTCCCTCTATCCCTCCCTCTGTCCCTCCCTCTATCCCTCCCTCTGTCCCTCCCTCTGTCCCTCCCTCTATCCCTCCCTCTGTCCCTCCCTCTGTCCCTCCCTCTGTCCCTCCCTCTATCCCTCCCTCTATCCCTCCCTCTGTCCCTCCCTCTGTCCCTCCCTCTATCCCTCCCTCTGTCCCTCCCTCTGTCCCTCCCTCTATCCCTCCCTCTGTCCCTCCCTCTATCCCTCCCTCTATCCCTCCCTCCCTCTATCCCTCCCTCTATCCCTCCCTCCCTCTATCCCTCCCTCTATCCCTCCCTCCCTCTATCCCTCCCTCTATCCCTCCCTCCCTCTATCCCTCCCTCTGTCCCTCCCTCTATCCCTCCCTCCCTCTATCCCTCCCTCTATCCCTCCCTCCCTCTATCCCTCCCTCTATCCCTCCCTCCCTCTGTCCCTCCCTCTATCCCTCCCTCCCTCTATCCCTCCCTCTATCCCTCCCTCCCTCTATCCCTCCCTCTATCCCTCCCTCCCTCTATCCCTCCCTCTATCCCTCCCTCCCTCTATCCCTCCCTCTATCCCTCCCTCCCTCTATCCCTCCCTCTATCCCTCCCTCCCTCTATCCCTCCCTCTGTCCCTCCCTCTATCCCTCCCTCCCTCTATCCCTCCCTCTATCCCTCCCTCCCTCTATCCCTCCCTCTATCCCTCCCTCTGTCCCTCCCTCTATCCCTCCCTCCCTCTATCCCTCCCTCTATCCCTCCCTCCCTCTATCCCTCCCTCCCTCTATCCCTCCCTCTATCCCTCCCTCCCTCTATCCCTCCCTCTATCCCTCCCTCCCTCTATCCCT
Source organism: Thymallus thymallus (assembly GCA_023634145.1). Lineage (NCBI taxonomy): Eukaryota > Metazoa > Chordata > Actinopteri > Salmoniformes > Salmonidae > Thymallus > Thymallus thymallus. The sequence goes on from CM042410.1 coordinate 47,311,215, forward strand.
CCCTCTGTCCCTCCCTCTATCCCTCCCTCCCTCTATCCCTCCCTCTATCCCTCCCTCTATCCCTCCCTCTATCCCTCCCTCCCTCTATCCCTCCCTCTATCCCTCCCTCCCTCTATCCCTCCCTCTATCCCTCCCTCCCTCTATCCCTCCCTCTATCCCTCCCTCCCTCTATCCCTCCCTCCCTCTATCCCTCCCTCTGTCCCTCCCTCCCTCTATCCCTCCCTCTATCCCTCCCTCTATCCCTCCCTCTATCCCTCCCTCCCTCTATCCCTCCCTCTATCCCTCCCTCCCTCTATCCCTCCCTCTATCCCTCCCTCCCTCTATCCCTCCCTCTATCCCTCCCTCCCTCTATCCCTCCCTCCCTCTATCCCTCCCTCTATCCCTCCCTCCCTCTATCCCTCCCTCTATCCCTCCCTCCCTCTGTCCCTCCCTCTATCCCTCCCTCTATCCCTCCCTCCCTCTATCCCTCCCTCTATCCCTCCCTCTATCCCTCCCTCCCTCCCTCTATCCCTCCCTCTATCCCTCCCTCCCTCTATCCCTCCCTCTATCCCTCCCTCCCTCCCTCCCTCCCTCTATCCCTCCCTCTATCCCTCCCTCTATCCCTCCCTCCCTCTATCCCTCCCTCTATCCCTCCCTCCCTCTGTCCCTCCCTCTATCCCTCCCTCTATCCCTCCCTCCCTCTGTCCCTCCCTCTATCCCTCCCTCTATCCCTCCCTCCCTCCCTCCCTCTATCCCTCCCTCTATCCCTCCCTCTATCCCTCCCTCCCTCTATCCCTCCCTCTATCCCTCCCTCTATCCCTCCCTCCCTCTGTCCCTCCCTCTATCCCTCCCTCCCTCTATCCCTCCCTCTATCCCTCCCTCCCTCCCTCCCTCCCTCTATCCCTCCCTCCCTCCCTCCCTCCCTCCCTCCCTCCCTCCCTCCCTCCCTCTATCCCTCCCTCCCTCCCTCCCTCCCTCTATCCCTCCCTCCCTCCCTCCCTCCCTCTATCCCTCCCTCCCTCCCTCCCTCCCTCCCTCTATCCCTCCCTCCCTCCCTCCCTCCCTCCCTCTATCCCTCCCTCCCTCCCTCCCTCTATCCCTCCCTCTATCCCTCCCTCCCTCCCTCCCTCCCTCTCTCCCTCCCTCTATCCCTCCCTCCCTCTATCCCTCCCTCCCTCCCTCCCTCCCTCTATCCCTCCCTCCCTCCCTCCCTCCCTCCCTCCCTCCCTCCCTCCCTCCCTCCCTCCCTCCCTCCCTCTGTCCCTCCCTCCCTCCCTCCCTCCCTCCCTCTGTCCCTCCCTCCCTCCCTCCCTCCCTCTGTCCCTCCCTCCCTCCCTCCCTCCCTCCCTCCCTCTATCCCTCCCTCCCTCCCTCCCTCTATCCCTCCCTCCCTCCCTCCCTCTGTCTCATGAGCGTCTTTCTATGAGACTGTGGTGTAGTCTCTGTAGCAGTGACAACCATGCTGTCAGGTATACTGTCTCTGTCTGCATGGAGAGGAGGGGAGGCAGACATTACTGGTATTGTTTCTCCTGGACTAGAGACTAGACTAGAGACACTGACTCCTGCCCTACAGACTAGACTAGAGACACTGACTCCTGCCCTACAGACTAGACTAGAGACACTGACTCCTGCCCTACAGACTAGACTAGAGACACTGACTCCTGCCCTACAGACTAGACTAGAGACACTGACTCCTGCCCTACAGACTAGACTAGAGACACTGACTCCTGCCCTACAGACTAGACTAGAGACACTGACTCCTGCCCTACAGACTAGACTAGAGACACTGACTCCTGCCCTACAGACTAGACTAGAGACACTGACTCCTGCCCTACAGACTAGACTAGAGACACTGACTCCTGCCCTACAGACTAGACTAGAGACACTGACTCCTGCCCTACAGACTAGACTAGAGACACTGACTCCTGCCCTACAGACTAGACTAGAGACACTGACTCCTGCCCTACAGACTAGACTAGAGACACTGACTCCTGCCCTACAGACTAGACTAGAGACACTGACTCCTGCCCTACAGACTAGACTAGAGACACTGACTCCTGCCCTACAGACTAGACTAGAGACACTGACTCCTGCCCTACAGACTAGACTAGAGACACTGACTCCTGCCCTACAGACTAGACTAGAGACACTGACTCCTGCCCTACAGACTAGACTAGAGACACTGACTCCTGCCCTACAGACTAGACTAGAGACACTGACACTACAGACAGTACTACTGTGGCCTCCCAGAGCTAAAAAAATACACTGATGATATTCTCTTTGTGTGTGTGTGTGTGTGTGTGTGTGTGTGTGTGTGTGTGTGTACTGAACTAAAATATAAACGCAACATTTTTTACTTTTCCATACGCACAAAAAGCATATTTCTCTCAAATTTTGTGCAGAAATGTGTTTACATCTCTGTTAGAGAGGCATTTATCCTCTGCCAAGATAATCCATCCGCCTGACAGATGTGGCATATCAAGAAGCTGATTAAACACCATGATCATTACACAGGTGCACCTTGTGCTGGGGACAATAAAAGGCCACTCTGAAATGTGCAGATTTGTCACAACACAATGCCACAGTTTTGAGGGAGCGTGCAATTGGCATTCTGACTGCAGGAATGTCCACCAAAGCTGTTACCAGAGAATTAATTGTCAATTTCTCTACCATAAGCCGCCTCCAACGTCGTTTTAGAATTTGGCAATATGTCCAACCGGCCTCAAAACCGCAGACCATGTACAACCACGCCAGTCTAGGACCTCCATATCAGGCTTCTTCACCTGCGGGATCGTCTGAGACAAGCCACCAGGACAGCTGATGATATTTAGTATTTCTGTCTGTAATAAAGCCCTTTTGTGGGGGGAAAACTTGTTCTGATTGGCTGTGCCTGGCTCCCCAGTGGGTGGGCCTATGCCCAGTCATGTGAAATCCATAGATTATGGCCTATTTAATTTATTTCAATTGACTGATTTTCTTATATGAACATTACCTCAGTAGAATACTACAAATTCTTGCATGTTGCGTTTATATTCTTGTTTAGTGTGTATGTGTTGATGTAGGAATCTAGAGAACATGTTGTGTTTGCAATACCCAGTTAAAATGACCAGCAGAATGTTTTCAAAGACAATCAATGTGATGATGTTGTTGTTGTTGTAGTACTTGACATGGGGTTGCAGGATGGTTCGTTAAGGACAGGTTACCACAACGGTGTAAAAGGGGGCAAAGGTGTTCATGACAGAATCTTCCCACACCTTGGCCAGAATTGAAAGCTATGGTGTTCCAGAAGTCAGGAACTGTCAGCTTCCAGAACCGATGCAAAACTAAAGAGAGAATGAAGAGAGAGAGAGATTCTCCCCCCCCCCCTCCCCATATGGCCTCTTGGTTATGTAACCTAGTATAAACACGTCACTGTTGGGGTTTGATTAATTTCATAATCTATTGTGTGTTTATTTAAATCTCCTCTCTAAAGTCAATTAATCTGAGTAAGCGCAACATTAAATTATTACATGAAATTCCAAATGATGCAGAAAGACCTGAAGGTTTCCATAGTCAGGGAGTTTGACCACGTCTCTAGAAGAATATTAGTATTTTACAGCAAGCAAAGAACCCTTCCTGGAGGAAGCAGGGTTTTCCCTGGTGTTAAGAGTAAGATTTGTATTAAAGCCAGTATTCAATTAATTACTGTTTATATGTTTAATAGTCACGTTTCCACAAAGTCACTCACTGGTAGCTCCCGTAAAAAGCGAAGCGGAGACCTTATTGTTTGTGTGTGTATGCTCTGACCAGTCCTCTGTCACTGGGTGCTCTGTGTTGAACTGACTATGACTGCGAAATCATTGCCAAAAATGCACGTGTCGGGTTATTATGATCTTGTGAAAGTTTACTTGTGGGGTCTCATGTTCTCTCTCATTTGTATAGAAGTTCATGTGTTTTTAAAAGGAATCGGTTTAACCAAGTAATCGCAAAAATAAATATCCCAAAACAGCATATTGTTTTGTTTTGTTTTATAATGAAAATTTATTGAAATCTATGATTTAGGATGTCTATTTGTAGTTTATTTTTCACTATGAATTAATGTTATACTGTATATACTTTTATTTACTTCATGTTGGAGACTGGAGATCAGTAGAAAAACAGAAAATCCTCAAAAATCCTAATAATAGATCAAGTGAACTTGATTTAACCAACGTATTTTCTTTGAGGAAATTGATCCTACATTCAATGTAATTGTCGGATGTAATGTGAACCTTTAGATTAATCAGCTCAATTCAGGGTTGGGTAGGTTACTTTCTAAATGTAATCCGTTACAAGTTACCTGTCCAAAATTATAATCGGTTACGTGATTTTTGGGATTACCCAAACTCAGTAACGTAATCTGTTTACATTCTGTTACTTTTAGATTACTTTCCCTTTAAGAGGCATTAGAGGAAGACTAACATGTATGTTACCAGGTCTAAGGTACTGCATCTCAGTGCTAGAGGCGACACTACAGACACCCTGGTTCGATTCCAGGCTGTATCACAACCAGCCATGATTGGGAGTCCCATAGGGTGGAGCACAATTGGCCCAGCGTAGTCCGAGTTTGGCTGTCATTGTAGATAAGAATTTGTTCTTAACTGACTTGCCTAGTTAAATAAAGGTTCAATTAAAAACATTAAAAAATAAAACACCAATTGAGCGACATCTATGTTTACATAGCTGGCCATATAGGGATGTTACATTTTACTTTATGGGTTGGTTATGTGGGCTTCTTCTAACCCATCGCTTTCTACTACATATAATAATACGATTCAATTATATATTTACATTAAAAACCAAAGTCTATCAGAATTCCAGTCATTCCAATAAATGTTATACCCCTTGATCTTCAACAATACGATTTGTAAATATGGAAGTATAGATTAGCCAAATTGTTTTACCTGAGCATGACCCCAAAACTAAGGACTTATTATCCAGCCCTCATCTGTTTATGATGTTGTTGTCATGGAGGACTGATTGGACTCATTGATTCCAGTTGAAAAATAAATGCTGCGATCACGGAATGGCATGCTTTGTGCACTACTGAAAAAAGCTATTTACATGTGATAAATGAATGCCATATGCTGCATTTGCTATAGGCCTTTTGTTTACCTTTTTGTTGGTGACACTTCGATATCTTGATAATATGCAGCTGTTTAAAGGGTAAATCCACGGTTGAAACAATAACAAAAAAGGTCGCCCCTTTGAGGGATGGACCTGGAGAAATGTCACCACTCTCAGATTAAAAGACAGAGCTATGGATGCACGGACTGACCATCCATGTTATCAAAATTATGTATGTTATGAGGCTGTACAGTGTGTGTTTACATGTACAATGTTTACAACCATTGGAGAAAAACAAGCTTATATTTTGGGTTCTCATGGAGTGTGACAGTTGAACTAAGCTCATGAGGCATTTATGGATGTAGCAACTACAGATTCAAAGGTGTGCGAGGTTGAGCATGTGTCCATTAGGCATATCGTTTTTTTTTTTTTAAATCAGTGTGAATTAGATTGCCCCACTTTTATTCCATAGGAAGGGCTCCCAAGTGGCACAGTGGTCTAAGACACTGCATCTCAGTGCTTGAGGCGTCACTCCAGACAACCTGGTTCGAATCCAGACTGTATCACAACTAGCCGTGATTGGGAGTCCCATAGGCGGGCGCACAATTGGCCCAGCGACGTTTGACAGTATTAATGCTGTGGTCATTAACTTGCACTCTGACTTGTGGTCAGACTCGCTCAGGTGGAACAAACTTAAAGTTGTGCCTTTTTTTCAACGCTGATTTGAATGTCATTGAAAACAGAGAAGTATCAAAAAAAAGTTTTTCGCAAACATCCTTTCTGACTTTAAAAGTAATCCTCAAAGTAATCATCTACTTTTTCAAAAGTATCTGTACTCTGATTGCAATATTTTTTCTGGTAACGTAACGGATTACAGTTACCTTTTCTTGTAATCCCTTACATGTAACGGATTACACAACATGTAATTCGTTACTCCCTAACCCTGATCATTACACAGGTGCACCTTGTGCTGGGCACCCTCTAAAATGTGAATGTTTTGTCACACAACACAATGCCATAGGTGTCTCATGGTTTGTAGGAGCGTGCAATTGGCATGCTGACTGCAGGAATGTCCACCAGAGCTGTTGCCAGAGAATTGATTGTTCATTTGTCAACTTTAAGCCGTCTCCAACGTCGTTTTAGAGAATTTGTCAAAACGGCCAACTGGCCTCACAACCGCAGACCACGTGTATGGTGTCGTTTGGGCAAGCGGTTTGCTGATGTCAATGTTGTGAATTGAGTGCCCCATGGTGGCGGTGGGGTTATGGTATGGGCAGGCATAAATTACGGACAATACGGAGAAAATCTGGATTGTTGCGCCGTGTTGACCTCACCGCCAAATCTAAGGGTAGACATCGAAAATTCAAGCTCCTTGGGTGCTGCCATAGAGTTACATTAGAAGAGCCCATCCACGAAGGCTCAAGGTCATTGGCCACAGATAAAATGACTATAGTAGCTTTGATTGGATTGATCATGTCAAAATCATATCTAGCAGTCATCATCATGACAATCTGTAGACAAATCCTTTTTAATCCTTGTCATATGAAGAGAAATAATGAAGAGAAATTATAGATAAAACGTATCGGTGCTCGTCGGCCATTGGACATAAACATTACACAACAAGTTGGAAATCGCTAATTCAATGAGTCGTTTGGAAGGAATCAGTGGCTAACTGCAAGATTCACAGCTGTAATCCCTGCCAAAGGTGACTCTAACATGTATTGACTCAGGGGTGTGCATAATTATGTAAATTATACATTTCTGTGTTTCATTTGGAATACATTTGCAAAAATGTCTAAAAACATGTTTTCACTTTGTCAGTATGGGGTATTGTGTGTAGATGGGTGAGAAAATGATCAATCTAATACATTTTGAATTCAGGTTGTAACACAACAAAATTTGGAATAAGTCAAGGGATGTGAATACTTTCTGAAGGCACTGAATATTCCATGTGATTACTTATAATTGTTGTACCGGTGTTCAATGTCCATTTCTAGCTATAAAATGTAATTGCTAAACTACTTATTAAAGATTATGATTATACATTTCATCAATGGGTTGCATATAGCACATCTCAATAGGTCTGTAAATACTTTGGTGTACGGGGACTAACAAAGGTCCTCCACCCCCCACTGTTGTCCATGTAAGAGATGTATTGGTTTGCAATGCCCCCTAGTGACTGATTAATACCTTAGTAGATGCTTGCCAGAATCATAGCACTCCACCCCAGAGTTGTGTCCGAGATTACTACTGCCTTTGATTCCCTATACGTAACAACATCTTAATACAATGTGTTAGTAGATTCATTACAGTGTTACTACACATAGTAAGTAAGTAACAGAGGATTTTCATGTGAACTTCCTCTCTCAACCACGTTGGTACAAACCATGTTCAAGATCTAACACACAAAGAAAGTGAATCATACCGTCATGGGAGTGGTTGGTCACTGCTCCTTACGGGACCGCTCTTAGCCAACAGTAGTGGCTGTGGCCCTGTTAGCAGGATACCATAGGTGAGAAAGGCTTCATCAGACAGGTGTGTTGGGGTCTGGAACATGCAGAGCCGGCCCAAGGCATAAGCGAACTAAGTGGCTGCAAGCCAGGGGGCCCCCAAGAGCACATGAAATGACAACTTGAATTTAAATATACTATGTCAATTGTAATTATACAAAAATGCAATATTAAACACAATATTATGTTAACGAGCTGGCAAGCTAATACTACTGGTTTAATCAATACCTCTGACAGCAGCCAATACAGCAATCAGTCGTTTTATTTGAGAACTATCAGCAGAAATCTTAGATACGAATTACACAGTGCGACGCCGCCTGACAAGCAATGTCACAAAAAAGGACATATTCCTCTGGTGCAGAGAAAAGGAAAAAGAAGAAAACCGAGGAAGAGAAAAAGCAGCAAGATAAAGGTATGTTTGCATGACTAATTACAGTATTTAACCATAAACATTCAATGACTGTCTAGATGCGTCAAACAAGCCTTCGGTTCAGTCAATGTATGTTCAGCTGACGTTAGCTAGCTAGTTATCATTTTAATCTAATATTAGCTAACAAAATATAACAGTAGCTAGGTTCACCCTGTTAAAATCTAAATTTCTCTAGCTTTTATACATACACCTAGGTGGATTTAAGATTTAATCTTAAATCCACCTAGGTCAATGTATAATAGCAAGAGAAATTTAGATTGGCATTGTCATTGAACTTTGCTATATGCTAGCTAGGCTATGTTGCAAGCTAATGCGTTAGCTGGCTAGCTGTTAGTTAACATAGCATAGGAAGCATAGCGTCTTGTTTTAGGAAAGTTCACATTGGGAAAAACATCTGTAAATATCATTGACATATTACAATACAACATATGACTAAGCTAGTTATAGATTAAAGTTTTTGTCTTCTGTGTAAAAATAACTTGTTAATGGGTATATATTTAAAAAATAAAAAATTGGTACTGATGACAGCTTAATGATATTTACATGAACCTACCATTTTGGGGTCTTTGCTATTATATTCCAATATCATTATGCCTCAATTAGCTAGTTATAGATTAAGAGTTGTTGTTTCAGTTGTACAGATAGCTTGCTGCTGTGTATAATAATTTATGTTGTTAAAATAACAGTCTGTTCCGTCAACTGTGTACTCTTATGAAATTTCCCTAGGAGCACTGTGGAAATATTTTGGAGGTGGGGCAAAACCTAAGCTACCTGCCCCAAGTACCAGTGTTACAGTGGAGGATGATGCAGCAGGTGAGTTTTCAACAATCCCAGATCAATATATTTACATAGATAAATCATGCCTTTTGTGAGATCTTTTATATTTTTGACAGACAGTTGCATTACCTTCTAATATGACTTCTAACATGGCTAGCTTTTATTATTATAATAATATCACGTACTTGGGGAAAACAATCCAAAATGAGCTGATACGCGGTGTCAGTGACAAAATACTGGACAAAATGGTGACAGAAATTAAAGATTCAAAATATTATGCCATAATATTGGATTGCACTCCAGATGTTAGTCACCAAGAACAGATGTCTGTTGTCGTGCGCACTGTCTTGGCAAAACACCAGAGATAAAGGAACACTTCTTGGGATTTCTCATAGCTCCTGAATCTACTGGTCTAGGCTTGTCTACACTCATTCTTAACAGGCTTGAAGAATTGAATGTCCCTTTCCAGGACTGTAGGGGACAATCGTATGACAATGGTGCAAACATGAAGGGCAAAAATAAAGGTGTGCAGGCTAGGCTGTTAGCAAAAAATGTGCCTTGTGGAGCACATACCTTAAATCTAATGATTTCAGATGCTGCTAAAGCGTCCAGGGATGCCACTTGTTTTTTTGGAAATGAGGAAAAACTTTACAGACTCTTCTCAGGTTCTCCTAAAATGTGGGCCATCTTGCAGAAGAATGTGGACGTCACACTCAAGTCCTGGAGTGAAACGCGATGGGAGAGCCGGGTTAACAGTATTGAACCTTTACGCTTTCAAGCAGGCAAGGTGAGAGAAGCTTTGTGCTTCATTCTAGAGTTGTATTAGTGGCATTCAGCAATGCTCCTGGAAACATGATTTTAGACAAGCTTCATGGAAAACTATAAAAAAAAATTGTCCTCACTGTAAAAACACTACACCGTTGTTTCATGGTGTCCTTTCATGTCTCCAAACAGCAGCACATTTTACTATGTTTGAACAAAGCAATAATGATGTTTTTAGACCATGTTCATAACAAACAGATTAAAAAGCCAAATTAGAAGTCAGGGAACATACTAATGACTCCACAGTGAAAGTTGAGGCCCACTCTCTTGCTGAAGAAATTGGATCATTTAGATGTCAAATTTCCTGTGTGGTCTGGTTTGACATTCTCTCCAGAATTAACACCACAAGCAAGCTCCTTCAATCAACCAACATGCAGCTTGATGTCGCAGTGAGCCTCATTAAGAAAAACAAAGAACATTTAGTCAGTTATAGGACAACTGGTTTTAAGGATGCGCAGGTCTCAGCAAAATAAATGTGTGAAAAAATGGACTCTGAGGCAGTGCTGAAGGAGAAGAGGCTGCGGTCCACCAAAAGGCACTTTGCCTACGAGGCAGCGGATGAGCCACTAGATGATGCAATGAAGAGAGACTGGAAGTATCATTTTTTAATGCTGTGGTCGACTGTAGCATCCAGTCTTTTGAGGACCGCTTTCAGTCTCTGGGGGAAGTTAGAGACAACTTTGGAGTGCTTCTCAGCTTTAGCCAGCTTGATGCACAGACACAGAGGGACCAGTGTAAGCTTCTTCGGAAACAAACTCACCTGTGGAGAAGAGGCTGATGTTGACGGGAGTGCACTTGCTACAGAGATGGAGAGCCTTCCAGAACTCCCCCAAGCAAAGATGACCACATTTGAGCTTCTCACTTACCTCTCTCAAAATGAGATCAAATCTTTGGGTAGCTCTCCGGATAGCCTGCACTCTCCCTGTGACTGTTGCGTCTGCAGAGCGGAGCTTTTCTAAACTCAAATTGATCAAAAACTACTTGAGATCTTCCACGGCTCAAGACAGACTGAGTGGACTTGCACTAATTAGTATCAATAACAACATTGTCCGCCAGATCTCTTATAGTGATGTCATGAACGACTTTGCCTCCAGAAAAGCCCGGAAAACACAAATTCTAAGGAAAAAGTGCAATATTGAGGTAGTTTGTATTACATTTGAGGAGGTTTGTCTAAATTAAAGTGTTTATTTTGTAATTGTTTGTTGCATTCTTTTCCTAACCTTTTGCACATCTAGAAATAGTTGTATTGTTGAACCATTATTGTTATCTTGTTACAGGTTCCTGTGTTCAATTCATGCCATTAAGTATCTGTTTAATTGAGTTAATATTGTCTGTGTTTTACATTTGCATGTATTTATTATATAAGAAGATACTGTTTACATGTTATTTCATTTGTAGTTGTTATTCAGCTTTATATTTTATTCCTGAACCATTATTGTTATATTGTTACAGGTCCATCTGTTCATTTTATGTCATTATTTAAATATTTAATTTAATATTGTTCATTTTACATTTGCAAGATACTGTTTATTTTATTTGGAGTTGATTGTTCTGCACGTTGCTAATTAGTTTGAACCAAAAGACAATAAACAGGTTAACTTGTTTACAGTAAATGCATCTGGTTTATTTAGCTACTTGTCAGAACACCACATTAACTATGCCACTTAGTACTGTAAGACTGAATATTTAAAGTACAAATGTATCACCTGACCACTCTGGTGGGTTTGCTACTGTTAAAACTAAAAATCGTAGAAGGGTGAAAACATGCCAGGCAGACATTGGTAGGATGTAAACAACACAGCTACAACTAATAAAACGGATAATTGGTTTGTTAGATTTATAGTGTGCGACTAATCAAGGATTGACATTCTTCAATAAAGTATTTGTTGTCATTCATGAGAGACGACAATTGGTGGGGAAACAATTTTAATTTGAATTCAATTTTAATTCCAGGCTTTATTGTCATGGGAAACATATTTTAACATTGCCAAAGCAAGTGAAATAGACAATAAAAAATTAACAGTAAACATTACACTCACAAAACTTCCAAAAGAATAAAGACATTTCAAATGTCATATTATGTCTATATTCAGTGTTGTAACGATGTGCAAATAGTTAAAGTACAAAAGGTAAAATAAATGAACATAAATATGGTTTGTATTTACAATGGTGTTTGTTCTTCACTGGTAGCCCTTTTCTTGTGGTAACAGGTCACACATCTTGCTGCTGTGATGCACACTGTGGTATTTCACCCAATAGATATGGGATTTTATCAAAATTGATTTGTTTTCAAATTCTTTGTGGGTCTGTGTAATCTGAGCTAAGCATTAATCTCTAATATGGTCATACATTTGGCAGGAAGTTAGGAAGTGCAGCTCAGTTTCCACCTCATTTTGTGGGCAGTGTGCACATAGCCTGTCTTCTATTGAGAGCCAGGTCTGCCTTCGGCTGCCTTTCTCAATAGCAAGGCTACGCTCACTGAATCTGTACATCATTTTGGGTTAGTCACAGAGTACACAGCCACTGTGTACTCTCTGTTTAGGGCCAACTAGCATTCTAGTTTGCTCAGTTTTTTTGTAAATTCTTTCCAATGTGTCAAGTAATTATCTTTTTGTTTTCTCATAATTTGGTTGGGTCTAATTGTGTTGCTGTCCTGGGGCTCTGTGGGGTCTGTTTGGGTTTGTGAACAGAGCCCCAGGACCAGCTTGCTTAGGGGACTTCTCCAGGTTCATCTCTCTGTAGGTTATGGAAGGTTTGGGAATCGCCTCCTTTTAGGTGTTTGTTGAATTTAACGGCTCTTTTCTGGATTTGGAGTCTCAATTTGGTGTTTGTCCCATTTTGTGAATTGGGTTCTAGAACTGATTCAAGTCTTTTTAGCCAGATCTTAATTGGTATGTCGAATGTTTCTTTTGATGGCATAGAAGGCCCTTGTCTCTCAGATCGTTCACAGCTTTGTGGAAGTTCCCTGTGGCACTGATGATAAAGAGTTCATTGGAATTTGTGGTCTGTATATTTTATCATTTCATTTAGGATACCATCAACCCCACAGGCCTTTTTGGGTTGGAGGGTTTGTATTTTGTCCTCTAGTTCATTCAATGTAATTGGAGAATCCAGTGGGTTCTGGTCTTTAATAGTTGATTCTATAATTTGTAATTGATCATGTATATGTTGTTGCTGTTTGTTCTTTGTTTTAGGGCCAAAAAAGATTGGAGAAGTAGTTTACCCAGACATCTCTGTTTTGGATAGGTAACTCTGTGTTGTTGTTTGTTTAGAGTTTTCCAATTTTCCCAGAAGTGGGAAAAACTCCCGCGTGCCCCTTTCAGCGCTGCTGACGCAAGAGGTAGGACCGAAACATAATTTTAACAGATTAATGTGAATTACTAGAATGATGATTCATGTTTATTATTGACTATTTTCATGCTCATGTTTTGAAATTATACTTGATTACTATTTCAATAACGTTTATCAATAATCCGGAACATGAATTGTCACCTCTGGTCAGAAACGTATTTTTCTACTACATTCATGTCAAATTCATATATAGCCTTTGGTTGCATGCTATTTTATGTCAATCATTTTCCTGCTATAGCCTAAAACTGATGCTTCAAATGAAATTGGTCACTTACACGTGTTTAGCTGATGTTATTGTGGGTGCAGCAAAATGCTTGTGTTTCTAGTTCTAACAGTGCAGTAATATCTAACCAGTAATATCTAACCAGTAATATCACAACAATACACACTAATCTAAAGTAAAGGAATGGAATTAAAAATATAAATATTTGTCAGAGCGGCATAGACTAAGATACAGTATAATATAATATAATACAGTATAAACATATGAGATGAGTAATAGATAGATAGATAGATAGATAGAAATGCCAGAACGAAAATACACAAAAGACAGATACACGGTACATGATACATAGAGCGTCAGTATGAAAAAGTTTAGAAATACAAGATATCTGGAGTGCAAAAAAAGCTATAAAAAGACATAGCATAGTATGGGTGGTTGGCTGAATATGTACACTATACATTGGTGGATGTTGGATGGTTAACTATACTATACAGGTCGATGGCAGAGAAATACTTCAATAGCTAAAAATGCATATGATATGACTGAGGGTAATAATAGTTTACTTAATAGACATGGTTAAATGAACAGGTAAGTGACAATTTAGCATGGTTACATTAACTGTACAGGTGACAGGAAGAGATACTTAAATAGCTAAATATGTGTGTGATATAATTTGGGGTAATAATAGTAATTCCCTTAAAATACAGTCCTTAGTGTGTAGGGTTCAATTACAGATAGTTGCACGTATTGCACATTCGATATACTAAAAGTAATGAAAAAAAAAATGCACCTGTACTGACCTCGCCTTCTGGATGATAGCGGGGTGAACAGGCAGTGGCTCGGGTGGTTGATGTCCTTGATGCTGTAAGTGTCCTGGAGAGCAGGTAATTTGCCCCCGGTGATGCGTTGGGAAGACCGCACCACCCTCTGGAGAGCCCTGCGGTTGCGGGCGGTGCAGTTATTGTACCAGGCGGTGAAACAACCCGACAGGATGCTCTCAATTGTGCATCTGTAAAAGTTTGTGAGGGTTTTAGGTGCCAAGACAAATTTCTTCAGCCTCCTGAGGTTGAAGAGGCTCTATTGCGCCTTCTTCACCACACTGTCTGTGTGTGTGGACCGTTTCAGTTTGTCAGTGATGTGTACACCAAGGAACTTGAAGCTTTTCACCTTCTCCACTGCGGTCCTGTTGATGTGGATAGGGGGGTGCTCCCTCTGCTGTTTCCTGAAGTCCACAATCAGCTCCTTTGTTTTGTTGACATTGAGTGAGAGGTTATTTTCCTGGCACAACAGTCCCAGGGCCCTCACCTCCTCCCTGTAGGCTGTCTCATCATTGTCGGTAATCAGGCCTACTACTGTTGTGTCGTCTGCCACGCAGTCATGGGTGAACAGCGAGTACAGGAGGGGGCTGAGCACACATGACCCAGTGTTGAGGATAAGCAAAGTGGAGGTGTTGTTTCCTACCTTAACCATCTGGGGGCGGCCCGTCAGGAAGTCCAGGCCCCAGTTGCACAGGGTGGGGTTCAGACCCAGGGCCTCAAGCTTAATGATGAGCTTGGAGGGTACTATGGTGTTGAATGCTGATCTATAGTCAATGAACAGCATTCTTACATAGGTATTCCTCTTGTCCAGATGGGATAGGGCAGTGCACAGTGCGATGACATTGTCTGTTGGGGTGGTAAGCAAATTGAAGTGGGTCTAGGGTGTCAGGTAAGGTACATTTTAAAAAATATACACTGGGGGTCAAATGTTTGGAATATTACTCATTCAAGTGTTTTTCTTTTGCACTATTCTTTACATTGTAGAATAAGTGCGGCCCAGTACATCACTGGGGCCAAGCTTCCTGCCAGGACCTCTTTACCAGGCGGTGTGTCAGAGGAAGGCCCTAACAATGGTCAAAGACTGTTCCCTCTGCTACCGCACGGCAAGTGGTACCGGAGCGCCAAGTCTAGGTCCAAAAGGCTTCTTAATAGCTTCTACCCCCAAGCTATAAGACCCCCTGCTCCGAACCTTGAATTACCTCCATAAAAACATTGTGTGTGCCCGAACATCCGAAAAAACCCTCACGTACAAAATGTCACAAATGTCGTCATATAAACGAACTCTACCGAACTGTTTCGGCTGGGAAGCATGCGGACACGTTTAAGTCGCTCTGGATACGCGCGTCTGCTAAATGACTCAAATGTAAATATAAATTGAGCCATCATACCTTTCAAATACCCGCAGACGGAGCTAAAACCCTCTGGATAGATCTCGATTGTCTGATCCAGCGTCGTGGTGGATGGAGGAGAGTCCGCGCATCGAATACGTCAGTGAAAGAGCATCGCGGATATGTCTGCGCTCAGTGCGCATGGGGAAGCAGTGCGCTCAGTCTCTTGCCGATTTCAAAAAGTGTTGGTTGCATTTGTTGTCAAATACGTGTTTTATCTAAGATGGAGAGCTACAGTGGTGACAACATCCCTGCATCGAAAAACAGCTCCGTGAACTATTACGCAAAGTTACCCCCCGAGAGTACACCAAGTGAAGATGGGGAGCTTTCTTCCGAGCAAACTGGTGGTACGGAGAAAAGACCGAGAAGTGGAACTTCGACGCAATATATTACAAAAGCGGGAGACCACTTGAACTTTCAGATACCGAGAAAGAGCAAAGAAGGGAGAGGTACTTCCTCAATTGATAAATTAGCCTTATATGCTACCTAGTCAGCTGATGTTTTTGATACTGTCACTGCCAAAGATACACATTTTGTCTGGAATCGAACTAAGCAAACGTTACTTGTAAGCTAACTGTGTTTCAGCATTCAGATCATTAGATTTGACCCGGGTTACTGTTCAGCTAACTAATAGATAGTAATAGATAACTAATAGTAAGGCCAGTGGTTCCCAAACGTTTTATAGTCCCGTACCCCTTCAAACATTCAACCTCCAGCTGCGTACCCCCTCTAGCACCAGGGCCGGCGCACTCTCAAATGGTGTTTATTTCCATGATTGTAAGCCTGCCACACACACACACACACACACACACACACTATACGATACATTTATTAAACATAAGAATGAGTGTGAGTTTTTGTCACAACCCAGCTCGTGGGAAGAGACAAATAGCTCTTATAGGACCAGGCCACAAATAATAATAATCAATAATTTTGCTCTTTATTTAGCCATCTTACATATAAAAACTTATTAATTCATCAAAAGTTAGTTAGTTGAGTCTCAGTCTTAAATCATTTTCCACACACCGTCTGTGCCTGTATTTAGTTTTCATGCTAGTGAGGGCAGTTGAAGTCGGAAGTTTACATACACCTTAGCCAAATACTTTTAAAAACTCTGTTTTTCACAATTCCTGACATTTAATCCTAGTAAAACATTCCCTGTTTTAGGTCAGTTAGGATCACCACTTTATTTTAAGAATGTGAAATGTCAGAATAATAGTAGATTGATTTATTTCAGCTTTTATGTCTTTCATCACATTCCCAGTGGGTCAGAAGTTTACATACACTCAATTAGTACTTGGTAGCATTGCCTTTAAATTGTTTAACCTGGGTCAAACGTTTCGGGTTGCCTTCCACAAGCTTCCCACAATACGTTGGGTGAATTTTGGCCCATTCCTCCTGACAGAACTGGTGTAACTGAGTCAGGTTTGTAGGCCTCCTTGCTCGCACACACTTTTTCAGTTCTGCCCACAGGTTTCTATAGGATTGAGGTCAGGGCTTTGTGATGGCCACTCCAATACCTTGACTTTGTTGTCCTGAAGTAATTTTGCAACAACTTTGGAAGTATGCTTGGGGTCATTGTCCATTTGGAAGACCCATTTGTGACCAAGCTTTAACTTCCTGACTGATGTCTTGAGATGTTGCTTCAATATATCCACATAATTTTCCTTCCTCATGATGCCATCTATTTTGTGAAGGCACAGCCAACTTTGTTTATGTAAACTTCTGACCCACTGGAATTGTGATATAGTGAATTACAAGTGAAATAATCTGTATGTAAACAATTGTTGGAAGAATTACTTGTGTCATGCACAAAGTAGATGTCCTAACCGACTATAATTTGTTAACATGAAATCTGTGGAGTGGTTGAAAATTTAGTTTTAATGACTTCAACCTAAGTGTTTGTAAACTTCCGACCTCAACTGTAGGTATGTGCGATTTGCCAATGCAGGAGACTCTGAGTGCAGCCCTATCTGGCAGTGGCTTCTGATTAAAATGTTCACAAAACCGCTTGTTGCAATTTCGATGAGGCTCTCTTGTTCAGATATATCAGTAAGTGGACTGGAGGCAGGGCATGAAAGGGATAACGGGTCCAGTTGTTTGTGTCATCCGTTTTGGGAAAGTACCTGGGTAATTGCGCACCCAGCTCACTCAGGTGCTTCGCTATATCACATTTGACATTGTCCGTGAGTTCATTTTCACACAAAAATCATACAATGATGGAAAGATCTTACTTTTTTTAACCATTTATAGTTTTTCGGGCAAATTGAATGAGCAGCAGCTACGTTTGGCTAAATACGGACCGTTAGTGGAATTCCCACAAGAGAGTAACGGTTAATGTGATTGGATGTTAATTATTTAACTAGGCTACCTGTATTTGACATTGTGTTATTATTTCGCTGAACACAAGATGGTTGAATTTTATTTGGGAATGTATTTATTTGTTATATTATTATAATATTTATAATTATAATTATTAATATTATTTATTTGTCTGGGAATAGCCGAGCTAGAGGATAGCTTGTTAGCTTAGTTAGCATATTCTTCGCTTGCTTGGTTAGATCAACTGCCTTTATTGCACCTGGAAGTGAAACATAGTTTACCTTGCCAGGTAGGTAGTTAGATAGCCAATGGAATATAGAGTGGTGGTGAACACCACGTGAACATTGTGTAAATAGATGTCTTGTGTGAAATGTGCATCTGCTGCTAGATCTGCACTCTAGACTAGCCTACATCTGCTGCTAGATCAGCACTGTAGACTAGCCTACATCTGCTGCTAGATCTGCACTGAAGACTAGCCTACATCTGCTGCTAGATCAGCACTGTAGACTAGCCTACATCTGCTGCTAGATCAGCACTGTAGACTAGCCTACATCTGCTGCTAGATCTGCACTGTAGACTAGCCTACATCTGCTGCTAGATCTGCACTGTAGACTAGCCTACATCTGCTGCTAGATCTGCACTGTAGACTAGCCTACATCTGCTGCTAGATCTGCACTGTAGACTAGCCTACATCTGCTGCTAGATCAGCACTGTAGACTAGCCTACATCTGCTGCTAGATCTGCACTGTAGACTAGCCTACATCTGCTGCTAGATCTGCACTGTAGACTAGCCTACATCTGCTGCTAGATCAGCACTGTAGACTAGCCTACATCTGCTGCTAGATCAGCACTGTAGACTAGCCTACATCTTGCACACAGTTTCTGCACGTTGATAACCATGTAAATCTCTCTAGGACAAGACGATTTTGAGCAATATATTTGCCTGTATTTAAAATGAAACGCTAATGTGGCTATCATAAAGAACTATAAATGCCATAATTATTTGGACGAGACTGCCGAATCGAGGCAAAGGTAAGAATCTCTGGGTTAACTATCTAATGTTAGCTATTTTTCTTTTAAATATGTTGTATATTGTGGTAGGGTTATTTTCAGTCGCCAACCACCAGAACGATAGAAAACTTGGGGAGCTTCCACACTCCATGATTGTTGTTGCATTACCCTTCCCGACAAACTCTGTTCTACAGGACACAATTTATTCAGACGAGACCCAATGTTGTAAATCAGTATGTTGTAGTGTTGTTTATGCGTCCAAAATGTTCTTGGTGGATCTACGAACGTTACTCTGGTCAACCAACACACATGAGACTACATAACACATTGTGGCACGCAGTGGGAGATGTTACCACAGAGACACTTCCTGTTATGAGTGAATCAGAAGTAACGTCAAAAGTGTGGTTTTCTCACTTCTGTGAAAGTATACTTCACATTGTCTTGTCAGAAATAGAACCCAAATCAGAATTTCCTGTTATTTAGGCAAATGTAGCTTTTTATAAACCTAGCATCTGTAGTTTCATTTCTGAAGAAAAGAAAGGGGAAAAATGCATTGACTTGCTAACACTGTTTGTTTTTGTGTGTGGGTCAATATTCTGACTGAGCATAGAATAGATTGAACATTATTTTGTCACAGGGGACAAATGTGTAGATTGGTATTTGGGATAGAACTGAACTGACCAACCTGACTGTTTCTTGTCTCTGTCCCTGTAGCATTGTTCCAGTATGTGTCCTCAGAGTCCAGGGAGTTTGAGGACATCTTGACTATTCTGTCTTCCAGCTACAGAGAAGCCAGCTCCAACGGGACGTTCACATACACCAAGCAAAGAATCGTCCACAGCGAACAGCTGGAGAAGAATGTAAGCAATGCTTTAGGGTGACATTTTCGTTATACCAAAAAAATACCATTCATCTGCAATGCTGATGTTTAATCTTTTTGATAATTGTTTTATTGACAGTTTGCAGAGAAAAGGAGGGAGCTGAAGCTGGATGGGAGGACAGAGAAGGAGCTGGAGGAGACCCACTGTTTCCTGTTGGCTGACACCATCAAGGTGAGGATCTATAGTATCTGCACATTTAAATGTATATTGAATGTACATATTACATGTAATGATACTGTTACACCCCTGGTTGTAGATACCATGGATCTGTGAGAAGGGCCTTTATGTGGGGCACAGCTGGATCACAGCTCTGGGTAATCCAGCTAAGGGTAAGGTCATCATCCAAGCAATATTGGGCTCTTTAAACCGGAGTGTGGAAGTGTTGGCAGATGCTAGTTTAACTTTGGTGTAGTTATTGTTTGTATGTGTATATAGGGATTTATAAAGTGAGGATTATTGTTGAAACATTGTATTTTTATGGAGTAAAAAGTAGTGATGGGGGGGAAATGTGTACAGTTACATATCGCAATATTATTTTGGATGTTATTTTAAATCGATACTTTGACTCCCAAATAATCTACAGCAATTCTAGCTAGCGTTAGCTAGCGTTAGCTGGCGCTAGTCGGGTGTACCTGCGCCAAAACTCCGGTATTTTCTATCCTACAGCTTGATCTCAATCTTCTTCTTAATTACTGACCCAACATGTTTTCAGTACTTCCGTAACTGATGAAAACAAATTCTCTAAGGCTCTCTCTTGTCTCGTGAGCAATATCTAGTGAGCAATATGTTTGGAACGTCAAAGAAAACAGCAAAACATATCGGCACCTAAGTGTCGTGATATCGTATCGCAAGGTCCCTGGCAATTCCCAGCCCCAGTAAAAAAGATTACGAGGAGGAGTAAGACTGAATTGTTGTCTGTCTTTCAGGTGTGTATTTGTCTAAATACTCAGACTTACTGCAGTTCAAACCTTTTAAACCTGGAGTCGTGGGAAAGATCATCATATTCAAGGTCATCCAGGTAAGAAAAACTCCCTAAAAAAAGTTATCATAACATGGTCAGAATATTAATGAAAGAAAACAAGTAAATCTCTCTCTCCAACAGGGTAAAGTAATGAGCATCTATGATAACATGTCTAAGAACCTTTTGGACCCCACGCCCAAGTTTGACAGCCATTTATCCAAGAATGCCAGCAAAGTCACATCTCTCACCTCCTATAGAGGCTATGAGCTCACTCAGGTACTGGTACTAACTACATTGCATGTAGAGGATAGGTCTCTAATTTGGATTACAATCAATTATTACACTGGCAATATTTGTAAATTTACTGTTAGTCTCCCCCCGCCCCCCCCCCCATAGCAATACTTCTATGAGTATGACTTTGATGAGCTGAAGGCTCGGCCGAGGCATGTGTGCCCCTATGCAGTGGTCTCTTTCCAGTTCAAAGGCAAAGATTCTCCGTTACAAGCCAAGCCCATGGCTCCCCTAAGGTACAGGTCTATGTCAATTATGTATGAGTGTTGATGTAGAAATGTCAGCCAATCCACAGATTATTTTGTTTGGGTTCTCTGACAGGTCAAACAGCCAAACATCTGCAGGAAGCAAAGGTAATGTTCTAATTTGTTGATCTTTGCAGGAAAAAGGATAACGATATTATTACTGTTGAGTCATTTACATGTCAGTCATTGAGCAGATGCTCTCATTCAGAGCAACTCACCAGGTAAGTACTGTCATTGTGTTATCTACTGACGGATGGGTTTGACCGTCATGCCCTTGTCTGTGTCTACAGGCAGGAGTAAATACACGGTGTGGAGTGGAGAGCTGGTGAATGAAGGTAGAGCAGTGTCACAGGTCTCCTTCTGCTCCTTCTCTCCCTTCCTGCCTTTCAAACTGTGAGTCCATTTTACATATCAACGTCAACTACATAATGAAGACTTTTTTTTTGTTGAGAATTTAATTTATTGTAAAAATAAATGAATAAAAGATCACACCAAATAAACATACGCACACAAACAACAACCACGTCGCTTCTTTCCAGATCCACATCTCCATCCCTAGTGCCTGCATTATTGTTTACCACATGGCCTTAAATTGTACCAATTTGACTATCTTGGTTGCAGTGGCGATTTTAGCGTGTAAATCTTGGTGGGGCAAAACCCCCCCAAAAAAGTGGGATGCATGCCAGCAAAGCCACAACACAACAACACTAAACAATACATTAATTGCACTATAACGGTGACAAACAGTGCCCACAAACTGTTTGGGCCGACATAAAGCTGTCCCAACAGCAGAGTTATTCAGACTAAACAGGACGCGCTCTTAGGCCTACAATGATAACGACATATTACTATAATGATGATCATAATAATAACTGTAATAATAACTAAGGTTCTAGGAGTTATAGGTTATGTTAAATTATAAATAATACCACTGTTCTAATGATTTACAACTTTTATTAAAGCATAGCAAAGATTAAAAACAGCAGAATCTGTGAAATTGCTTTATCTGACATTTTGCCGTTGCATGAGGCTCGGTGCTCACGGAATCAGGAAGGATAGGCCAAATACCCCCAGGGGTCCTAGTACCCCTGGTTGGGAACCACTGGATTAGTCTACTGAAGTACTCCCTGTGGATAGGCCAAGTACCCCCAGGGGTCCTAGTACCCCTGGTTGGGAACCACTGGATTAGTCTACTGAAGTACTCCCTGTGGATAGGCCAAGTACCCCCAGGGGTCCTAGTACCCCTGGTTGGGAACCACTGGATTAGTCTACTGAAGTACTCCCTGTGGATAGGCCAAGTACCCCCAGGGGTCCTAGTACCCCTGGTTGGGAACCACTGGATTAGTCTACTGAAGTACTCCCTGTGGATAGGCCAAGTACCCCCAGGGGTCCGAGTACCCCGGGTTGGGAACCACTGGATTAGTCTACTGAGACCTGCACGAATGCGACATTTTTTTTATACAATTGCGACTGCTTGACTAAAGAAATCTAAGTCGACCAACAGCCTATAGACCAAACAAGGGTATGAGAAATATCACTGGGTTTGTATGAGAAATATCACTGGAAGGGTATGAGAAATATCACTGGGTGGGTATGAGAAATATCACTGGAAGGGTATGAGAAATATCACTGGAAGGGTATGAGAAATATCACTGGCTTCAAAAAGTCAAACAGTGGGCAGACGGAGGGGACCAAGGACAGAGCTAATGAGCTGAAACAATTTTTTAACAGGTTCGATACTGGCCCTGTTCGCCTCCCCTCCAGCTCCCCAGGCCACACACCCTCACGGCTGTCCCACGCCCACTTTGCTCACAACACCTCTGTTGAGACAATCAGCGACCCCCTCCCCACCTCTGCCACCACTCCCTCTGGACTGATACTCAACACCCCCCTTCCCCCCACCTCCCCACCTGGGCTGGCTTTCACCACCAACCAAGTGAAGAGAGAGCTGGACAGACTACATCAGTGGAAAACGGCGGGCCCTGATGGCATCAGCCCAAGGGTGCTTAGGGTCTGTGCTGACCAACTGTGTGGAATACTCCAGTGACTCTTCAACCTTAGCCTGAGCCTGGAAAACATCCTGCCTCGTCCCAGTGCCCAAGAAGGTGCACCCCACTGTCCTGAATGACTTCAGACCTGTAGCGCTAACATCCCACATCATGAAGACCCTGGAAAGGTTAGTCCTCGCTAACCTCAGACCCCTGGTGTGTAAATCACTGGACTCCCTGCAGTTTGCATACCAGCACAACATCGGGGTGGATGATGCAATCATCTACCTTCTGCAGAGGGCCTACTCTCACCTGGACAACGCAGGTTGCACTGTGAGGGTTATGTTTTTTGACTTCTCCAGTGCCTTCAACACCATTCAGCCCCTGCTACTAGGTGAGAAGATGAAGAGGATGAAAGTGGAAGCACCCTTAGTCTCCTGGGTTATGGACTACCTGACCGGTAGGCCACAATTTGTGAGACTACAGAGCTGTGTGTCAGAACTGGCAGTGAGAAACACAGGGGCCCCACAGGGAATGGTCCTGTCCCCCTTCCTGTTCACCCTCTACACCTCAGACTTCAGATATAACTCTGAAACATGCCACCTACAGAAGTTCTCGGATGACTCTGCTATTGTAGGGTGCATCAGGGGTGGGCAGGAGGAGGAGTACAGGAGCACAATCAGTGACTTTGTGGTGTGGTGTGAGCAGAACCACCTTCAGCTCAACATCAGCAAAACAAAGGAGATGGTGGTGGACGTCAGGAGAACCAAGGCACAACTGACTGCAGTCCCTATACAGGGGATGGATGTGGAAATGGTTGGGTCATACAAGTTCCTGGGAGTCCATATGGACAACAGGCTGGAATGGGCTGGTAACACAGGGACCCTGTACAAAAAAGGCCAGAGCCGACTACTTTCTGAGGAGGCTCAGGTCCTTCAACGTGTACAGTAAACTACTGCATACTTTCTTCCAGTCTGTGGTGTGCTGCGGCACCAACATAAAGGCCTGTGATGCTTCTCGGGTAAATAAGCTGATCAGGAAGGCTAGCTCTGTTCTGGGGATTAGCCTGGACACTCTAGAGGAGGTGGCGGAGAGACGGATACTCGCCAACCTTCTGGCCATCATGGACAACGTCACCCACCCCCTGCATGCCATGGTTATGATGCAGAGGAGCACTTTCAGTCACAGACTGATCCCACCACGGTGGGCCAGAGAGCGCTACAGGAGGTCCTTCCTGCCGGCGACTATTAGACAATGCCTCACCGGGGTGCCGTGACGTCGGCAACATAGACCTGGAACTGTTGGGGTGTTAGGACCTAGTTTAACAATTAGGCATCCATCCGTGAGTAACTCTGGTCTGTAATCACTCATTCACTCAGGACTTATTAATTCAGGGCTGTATATACATATTCATGTACAGTTGTTATATCATATCACGTGCAATATTGGACTGAACTTACGTAGTCATTCACTTAGGAATGCATATTAGTATCCTGTCAGTTGTATCTTTTTTCATTGCTTTTAGTATATTGAATGTGCAATACGTGCATTTACCTCTACAGTTAATTTAACCATGCAAAATATTCACTTACCTGTTCATTTAACGAGGCTGTATATTAAGTAAAATATTATTACCCTCACTTTTATCAGCTATTAAAGTATTTCTTTGCCATCAACCTGTATAGTATAGTTAACCATGCAAATACTCCTTATTTATCTATATCAACTTGCAATATTTATCTTCTTTTTTTTTTACCTAACACTCTGTAACAATGTATAGTGGACATATTCAGCCATTCACCCATACTATGCAATGTCTTTTTATAGATTTTTGCACTCCAGACTTGTTTATACTTTTCCATACTGCCGCACTATGTATCGTGTATCTGTCTTTTGTGTATTTCTTTCTGGCATTTTGCACCTGCCCTGTGTTTTTTCGTAGCTGCTTGACAAAGAAATTTCCCTTCGGGGATCAATAAAGTACCTATCTATCAATTGACCAGTCAACTAAAAGGGGTCAGCCCTACACAAACACACAACTTTTGGACTTTACAGCGTTCCCAGAAAGCATGGATTATTTAAATCATTGTTCGTTTTACACTTAAGACATGTCTCTGCCGTTGTGCTGTAGAATGTCAGTTTTGTCTCTTGTATAATAAATTATATGCATTCGTTTATACTGGATTAAGCATGCATTGCTTATAAGCTTTTTGTTATTTTGTCACAATTTATTACATTTGACTTAGTTAAAATAAATAAATACAAATAAAATGTATGGATCTATAATCAGCAGGGGACTCTCCAGATTTCCCTGGTTTAATATAATTTAAATAACTGTTTGATACATGGAACTAGAAAGTACTGAATTGAGTGACGTGTTGTCATTTGTGAAAATAGGGTGGCTACTTTGTACCAAAATGGTGAATAGAATTCTATTAGAAGCCATCCATTCCTGGTGCTTTTCTCCAAGCCAATGTTTTAACAGTATCTAATATTTCTTCTTGGGTGATCTGTGTTTAGTTCTTTTTTTGTCTGCTGATAATTGCTTCAGTTGTTGTCTAAGAAGGCTGTAGGATCCATCCAACTGTTGTTTAATTCTGATCTATATGCATTTTAGAATTGTCATTAATCGCAGTGTTTTCTAATTAGTGCTTTTGTATCTATATTTTAAAATTATAACTGGTTTAGCGTGCATTTGTTTTGGTAGAGCTGCAAGATTTTTACCAGGTTTATTTGCCGTTAAGTAGTATGCTTTAAAACTGTAGTTGTTGGCTCTCTTCAAAAGTAAAAGATCGTATTTCTGCTTAAGTTCTATTTCTTCTTCTTCTTCTTCTTCACCTTGTAAAGATGTTTTTATGGGCTTTTTCTAAGATATTGGTTTCTTTTTTTTCACTGAGTATGAGATTATCATCCCCCTAATGTACACTTTAAAAGGCATCCCAAATGATATCCGGGGTCGTCTTTTCTCCGTCATCCCAAATGATATCCGGGGTCGTCTTTTCTCCGTCATCCCAAATGATATCCGGGGTCGTCTTTTCTCCGTCATCCCAAATGATATCCGGGGTCATCTTTTCTCCGTCATCCCAAATGATATCCGGGGTCGTCTTTTTTCCGTCATCCCAAATGATATCCGGGGTCGTCTTTTCTCCGTCATCCCAAATGATATCCGGGGTCATCTTTTCTCCGTCATCCCAAATGATATCCGGGGTAGTCTTTTCTCCGTCATCCCAAATGATATCCGGGGTCGTCTTTTCTCCGTCATCCCAAATGATATCCGGGGTCGTCTTTTCTCCGTCATCCCAAATGATATCCGGGGTCGTCTTTTCTTCCGTTATCCAAAATGATATCTGGGGTCGTCTTTTTGATCCAGTAAGTTGTTAAGAAAAAAAAAAGTAGTCAATTCTTGAATAGCTTTTCTTAATTTATTTTGTAGTTGGGAATAGTAATCTCCAGGTGTCCTGTATATCATTTGAAGAGATGGAACTTTTTAGTCTCCCTCAATGTGCCTTTTTTATTACTACGTCTGTCAATCTTATCGAAATGTATAATTTAAGCCACCTGCTAAAATAATAGTTCCTGTCTGGATTTGATCTATACTGAACCCAACATTTTTTTAAAGGAAATTATATCATTAGGAGGGTATAAGTCCACCCACTGGAGAGCCAGGCCCAGCCAATCAGAATGAGTTTTCCCCACAAAAGTGCTTTATTACAGAAATGAATACTTGTGTGTCTGTTTTAGGCCAGAGAAGCTGGAGCTGGGTCTGGTAATGAGTATGGACCAGGTAACTCAGATGATCCCCTCAGCTCTGTTCTCCTGGAACCTGTACACAGGCAGCCACCAAGGTACACAATACAAGAGGATCACATTACACTAGTGCTCGAGATCAAAGAATATACCCAGTACTGTATGCTTAGCGACAAGTAAAAAACTGCATAGCCGTACTGCAATCTATTCTCCCATGTTGTACGACATAGGAACCTGTTGCCATTCTTACCTGCTGACTTCTACCATTGTGTGCATGTTGATTTGTCTATCTCCACCAGACGTGATCATGACATGCATGTTAAAATACCCACATCCTCTTTTTAGCTGGTTCTTTGTGGAATTTTGACCCGGAGTCATACTCCGACAATTAATCCAATTAGATTTCACGTGTCTACACTCTGCTGTTTCTGCAATTTGAAGAATACTCACAGGGCTTCTAACTTCTCTTCTGTAATGTGTGTGTGTGTGTGTGTGTGTGTGTGTGTGTGTGTGTGTGTGTGTGTGTGTGTGTGTGTGTGTGTGTGTGTGTGTGTGTGTGTGTGTGTGTGTGTGTGTGTGTGTGTGTGTGTGTGTATTGTAGTCTTGAAGAGTGGGACACACTGCAGTCTGCTGGAGGTGGTGGATAAGAACAAGTCTGGAGACAGTCTGGCAGCACTGATTCAAGGCATAGAGACACAGAGACTGGTAGGTCCAGTTCCAGCACATCTTAATTAGACCAACCCTCCTGGAGAGCTACTGGGAATGCAGGCTTTTGCTCCTGCCCTGCTCTTCTATTTACAGGTTCTTGTCCACATGTTGGCTGACAAAGGCTTCCTGTTCCTCCTGTCTTCAGTTCAGATGGCCAGTCCAACTGGTAAGTCAAATCATAGTGTATAATGTGCTGACACTTTACATTAAGTTGTTCTATGCCTGTGTAGTAACTATGTAATAACTTCAGTAATAACATGTTATTCATTCACAAATTACTTACTAACATTGTATTTTATTAAATATTTTCTTTCAGAAAGAAGAGATGGGTTGAAAAGGTGCCTTCAAGCACTATTCGTTTTTCAAGAGTCCAGTGATGTGGCGAAATACAGTACAAGGTGTCCAGCTACCCAGGAGCCTTTGCAGCCGTCCTCCCGTGACCACGGCATGCCACAGCTGAACAGCTTTGTCCCGGCCCTGCATTACGCCCTGGTCAAGGTGCGCTGCAACCCGCCCGCTGACCTCTCGGCTGGGGTCGAGCGCCAGGCCAGAGACTACCTCAGTGGACTCCACAATGGAAAGGTATAAATGTGTGATTATATGAGAATATAATCATACTGATGACATGTTATGGGTTTTCACTAGATTTTGACTAGCCATATGTGTATGTTATTGACGTAATGTGTTTTGTGATGACTTGTTGTATGTTATGTGATGTTTTGACCTTTTTGTGTGACATGGCGCATAATTCCATGAAGAATACGGTAAAGTACTGTATCATCTCCTTAGCTCCTCCACATCCCAATGACTGAATACAGTAAAGTACTGTATCATCTCCTCTAGCTCTGCCACATCCCCATGACTGAATACAGTAAAGTACTGTATCATCTCCTCTAGCTCCACCACATCCCCATGACTGAATACAGTAAAGTACTGTATCATCTCCTCTCTAGCTCTGCCACATCCCCATGACTGAATACAGTAAAGTACTGTATCATCTCCTCTCTAGCTCTGCCACATCCCCAGGACTGAATACATTAAAGTACTGTATCATCTCCTCTCTAGCTCTGCCACATCCCCAGGACTGAATACAGTAAAGTACTGTATCATCTCCTCTAGCTCCGCCACATCCCTATGACTGAATACAGTAAAGTACTGTATCATCTCCTCTCTAGCTCTGCCACATCCCCAGGACTGAATACAGTAAAGTACTGTATCATCTCCTCTAGCTCCACCACATCCCCATGGCTGATTACAGTAAAGTACTGTATCATCTCCTCTAGCTCTGCCACATCCCCATGACTGAATACAGTAAAGTACTGTATAATCTCCTCTCTAGCTCTGCCACATCCCCAGGACTGAATACAGTAAAGTACTGTATCATCTCCTCTAGCTCCACCACATCCCCATGGCTGATTACAGTAAAGTACTGTATCATCTCCTCTAGCTCTGCCACATCCCCATGACTGAATACAGTAAAGTACTGTATAATCTCCTCTCTAGCTCTGCCACATCCCCAGGACTGAATACAGTAAAGTACTGTATCATCTCCTCTAGCTCCACCACATCCCCATGGCTGATTACAGTAAAGTACTGTATCATCTCCTCTAGCTCCGCCACATCCCTATGACTGATTACAGTAAAGTACTGTATCATCTCCTCTAGCTCCGCCACATCCCCATGACTGATTACAGTAAAGTACTGTATCATCTCCTCTAGCTCCACCACATCCCCATGACTGAATACAGTAAAGTACTGTATCATCTCCTCTAGCTCCACCACATCCCCATGACTGAATACAGTAAAGTACTGTATCATCTCCTCTCTAGCTCTGCCACATCCCCAGGACTGAATACAGTAAAGTACTGTATCATCTCCTCTAGCTCCACCACATCCCCATGGCTGATTACAGTAAAGTACTGTATCATCTCCTCTAGCTCCACCACATCCCCATGACTGAATACAGTAAAGTACTGTATCATCTCCTCTAGCTCCACCACATCCCCATGACTGAACACAGTAAAGTACTGTATCATCTCCTCTAGCTCCACCACATCCCCATGACTGAATACAGTAAAGTACTGTATCATCTCCTTAGCTCCGCCACATCCCCATGACTGAATACAGTAAAGTACTGTATCATCTCCTCTAGCTCTGCCACATCCCTATGACTGAATACAGTAAAGTACTGTATCATCTCCTTATCTGCGCCACATCCCCATGACTGATTACAGTAAAGTACTGTATCATCTCCTCTAGCTCCGCCACATCCCCATGACTGAATACAGTAAAGTACTCTATCATCTCCTCTAGCTCTGCCACATCCCCATGACTGAATACAGTAAAGTACTGTATCATCTCCTCTCTAGCTCTGCCACATCCCCAGGACTGAATACAGTAAAGTACTGTATCATCTCCTCTAGCTCCACCACATCCCCATGACTGAATACAGTAAAGTACTGTATCATCTCCTTAGCTCCGCCACATCCCTATGACTGAATACAGTAAAGTACTGTATCATCTCCTTAGCTCCGCCACATCCCCATGACTGAATACAGTAAAGTAGTGTATCATCTCCTCTAGCTCTGCCACATCCCTATGACTGAATACAGTAAAGTACTGTATCATCTCCTTAGCTCCGCCACATCCCCATGACTGAATACGACGCCAAGCTGGATGACCAGGGGAAGGTGTTCCCGGCTCCCAAACATCACAAACGCAACATGGAGGGCTACCTGCGCTCCTACGTCTACAAGCCCAACCTCTACACCATGCCTGTGGTCCGAGCCAAGGAGATGGTAGAGAGTTACTGCGCTAACAAGCCAGCGGTAGGGTCGGAGGTAAAGCCTTACAGTGCCACTGCTGCCCAGCCCCCCCAGGTAGGGAAGGCCTTACTAAGGGTCGAGTTTAAATGAACTTGAAATCCAGTCCTTCAGATGTTCAATTCAGTTCCTCAGATGTGTTTCATGGATAGCTTGCTGGCTCACCTAGCAAAAGAGATCCACAAAGTGTTTGGAAATGAATGCAGTAAATCTCTGTTTTCTGCTGAAGAGGGCCAGAGCCCTTATTGTCTGTCCTCTGTGATGCTGCAGAGTGTTGGTCTGAGAGACGTGGACCTGAGGAGAGACCACTCGGAGGATGTGGTCAAGTTATTAAAGATGTTAACCAGCTGGAAGAACGCAGCAAAACACATGAGCTCTGAGGGGAGAGGAGGAGGAGGAGGAGGAGGAGGAGGAGGAGGAGGGTCAAGAGAGGGGACAGAGAGAACTAAAGCTCTGCTGTTTGATAGGATGATCAAGCTAGGCCTACCGCCCAATCAGGACATTGACCTGCGGAAACAACCTTCATGGGGTCTGCAGGAAAAGGCTGACTACTTGGAGGTAATAACTCGACACCTTTGTTTCCTAGCCTTTCCTCGGCTCAAGCCATTCCACTTTATTGATCTAATCTAGAACCAGTTCAATGACTGAAAGTGCGAGTGCAATATGTGTACACAACTTTGTACTGTCCGGTCTATGTATGTATGTATGTATGTATGTATGTATGTATGTATGTAAGAGCAGACAGCAGACAGCAGGCAGCATGAGCAGTCTGCAAGGCTTCAGCCCCAGTTCCAAAGGTGAAACGCCCAGAAGATCACAGTCCCAATATCAGAGGGAAGATCAGATGCCATGGGTCCTCATTTCCATCACAGGTATGGACCGTCACTGCACATACAGAAGAACTCGGGTCGGTCAAGTCACGTAATATGTAGTTAAAACATTATGCCCCCATGGTATATCCCCACAGGTATCACATAACACACATAGGCTGCAGTTTGATGCCATTCCCAGTAGTGTGCACTTGTCCAGTGAAATATGTTTAAATATATATATATATATACAGTGGGGAGAACAAGTATTTGATACACTGCCGATTTTGCAGGTTTTCCCACTTACAAAGCATGTAGAAGTCTGTAATTTGTATCATAGGTACTCTTCAACTGTGAGTGACGGAATCTAAAACAAAAATCCAGAAAATCACATTGTATGATTTTTAAATAATTAATTTGCATTTTATTGCATGACATAAGTATTTGATACATCAGAAAAGCAGAACTTAATATTTGCTACAGAAACCTTTGTTTGCAATTACAGAGATCATACGTTTCCTGTAGTTCTTGACCAGGTTTTCACACACTGCAGCAGGGATTTTGGACCACTCCTCCATACAGATCCTTCAGGTTTCGGGGCTGTCGCTGGGCAATACGGACTTTCAGCTCCCTCCAAAGATTTTCTATTGGGTTCAGGTCTGGAGACTGGCTAGGCCACTCCAGGACCTTGAGATGCTTCTTACGGAGCCACTCCTTAGTTGCCCTGGCTGTGTGTTTCGGGTCGTTGTCATGCTGGAAGACCCAGCCACGACCCATCTTCATTGCTCTTACTGAGGGAATCTCGCGATACATGGCCCCATCCATCCTCCCCTCAATACGGTGCAGTCGTCCTGTCCCCTTTGCAGAAAAGCATCCCCAAAGAATGATCTTTCCACCTCCATGCTTCACGGTTGGGATGGTGTTCTTGGGGTTGTACTCATCCTTCTTCTTCCTCCAAACACGGCGAGTGGAGTTTAGACCAAAAAGCTCTATTTTCGTCTCATCAGACCACATGACCTTCTCCCATTCCTCCTCTGGATCATCCAGATGGTCATTGGCAAACTTCAGACGGGCCTGGACATGCGCTGGCTTGAGCAGGGGGACCTTGCGTGCGCTGCAGGATTTTAATCCATGACGGCGTAGTGTGTTACTAATGGTTTTCTTTGAGACTGTGGTCCCAGCTCTCTTCAGGTCATTGACCAGGTCCTGCCGTGTAGTTCTGGGCTGATCCCTCACCTTCCTCATGATCATTGATGCCCCACGATCTTGCATGGTGCCCCAGACCGAGGGAGATTGACCGTCATCTTGAACTTCTTCCATTTTCTAATAATTGCGGCAACAATTGTTGCCTTCTCACCAAGCTGCTTGCCTATTGTCCTGTAGCCCATCCCAGCCGTGTGCAGGTCTACAATTTTATCCCTGATGTCCTTACATAGCTCTCTGGTCTTGGCCATTGTGGAGAGGTTGGAGTCTGTTTGATTGAGTGTGTGGACAGGTGTCTTTTATACAGGTAACGAGTTCAAACAGGTGCAGTTAATACAGGTAATGAGTGGAGAACAGGAGGGCTTCTTAAAGAAAAACTAACAGGTTTGTTAGAGCCGGAATTCTTACTGGTTGGTAGGTGATCAAATACTTATGTCATGCAATAAAATGCAAATGAATTATTTAAAAATCATACAATGTGATTTTCTGGATTTTTGTTTTAGATTCCTTCTCTCACAGTTGAAGTGTACCTATGATAAAAATTACAGACCTCTAAATGCTTTGTAAGTAGGAAAACCTGCAAAATCGGCAGTGTATCAAATACTTGTTCTCCCCACTGAATATATATATATGTCTATATATATGCGTATATTTTTATATTTCGGTGATAAAATCTGACTGATATGTGAAACTATTATGATATTTACTAATACCCTTTACTCCTGTGCAGGGCTGAAGTCAAAGAAGTACTGCCAAAGAGAGAAGGACAACCCTCGGGACCCACGCTTTGTTCCGCAGATCCCCATGGCAACCAGAAGCTACCCCCCCTGTGTCCCGGAACAACGGGAAAGGAGCATCAACCCTATGCTAGAGGAGCTCCCACAGCATAGCTTCAGTCCTCCTCCAGAGAGCACCAGGCTACTAGAGAAGTGCCGCAGCCCCTCACCTGAGCCAAAGCCAGCTGGAGAACCAACCCCAACTATCCCTAGCCCTGTAGAGGCTAGGCAGGAACAGGCTGAAGTTAGAACAGGAAAAGCTATATCTGGCATGGTTGCTGAAGATCCAAGCACAATGGGTGCTGGACAAGGGGAGGAAGGAGAGGTAGAGGAGGAAGCAAAAGAGCTGGAGGAGAAGTACGATGTGATTGAAGTGGTAGATGAGGTGGACGAAGAAGAGGTGGAGAAGGAGACCGTTATAAAGCAGACAGAAGAGGTGTCACTACCCTCTCCTAAACTCAGTTCTCCTGAGCAGACTCCGGTCCAAAATCCTCCTCCCGTCCAGAGGCCCGTGCTGAGCAGAGTGGACTGTGTCCTGGACCAGCAGTTCAGCGACTTCTCTACAGAGATGCAGATCCTCCTGCTCAGAGAGAGTGTCCACTACAGCTCCCCACTGATCCCTAGCCAGGCTCCTCCAGGCCAGCCCCCCATCCTGTCCATCCTGCCCTTCTCTGAGTATGTCTCCTTCTACAACTCCTCCCCTCCCATGCAGGCCTACGTCGGCTCCCTGAGAGACCGCATTGGCACCGTCATAGACACACAGGAGCAATGGATTCCTAGCATGGTGGCCACTGACCCTCCCCTGGTCTTATCTGACAATAACCACCACCATGCTGACCACGTTCATATAACGACATACAACTGGAACCCTTCTTCGCGTGGCCCTGTTTCTGACTCTGTCCCCAGCCCTCACCCTCCTTCCCGGTCTACCCCTGGTCCAGCTAGTTCAAACTCTTACACGTCTCTACCTGTGTCTCATTCTGTCCCCAACCACCACTCTCCAGCCCCTCCTCCTGGCCCTGGCCTTAACCTTGCTAGTTAAAACACGTACAGTTCTTTAGCAGTTTCCCTCAGCTGTGTTTAATAGTAATAATAACAATAATGTTATTATTCGCTCTTCATCCTTCCCCGGTCCTGGCACGGCCGGTCCTCTTACCACTCCCCTCTACACCAACCCACCCCAGACAGGGCTACCTCTATCTCAGCTGAGCTCCAGTCTCTCTGTGACTTCTCAGAAGATTTTAAAGTACCACAACAGTGAAAATATATATTTTTTTTCAGCTGAAAGACGATGCCCAGAGCTTACCCATGATGTTGCATAACGATTTAAGTCAATAATGAGATGACTTGAAAATACTTTTCAGACTACGTTTCTTCTCTGGGCTGGGTTTTATTTGAATGTTGCCATCCACCATCAGAAACACCTGCAAAGGTCTTCCTCTTTAAGAATCACGACTGAGGTGAGCCAAACTGACTTGACATCCAATTTGGGCGCCTGAGCCATGGAAAGTAAACTAAGAGGATACAAACGTATGTTTTTGCACCTTTACCAGATAATTATCAGAATCCACTGAACAATTTGTTAATTGTCTTTAAAACAAATGTCTGTGTCATTTCATTTTGGTTGGGGGAGTTACAGGTACAATATTCATGTCGCTTTACAGACATACAGAGAAATTATCATATTGATCACACAGGGTTTTTTAATAATAAAATTGGTATGCAAAGAACAGAGAAACAAAGAGGTGGGCCTACACCCCCAACAACCCGAAAACCACCTAGCAACACATGTATTCCACCCCTTCTCAGCACACCTAGCAACACATGTATTCCACCCCTTCTCAGCACACCTAGCAACACATGTATTCCACCCCTTCTCAGCACACCTAGCAACACATGTATTCCACCCATTCTCAGCACACCTAGCAACACATGTATTCCACCCCTTCTCAGCACACCTAGCAACACATGTATTCCACCCCTTCTCAGCACACCTAGCAACACATGTATTCCACCCCTTCTCAGCACACCTAGCAACACATGTATTCCACCCCTTCTCAGCACACCTAGCAACACATGTATTCCACCCCTTCTCAGCACACCTAGCAACACAAGTACTCCACCCCTCCCGTAGACTAGAGAAAACCCTCCCCATTCCACTCCTTCTCTGTGGGCTTGAAAGCAATGAAAGAAAAAAGATGAAAATAGGTACAGATGAAGTCGGACGTTTCAGGGATTTTTTGTCAGGAATTGTGAAAAACTGAGTTTAAATGTATTTGGCTAAGGTGTATGTAAACTTCTGACTTCAACTGTATATGTATTATCTCTGACCACATTTAGTTGACTGGTTGATTGTTTGGTAAACTGAGATTTTGTTAAATATACAGTTGAAGTTTACATACATACATACATACATACATACATACATACATACATACATACATACATACATACATACATACATACATACATACATACATACATACATACATACATCTTAGCCAAATACATTTAAACTCAGTTTTTCACAATTCCTGACATTTAATCCTAGAAAAAAGCCGTGATTGGGAGTCCCATAGGGCGACGCACAATTGGCCCAGCGTTGTCCGAGTTTGGCCGGTGTAGGCGGTCATTGTAAATAAGAATTTGTTCTGAACTGATTTGCCTAGTTAAATAAAGGTTAAA